>CM055403.1:60286217-60376909 GCA_029228625.1 Pseudolycoriella hygida | reverse complement strand
AATCGAAAATTATAGTCGGACTATTATGAAAATTATAGTCAAGTCGACCATAATATGCCTATTATATACCTCCCAGTTTGTATGAAACTCAACTATAATACGGTCATTATACCCCTACTTTCAGGTATATAAATGGCTAATTATATGCCCGAATGATATAAAATATCATATCGCCTTTTTTCGAATCACCTTCCACACCAGAAACGCTTACTTGTTTCACTAAAACATATTATTAAAATAAAATAGTGATAACATATGAATTCATTTCGAATTAGAATCAAATCGAGTTTTATTTTGGTTTTCTTGGAGAAAAAAAATGTTTGACTGACCGTTCATTTTGTAATGACAACTGGTTACTAACGATCGCTTTTGTATTGATTTGAATGTACAGTGGAATTTTATGTTTTGTGCAAAATTGGCAATTATAGGCCTCGATGTGATAAAATATCGTATAACACAAGGGTTATATAGCGCAATTAGAGTCTCGGTAGGTAAAATTTCACGAGGCTGACGCCCCTCAAAGTTTTACCAACCTCGACAATAATTACGCGATTATACTCCTAGTGTTATAATAAACTATTACTGCAGACTCTTTACCATGGCCCTAGACCCGGTAAATTTGGATATGCAATGGATATGACTCGATCTTTTAGAGAGAGACAGACAGTGCCGAATTGTTGTAGAAATTATGCCGGTCTAAAACATGAGTTTAAGTTGATAATAGAGTTTATTTTACAGCAAAAATTGAACAATTTAACCAAGTCGCACTTTCACTTAGCCGAGAAAAAAACTGACAAAAATTTTTTATCTTTTCGTCACATTTCGTACATTTTTTCACAAATTCGTAGACAAAGTGTGGTCCATAAATATTACAAGTAACGATAGCACATTATGTTAGGGAGCTCTGCCCTCTCTCTCCTACGTCGAGTTTTAATGCATCTGCGAACTAATAAAGAGCCGCCGTGCGCCGGCATTTTCAACTGAGAGACTTTAGAACCGTCCACAAGCTATGGTGCCGTAACAGTAAGGAGATGATCGGAGCACTGGTTTCAAAAGTTACCACTTTGGAAGTGAAAGAGTGTAAGGATTTCTTGAACTCGATAGGTCAGAATATTCAGATCACTCTGGTCTAGGTACCCGGACACTCGGGAGTGGAGGGAAATGAGAAGGCGGACCAGCGGGTGCTATGGCTCTCGAGAACGGCCGGGAACCGTTCAATCTGCCGATTGCTCGATCAATCTGTTTGAAAGCACTGAGATATTGAGTGATACAAAGGTATGCGGAGTACTGGAGTAGGTTCCTCCTTTATACAAAGCACTTCTTCCCGAAACCCAATTTGGAATGGGCCAAAGGTCTGCTAGAGATGGGCAGGAATCGCATATGGAGGGTGGTCGGAGCGATTACTGGACACTGCGGGCTAAACGGGCATATGAAAAAGATGAGGCTTTCGGCAGCTTCCAGATGTGCGTGCGGATCAGAAGAAGAAATGGGTAATCACGTGATATGCGAATGCTCCAAGTTCTTTCAACTGAGACGCAGGCTACTGGGAGGCTACGTCCGTCGTGCAACCATCAGATGTTGTCCAACTAGGACCTGGTATTTTGGACAGGTTCTTGGAGTCAGCGGAAATGTTTGTGTGATTTAAATGATGATTGGGTTGGGAACAAAGGATCGCAAGATAGTCCGAACTGATAAATCTGTCTGTGGTGCCGTGCAACGCATAAAAACCTTGCGATGAAAGAGAGAAATCTTCTCTCTTTTTCATCATAAGGTTTTTATGCTTTGCACGACAGTACGGGATACGTTATACTTTCTTCCATGAGATGTGTAAGTGTTGCGCCGATTATTTTAGGCAAATTAAGAGAAAAAACAGCACAGTGCAACACTTAGGGGCTGTTCATAAATGACATACGCGCCAGGGGGAGGGGTCTAGTAAAACGTAAGGTCCATATAAAAATGAGCCTTTGGTACATTTAGCCTGACATAGGGGAGGGAGGGTCAAAAACAATGTAACGTAAGTGTCTACGAGAATTTTGTCATAAGAGCTAAGCTCACAAGTGTTTTTTTAGCAAGAAGCTTTGGAAACTGTTTCTTTGACGAGTGTATGCAACTAAACAAGTCAAAATAACAGTTTCCGAAGCAAGTTCCTCAAAATAAACGAGTGAGTTTACGAGTTCACAGAAATCCGAAGTTATGAATTATATAGCCAGGGTCCAATGTATAATGTTTTATTGTCTGCCCATGCAAAAGTGGAATTTTACACAAAAATTTACGAAAATTTGCCATCATGTAATCACATGTAATGATCAACTTCCGCGTGGGTCAGTGTTAAAATGTTTTTCACTTGGCTTGTGAAAGACTTTAAACTCTCTGTTTAATATACCGGCCAGCTCTACAAAGCGAATCTTTTTTTTTTCACTAGGAATCTGTTTTCTCCGGACAGCAAGTACTTAAATGCATTTTAAAAAAAGTAAAATGTGTAATTTCGGCGTTACATCGTTCGCATTTGAATGCATTTCCAACACGATGTTGACGACGATGTATTGTCGCCGCTGAAGATGTTAAAAACGTAAGTGAACAGATGCCACATTTGTATGACCGTACACCATTATGAAGCCCTACATGGTTTCGAAGGCCTCCAGGCGTATTGAATGATTGGTCACAGTATTGACAAGTATGTCTTCGTATTTGAGTATGAGTTGTGCGATGGGTATCAAGGTAATACTTGTGACGAAAGCGTCGCGAGCATAGATCGCACGGATATTTCAAAACTGTTTCGTGACCGTCAGAATGACGTTTCAAGACTTTGTACGTATTAAACGATGCTGAACAAATTTTGCATTTAAATTGCCTGGAAGAGAAATAAAAATAGAAGAAAATTAGAAAATAAAAATAAAAGGAGGAAAAATGTTTAGTAACACGAACGGGAAGTTTTATGTACATATTTTTAAGAACTTTAACAACTGCCTAAGGTACCATTCAGATCAGGCAAACAGAAACGATGCGAATGTCTTGTTCAGTGCTACAGTGGGGGCTACAGTTTTAAGTGAAAATATGTTGTGGAATGAATTGACTAAAATCGTGACCGTGTTCACTTTTATGACTACAATTTGACAGAAGCCGACGACGTGGACGATGAACACTCTCAAGAAGCACAAACATTTTTTTCGTTCATATTTTTATATTTCTGAACAGATTTCACAAAGTGTTAGAAAAAGGGTTTACTCTAATGAAATGGCACCTTACATGAAATCTATTGCGTCAACCTAGATTTGGTTGGCACACTTCGGCATGCATTTTAAATCTAGTAAAATGTTGAATCTCTAATCCACATTTCTGACATCGATACACATTCCCAATTTGATGAGATCGGCGATGAGTTGAAGCGCTACTCGAATTCACAAAAGTCATTTCACAAAGGCCACAACTAAATGGTCGTGTACCATTATGCAATCCAATGTGGGATTTTAGACCCCCCGATGTGCCGAAACTTTGATCACAATGAGGGCATAAGTGATGGCGTGTTTTTGTGTGAGTCAATTTGTGCTGATTTAGATCAAAAGGTCGATAAAATGCACGTGGACATTGATCGCAGCGAAACGGTTTTATTTTATTAGTATGGGTTAGCATGTGTTTCTTCAGAAGTGCTTTGATTTTGAATGATGACGGACACTGGGCACATTGGAATGGTCTGGAAGAGAAAGAAAAATTAAATGCAACAGGAGTCTTCTTACTTTAACAGATTATATTAATGGATTGTTCTTCCTGATGACTGAATGTGTGATTCGGAGACAAATAAATCCGTCGGAGCAATGCGGCGTCGGCTTGTGTCAAAGTGGTTGCAAATATTTATTGCGAAAGTGAAGCTGGTGTGCCTCGAGAATTTACCAACTATTTCAGTTTTAAACACGAAAGTAGTAAGTACAATTTCTTGTCAATTAGTGAAGAGTTTCTTTTTGAGGAAAAATTGCAGAAATTTTCTCAATTACTTTAGCTATAACGTAATTGTAAAATGTGCAGACGAATAGTCATTGGGCTCGATTACGGCTATTTTTCCTCTCCCCCTCTTTGATTCGTGGCGAAAAATTATTCAAAAGCTGCGGAAAATCACAAAAAGTACAAAAACTGACAAATTTTCTTATTTGTGGGAATCATGAATTACCATTAAAAGGTGATGTTACACATATCGTTGTATAATTCATTGTATTGAAATTAAGAGCTCGAGTAATGATGAGTTTCAGAAGAAATGAAGGTAAGTAAATACTTCTTGTTTTATTAATTAGCTAGTTTTCACCCTTCCTGTCAGTTCGTTCGTCTGTGCACCATTCTCCGGACAATCACCGATGATTAATCGATGATCCACAGGGGAATCGCCGAGAAATTGCAGATGATTAATTGAAGAATCACAGATGATTCATCGGCGAATCACAGATAATTCACCGGCGAATCACAGGTGATTCAGCTAGTTTTTACGCTTCCTGTCCGTTTGTCTGTGCACCATTTCCTGGTCAATCACCGATAATTAATCGATGATCCACCGAGGAGTGACAGATGATTCACAGGTGAATCACAGATGATTTACAGGTGAATCACATGATTCACAGGTGAATCACAGACGATTCATAGGTTAATCACAGATGATTCACAGGCGAATCGCAGATGATTCACAGATGATTCACAGGTGAATCACAGATGATTCACTGGTGAATCACAGATGATTCACTGGTGAATCACAGATGATTCACAGGTGAATCACAGATGATTGACAGGTGAATCACAGATAATTCACATGTGAATCACAGATGAATCACAGATAATTCACAGGTGAATCACATATGATTCACCAGGGAATCACAGATGATTCACCAGGGAATCACAGATGATTCACCAGGGAATCATAGCTGATTCACCAGGGAATCATAGCTGATTCACCAGGGAATCATAGCTGATTCACCAGGGAATCATAGATGATTCACCAGGGAATCACAGATGATTCACCGCGGAATTAAAGATGATTCACCGGAGAATTACAGACGACTCACCCGGAAATCACAGATGATTCAGCTAGTTTTCACACTTCTTGTACGTTCGTTTGTACACCATTCACCGATGGTTAATCGATGATCCACCGGGGAGTCACATGTTGAATCAAGATGAATCATCTGTGATTCCCCGGTGAATCATCTGTGATTCCCCGGTGAATCAGCTGTGATTTCCCGGTGAATTATCTCTGATTCCCCGGTGAATGATTTAGATCAAAAATTAACTTCTTTCTATATCGCTACTTGCCTATACCCATGATAATGGTTTATTCAATGTCATTTCCTTCTTATTTGTGCATTTTTCTTTCTTTTTTATGTTTTACCGCTTTGTTCTAAACTTTTTTGAAAGAGTCGATATATCGTGCTCATTTTATCGGTGTATTACCCCTCTCTTCTCAACCATTGCCACAAGAGAGAGAGGACAAAATTTCGTTGAATTTCTGTCTCTACACATCGTGCATATCAAACGAATTGTTCTCTATCTGATAAAAATTTTTATTATCTTAACAAAAATAACTATTTTTCAAAAAAAAAAAAATGCTGACAGAGCTGCCGTAATTTGCATAAGAAACTTATTGATCACTTTCTGAGAGAGAATTACATATATTTTAGCTCTCAAAAAGTATTCACTAAGTTTCTTATGCAAATTACGGCAGAGAGGTAATCGACTTTATTTTACAACACTTTTGAGCTCCTTCTCACGGCATACCTCCAGATGCATTCGAAAGTTTCTAAAGTTTTTCACCTCAACCGAACATAAATCACATTTGAATGCATTATTGACTTTATGAATTCTACGGTGAATTGCCGCAGATGAACTATGAAGAAATCGTAACGGACAAATGCCACAAATGAACTGTCGTTCATTCGTATGCAGTCCGACATGATTTCGCAGTCCCCGACGCGTTAAAAAAGTTTGGGTACAGTGGTCACAATTGTATTTTCGGATCTGTGTATGGCACAGCATATGATTGTTGAGATCGAATTTTCTACGAAATTTCCTTTGGCAAAAATCACAAATGAATTTCATTGGTTCGGTTTTATGGACGTCTTGGTGTTTGTACAGTAGAGCGGAGTTTTTGAAAGATGACGGACAAAGCGTGCATACGAAAGCTCTGCAAAAGATAGAGAGAATAGCATGAAAAGTTTGTGGGATGTAAATATCGCTTAAAGTTTAAAGATATTGAAGAACCTCGTATTTGATAGTCTAAAATAAATGATAGACTTGAACATGAACAAGTAAGAATGTGGCAAACGCTTATAAACGGAATGTTTATATTGAGTGGAGCTCTCATGAGCAGGAGGCGCGTAGGTCACATGTTTGTGGAAAAATCCAGGCTACCCGATTCATGTAAACCCTAGTAGAAACTCAGTTTTAGGGTCCTGGCTGAGTCCAAGGGCTTTTAATCAAAAAAATTTTCTTCCATAGAATGTGAGACAATCCTAGGCCTTTCGATTAAAAAAAAGTTTCGGAAGAGATTTACTCGAGTTTTGTGCAAAAAACACGTAGGGCTCTAGAAGAGACTCGTTTTTAGTGCCCTAGCTAGGTCTAAGGGCGCAAAATCAAAAAAGTTTTTTCCGCAAATTTTCAGCCATGCCCACACCTTTCAAGCAAACAAAAGTTTATTAAAATCGGAAAAGCTTTACTCGACTTAAACGGCCCTAGCTCGGCGGCCATTGGGCCGGAGTTCCTAGATTCAATCCCATAAAAGATTTTTTGATTACCTTTCAGGGAAAATCGGTATAATTTTACTAGAGTTATCGTGTTGGCGGACGGACGGACGGACATTTTTTATGGGTTATTATTTACCTTCCAATAAAAAATAATAAATGTTCAATAAAAATAATAAATGTCCAATAAAAAATAATTTTTGTTCAATAAAAATATTAAATGACCAATAAAACAATACATTTTCCTTTTACAGAATGAATTTATTTTTTTATAGGACATTTAATATTTTTATTGGATAAATTTAATTTTTTTATTGGACATTTGCTATTTATTGGACAAAATCATTTTTTCTATTGGAAGATTTAATACGATCAATTTTTTTATTACTGATTCGTCATTTAAGGACCATGATCTATGCTACCCTCTCTACTCCCGCTTCGAAATTCGACTGGTTACAACCGTTGCAGTAAATGCAATAGATCCCTTTTCGTTCTTCGTACCACTCTAAAAAGCTTTGAAAAGAAAAGTCTATCTTCCAAGACAGTGAGTTACGAAGCAGTTGTCATTATATGATGAGTCACGGCCAAGGCCTATTTTTGGAAAATTGTATTTCTAACTTTTGAAATTTCATTTTTCAAAAATAAGCCATCGTCATGGCTGAGCAGTGTGGGATGGCCAAGACTCGAAACAGGAAGTCCGAAAAAGTAGTTGAACGAAATGGTATGCATATGAGCTGCTGTGTCCAACATTGAAACCTCATCGCTGCATTACTAGTCCACACAGTCACTAAGGTAAATGACTGCGACAGTAGAAAAGGTATTGCTATATCTTGAAACACAGATCTGTCGATCTTTTGTTTCCTTCCCGGTCATCATTTAAATCATGGCAGCCTTCCTGTCGCCGTTAGGAATCTGTCCAGGGTGACAGGTCCCAATGCAGCAACCTCTAAAGGTTGTACCATATAGTCTCCCAGAACTCTGCCTCAGTTGAAGGAACCTAGGGCGATCACACATCAAGTGCATGCCAGTCTACTGACATATGGGAGTCACTGAGAGCCTCAACTTGTGTAGGTGCCGATTCAGCCCACAATGTCTGGTAATCGCTCCTACGACCCTCTTAATGCGATTCCGGTCCATCCCGAGCAAATCTTTGGCCCACTTCTCGTTGGGTTTCGGGAAAAAGCGCTTCGTGTGAGCGCCCCCTTCATACGCCTTCCAGCGCTCCGCGTGTTTCCGTTCCACCCAATCCTGTAGCGCTTTAATGCACACCGATTGGGGTACCGGCAAGCGTGGTTCAAGTCTACTTGTCGGAGTTGTAGAACCAGCTTTTGCTAGCTCATCTGCTCTCTCATTCCCTTCCACGCCCGAGTGTTCAGGCACCCAGACCAGACTGATCTGGTTGTTCAGACCCATTAGGTTCAGGTAATCTTCACACTCTTTCACAACCTGTTAGTCGTGATTGGTGACACAAGTGTCCTAATCGCTTCCTTACTGTCGAAATATATAAGGAATTCTTTCCCGGTCGTTCCAGTAGGTAGTACTTCATGTACTACCCCATTAGCGCTCCATAGATTTCTCCGGTCTCCAGCTCCTTCTAAAGTCTTCTCATATGTTCGCATAGGCAGTCGTCAGCAACCACGTGATACTATTCACTGCCTCGTTGAGTTCCGCCGATGATTTCGGCATCACTTCCCCCAGCTTATGTTCCACGTGTAGCTTCAGAAAGCCCCTGTATTGCTCCCAGTTTGTTCTTCTGGGATTTCTAAATTTCACTACCTCATTCGTCCAGCCTCTCAGACTGAAGTTTATAATTCGATGGTCCGAGAAGATGGGCGTCGAAGATACTCTCCACGAAACGATTTGATCCGCTAGGTTCTCCGAGGCAAGAGTGATATCTAGCACTTCTTTCCAATTCTTAGTACTAAACGTGGGAACATTTCTTTTGTTTGGAATACTAAGATTCGTGTCTGCTATGAATTGCAGCAAGAGAGTTCCCCTAGGATTCACGTTCGTACTCCCCAGACCGTATGGTGCGAGTTCGCATCACAGCCTAGGAGAATTGGTACGCCCTCGTTCTTAGAAAACTCAATTGCCTTAGACAATAGCTCTGTGAACGGCTATATGACGTCTGGACCAGAAATAGGTAATGGGACCCGCAAATTGACTTCGTGAAATATTACGATGCTTTCGTGATGAGACGGTTGGAATGACTAAATGGACTCGAAAGCTTCACGGATGGCTTAAAAATCTTTGAAGCAACCGGGGCTGGAGTATTTTTTCTTCAAACGGAGAACAGAAAAACGTTCACACCTTGCACGTGCTGAAACGTTCACTGCAAAAGAAACAAAAGAGAAGAGAGCGGTAATCCTCTCTGGTAGCGAACAGCGATGATCCGAGTAGAAATATCACCCACCAACAAATGAATAAGTGGCATGGTTAGCGGAGTAGATGCAAATGAAGTAGCGATAATACGATGAGATCCCACACTGAAACGCTCAGAGAAGAGAATTCGAAACGAAGCTTTTCCAATACACAGCAAAAAGTGGACCAGGGAATCGGTGAGCATGGATCGGTGTTGCATAAAGTAAAGTTGTAGGAGTCGGACACTGTGAAGTGAATCATGCGAAAATGTGAATTATAAACGCTACCGAATCTGTGAATGTCCAAAATACTTCCTTTTAAGACTTAGGACTTTTGGTGATCCTTCGTCGTGAGCAGGTTTCGCATAGATATGGACATGCAGTAAGCTTAAAAAAGGGCCAGTTTAGTCTAAGAAGGTAATCACGACTATAACTTCAAGGCTTCTGTCGGAGGTGAATTGTATATTTTGTTTGCAAATGATTCTTAAGGTGAGACGAAATAATAAGAAGATAATTTTTCACACTTGTTTGTCATCACAAATGATGGTTGGTGCAAACAAAAATCGCATTAATTTCAACGATTTAGTTTATTTAAAACATACAAATATTACATCTTTATGGCAAACATATTCGAAAACAAACAAAATTTTCATATCAACGATATCCCGGAATGATCCTGATTCATGTGTCTAACTAGCGCATCGTAACGTTTCACTTGAAAACTGCAAAGTGTGCAGTAAAATAAATTGTTGATAGTGTGAATACGTCGGTGAACAGCAGCGCCGCTTGAGTTTAAGAATTTTAGCGGACACAAGCCACAAGAAAATGGTAGCTCTCCCGTGTGTAGACCGATATGACTTTTGAGGATGTTCGATGTGTTAAATCCCTTTTCGCAGTAGGGGCATTTATGAGGACGCAATTGCGTATGGGTTAATCGATGGCCCTTTAATGTGTCCAAACGTTTAAATTTCCGGGAGCACATCTCGCATTCAAATTTCATTTCGTTTGAATGTGTTTCTAAATGACGCATCAATTTATACTTCCGGAAGAATGACATGGAACAATCTGGATGAGAACATGGAAATCTTCTGGGTCTGGAAGGAAGAGAAAATAATTGATTTTAAACGGATGACAAGTGTTCTAAGCTAAAGAAAATTCATTAAAGGACCCAGGGAATGAGAAACGGGACGAAAATTACAATTCTTTTAAGTTTTCGTTTCATAAAGGAAAGTTTAAGAGACACAAGAAATGTTGTGAAAAAATTTATTGTTCAAATTAAGTACCAAAAGTATGTAAACGCTAACATCAGTCAGTTAACCTTGATCTTTGATAGCCATAGCCATGGAACAAAGGCTCAGATGAATTTGGAACATTTTAAAATGTTTTATTTCTGTGCCACAGACACAACAAAATTTGCCGTTTATCTGATGCACCCTTCTGTGAACGCAGGCACTTGACGTATTTACCTTAAAAAGGATCAATTTTTTAAATTAGGATGTTTCTTATCGTTTTAGTTAAGTTCCAAAACAACATACAAAGGTCATACTGCATATTCCACAGGAGAATGGTCTCTGTCCCGTATGCACCTATTATGGGAATATTTTGTCAATAAAATGAAGCACAAATTTAACAAAAAAAAGTAAATATCTCACGCCAACATGACTTTTTAGACCACGTAAATTATTAAACGTTTTGTCACAATGATCGCAAGAGAAAATTTTTTTCGGATTATGTGAGTCCATGTGACTTCGTAAGTTGTCTTTGGTTTTAAATTGACGGTTACAAACTTGACATGTCTCTAAAACCGATGGAGCTACGTGAACGAATTGATGCTTTCGAACAGTGTGTGAATTGAGAGATGAATATTCACAGAATTGGCACTGGTATGGCCTGCAAGAAAAAGAGAAATAAGAAGCGGTTAGAGATCGTAGTGTTGCAGATAACAATTGGATTAAGTGTTTTGTTTAAAAAAAAAAGAAAAGGCGAATTCTTGCAGATTCGGTTTTGTTGAAAAGGACGCGGCGATAGAGATGATCATAATGAAACATTAAAATGTCGGTAACCAACCCCTACCAACATATCAAGTTGCATCACTTGGCTGAAGATTGGCACTAGATGCCGAAATGTTGATGTTTCTAAAAAATGTTCAAGAACTCGGCGACGACAATGACAAAGTAATTTCATTAACTCAAAAATACCCTTTATTCTGTTACTATGACTTGACCGCTATAATCAAGAAAAAATGGCTACATATAGAGATGTATATAGCTCATTCTACGTAAAAATCTAGCGTTGTAAGTGCTGCAGAAACTGAGTGTACACAAATGTATTTTCCTGTAAGATATCAGTTTGGGGTCGTGCACATATGACGTCACACTTGCTATGAAATCCAAAAAGTCCATAGCTGCAAGCTGGTCAGAGATTTTGCTTATAGCACTCCGCCTACCCCCCTAAACACACCCCCTATTTGGGGGGTAGCCAGAGTTCTATAAACAAAATTTGATTGAGTTATGGCCTTTTTATGGATACTAATTTTTTATAGCAAGTGTGACGTCATATGTGAACGACCTCTTTGTATGGAAAACCATCACGTTCTGAATTAAAGCACGGAGGCCATCCTTGTTGGGCCTATTGCGCTGTATTTTCATTCTTTCAAAGCTCTAAATACCTCCTTCGGGCTCTGCTAGCCGCTTGCTTATTATGATAAAAGAAAGCATGTCAGCTATCTTCAGCTTGAGCTTTTCCTCGGGAGTCAGATAGAATCTCCTAAGAGTTTCGTTCTAAGATCCTTCAAAGCCGGACAAGTGCATATGAAATGCCTTGCCGTTTCTGCCTCTAAGCCACAGCTTCTGCAAGTCGGGTCTGAAGTCATTCCCATCTTGCCGAGATGGTAGTTTAAACAGTTGTGACCTGTTAAGATTCCAACTAGTTTCCCTAATTCTCTCCTGCTGAGGCTCAACAGAAACTTCGTATTCCCGGCGTTACATCCGGTTAGAAACTCTCTCGATTGCCTGCAGGTTGAGAGTGTATCCCATCTATCCTGGTGGCACCGACCTGTCCTAGTCTTCACTAGTGACTTGATTAGACCTGCGTATCTACTGACAGCAGGTTCTGGTCCGGTGAACGCAGAATTACTGCCCTCTCTGGCCAACTGGTCAGCTCTATCGTTTCCTTACACCCTTGCGTGCCTTGGTACCCATGTCAATATGACTTCGTTGTCTCTTGACAGAGTTTCCAGCGCTTCAAAGCACTGATAAACCAACTTCGACGAAATCTTGACTGATGACAGTGCCTCGATAGACGATTCACTGTCAGAATAAATCACAATTCTCTTATTTCTGACGCCATCTCGTTGCATCAGATCCGAACTTTCATAGATAGCAATTATCTCCGACTGAAAGACGGTGGTGTATGAACCCAGAGCTATGGATACATCGTAATCCAAGTCTGCTGAGTGCACGCCTGCACCAGTTCCTTCATCTGTCTTCGATTCGTCCGTGTGGATCACGACATGTGCTTCTATTGGAGGCGTCCCGAGTTCCCATGCAGATCTCGTTGGCCGGCACGTTTCAAAACTCCTTTCGAAGCAGAAGTCTCGCATAGAGTCTTCTGGCATATCTTCCTCGCTAAACTCTTCTCTGAGTCGTGCGAAAACACTCGCGTGACCGAAATTTCGATCCTCCGCAATCCAATCCTCCTTTGTACTTTGTGCAGCCTGTACACTATCATTTCAGCTTCCTGTTTTAAAAATGGAAAACCATAGTTAACGCAACTAAATTCGCAATGTTTACAAAGTAGATATCTTGTCACCTGTGGAACGAATGTGTTTTGTCTAATGCTAATATAATTTACATTGAAAGAGTGAAAGAGATGAAATTCGTTACCCAGGTTAAGGTACCGATGCAATTAGCCATATGGTTAATTCCACCGTTTCCCAAGTTTACAATTTTATATATCATCTCTTTCACGTGATCCATAATAAATTGAGACGAAACATTCCGTTCCCAGGTTACAATTAATTTACTTGTCTCTAGGACCGATTACCCCCAGTCAAAATATCGCCGGACAAAATATCCCCGGACAAAATGTTCCCAGACAAAATATCCCACAAAAACGGACAAAATATCTCCAGATGTAATGTCTACTAAGAAATGGTGAATATGGGTAGGTGTTATTAATTAGATATTACAATGTGTGTTGGGGGGCTCTGCCCCCTCACTACACCGCGCCTGCGGCGGGTTTGTCTAAGCCTTGCAGGCAATCTTACGTGAATGGAGCGCTGCCCCAAACCCCGCTAGGGATATTCCCCCCTTGACCCCCCTTTTCGAGGGCTGCCGCCGCTCGACCCTGCTTTTTTGTTTTTGGTTGTTTATTTCAGGCTTGCTGCGCTAAGTACACTTCACATTGAATATTCTTAGTTTTTAGAGTGTGGATATTATGTTTGAAGGGATATTTTGTTCGGGGATATTTTGTCCTTTTTTTTAATGGAAAAATTGTGGTTATTATGTCCGGTTATTTTGCCTGGGGATATTTTGTCCACGGGGATATTTGGGTTGGGGATATTTTTTTTTTTTTTGGACATTCGGTCCTAACCCCAATTTACTTTACTGAATGTGTTTTCATAATTTTGAAAATGAACAGTTTTTTTTTCATATAAAGCTGAACAAAATGAAATAACCGGACAAACTGTACTGCGGAAAAAAATAGCCGGTCGTACACTTAATCACATAGAGCGTTTCACATTACATTAAATTTACATAACGATACAATGTTGCGTGAAATGAGCCTTATATCGAATTTTAAATAAAGAAGCCGTTCATCATAACATCCACATTGCCTCGCACATTGCCTTGTACGTGAAATACGATTAGATTTTAATCGGGGTTACTGCTTGACCGAGCACGCGTAGAGGGAGTAAACTATGTTAAACATCCCGAGTGAAAATGGCAGTCTCAGTGAGTACTAAAATTGAGTGTACTCACAGCCTCAAATCAGTCTCAATTTTTGAAAAAAACTCAGAAGTACTCAATTTCGCTTTTTTTATAAAATCATCATTAATGAGACCAGTGAGTACACTCATTTTAATTTTTTTAGATTTACACTGACTGAGATAATTGAGCACACTCACTTAGACTATTTGAGATCGCTGAGTATGCTCATTTCGAGGCTTTTTTAGGTTGTTGAGCATGCTCAATTGTGAAAAATATTTTTTTAGTCAATGAGACTGTTGAGTCTACTTTATTGCCAATGAGACTGTACCGTACTAAATATAAATAAAGTTTTTGTAGCTGCTTTGCCGACAAAAAAATTGGCCTGTTTTTGACGAAAAAAAGTCATTTTTCTATGCAGTTTGGCTCGGGCACCCCTAAAATTTTTTGAACTTTGTATTTGGTCTCCAGAACCTTGTATAGGCACGATTTGGTCTCCATAAAAAAGTCAAAAAATTAGAGAGGTTCTAGAGCCAAAGTAAAAAAGGAAATGACATTTTTGTCTGTAGAACAGCTATATGATTTTGGTTTTCATTTGTTGCCTAGTGATTCACACAAATTTATGCTCATGGTAATTGAGCTTGCCACATAAAAACATGAAATTTGAGTCTTCACTTTCTGAAAGTGATCCGAAACAAGCGTGGAAGCAGTCATCGTTCAAGATCTTTTTGATTTGCGTCATTGGTGTTCGTCTTTTTAATTACTTAAGATTTGAAGCGATTACTCGCAAAAAAAATTTACAAAAGAACATAACCAAAGACCCGTACGTATCAGAAGAGAAGTGGCAAACCGAATAAATGTTACAAAAAGACTCGAACGTATCTGAATATAGAAATGATCAAACAATGCAATGTTTCGTGCTCTTTTATAACTATAAGAATTTCAAAGATCCATAGAAATTACCCTACCGAAGTACGTCTGAGACAATTGATTTTGATGGCCTAAATGTTCTCCCCTGCACCATATCAAAAAGAGAACCAACGTACTTTCTTCAAGAAATTCTGAAACTATTTTCTCTAGATTGTAATTCTTTGCCTCAACATTCATTGGCTAAAAAAATATTTTCCACAATTGAGCATACTTAACAGTCTCAAATAGTCTCAAAATTAGTATACTCAGCAGTCTGAAATATTCTCAAAATGGGCATACTCAACAGTCTCAAACAGTCTCAAAATGAGTATACTCAACAGTCCCAAATAGTCTCAAAATGAGCATACTCAACAGTCTCAAATAGTCTCAAAATGAGTATACTCAGCAGTCTCAAATAGTATCAAAATGAGCATACTCAATAGTCTCAAATAATCTCAAAATGAGCATACTCAACAGTCTCAAATAGTCTAAAAAGGAGTAAACTCAACAGTCTCAAATAGTCTAAAAATGAACATACTCAAGAGTTTGATATAGTCTCAAAATGAGTATACTTGACAGTCTCAAATAGTCTCAAAATGAGTATACTCAAAAGTCTTTTTTTGTGTATTTAGTTCACCAAATAGTCGAAGAAGCTTCAGTAAATATCATTTAATTTGAGCATACTCAACAGTCTCAAAATGAGCATACTCAACAGTTTCAAATAGTCTCAAAATGAGTATACTCAACAGTCTCAAATAGTCTCAAAATAAGTATACTCAAAAGTTTTAAATAGGCTCAAAATGAGTATACTCAACAGTCTCAAATAGTCTCAAAATGAGCAAAATCAACAGTCTCAAATTTAGCATACTCATCAGTCTCAACAGTCTCAAACACCAGAAAATGTCTATTAATTGAGGCAAAAGTGAGTATACTCATCATTTTGAATGATGATGACGGTCTCATGACAGTCTAAAACGTTCGAAAATACAGTACTCAGTGCCATACACAAAAACAGTCTCAATTTCAGTCTCAAATCGCATGGTTTTTTTTAGTCGGGATGAATGACTGTAACAACAAAGACAATAGATTAATGTCGTTGGCAAGCTTATCTTAAAGATTCGGAACAGCTTCGTTGCTTCGCTGCGCACTTCATTGACATTGATATAACAAGAGTGAAGTTTTTTCCACACGAAAGTGCACATTTTACGAATTTCATACGAAACGTATAAATCTTTTGTTTTAAACAAATTCGTATCAGTTTCATTTTGGACGCGCTGTACTAAAAGTCGATCGCAGCGCTGTGGTGTCCAACACTGTTCACGAATGTGTGGAACTTGAATTAAAGTGAACGCAGAAAATATCTTATTTAATTTAAAGTCGTAGTAGAAACAGAATTTACAGACGCTGCCTAGACAGTAAGTAGATTGTATTTTCAGTGTGAGTATTTGTTTGTTGTAATCAAAATTAAGGGCACAAATTTTTTCTTGTATTATTCTTGTGAAGTCAGTCCATAAAGTTATTTCTATAAAAGCAGCTCTATCATTCCGCTCATAGATATTTAGAAAGCCAGAAGACCAGAGTGGAATAAAGAGAATGACGTAGGGTAACCGAAAATAAATAAAGAAAAATAAAATGACAAAATTCATAAATGTGACGTCATGCTTCATGGGGAAGACGGGGTTTTAGCGAAACGTGACGGTATGTAGAAATTAGGGTCAGATTTAGCCCAGAATGCAGTATATCGGTCGTGAAATTTTATCTGGAAATGTGAGATGTAATTTTACTCATAAAAGAAAGGGTATGGGAAGCAGTAATGGTAAACGAACTTAGTAAATGAGGAAGATAACGACAATGGCCTTATCAGCAACAGATGTCAGAAAATTGGAAATCGAAATGAAATCACGACATTGGGTTCCCGGAAAGAATTGAAGAAACAACGATAGAAACAGTTTCTCAGTAACAAGGCTCATTCGGTTGTTTTGCAAATTGAGTCTCTGGAGAATGGAAATGTGCAGAAACATATGAATGAGATGGATGAATTGTTTCAATAGTTGCGACATATCAATGAGAAAACTTGTCCGAGGCGTGGAATGTAGCAATGTTGCTAAGCAGTTTGCCTAAACATTACATGTGACGACATTCTAATTACTGCTTTAGAAGCCTGCAAAGAAAAGGACCTAACGAACATTAAGGAGAACATCTACAAATGACGCAAGAATTGTGTTTATAATATTCGCCGCTGGCGTATTATATACGCGTTGAAAGTATTATGAACCCTATTGTGTAAGGTATGCTATATGAAACGAACGTATAGTACGTACACGGCGTTCGTAATACGTGCACGGTGGATAAAATACGTCTGCGGTGTATATTATGAACACAATTATTGCATTGATTGTAGATATTTTTCTCAGTGTACGCTTTCTTAGTATTAGTATTAGTCGAGAAGTGACGTAACATAAAAAGTCGGATATGGGAGGTGCCGCCATGATAGCGGCATCAATTGGATTTATTTGCCGCCGTTGTAAGAAGGAGAGTAAAATCAGTGATAAAAAGTGATTACATAATAAAGTTCGCAGTAAAATTTGCATTAAAAAGTTCAGTTTTTGCAAGTCGTTGTATGCAACACGTAGCAAAATTGTTTGTTTTGGTCACATTATCAAACTTTACATAATTTCACATTTAACTGATAAAAAGTACCATTTTTCGAACTAGTTGCATACATTGCTATTTTATACCCTAATGTCAGAGGAATGATAAGTTGGTACACCTGAGGCGAGGTAGAACGCTTATTTGAATGACAGCTGGGTTCCAAGCTGTCTTTCACATAAGGTTTCTACTTCGCCACAGGTGTACCACCTTATCATTTCTCTGCCTAATGTCAATGTGTGCTTGCAACGACCCTCACTGAAGAATGAACCATAAAAAGTCAGATGAATATAAACAACAATTTGATAATCAATCTCAGGATTTATTGCCCTAGTCTCTTTACGCTTAATTTATTTATAAAATTTACAACATTTGCACATTTTTTCTACTTTGTATGACTTAACACAGGCCCAGCAACAGACTCAAAATGTACTTTCATATGACATTTCAAAAAATTCACATTTTTAAATCCTTGAAAACATATTTTACACTCAAATAGACCGTTGACAGCGTGTATTCGTCGGTGGACAGCTGCACTGCTAGTATTTATAAATGTCATCGGACAGAATCCGCAAGAATACGGTCGCTCACCAGTATGTACGCCTATATGGCTACGGTATCCGTTTTTGGTCAAAAATGTCGCATCACAATATTCACAATGCACTTTTCGTGCTTGTGCATCACCATGACTTAAGCGATGTGTGCGCATTGTATTCGCTTGGCGGAATCTTTTCCCACATATATCACATGACCACTTCATACTATCAGGGTCATCGGGACGGTGAATTAATTCGTGTCGACGTAATTGAGTTGTTTCTATGAATGTAAGAGGACACAAATCACATTTAAACCTCCTGCAATGAGAAACAAGGAGAATTTGTTAGAATTGGATTCAATTGCAGGAAATTATAGATTTGCAATGCAATAAGTTGAGTTGTTAAAAAAAATAACGAGCAAAGAACTAAAATTTGGACATTTTTATCGCTAGAATTGGGGTCTGAATTAAATTAGTTGCACAAGATGTAAGACCTAACTTTCAACCATTTCTTACAATAGTTCTTAGCACAAAACGTACGGTTGTATTTTAAAACGTGCGAGATATCAAAAATGAGATGGAGTAATGGACAAACTTAAAAGCTATGCACTTTCCAGAATTACGTAATTACGTACATACAATACGTACAAATTCCAGCGTGAATTCGACCCGATACCAGTACAAAATTCACACTTAGAATTGCCTCCCCATTAGTATTTTGACTTACCATCAATTCATCTCCAAATTGTGGATATTCAGTTTATTTCATTGATCACAAACAAAATATTTTCACAGTAAAATGTTATGATGCTGACGCGTATTTGTATGAAAATGATAAAAGTTGACAGTGTTCGCCAATATGGCAAAAACGCCAAAATGTCTTAAATAATTTTATTCTCAAATATTGTGTTCTTTGAGTCTCTAAAATAAGTCTTTTTATGTACAATTTATGGTCTGTGCCCGCAATAAGCTTTTCGGTGAAAGAGTTAAATGAGACTATTTTGTGAATGACTAAGCAAAATCTATAAACTCATCAATGAACGTTTGAATAAAGGTTTGTAATCTGACACCGTGAGATACGTTGTAATTTAATTCAACAGGTAAAATCAGTCTTTATATGAATATTTCGAACAGTTTTGTATGACATGACTGAAAAGTGAATAAATTAATTTTAGAGAGCAAAGTACGTAATTAGTCATGGAGGGCAAAGTGAAAATGTCACATATTTTGATAAGTGTTTTAGTTATCGTTGGAGGCATAAGTACGATTGTATGCACCTGAGAGAAAAATAGGTGAGTACATTAGGCATTTGTTGCAGAATAAGCAAAGACAAGAGTAAAGTAACGTACTTAAGGGATCATTATATTGGACGCGATGCGAATCGCATCGCGTAAGGTTTGTGTGAAAGCTCAACTTGTCAAAAAAAATTTTTTTTTTATCAAGTTGAGCTTTTATACAAACCTTACGCGATGCGATTCGCATCGCGTCCAATATAATGAGCCCTTTATACATGCAGTGAAACGAGAAAAAGTCATATGGCTTATTCCATCGTTACCTTTCACTCTTTCAATATGATTTATATTAACATGAGAAAAAACACATTCGCTCCTCAGGTGACATGGTAGCAACAGATGGAATTATCCAAAAAGGCCCGCTCATAAATTACGGAACGCTCTAGGGGGAGGAGAGGGGGTCTTATCATGTGTAACGTCACGCAAAATTTTTGATAAAGCTTACAAATACTCGAAAGCTTTTGCATTCATTGGAAGCTTCACAGAGGTCTTCGCAATGCCTCCTTTTCCATATGGGAGTAGTAGTATTATGGACATGGACAATTTTGATGTAAATTTGATTTATATTCGATGTATTTTGAACTCTACATTTCTACAGTAATAGCATCATAAGATTGTGCAACATTTCATTTCACTAGTAAAATTTACTCCTGAAATAAAAAGTTGCACAATCTTATGATTCACCTACTGTAATTATTTTTCGACGATTTTTTTGTGACGAAATATGAAAACGACATTCAAGTTCAGCCAGCCAGCGCCAGTAGAAAAATTTAAAAACGTGACGCTACCGCTGATAATACGCAAAAATTTGTTTGAGTTAAATGTTAGCTTGTGGTTGAACTTTTATTTTTTAAAAAACATTACACCACTTTTTTCGTCGTTAGGTCTGGCATTTGTGACACAATTTCTTGAACACAACGTAATTTTGTTTTAAGAAAAGAGGTGCAATATTTTTTAAAGAACCACAAGCTAACATTCAACTCAAACAAATTTTTGCGTGTTATCAGCGGTAGCGTCACCACAAACGATATCATTAATTTGTCACACTGTGTCACACTTTAACTTTAAATAGGTTTTTGGAAGCTTGCAGTCGTTATAACTTTTCACATAAAAAAATTGTCTGTTTTTTTAAAAAATATTTCTCCGAAGATATGTTTCTCCCAAAAAAATTTACTTCGAAAAAAATTTTTTAGAAAAAAATTTATTCCGAAAAAAAATTCCCCGAAAAAATTTTTTTTCTTCGGAGAATAATTTTTTAAAAAAATGTTTTTTCGGAGAAATTCTACAAAAAAAAAATTGTCTCCAAAAAAATTGTCGGAGAAATTTTTTTAGGAGAAAAATGTTTTTCGGAGAAATTTTTTTGAAAAAATTTTTTCGTAAAAAAATTTTTTTGGAGAAAATTTTTTTCTAAAAAATGTTTTTCGAAGTAAATTTTTTGGGAGAAACACATTTCTTCGGAGAAATATTTTTTAAAAAAGGTTTTTCGGAGAATTCTTTTGGAGAAAATATTTATACGAAAAAAATTTTCTCAAAAAAAATTTTTTTTTCGTAAAAAACATTTTCTACAAAAAAAATTTCTCCGAAAAAACATTTTTCTACTAAAAAAAAAAAATTCTCCGAAAAACATTTTTTCCGAAAAAATTTTCCGCACCAATATTACAACTTTACCGAAGAAACTAACTGTCTACTGTCTAGCTATTCTAATTCAGAAAATGCTAATAATCCAGGAAGGCGTCAATTTTACAGCTGCCAGTAATTTTCTACTCTACTCTATAACTTTCCCGAAGAAACCAACTGTCTAGGTCGAGGGGTAAACTGCAATGGTAAATGGTGGAACAGTGTTACATGTAAATGGGTCAGAAATGGGCAATAAATATGTGGGACATGATTTGCCGTGGTCTTTACTCCTCGGCCTAGGTATTCTAATTCAGAAGATAGCTTTTCTGAGTATTCACAAAATGCCAAAGGTTTTTGTATTGCGTGACACTGAAACGTAATTGTAGTGCCACACAAAACTTCAGTGAATTTATGAATAAAACGACCTCTGATATATGAAATTGCCCGAAGTATTTATCGGTTTGGCAGCGCTTTTTAGACCTGTACGAAGAACGCAGTGCTTCGAAAAGCGGACTATTGCATTTACCACGACTTTTGTAACCAGTCGAATTTCGAGCCGGGAATAGAAGGGGGGGACCATCGATCATGGTCCTTAGATGACGGATCAACAATAAAAAAAATTACCGCCCGTGCGTCCGTTCGTCAACACGATAACTCGAGTAACACTCAACCGATTTTCAAAAAAAAAATGTGTGTGAAAGATAATCAAAAAATCTTTTATAGGATTGAATCTAGGCACTGTCGGCCCAAATGCCGCTGAGCTAGGGCCGTTTAAGTGGTTTTTGGTCTTTTGTACATAACTCAAGTAAAAATTTTCCCATTTAAAAAAAAAAAATTGTTTGAAAGGTCTGGGCATAACCGACAATTTATGGACTTAATTAGGGCTTTAAAAACGAGTCTCTGCTAGGGCCCTAAGTGTCTTTTGTGAATAGCTCGAGTAAACATCTTCCGATTTTCATGATTATTTTTATAGACGACAGGCCAACAATTTGTAGAAGAAACCTTTGGGCCTTTGGACTTTGCTAGTGCACTAAAAACGAGACATTATCACTTTTTTCAATGTATTTTTTCTATGGCAGACCTTGAAAACAGCTGAAACTTGATAACAAGTAAATTTATAAGCACACGACCGTACGTAAGTCGAGTAAATCTGTTCCGATTTTAATAATTATTTTTTTAATCGACAGATCTATGAAATCCGAACATTTTGTAGAAGAAGCGTTTTTGATATTAGGCCCTTGGACTTAGCTAGGGCTCTAAAAACGCCATACGTGTTTTTTGTACATAACTCGAGTAAATCTCAGCCGATTTTCATAATTTTTGTTAGTCGACAGGTCTATGAAAGCCCAACAATTTGTAGAAGAGACTTTTTTGAGATTGGGCATTTGGCCTTAGCTACGGCATTAAAACCGACTCTTTGCATGTTTTTTGTAAAAAACTCCAGCAAATCTTTTCCGATTTTCAAATTTTTTTTAATCGAAAAATGTCTCACATTTTATAGAAGAAAATTTTTTGGTTAGAAGCCCTTGGACTCAGCCAGGGCCCTAACACTAAGTTTCTGCTAAGCCCAGCGTGTTTGTTTACATAAATCGGGTAAATCCTAACCGGTTTTGTTTATTCTTTTTCTATTTGAGAGGTAACCGAGTACCGAATTATATTCAAAAACAAGTTTCGGTCTGGTGTAGAGCCGTGCGCCGCGCCGGTCTGCTTTTTGGAGAACGGCGCAACCCTCGGCGTTGTGTCTAAGTGACAATTTAGACCGATGCATTCTTCAGAAAACTTTTAGGTAACAAACCAAGGAATATTTTTCAATTTAAATAAATCGGCTGGATGCAAAGTTAAGAGTTATAGCGTTCGCGCTGATTATTTTTCGAGTTCTTCCTCAAAATATCAAAAAATTGTCGGCGCAAACACTATAACTCTTAACTTTGCATCCAGCCGATTTATTTAAATTGAAAAAATTGATTCCTTGACTTGTTACCTAAAAGTTTTCTGATGAATGCATCGGTCTAAAGTGTCATTTAGACACAACGCCGAGGGTTGCGCCGATCTCCAAAAAACTGACCGGCGCACGGCTCTAGTCTGGTGTCTGTGCTTAGGGCTCAAGTGGGCCTCAGGTCGATCCTGAGATCAGCCCTAACAAAAAAAATTTTTTTGTTAGAGAGCAAATTGAGGGAAACATTTTTGTCTACGGAAATATGTGTCCGAGGCCTCTACTTAAGGTCTTAGGTCGGTCTTAAGGTCGGCCCATGACAAAAAAAATTTTTTTTTGCTGTGTTGTATAGAAAATTGGGGTAAACATTTTTGCCTATGGAAGTATTTTTCCAAGGCTTCTCCTTAGTGCCCTAGGTCTGTCCTAAGGTCGGCCCTAGTCAAAAAATGGTTTGTTGCTATGTTGTCGAGGGGTGACGCACTTCTGCGGTTTATGGAATAAATGGAATAAATGGGAATAAATGGAATAAATGGAATAAATGGGAATAAATGGAATAAATGGGATAAACGGGAATAAATGGAATAAATATTGGAATAAATGGAATAAATGATAATTTTTTCAAATTCGTCAAAACCTCAAATAGACTTAATTTTGATGGCAACGCACACAACAAACCATACTAATGTGTCAAAAAGTGAAAAAACCCACTTTTGAAAACTTAAAAGAATTTTTGTTGAAAAATGGAATAAATGGAATAAAAATGGAACAAAAAAATAAAATTTAATCTCAAGATGGTTTAAATGCTTTATAATTTGTGCAAACCTTTTTTTGAACTTATTTGTCTAACTTGTGATGTGTTTGGTTCAGATATTTCGCAAAAACAACAAAAAAAAAAAATTTTGGGAATAAATGGAATAAATGGAATAAAAGAATAAATGGAATAAATGAAGTGCGCCACCCCTCGTATGTTGTAGAAAAAATTGAGGAGAACAATTTTCTCTTTTTGGGGTTCAATTTTGTGCTTTCAGAAAGTTTTTTTACACGTATTCTTCGGCCGGCTTTTTCAATATTGCCCTCTCGGCAAAGTAGGAAAAAACAATGATTTTATATAGCTATTGAGGCACTTTTAACAGAAGTTACTCTGGCAAAACATCGCCAAAACTACAAATAAAGAACCAAGGCACTTGTTTAACAAAGTAAAGCAGAAATCAAATGTTAGACGTTTTAATTTCGTTGCTCCGATACATTTCAATTTGTCATTAATGGCGTTGTTGGCCTCTTTCGACTACGACGTTTGGTTGCGTTAGCATTTATTTCGTGTAAATTTCCCTTCCGTCATTAACATATTTTATTTTAGAAAAATTCAACGCGTTGCTTCAATCACTCGTAGGCTTTACGCATACGTTAACAAACAAAAAATCAACAGTTAGACTGACATTGTCAATCGAGAGAGTAATGGGCACCAAATCCCTAAGTAAAGTTAAATTTCGCCGGCAATTGGTTATTGTTTTTCCGAGTGATATCTCTCACGGAGAGAAAATACCCTCCAAACGAGCATAATTTATCCTGCAAAATGCGAAAATAAATTTTGTAACTACAAATCATTGAGGAGCGTAAGAAGGAAGGGCACAATTCGTTTGAGTTATCTCTTCTTCCCCCAAAAAATAACGATTAGAGCTTTCCATCGATAGAAAATTGATAAATGAACTTTAGTAAAATTTGTCAATAAAACATTGCAGGTCTTTTCGGTTCGCAAAAGGAAAAGTGGAAATGGGTAAATCTTAAGAAATAAAACTTCTAATTTATTTTAGAGACTCAAAATATAAAAACTGTTGAACAGAGACTTCTACTGAAAGCAACATTCAGCGACGCGATTTTTTTTTTTTTTGCATTTGGTACACTTACTTTTACATCAAATAGAATTTTGTACTTCTGCGCAAGTTTTTGCAGCGTTAAAAAGCTGCGCAGAAGTACAAAATTCTATTTGATGCAAAAATATATTTCCGTAAGTGAATAGTCAAGAATTCAAATAATAAAATTCTGTCGACAAACGAATCGATCTTTTCAGTCACTCTCAGTAAAAATCTCTGACAATCAATTTCGACAATAGAAAAAAAATTGTATTTACCTTATGTTGATGTGGGCAAAGATATGGTTCTTCAAGCTAGCTCTCAATGCAAACTTTTTTCCTGCAATGCAAATTTCATTCAAAAATTTGTCAACTTCTCCTCATCTTTGATTAACTTACCGCAAAAGTCGCACTCAAAGTTTCTTTCCTGAGTATGTACAAGCATGTGTGACTTCAACGATCTCGAAATGAAACCACAAACATCACACTGCTCTGGTTTGTTCGGTTTTCTCACATACGGTTTTTTCTCTTTTTTCAATTTAGGTCCTTTCGTTCGATCCCGTTTACGATTTGATTTATTTCCTTCTACCGGAACAGTTGGCATAACAATTTCACCAGTCACCGGGTCTAGTTCCGGTTTCATCTCATCGACTGACGCTTCAGCTGATTCGTTTAATGGAGTGGAAGTAGTTTCAATTTTAACATCATCTACAGCTTCAGAATCGTCGTTGGCTTTTTTTCTTTTTGCTGTAGCTTTACTTTTACGTTTAGCTGGTGCTTTTCGTTTGGTTGTTGGTTTTCTTTTCGGTGACGGTTCCTTCCGGTTAATCCTGACCGGTTCAATGACAAGTTTACGTGTTTCAGTTTTTTGGTCCTCGTAATTTTCATTATCGTCCTCATCGTGTTCCCAACCGTCATTATCAGCGAATGTGTCGGCAAAAAATGAATTATTTGGGTCCTGCAAATATAATTACTGTTTTCACCGTACAAACTTTAGTCAAAGCAACTATTACGTTTGAATCGTCATCTTCTTTCTTCACATTGTTGAAACTCAGTCGAATTTTGCGTAATTTATCAACGGACTCTATACATTGGTTCCGGAATGAATGACTGTCCAACAGTTTTTGATAGCATTCTGAACATATAAAAAGAGGCAAGCCATCAGATGGAGATGTCTGAAAAATAAATTATTAAAGTTTAGCTGATAAAATCGCATTGGAACGGAGGACATGGGAAAATCGAGATTTGGCTTACTAAAGAGCCATCTGTTGGAATCTTTTCAACTAATGAAAATTTGTATGAAAAAAGTCGCAATTTTCTGTAACGTTTTTCTCTTAAAGTCTTAAATGAAAACGAATGCTTATTTCGTCATTACATACTTAACCTATTTCCAAACAAAATTGCGGAAACACTTTTGGAGAAGTCAGTCTTTCAGCTTTTCCACTTAACAAACACTTCAAAACGCATAATTTTTTCGACCAATGTGTTTGCTCACTTAATCTTTAACTGAATAATCAATTTAAATGACAGAAAACATTTTCTACGAGTCAGAAACGGATAAAAACTTTTTGAGTTGATACATTTGCAAACGTCAAAAGCCAACAAAGATGGCGGCCATTTTTATTTGCAATCATCAACTCAAAATTTTTTGTATCAATTTCTGATTCGGACTTTTAGAAATTGTTTTCTGTTGGGGTTGTTCAATGTAGACTCCTTGTAGAATCGTTGGCTTAGAGGCGAGTTTACGCAATTCAGTAATTTCATAACATATCGGTAAACGTAGGATTATTTTGAGACATTTGTTTTGAATCAGTTGTAATCTCTTCAGATGAGACTTTGCATAGTTGCCCCATACGGGACACGTATTTACTCAATAAGACCCCTCGGATTATAGATTTGTATCTTATTTACGAAGGTTAAGTTAGCCCAAAAGTTTGGTCTTCCCGCTAACTTCTGTATGCACCTATAACTTATTTTAGCTCCGCTAAAAACAAGCGCTAATTTATTTTGGGAAATATTCAACTTTGAGAAATCTTTTGGAAATTCTCTGTTCTATGGTATTTTGAGAAATCTTTTGGAAATTCCTGTCAACTCGTTATTTTGAGAAATCTTTTGGGAATTCTCTGTCATCTTGTTATTTTGAGAAATCTTTTGGGAATTTCTGTCAACTCGTTATTTTGAGAAATCTTCCATCTTGAGATAACTATGACAACTCGATATTTTGATGAAGAATAAACCATTGAAATGTTATAAAAAAGTAGTGGTAGAGTAATTTTCTTGATAAAACAATAATGTCAGAATGACATATGCCAAGGTGTCACTTTGGCAGCTGTTACTTTGATATATGTCACTTTGGCAGCTGTTACTTTGATATATGTCACTTTGACAGCTGTCACTTTGCGATGACAACGATAATGAAGCATAAATTTTACGTATTTTTTCAATTCGGAAACAATGTTATTTTCATATTATGTAATTTGATTTGAATTTTACATTTTTCTGATAAAACAGCAAGATTAAATCTAACAAAATCTATTAAAGATGACTTTGAGTCAGTTTGTATCGTTGGTCGCTTAACACCAATGTATATCTCGACTACAAGGAACTTTACGTACAGTTTTTAACAGCGCCTTAGTTACATAGAAATGTTTTTTTTTCGTAAACGTAGATTTGGTTTCAAACGTGTTGTACGATGAAAGTTTTCTCAAAATATCGGATAACCATAGATATCCCAAGATAGATTTCTCAAAATATCGAGTTGTCATAGTTATCCCAAAATGGAAGATTTCTCAAAATATCGAGTTACCATAGTTATCGTGGCTAGATATCTTGGGAAAACTCTTGGACTAACTTAACCATCATACGAAAGATTTTCCGATATCACAAGAATAAAGATTTCTCAAAATCGATTAAGAATTACTAAACGCGTTAGCGACATATTTATATATAGTTAGCGGTTCCCTCAGTAAGATAGCGCTTCAACGAAAATTTTGAGAAAATTTTTGGGCTAAGGGGCCATAAATGACGTCCTTTTAAAAATTTAAATAAATAAATGACGTCCATGGTAAAAATTTGAATAAATGATTTTTCGACATTTTCTTAGCATTTTTTTTGTTGGACGTCCGTAAGTTCATGACCCCCCGCCCGGTTGCGTCCGGTTTTTCAACCCCCCCTAAAGTAGGAAAAAAAATTATTTGCCAAAAATCAGGAAAAACTAAAAATAGGAAAAACCAAAATTAGGAATCAGGCAATCAGGAAAAACCAAAAGCAGGAAAATAATTTTTGAGAGAATGCGCCGCAGGCCGTGATAAATCCTTAAAAAAAGCGGGGTGAGGTCAAGGGGGGAATATTCCCCATTGCGGGGTCTAAGGGGCAGAGCCTTATGCGTGGAAGGCAGCCTGCAGGGCGTTAGTAGCTCGGCGCAGGCGTCATGGTTTAGGGGGCAGAGCCCCTTATATACCAAAATTAAGATTGCGACCTCCTTAGGAATTGAAAACTTTGATGTTTTTGCTGATTTATTTCCTTCCTGATTTTCGTTTTTCCTCAATTTGGTATTTCCTGACTTTTGTTTTTCCTTAATTTAGGTTCCTAATTGTCGTTTCCTGATTTTCATTTCCTGATGTTTGGTTCCTGATTTTTGCTTTCCTAATTCAGCTGGACATTCGGGCTAACTTAACCGTCATTCTTTTAAGAAAATCAGGAAACGACAATTAGGAGCCTAAAATAAGAAAAAACAAAAATCAGGAAATATCAAATTTAGGAAAAAACAAAATTAGGACAAAACGAAAATCAGGAAGGGAATAAATCAACAAAAACATCAGCTTAGATTTTCTGTTAAGAAGCGGGTAAAGCGATTTAAGTGCTTTGGTGTAGTTCCTATATACCGGGTTTTTCATATGAAAGTGTACAGCCTACTATGATCCTCTCATTCTTCGATGGTACGTATGAAAGAGATAAAAGGATGGTCATGTTCACCTTCATATGAAAAACCATATATTTGATAGAACTATCCCAAGCTATCTCAGAACCACGGATTGAGATACCCTGAGATGGTAGCCATCTCTGTGCCCTTCTTTTCCTTTATTTTCCATTTTGATGCGTTCAGCAGCTGCGTTCAGTCTGTTCAATATTTTGCGCGAGAATTTACCTGATTGGTAAAGACAAGAGTCATCAGCGAAAAACGATTTTTCATATTTATCTTCAAATCAGACGTGGATATGTTGTACAAGGTAGGACTCAAGACAATACCTTGTAGTACACCAGTCAGAATCATAAAGATATGCGACTTGCGGTCGTTTATTGATACATGAAAGGATCTTTTCAGTGGAAAGGATTGAATAACGAAAATTTAAGAGTAAACATCTTATGCACGAGTCCATTGTGCCAAACACTGTCGAATGCCTTTTCTATATCAAAGGTAATCAATCCGGTGCACCGCGATGGAGTGTTTCTTAGTGAGAGACTCTTGAACATAGTTGCACACCCTCACAAGTTGGTGATTCGTGGAATAGTTTGATCGAAAGCCAAATTGTTCATTTGGGAGGAGGTCGTGTGAGGACATGTGAATCTGCAGTCTTTTAAGGATAAGTTTTTCAATTACTTTACTGAGCGAATTCAGCAAGCTAATTGGCCTGTAATTATTTGGTAATGTGTGGTCTTTTCCAGGCTTTGGAATCGATGTAGCCTTTACACATTTCCAGAGGTCTGAGAAATAGGACAACTTAAAGCATGCTCGGAAGATATGCATTAACATAATCACCGCTTTTGGTAATTGTTTGAGTAAGACATTATTTATGGAGTCAATACCAGGACTTTTCCCCATTTTCAGACTGTAGAATATCTCAGATATTTCACGAGGAGTAGGTATAACCTTTTCACTGACATTGTTGACGGACATGCCTACTGTCAATTCAGTGGTTGAAAAGCTGTGCTGTGTGCCTTGTAGAATGTACTTCACAATTCATTCGCCTTTTTCAAATCAGTGGTCAAGATGCCTCTACCTGTTTTAAGGGGAGGAATTTTTCTAGTGACGTTCTGAAAGATTCTTGTCACTTTTCACAGTTGGTTCGACTGATTTTTTATGCGGGATAGTTGTTCGTCCCACTTTTTTGAGCCGGCAATTGATTGCGCTGCCACAGGCGACGCTTTTAATTTCTGGGTGCTATGAGCTGACGAATTGAGTCACTAATGGAAAGGACTGGATAACCCCCTCATAGAAGCGCACAGACGCCTCTTCAGCCTCTTTGATTAGGCCTGTCAAGTGGGTAATAGCTTCATCAACGGCTTAGAAGTCAGCTGGTGGGGAAACGAATTCAAGTCAATCGGGCGTCGGGTAGCGACCAACGGGACGATGCAAAGAAAGTCCGCTGGCGACCACCCCTGTCGTATTGCGATTCAGACAGTCTTCGCTTCCGAATTGCAAATTGACTTTGATCGGAGCAAAACGGTATGGTCTATAGAAATATGAAACGTTATCACTTGGATCTCGCGAGCATTTATCGCTAGCAGCTCTAGTGGCTCTTATTTTATTCGACTTTATATAGTGAAGTAGAGTAAATTCGGTAAATTCTAATCACCCACCCCCTCCATTTTTGGCGGCATGGTTGTTCTACAATGAATAAAACCGGAATGATGAAAGGTGTTAGCTTCAACATAAAAACAATTCGTTTGTCTAAGATTTTATGGTTACGTGAATCGTTTCACTTATCACTTGAAAAAGTTATCGTTCATAAACATAACCGAAACTAACGTCTAGCATAGGATGTAAAACAAAAATCATAGTAGACATTTACGAAATGTCTGATTTTTGTTCGATTTAGTTAAATTTAGTTAAATCGCACAAAAATCATAGTAGACATTTCGTTTCGATTTCACTAATCATTGACATATAATGTCAAGCTCTTTTGTGCATATGTTACATGTGTGAGTTACACATGCAGCTTGAACACGGTTTTAGGTGTCAATTTGTACAAAACACACAAACACAAGCTTACACATAGAACACATTCACCGGGACATTTGTGTTGGTTACAAACCACACATAAGTGTTCGTAGAATGCATTTTTATAAAATGGATGGCTTTTCAGGTGAGATTTTGATGACTTTGTCATCAACAACAAACAAAACTTCTGCGATTTTTTTTGCTACTTCGTTACTTAACAGAACCGATCCTTTCAATTACCTCTAATCCTGTGCATTCACTCAACATATTTACAATGCCATTATCGCCGAGCGAGTTTGTAAATTCGAAGCAGCCGCCATCATTTTCTTCTTTAAAAATTGGTTTTAAATCTCTCTGCTTTTTCGTACAGAAACGACACAAACTATTGAATTCTTTAACGCTTAACGTTGTTAGCACTTCCATGGTTTGTACTATGGTAGAAAAAAGACGTTAAAATGGATTTACTGCAACATAATTTCAAATTAATTTTATATTAGAATTTTAGAACAAAGCGACACGACAGACATTTTGAAATAGCAGTGTTGACATTAGACGTTTTGAGGTGTTGACAACACATGTTGGTTGACATCACACAGCTGCCATAATAGTCAGGTGAGAAATGAAGGGCAGTGCATTGATTTTTCTTTTTGTGGTCTAAAAAATTTTGTCCATCGCTTGTCACGATCACTCAGGTAAAGTTTGACCGACTTTCAAAGCTTTTTTCACTGAGACGTATACAATCTCGAAAAAATGATTATGGTATCTGAAGGTGAAATATTTTGATTCCATAAACGAATTAACACAATTATTATTCAAATTAAAATTTTATGTTTTCTATTAATTATGACAGGTGGGTCTGGTTGACTCTTATCAATTATGTCAATGTTGACAGGTGGGCGGGGCTGTTGACAGTTATATTTCTATGCTACCTATTACTTCTTAGGGACTGACTTACACTCTATAAGCCAGTATTAAGCCATGACGCTCGATGGCAAGCGATAATCATGCAAACTTCTTTGTTTTATCGATTTTATCCCGGATTGTTATAGATGATAACGTGCCAGCACCGTTCCATCATATCGGATCTTATCGAAGGGGAGGAATGATAAGTTGGCACCAATGTAAACCAGGTAAAGAACGTAAAGAATGCGCATCTTGAATCAAAATATCGAATGCAACCAATACGTCAAAGGTATAAAATTGATAGAATTTTTGCTCTTTCAAAACTCTTGTTTCACATGCGTATTCTACATCCGGCACAGTGGTGCCAACTTATAATTTCTCTGTATGAAATCCATGAAATTCACTTAGCAACTTAAAACATCTAGCGTGCAAAGTTTTTGTGCAGTTTGTGTCACTAATATGATAGTTCTAGTACTTTAAAAGTTCAAGAGTGCAAAGGAACGTCCTGAAATTGCTCTTTCATCTGCATACTACTACTGCTACTACTCCCATAAGGAAAAGCATTCTTTGCCAAAAGGTCGATGAAGCTTCAAATGTCGCTTTCGAGTATTTGTAAGCTTTTTAAAAAATTTTGCGTGACGTAACACATGCTCAGACCCTCCTCCCTCTGTCACAATCTGTGACGCGAGTCACAAACTTGGGAAAAAAATATCGAAAAGAATTTTTGAACATTGTGCGAATATTCACTTTATAATACTGTGCCTATTCGCACAATGTGCAAGTAGCATGTCCATAATAAAGTGACTATTCGCAAAATGTGCGAATAGCCGCAATATACTAAAGTTACTATTCGCACAATGTGCGAATAGCCGCAGTATAATAGAGTGACTATTCGCACATTCGATTGATTTTCAAAGAAAACATTGTTTTAGCGAAAACCACAAAATTTATTGCCAATACATTTTCGTGAAGTTAGAAGTTGTCCAGTACTTAGATTTTCAAACAAAATTATTATTTTTTCTCGAGTTTTACTAGGTGGCTAACAAAACTAGGGGATTTGCGCTTTAACCAAAACGCCCCAAAAACCAGGTGAAACTTTTCCTTTTACGAAATGTCACAAAAACTAGGTGGCTAACAAAACTAGTGAATTTGCGCTTTAACGATAACGCCCCAAAAACCAGGTGGCTGACGAAACTAAGAAACTTTTCCTTTTACGAAATGTCACAAAGAACTAGGTGGCTAACAAAACTAGGAAGATTTTCCTTTTCCGAAATGTTACAAAAAATTGGGTGGCTTACAAATCTAGGAAGATTTTCCTTTTACGATATGCTACAAAAAACTAGGTGGCTAACAAAACTAGGAAGATTTTCCTTTTACTAAATGTCACAAAAACTAGGTGGCTAACGAAACTAGGGAATTTGCGCTTTAACGATAACGCCCCAAAAACCAGGTGGCTGACGAAACTAAGAAACTTTTCCTTTTACGAAATGTCACAAAAAACTAGGTGGCTAACAAAACTAGGAAGATTTTCCTTTTACGAAATGTCACAAAAAATTGGGTGGCTAACAAAACTAGGAAGATGTTCCTTTTACGAAATGTCACAAAAAACTAGGTGGCAACTGGGAAGATTTTACTTTTACGAAATGTCACAAAAAACTAGGTGGCAAACAAAACTAGGAAGATTTTCCTTTTACGATATGTCACAAAAATTGGATAGCTAACAAAACTAGGAAGATTTTCTTTTTACGAAATGTCAGAAAAAACTAGGTGGCTAACAAAACTAGAAAGATTTTCCTTTTACGAAATGTCACAAAAATTGGATGGCTAACAAAACTAGGAAGATTTTCTTTTTACGAAATGTCAGAAAAAAGTAGGTGGCTAACAAAACTAGGAAGATTTTTCTTTTACGAAATGTCACAAAAATCTAGGTGGCTAACAAAACTAGAAAGATTTTCCTTTTACGATATGTCGCAAAAAACTAGGTGGCTTACGAAACTAAGAAACATTTCCTTTTAGGAAATGTCACGAAAACCTGGGTGGATAACAATACTAGGGAATTTTTCCTTTTGCAAAATGTCACGAAAACCTAGGTGGATAACAAAAATAGGGAAATTTCCCTTTTACGAAATGTCACCAGACCTAGGTGGCTACCAATCCTAGGAAAGATCTTCCTAAGAAGGTGGCTAACAAACCTAGGAACTGAATCCTTTTACGGAAAGTAACAAAACTTAGGTGGCTAACAAACCTAGGAAGTGAATCCTTTTACAGAAAGTCACAAAATCTAGAAGGCTAATAAACCTAGGAACTGAGTCCTTTTAGGGAAAGTCGCAAAACCTAGGTGGCTAACAAACCTAGGAAGTGAATCCTTTTACGGAAAGCACAAAATCTAGGTGACTAACAAACCTAGGAACTGAGTCATTTTACGGAAAGTCACAAAACTTAGGTGGCTAACAAACCTAGGAACTGAATTCTTTTGCTTATTATCGGGTCTTTCATAAAAAATGTAGAGCTTTTTCATCTTTTCCTTTTCGGTATTCTTGATGTCGTTGCACTTGCATAGTTGCATTAGCTGATCCATACTGATTCCATTGAGGTAACCAAAAGTTGTTGCTGTCAATCTATTTTTGTACGTGCAAGACCAAAAAAAAGCATCAACGATGAAGTCTGGAACGTCGTCAAAACGTATGACATCGTGTCGATTTAACAATATTTTTCTACAGCGACACGTTGCTTTTGAAATCGGAACATCGTTTTGATTCGGCGTGGAAACCTGATTAATACGCTCAGAACTACGTATAAATCTGTCCGAAACACTGACAATTGATCAGATGGCTTCGCATGAGAGTGATTGAGACATTGTTGCAGTGAGTTAAGGAAAAAATTGTGTGTTCATGAGAACAAACAAGTCGTGTTATCATATCATAATATTAATCAATTATTTCTCCATCATTCTACGTACTTCTTATTCCTTTATTTCACACGGTGCCAATAGTCTCTACCTCTACATATATACTACGGCTATTGGCACAATGTGCGAATAGCCGCAGTATATATGTAGAGACTATTCGCACAAAAAAACATTAAAGTATACAGACTTCTAGGAAGAAAAAGAGAGAAAAAATGGAGGAGGAGATTAGTAACCTGGAATACATGAATGGGAACGGTAATGTTACGTGACTTCTACAAAAATGTGAAACACCATAGAAAAGGTTTTCAAGCGCAATCTATTAAAATAAAACAAGGAAGGTCTGATACTTAGCGACAAGGAGCAAATTGCTAGAAGATGGAACGAATATTTCCAAGAATTGCTGAATCAACCAGTACCAACTGGCCACAGAACCACTGCTTACCATTTTGTGGAACCACTCATCGAAGACCCCTCGTACGAGGAAGTGTTAATGGCTATAAAAAAACTGAAAGACCATAAAGCCCCCGGAGAGGATAATATACCGGCCGAATTGATAAAAAACGGAGGACAACTATTATGGGACCGGATACACCAAATTATAGTTGAGGTGTGGAAGGACGAAAACCTACCGGAAGACTGGTTGATGGGTCTATTAATTCCAATTTACAAAAAGGGCAGCAGGCTGGATTGCGAGAACTACCGAGGAATATGTCTTGAGTATACATGTAGCATACAAAATACTGGCGGTGATCCTTTTCGACCGTCTGAAAGTTTACTCGGAAGAAATAATTGGAAACCACCAAGGTGGGTTCAGAATAAGAAGATCAACCACTGATCAACTATTCCTTATAATGGAAAAAGCTTAAAATACAATATTGACACTCATCAACTCTTCGTTGACTTTAAACAAGCCTACGACTCTATTTGTCGAGAAGTACTTTTCGACATCATGGAAGAATTCGGCATTCCAAGAAAACTCATCCGTCTTACAAAAGCAACGCTCACAGCAACCAAATGTAAAGTCCTTATCCAAGGGGCTCTATCGAATCCATTCAACATCGATACAGGCTTGAGACAGGGGGATAGACGGGATAGACTATCAACTGTTCTGTTTCATCTAGCACTTGAGAAGGTAGTAAGAGCAATGGCAATAAACTGGAGTGGAGAAATTTTCACAACATCGAGACAACTGGCTGCCTTTGCGGATGATGCAGATTTGGTAGGACGTGGAACCCTAGCGGTAAAGGAGAGCTTTGAGGAGATGCAATCAACAGGCAAGGAGATCGGGCTACTGGTGAACGAAAACAAAACCAAGTACCTCACGCTGGATAGACAACATGGATCAAGGATTGGACAAAACGTTACAATGAATGAATTCAACTTCGAAGTGGTTCAGTCGTTCAAGTATCTAGGTTCAATAGTTAACAACACCAACGATATAGAACAAGAAGTCCAAAAGAGAATATCACAAGGAAATAGATGCTTCTTTGCACTAAGACACCTGTTCAAAAGCTCTCTGCTCAGCAGGAAGACAAAATTCAGACTCTATAAGACGATGGTGAGACCAATCGTTATGTATGGATGCGAGACATAGACATTAACAAACAGACACGCAAATGTACTCAATGTATTTGAGAGAAAAATGTTACGCAAAATCTGTGGTCCCATCGAAGACAATAGCGTCTGGAGAGCAAGGAACAATAGTGAGTTGAGCGAGCTATTTGGCTATGAAACTATCGTTGGCGCGATCAAATCATCCAGACTTAGATGAGCTGGACATGTAATAAGAATGGACAACGATAAAGCAGTAAAAATAACGCTAACAACAAACTGTGAAATGATTGGAACCAGAACTAGAGGAAGGCCACGCAAAAGATGGATCGAAAACGTTGAAGACGATGTTAAAAAGCTGCAGGTCAATAATTGGAAGAGAGTAGTCTGAGAACCGTCAGCAATGGCGAAATGTGGTGCAGACAGCCAAAACCCAACTGGGTTAAATCGGCTGATAAATAAGAAAGTAGAGGAATATAATGAGCTATAATGAGCTACAATCTATTTAGAGATATTGAATATTTTTGCTACTGTTTGTTTATACGAGCTCTTCATCAGTTTTGACTCAACGTAACTTACGTTCAAGCAATTACAAATGTTTTTCAGTCCATTTTACGTTTTGAGAAAATTGAAAAAATTCGGGAAAATTGGGAAAGCATTTTCCATGCTTGTCCCCGAACCTCAAGGAGTGACACCTTTATTATTTTCATAGCTGAATTTAGGCCTCAGCTTTGTAACTAGTCCCTCTTCGAGTAGTGGCGTCCGTTATCCATGCTTTCATAGCTGAATGCGGACTACCATTAAACTAATATGCGAGTTCATATAAAATTATCGCGAAAAAAGTGCGCTATACAATTTCTCCGTGTTGTAATAATTGCGCGGCAGAGAAATGTTAAGTTGGCACCACTCTGCCTGCATGGAATACGCATGTCGACAGACATGTTTTTCATGGGAGTTACTTCTCTCAATAGTAACAGTCTGGTCAAATCGGTCAAATGACCAGACTGTAACATACATACATGTAATTTGACGTATTGGTTCAATGAAAACCAATTTGTGCCAGAAACGACCTCAAACAACCAAAAAAAGTCATAGAAATGGACATTCGTGAAAACTTTTGCCCTACAAAAACGTATAATTACGTACTCTTTTGTATTTTTTACACCTAAATTAGACCAAGCAGAGTGCTTTAAAAAGAAACCTCACAACAAAACATTATTAATATCATTTTGGTGGCACTAAATATGCAGACATATTCGAAAACTCGTCATTTCGCATAAAATGTCAGGGCGCAAGCTTATTTCACTATAAAAAAACATTTTCATTTATAAAATATGAGTGGTTCATAACCGTTGAAGAGTGCAGACGTGCTTTTCAAATCGTCTACAGTTCTCACATTAAAAAAAAAAAAAATTTAATACGGAAATTAAAGAACAACAATCTCGTAGCAATAAACAGCCGAATGGACTGTTTATTGTTGATTAATACAACTCAGTTCAAAATAATGCAGTAATGCTGACCTACCGCAACACTGCTGTGTTTACATCATAACAACAAGTGCGCTTACCTTCGCTAGTGTTATGAAACAATTTTAAATTAATCTGCTGCTATGTTTTAACAGTAAAAAACAGTAAACATCATAACAACAAGTGCGGGTACCTTCACTAGTGTTATGAAACAAATTTTAAATAAAATAATGAAAACTGCTGCAATGAAAAAGCAGTAAACAATCTTGACCAAAAGTTGACTGTACAAACTATAATGACTGTGACAGTGAAACCTTTAAAAACATAAACATTAAAGTGAATATGCCGTCAGTTAAAATTATTCAAGAAGACTATAACGAGTTGCGTATGCGCAGCAGTGGCTTCGTGGAGCTAAAGAAAGAACTTGCACAAATCAAGATGCAGAATGAGTCCTACATCAAAATAATGGAAACACTTCAAGAAAAGTTGAACTCGGAAAATGGTCAGCTCAGGGAGCAGAACGAGTCTTTACGGAACTCACTCCAAGAGCTATTCAATTCGATAAACTAAAATATGGAATATATGACGGACGAAGAAGAGTTAGAATTGGAAATTCTGACTTCTCATGATATCCAACTGTCAAAAAAAAAGAAAGCGTAAGGATTTGGACTCTTCCGTGAGCAAACCCAAACAAAACGCCACTAAGAAAACTGACAACAAAGAAACGGTAAAAAAAAACAAAAGAATACCCCTACCACCTCCTATAAATGTGAGCAACGTTAAAAATTTCAATAAATTCAGCGAGCAAATATTGGAATCAGAAATATGCTCAATTCAAAGCAACCTCGAATAACAACTTGAAAATTACAATTCAAAATGAGGACGAATACCGTAAGGTAAAAAACTTACTAGATGAACAATCCGCTAAGGATGGCGAGCTACAAGGTGTAGAGTATCATACCTACCAATTAAAAAGTGAAAAAAACTTCCGAGCCGTGATAAGAGGGCTACCATCATCTTGTGACGAAATGGAAATAGTTGAAGAACTAATTAAACTAAATCATCAAGCCGTGAAGGCCACCAACATAAAAAAACTCTTCTTTGAGGATGGGAAAAATTTGAGAAAAGATTCCCATTGTTCATAGTCGAACTAAAACAAAACGAAAGTAATAAGGAAATTTTCGACATTAAATATCTCCTTCATTGCAAGATCTCTGTCGAACCGCCAATGAAATCAAAAGCAATTCCACAATGCATGAAATGTCAACAACTGGATCACACCAAAAATTTCTGTAAAAGACCAGCGGTCTGCGTCAAATGTGCAGGTAGTCACCCAACTGCCTCATGCACTAAAAGACCGAATGATAAAACAAAATGTGCCTTGTGTCATCAGGAAGGGCATACTGCTAACTACAAAGGGTGTTCAGCTTATCAAAAGAAATTGAAGAGTCAACATCAAAAAGTCACAACAACGGTATCGCGTCTCCAACAAGGAAAACCGATAACAAGTAAAAAAACCGAAGTCGGTCTATCATATGCGCAAGTAACCAAATCTAACCCTAGTACAGGAATAGATAACAAAAAAAATCCACCAAAAATTGAGCAGAAACTAAACGATTTATTGAGTATGCTTACTAAAATTAAATCCGATGTTAATGACAACATCGGCATGCTGTCAAAACGTATGGATGAAATAGAATCGAAACTATCGAAGCTATCTTCAAACAAAAGCAAAAGTCAAAAGCACCGAAAATGACTAACTCGTTCCTGCGCATTATCACTTGGAACGCAAATGGGTTAAACGAAAGGACCCAAGAACTGGAAATTTTCCTGCGCACAAATAGCATTGACATAGCACTAATATCTGAAACGCACTTCACCGACAAAAGCCATATAAAAATGTCAGGTTTCAACATCTACTGGACTACTCATCCAAACGGAAGGGCCAGAGGTAGATCAGCACTCATTATCAAAAATAATATCAAGCATTATCAACAAGAGAGTATTCATGAGGAACATATAGAAGCAACTATCGTAAACATCCAATTCAACAAACGGGAAGTCAGTATAGCAGCAGCGTACTATCCACCTAGATGTACGCCAACACAATCTCAATTCATAGAAATTTTTCAACAATTGGGACCCAAATTCATTATTGGCGGCGATTTCAAAACATACAACATGGGGTTCAAGACTTATAACGCCAGTTAAAGGGAACGGTTTACTAAATGCTATGAGAATCAAAAATTGCGATTATCATTCGGCGAGGAGTCCAACCTATTGGCCAACTGACCCAAAAAAATACCAGATCTTCTAGATTTTTTCATCACGAAAGGTATCGCCTCAAACAACATGGAAACAGAAAATATTATAGATCTTACTTCCGATCATACACCAGTTCTGTTATCTCTGAACGCTTCAGTCATACCAAAGAAAAAAAAGCATAATCTTACTACCAAATCCACAGACTGGGAACAATTTAGGAAGAAAATAGAAGAGTCAATCAATCTTAAGGTTAGCCTCAAAAATGAATATGAACATGACTCACATACCGAGGAATTCATTGTCTTACTCCAAGAAGCTGCAAAACAAGCCACCCCTGTACCAAAAGACAGACCTACAAAGACAATCAATTATCCCCTAGAGATAAGAGATCTAATCAAGGAAAGAAGAAAAGCCCGTAGATTGTGGCATCGAACTAGAAATTTAAACGACAAAAAGGACTTCAATAAAGCTAGCAACAAAACCAACAGAATTATCAGAGCATACAAACAGGATTGCTTCGATAAATACCTACATAATTTGGGCCACGGGAAGGAAAATGACTACTCACTCTGGAAAGCAACGAGAAGATTCAAAAGACCGCTCACCCAAATTCCGCCGATCAAAAACTCCAACGGAAAGTGGATAAGAAACGACAACGATAAAACGGAGTTCTTCGCTCAACACCTTGCTAAGGTGTTCACACCGCACGATGACATTCAGTCGAATGTGGACACAACACCAAACTACCAACCTGACGCAGAGATCAAAAAATTTACGCCGTACGAAATTGCCAGGGAAATTGACAAAAAACTCAACGCAAAGAAGGCCCCAGGAATAGATGAAATCGCTCCTGGAGCCTTCAAAGAACTACCGAAGAAAGCTATATACATGCTCACATATCTGTTCAATGCCTGCCTGAAATTAAAATACGTTCCAAAGTGCTTTAAAATTGCGCAAGTAATTATGATAAATAAACCAGACAAGCCTCCTGAAAAAGTTGAATCATACAGGCCCAACCCACTCTTACCAACAATATCAAAAATTTTTGAGAGACTTCTGATTAAACGTTTGGAAAAAATGATACAGATCCCAGACTTCCAATTTGGATTCAGAAATAAACACTCAACTGTGCAACAAGTTCACCGACTGACAACGGTAATAGAACGAGCATTTGAAAAAAAGGAATACTGCGAAGCGGCCTTCCTAGATGTTTCACAAGCTTTCGACAAAGTGTGGCATGAAGGACTCATTTACGAGCTGAGCAAAATTCTTCCTGCTAACTACTGTCAACTACTTGAATCCTACTTATACGACAGGAAATTCAGAGTAAAAGAACAAGAAACCTACTCCAGGACCTATTCAATACAAGCAGGTGTACCCCAAGGAAGTGTACTTGCCCCGCTCCTATACATAATTTACACAGCAAACATACCAGTTTCTGATAATGTCCTCATTGGCACCTTTGCTGATGATACAGCGATTCTGGCCACTGATACCACTCAGCACAAAGCAATAAACAAATTGCAGTTATCTTTGGACAAAATAAATAAGTGGACTAGAGACTGGAAGATAAAACTCAACGAGGATAAATCCAATCACATCACTTTTACGTTGCGTCACGTTAGCAACCACCGTATATCACTGAATGGAAATCACGTTCCGCAAGCAGAGTCAGCAAAATATCTAGGCCTACGTTTGGACAGCAAAGGCAGTTGGAAGCATCACGTGAGACTGAAAAAACAACAAATGAAGCATAAAACGAGACAAATGTACTGGCTCATCGGTTATCACTCCAAACTGAGCCTCTACTCTAAATCCATCTTCAAACCAATCTGGACGTATGGCTCCGCACTATGGGGCTGTGCGATAAAAACCAAATACAGAGAAAATACAAACAAGCCAAAATATTTTCCTTCGCATGATTACTAATGCATACCGCTTTGTAACAAACAAGGAATTACATAACGACCTAAAAATCGAATGGGTAGAAGAAGTAATTCGTGCTAACGCCATTATACACGAAAAAAGGCTACTTAATCACACCAATGTGGAAGCTATCCAGTTGTTGGATATAACCGACGAAATGAGGAGGCTGAAACGAGTCAAACCACATGAACTAACCTATGGAAGAACATCCTGAAATCTCCGGAGTCTTCGAATGGCAATTTGGGACATGACTATTGAGTCGGCCGTCCCGCACGCGTCTTACTTAAGTTATTTCCTCAAAAATTTCTTTAGTATGTACAACTCAACTGTAGTAATAAATTGACAAATTTTGTTAAGATTGTACTATCTATACCAAATAAATGGTGTTTTTGAAAAAAAAAAAAATTATAAATAATTTATCGTTACCGAGCCCTGCATCGAACCAGGGGGGTTCAAATTCTGGCATTTTTTTTTTTTTTTTTTAAATCGACGCACCCTAATGCGCATTCTATCCAGGAACAGCGGTGCCAACTTAGCATTTCTCCGTTGCGCGGTCGAATTTTAAGATTGAAACGGCATACACTTTTTATCAAAGAGAGTTTGAATGTTAAGTAAAGTGAACACACTGAAGTACAGTGTGACAGTAAAATCGATCCGGCGCGGGTAAAAGGTTTCTGTCACCCATCCCGTGAGTCTAAAAGATTCTTCGTATAATCGTAAACAAATCAAATTGTGGACTGCAAATAAAAGACTATAAATGTCAAGTATTATAAACCAACTCGTCATTGATTCAATGGACGATTTTAGTAAGATGTGTCGTTGTTGTGCATCGCAAAGTGATGAATTGAGTCCAATTAATCAATGCGGAGCTACAGACGTAAATATTCCAAATATGTTCAAAGAATGTTTCGATCTAGACGTGAGTGATATAGTGACTTACTTAGAGGAAACTTTGTTCCTTATTTCAAAATTTCAGATTGACTGCTCCAGCCTGCTTCCGCATTCCATATGCTCCTCTTGTTACGAAAAACTTCTACATTCGGTAGAGTTCAAAAAGCTGTGTGTCTCGTCATTTACATTCCTCACCGAATTTTTGGAAAAGCAAAACATATCTCTCATCAAAAATGAAAATTTCGATGATGATGCTTACAACTCCTTCACATCATGTCTCGTGGGTGATGTCATTTTGGTGTAATTGTTGATTCATTTTCTGTTTTTCTTTCAGAATGACGACATGTCCGATGATACAAAGCCAGATGTTCTCTATGATTGTGATGTACAAAACGAATTGCCAAAGAAGAACTCCCCAAAAAAAAGGTCACCACGTAAAATAAAGTCTATAGTGAAGTTAAAAATTAAGAAAAGTAAAGAAACGAGTATTGTGGATGACGAAGCGAAACGACTTCCCACAAACGACGATAGTAGCGAAGAGAAAAAAGGCAAAAATGCGAAAGAGAAAAAAGAAAAAGTGGGGAAAATGTGTCAAATATGCGGTCAAATTTTTAAGAGTCTTCAGGCGCATCTTTATGTTCATGACATTTATCCTAAATTTGAATGCAACATCTGCAATAAGAAATTCAGACACAAGGCGAATGTTTTAAGTCATATGAAAATACATACAAATCAAAGGTAAGATTCAGTGTACAAGAGAGCCGCCGCGTCTAGCCGGAAAGAGAATAAAGAGACGGCTAGAACTGAGGCCAAAGCTGATGTCAAAAGGTACTCGGACTGGGTGACCATTTAGCCTCGACGGCTCGCCTGAAGCACCGACCCGGGGACTGAAAAAAATTCTTTTTTTGTAGGGACTTCAAGTGTCATCAGTGTCCATATAAAACCCAATTCCGAACATCATATCTCCGACACTTACAGACTCATACAAATGAGGTAAATACTTCAACAAAAGGCACATTGCATCAAAGTTTTTATAATCTCAAAATTTGACCCACAGCGAAATTTCAAATGCACAATATGTGATAAATTATTCACACGAAAAATGACTCTGGATCGTCACAAATTAACACACGATCTGCCTCGTGTTCCTTGTCCGCATTGTGATAAAATGTTTACGACGAAAAAGGGGCTGGTGAATCATATTGGCATCCATACTGGAGAGGTATTTTCTCCGTTCCATTTATTGTCAATTGACTAAAAATCAACATTTCCAGCGTCCCTTCAAGTGTAAAATTTGCGATATGGGATTCGTGGCAACGTCATCCCTGTCAGTTCATCGAAGAATCCATAAAAAGGAAGACGATTTGTTACGATGCAGAGAATGTGGACTTGTTCTTGCAAATCTACAGATGCTGTACAATCACATGAAAGATCATTCAGTTCCATCGACATCCGAAATGTTTGCAACAGAAGTAGAAATTACGACTACATCGATAAAGCGAGATGAAAATTGATGGTGACCGTCAAAGACTGAGATTGAAAATATGATGATGTAACGATCGTTTAGAGCGTTCTGGCATTTATTGTCTTTGTTTTATGCAATAAATATGAATGCTAAATGTGAAGTCAGTTTTTATAAAAAAATGGAAGAACTTAATTTCCCCTTCGCAGTTGGTCAAGGAGCACACATCACCAGGTGAAAGAAAAATCCGATTTTAAAAACGACAATCCGGCAGATGAGAAATGGTGAGTAGCAACATTAATTACTGTAGTAAATTAGTACCGGGGCTAGGGAAGAAAAGGTTTCGGTGATAATAGTTGGTAATTCCGGCTAGAGATGAGCGGGTCGACCATTTTTCGAAACCCGACCCGGACCGAACCCGACCCGATAAAATTTTTGAAACCCGAAACCCATGAACCCGAAAAAAACAATTCGGGTTCTTCGAAGTTTCGGGCAACCCGCTCATCTCTACTGTCAATGTGTGTAACTTCAATCGCATCCCAGTTTCTTGCTCATGAAAGTTACTCTGCAGCGAGGAATGCATGCCAGGTGCCAGGCTAGGTATGCACGTTTACCTTCAGGTAGGTGCAGGGTAGGCGTAATGCGTCCTGTGAACCGCTAAGTATGACCTTAGACTCGATAAGAAATTATCTGAAACTTTTCTCTTCTATCTCAGCAATTGCATTAAAACTGATCGCTGTAAAAAGAGAAATGATAGCGAAAAAAAGAAAACAAAAATGATCGCGTAAAAAGATAATTTGATCGCAGGAATACAAAAGAATGACAGCGGGAAAAAGAAAAACGGTAGCAAACAAACAACACACTGATCGCTGTAATTATGATGAAATGTTATGTGAACCGACTACCGCAAAATGAGAATTGACAGTCGGAAAGTCGGAATCGACAGTCAGCCAAATCGCATTAACAAGCAAATTCGAAGTTTCAGATAAAAAAACGGTCAAAGTTGAAGTGGCAGGCTCGCCGTGCTTGGTCGGCGGTCCTCCAATTCGCTTCAGGGGCTTATTGATAGTTACCGTATCGGCTGGCAATGTCGGTTTCGGCGCGCGGATCGCATGAGAACAAACTTCGCGACGCTTCGCTTCGGGGCGACCCATTTCGTCATTTCATTCAGTCACGTCTCTTATTCAGAGCGATCTAAAACCCCTTTTATCTGCCGTTGGTGGTGCCGCCGTGGACGGGTAGCCTAGCACAGTGCCAAATGCACCCTGTAGGGGGGAATTTAGCACAGTGCCGAATTCACTCTGTAGGGGCAATTTAGAACAGTGCCGAATTCACTCTGTAGGGGCAATTTAGAACAGTGCCAAATTCACCATGTAGGTGGGAATTAAGCACAGTGCTAAATTCACCCTGTAGGTGGGAATTTAGCACAGTGCCAAATTCACACCGTAGGGGGAATTTAGCACAGTGCCAAATTCACACCGTAGGTGGGAATTTAACATAGTGCCAAATTCATCCTGTAGGGGGGAATTTCTCACAGTGCCAAATTCGTTCTGTAGGGGGGAATTTAGCACTGTGCTGAATTCATCCTGTAGGGGGGAATTTAGCACAATGCCTAATTCACACTGTAGGAGGGAAATTAGCACAGTGCCAAATTCACCATGTAGGGAGAAATTTAGCACATCGTTATATTCACCCCGTAGGGGAGGGGGGGGAAATTAGCATTATGCCAAATTCATCCTGTAGGTAGGAATTTAGCACAATGCCGAATTCACCCTGTAGGAGGGGATTTTAGCACAGTGCCAAATTTACACTGTCTGGAAGAATTTAGCACAGTGCCGAATTCACACTGTAGGGTGAAATTTAGTACAGTGCCAAATTCACCATTGTAGTGAGGAATTTAGCACAGTACCAAATTCAACCTGTAGAGGGAATTTAGCACAGTGTCAAATTCACCCTGTAGGGAGGAGTTTAGCATAGTGCCAAATTCATCCTGTAGGGGGGAATTTAGCATTTCGCCAAATTCATCCTGTAGGGGGGAATTTAGCACAGTGCCAAATTCATACTGTAGGGGAGAATTTAGCACAATGCCGAATTCATACTGTAGAAGGGAATTTAGCACAATGCCGAATTCATACTGTAGGAGGGAATTTAGGACAGTGCCAAATTCACCCTGTAGGGGGGAATTTAGCACAGTGCCAAATTCATTCTGTAGTGGGGAATTTAGCACAGTGCCAAATTCATTCTGTAGGGGGGAATTTAGCACAGTGCCAAATTCATTCTGTAGGGGGGAATTTAGCACAGTGCCAAATTCATTCTGTATGGAGGAATTTAGCACAGTGCCAAATTCACCCTGTTGAGGGTAATTTAGCACAGTGCCAAATTCACCCTGTTGGGGGGAATTTAGCACAGTGCCAAATTCACATTGTAGTGGGAATTTAACACAGAGCTAAATTCACACTGTAGGGGGAATTTAACACAGTGCCAAATTCGACCTGTAGGGGGGAGTTAAACCTAGAGCCAAATTCACATTGTAGGGGGGAATTTAGCATAGTTCCAAATTCAACCTGTAGGGGGGGAATTTAACATGGTGCCAAATTCATTCTGTAGGGGGAAATTTAGCACAGTGCCGAATTCATACTATAGGGGGAATTTAGCACAGTGCCACATTCACTCTGTAGAGGGGAATTTAGCGCAGTGACAAATTCACCCTGTAGGGAGGAGTTTATCACAGTGCCGAATTCACACCGTAGGGGGGAATTTAGCACAGTGCCTAATTCACCCTGTAGGGAGGAATTTATCACAGTGCCAAATTCATCTTCTAGGGGGGAATCCAGCACAGTGCCAAATTCATACTGTAGGGGGGCATTGGTACACCAATTCCCATTTTTCATATTTTCAGACACCAATTCCGATGAAGTTACATATAATCTCAAACACAACTATTCCTTTCAAAAAGTTAGCTCACACAATCTTGCACTCACTTTGTATCATATGACAAATTTCCCTAGGTCCACTGAAAAAAGGGAATCTAGCTAACGCTAACAATTTCCTCTGATGGTTTTTTAACGTCAGTTTAGACTAACATTATCCTTTAGTTCACACTTTGCTGTAAGTTCACACGTAAAAAGTTTTTTTTTTGCGTCTTTTTTATCAAAAATGGATTTGTAAAAAGATTATCTCACTATCTTAGTATACGTGATGTGTGAGGCATTTTTCCAACTAAAAAAACTCCTTTCTTTATCGTGAACCACCACATTTATTGTAATAGAGAAATAAGATAAAAAAGTCTAGAAACCCAAAATGAAATGCAAACCAATTACTGGCGAGTTGGTAAAAGATGTCTGTTGTAAGTGTATAGCCCACGAATAAGAGCAGCACAAGAAATAATGCAAATCATACCTGCGGGCATCATCTTACCGGATTTGGACCAACGAGCCTTCAAAGAAATGAACATTAAATTCAACAAAATAACAAGGAAGACATTTGACTTACTCCCATCATTCCAGCCAATACAAGAGATGTACCCAATTGAAGGAGTGGTCTTGGTGGATCCTGGGAGGCTAAATGGGCTCCATAACCTTGGATTAAAAAAGTTAAATTCTTAATTATTAAAAGATAACACCTCCAGACCTGAAACGTAAGATGTACAATTCTATTGAGTTTTAAATGCAGTGTCATGTTTTGCAAAGTCACCCATAATCATCAAATAAATTTTATAGGATTGGGACGCTTGTCACCCATTCAAAATGTCATTTTCAGGTCCCTTGTCAATACACTTACCCAAAATGCCTCCGAACGCTAATCCGGCAGCTAAGGACGGAATAGAGCCTGAAAACATACAACAAATTCATTTGTAAATATTTCTGCGGTGTTTGCACTCAACCGGTTGCAAAGTTACATAAAAATTATTAAGACGCACCTGCTTTCACATAGCCCATAATTCCACCAGCAGCAACTGTTGCTGCATAAAGGTATCCGATTAAGTCTGTCGACATGATGTGACTTTGTGCAAAAACAGTAGAATCTCTTTTCGCTTTTTGATTGAAGTGTTACGCGTGGTTTATTGATATAAATAAAATTAAAAAGTTGGAAGTACAAATTAAGTTATATGTCTATAGAGGAGGTGAAGTACATTACTTAAAGAAGTGTAGTGTTGACCGGCTACGCTACTTCTGACAGAAAGTCAACTGTCCATCATTCGAAATGCGCGCGTTTCAGATAAAGTAATTTTGAAATATTATAATTAGCGATATCGTTGAAGCTAATTTCCAGGGCCGAAGTAATCTAATGGGTGAGATCGGAGCCCACATGTGAGATTTTTTAGTAGAACTCCCATAGTTTTCGTCGTTGTTGAAATTCACACCAGAATTTTCCTCGTTGTTGAAATTCATACCAGAACTTCCCTCGTTGTTGAAATTCGCACCAGAATTTCCCTCGTTGTTGAAATTCATACCAGAATTTCCCTCGTTGTTGAAAGAGTTAAACAAGTGCGCTGAAATTCACACCAGAATTTCCCTCGTTGTTGAAATTCACACCAGAACTTCACTCGTTGTTGAAATTCACACCAGAATTTCCCTCGTTGTTGAAATTCACACCAGAACTTCACTTGTTGTTGAAATTCACACCAGAATTTCCCTCATTGTTGAAATTCATACCAGAATTTCCTTCGTTGTTGAAATTCACACCAGCATTTCCCTCGTTGTTGAAATTCACACCAGAATTTCCCTCGTTGTTGAAAGAGTTAAACAAGTGCGTTGAAATTCATACCAGAATTTGCCTCTTTGTTGAAGTTCACACCAGAATTTCCCTCGTTGTTGAAGTATACTCCAGAATATCACTCGTTGTTGAAATTCACACCAGAATTTCCCTCATTGTTGAAATTCACACCAGAATTTCCCTCGTTGTTGAAATTCATACCAGAATTTCCCTCGTTGTTGAAATTCACACCAGAATTTCACTCGTTGTTGAAATTCACACCAGAATTTCCCTCATTGTTGAAATTCACACCAGAATTTCCCAGAATTTCCCTCGTTGTTGAAAGAGATAAACAAGTGCTCTTCGTCTTCGTCGTGATTTTTAATAAAATTCCCCGCAGCGTTGGAATTCTGCTCTTCGTGTTTGCCGACTCGGCCATCACAGGTTCGACCATCATAGACTCGCCCATCGTTTATGGCGTTTTGTGATATTTCATTTTTTGTGACTTCGTCCAGCATCGGACTTCGTTTGCCAGTATCCAACAATCTCGTAATATTTTTTGAGTATTAGCCATCGTTGCTAGTATTCACTCTCGTTTGCCTCGTAATATTTTGTGAGTATTAACCGTTGTCTCCAATATTCACCATCGTAACGATTTGTATGAACCTCACATACATCACGTCTCCGATTCTCCCAACCTTGGTCTCTAGTGATTTCCTATACTTTTCTCAGAATGTGTAGTATCAGCATCAAAAAGCGCTTTAAAAATACGAAAGTAAATAAAGCGTAAAAAAGTTTCTCGCGATCTTACGCCTATATAAATATAAAAAGTAGCAAAAAAATATCGCTCAGGCCCAGGTTTTGTATGTTTTATTTGAGAGTCTAGTTTTTAACAATTATTGTCGGTGGATGGCGCCAGAACTTTCCAAAGTCGAAAAAACAATAAGTTTTGTTTAGGACCTAGAAGTCGAAAATAGCTGACGAAAAAGTCGAAAAAATTGTTTAAAAATTGGATTTTTGAGTCCATTTTAAGTTTCAATGTGATTTTGGCACCAAAAATTCTATTTTGAAACAAATTTTTCAAGTAGGCTACCGTTGGTGCATATCACAACAAAAAGCCTTTTTAAAACGGAAATGTGACGCAAGTCTTCATCCCTTCTTTCCGAAACAACTGATATACAATTTGGGTGACGCTTGCAGCTTCGGAACGCAAAAAATTGTTTTGAAGTATTTTCACATTTGATTAAAAAAAATGCGTCACAAATGCCCGACCACCCAATGTTTAGTTTTTCTGTTCTTTCAAATTTTACATCCAAAAAATTTAGCTTCGCGTGGTGTCTGGAATACAGGTAGCGAAATTTTTGCGCATGAAATCTGAAAGAGCAGAAAAATTATTACGTTGGGAGGGTCCGGCATTAGGATCGCACTTTTTTAATCAAATGTGAAAATATTGAAAAGAATTTTTTGCGTTCCGAAGCTGCAGGCGTCACCCAAATTGATATCAGTTGTTTTGGAAGAAGGGACGAGGTCTTGCGTCACATTTCTCTTTTAAAAAGGGTTTCTGTTGTGATATCAGTTCTTTTGGATGTAGAAAAATTGTTTCTAACGAATTATGTACAAATTTTTTTCGAGATGCCGCCGCCTCCTAACCTAAGCGCGGCGGCTACTACTTCCATGGGCGAAAATGATTCGCTTAACTGCCTCTACAACATATCAAAAGTTTTTTTTTGAGCCGCTGCCGCCGCCGAACCGAAGCGCGGCGGCTACTGCTTCCATTGGTGAAAATAATCCCCTCAACTCGCTCTACAACATATCAAAAGTTTTTTTTGAGCCGCCGCCGCCGACAAACAGAAGCGCGGCGGCTACTACTCTAATGGGCGAAAATGATCTCCACAACTTCCTCTACAACATACCAAAAGATTTTTTGGAGCCGCCAAATCGAAGCGCGGCGGCTACTAATTCCATGCGCGAAAATGATCCTCCCAACTTCCTCTACAACATTTCAAAATAATTTTCCGTAAAATCCGGGAAAAATATTTTCCGAGGGGTACGTCGTCGCAAGAGAGGAGGGAAGTCAAAACTTAGCTGTATATATGGTTCCGCAGTCTACGAAAAAAATGTTTCTTAATTTTTTGTTCGTTTGTGGACTTGCGTCACAGGCCCATTGCTACCGCGTGCCCATGATTCTCAGGCCACCGCCGCCCAAAATAGATTTTTTTTTTGAAAAAATTTTGTTCCGCGATTTTTTGGTGACAGTCCAAGGAATCGATTGGCACAATACTTGGTGGGATCGGTGATGTGATGTATTTCGACTGGTCGCCGGAATGTCACAGATGAAAATTGTGGCCCAGTTGTGGCGCTGTGTTCTATGTGAAACAATGTCAAATTCCATACATTTTTGATCCCCATCACAAATTGGGCATTGGGCAAGGGATGACTAAGCAAACAGTTGAATGAAACTACTTTCGTTTATCATTTTTTTTTGTCAAACGATAAATATTGCCAAAAGTACAATTTGTGAAAAATTATTTAAAGTGAAAATGTTGACAAATGTCGACCGTTTTAAAGTTCCGTGTAAATATTAAAACTTAGTTGCATCAAGTTAAAGTTAAATCTTAAAAAAAAGTCACGTCATGACTACATCGTACGTCCACTAGCATTTACATCATCTCCGATAGTACCGTGAAGTAACTGTACATGCTCTTTAGGAACTGAAAAAGAAATCGGTGTTAAGTCTCTCTTAACATAAATAATTTTCTTGATGTTACATTAATGAGTGTCACGAGACTCAGTGGGCCAATGAACCCAATGTCCATTTCCTTGGACACTTGCGACTCCCTCAGTAACATCATGATCGCCCTTTGGGATACTAAGTCGTACTCATTCCATTTTGTATCATAAATAACTGCGCACAGGTAGTCGTCCTAATTTAATTTGACTTTAAAAAACAAAAGATTTCAATTACAATTTCCATCTATTACTTACAGTTTTTGATATTTGAGTTCCCATGTAGCAATAAAAGCTCGTTTCAAATAACATTCCAGAAAAAGCTCCTATTCCACCATACCAACCGTTCTATGAACGAAGGTAGATATGAATCATTTTGCAACAAAATACTCAGCTCTGCAGGACGCGATGCGAATAAATTGTGCAACGTTTTTAAGGAATGTCACAAACAAAATCTGGACGACTTTAAGTGCAGTAAAAGAGCTAGTTGTATGTACTTATGATTCGATTCTTTTTATATGGGCTCAAAGCTTTGATGTTCCAACTACTACTTAAAACAAGGATAAAGTTGTGGACCGTTCTTATAAGAAAAATTTTCGAAATTTCTGCTTTGCTGTTTGCGCAATTCGCTATGAGAGAAATGTCAGTTTTCAATTGTTTTTAATTTTAAAATAAGTCTTTGCAACTATAAACATAACCAAAGACCCGTACGTATCAGAATAGATGTGACAAACAGAATAGATGTGGCAAAGTGACTCGAACGTACCTAAATATACAAATAAGCAAAAAATCCAACGTTTTCTGTTCTTTTATAACTGTAAGAATTTCAAAGATCCATAGAAATTACCCAAGGTAATGTCAAAGGCCCTACCGAAGTACGTCTCAGACCATTCAAATCTAGAAAAGCTTATATCCAAGGACTAAGTCGTTTTTCCCTAAAGCCCAGAAAAACGTGTTCGCTTAAATTTAATTCTCTATAACTTCGCCTTTGGAACCAACTTTCTAACTCTCATAGTTCTGGAGATCTGGGTCATTCTGCCCAATTATGGAAGTGGCCATATACCAGGATTGGGCCATATTTCCCCAAAACCCTGAAACAGCGTTCGCTTAAATTTAATTCTCTACAACTTTGCCTTTGACAGTAAATCTCCATATTGCATAGTTAAGGAAATATAAACGAACGAAAAACTGTTTTCGTACATGGCCAAGAATCTCAATTTCGTCCATTTAATTGGTCCCAGTGCCCAGACCCCTTGTACCGATTCCCACAAAAATTTTTTCCCAGTTTTGTGGCATCAAATGCTTTCATTTGACACCAAAATGAGGAATGTCCGTGCTATACTTGCTGAGATGTTTGCGAAAAAGCTTCACCGACCTTCGAAAAACCATGTTTTTGGTCACTTCATCGACCATATCTCCAGAACCACTTCATCGATTTTGCTCATCTTCGAACTTGAATCATGGGAGGCATGTACCTTTCAGGGAAAAAAAAGTTTACGCTGATCGGTTGAGCCGTTTGGAAAAAAAAGTGGAGACGGACAGACGGACAGACGGACATTTTTTTTATTGCTGATTCGTCATATTTAGACGATAATAGATGCATCCCCCCCACTCTCACCTCGATCTACCCCATGTTACAATAAAATTGTTTGTAGTAAACGTATAGGACCTTTGTACTTCGTGCGGGTCCAATAATAATAATAATCCGCCCTTACGACCCGTCCGGGTAAGAGGCTAGATCATTTTACTAGTTCCGCAATATTTGTAAGCTTTCGCTCCTATGGATTCTTCTTAGAGATCCTTTCGTTACCGAAGTTTTTACTGTGCCAGTGATAAATTGCACACAAACCTAGTGCCATTTACGATGTACTAGGTGCGCAAACTAGTAGGGCTTAGAATGCCAGTTCGCCCCATCAATGTGTTTTACCGGCAGGCATTTTTTGGACCACATGCTTAACGCGAATTCCGAACCACGCCGTACATTTTACCATTATGATTTCTTCTGGTGCTAATTATGGCTTGGTGTCGAAATAACTGGAAAAAAATACCTAATGGACAAAATAACTAAAACCAAAATAACTATCGTCAGAATAACTATAGGATGAAACGTCGAATGGACGAAATAACTAGAAGCATTAATGAAACAAACATGGAAAAATATATAAATGGACAAGTAGATTGTTCTATAAATCGTTAGGCGGCTCTGCCCCCTAGACACCCGCACCTGCGGCGAGCTTCGAAAGCCTTGCAGGCGGCATCCCGCACGGATACGATCATGGGCCTCTGCCCCAAACCCCGCTATGGGCTCTGTCCCTTAGACCCCGCAAGGGGGTTGTACCTCCTTGACCCCTAATTGTGGAGGCTACCGCCCCTCGACCCCGTTTTTTTTTAATTTTTTTTCACGGCCTGCGGTGCTCACAGCAACTTCCACTATTACCAACTTTACGCACTAACAAAGCCTAAAAGACGCCTCCATATATGAATATCAATAACTCGTCACAAATAACTCTCGTCATAAGAACTAAAGGATGAAACGTCGATGGGACGAAATGACTGGAAGCGTTAATCAAAAAACCATGGAAAAATATAAATGGACAAATATATTGCTCTTTAAATCATTAGACCCCCGCGCCTGCATCGAGCTTTGAAAGCCTTGCAGGCGGCATCACACACGGATACGAACATGGGGCTCTACCCCAAACCCCGCTATGGGATCTGCCCCTTAGAACTGGCAAGGGGGTTGTACCACCTTGACCCCCAATAGCGGGGGCTGCCGTCCCCCGACCCCGCTTTTGTCGTAGTAGCAGAGAAAGATGATATTAAGTCGGCACGAACATCATGATGTTGTTTCATTCTTTTCTCAGGACAATTGCTGATTCGAATACAATTAGCTGCAAAAAGAAATTAGCTGCATAGTTATTTGTGCACCTTAGTATAATATGCGGCGCTAGTTGTTTTGACTGTTAGTTATTTAGGATGTGTAGACATAATTGCAGTTAGTTATTTTGGTATTAGTTATTTTGGCCTAAAGTTATTTTTTTATAGTTATTTTGACCCGATGCCGCTAATTATATCTCCGCCTAAAGTCAGACTCAGATATTTGTACACAGAGTTCATCGAATATGGGCAGCGTCATATTTGTCAGTCTTCTATGTACGATTCGTTGCGGCACCAAATGCACAACTACCCATATTATGAAGCCTGGGTGTGCCTAGAAACGTTACTTTCATGCTATACATTGAAGAAAAATCCTATACAGAATTTGTCCCCACCAGGATTGAACCCGGATATTCTTGGCGGAAAGCGAGTACGTTACCACTGAGCTAACTCGTTCCGTCTTTGCAACTATATTTAAGGTTTTTAACAGAAAGCCCTCATAAAATAAATGTAATAAATTAAATTTCAGCAATTCCAGACCATTGTGGACATTAAGCTTTCGTATGCTTCTGTACTTTGTCGGTGGCAGGACATTTCTCCGCCGCAAATAACGTTCGGGGCGTTAATAACACCCGGGGCGTTATTAACGCCCGCCCGGGCATTAATAACGCTCCCACTCCGGGCGCTAATAACGCCCGAGGTGTTATTAACTTACGCACTCCGGGCGCTAATAACGCCCGGGGTGTTATTGACGCCCGCACTCCGGGCGCTACTAACGCCCGGGGTGTTATTAACGCCTGCACTTCGGGCGCTAATAACGCCGGGGGTGTTATTAACGCCCGCACTCCGGTAGCTAATAACGCCCGCACTCCGGTAGCTAATAACGCCCGGGGTGCTATTAACGCCCGCACGCCGGGCGTGAATAACGCCCAGCTGAATAATTGGATAAACGCTACAAAATGGCACTTTAATAAATAACTTTATTTATAGAGCATGTAACTAGAAGAAGTTGACTAAGGGGAAAATTTTCCTTATACAGAACGTCAATAGAAGGAGTTGAATAGAGGAAAATTTTAAAATGCGGTGAAGGTTTATTTTCCCATGATGCAGTTTCAAAGGCCGAAAATTTCAACTAGAAAATGGTGACTGTTGGCGTCTTTCCAAAAAGTGGAAAATAAACCTTGGCCGCACTTTACTTATACAGAATGTCACTAGAAAGAGTTGACTAAGGGGAAAATTTTCCTTATACAGAATGTAACTAGAAGGAGTTTAGTAAGAGGAACATTTTCCTTATACAGAATGTCACTAGAAAGAGTTGACTAAGGGGAAAGTACAGAACGTCACTGGAAGAGATTGATTAGGAGAATCATACAGAATGCCACTAGATGGAAGAATTTCTTTCTCTGCTCTTTTATTTTTAAAAAAGTTGTCAATAAGAAATCAAAAAATTACATGAAAACTTTATGAAAGTCATTGAGCACTACGATTTTGAAATTTAAAAATTTGAGCAAAAGGGATGAATAAAAACAATACAAAACGAGATGTGTACATTGAAATGTCCTAAGGTTCTGAACTTAAATAACTTCCAATTTATTCTTGAAGCTCAATAGTGACCGTGTACCGAATTATACAGCTGGGCGTTATTAACACTCGGCGTGCGGGCGTTAATAACGCCCCGGGCGTTATTAGCGCCCGGAGTGCGGGCGTTATTAACACCCCGGGCGTTATTAGCGCCCGGAGTGCGGGCGTTAATAACACCCCGGCGTTATTAGTTAGCGCCCGGAGTGCGGGCGTTATTAACGCTTGGGCGGGCGTTATTAACGCTCGGGCGTGCGTTATTAGCGCCCCAGGCGTTAATAACACCCCGGGCGTTAATAACACCCCGGGCGTTATTTGCGGCCGAGAAATGTCACGTCACCTACTTTGTCATATCGCTTTGAATTTATTATGTTAGTAATGTAAGATCACAACAAAAACCTCTTTAAAGGTAGAGTGTGACGCGGTCTACTTCCAAAATTAATGATATCGCTTGAGGTGACGCTATCGCTGATAATACGCAGAAGTTTGTTTGAATGGAATCTTGTGTTCAAAGTTTTGATTTCCTGAAAAATATTAAAGCGCTTTCTTTAAAACAAAATTACGTCACAAATGCCGGACCCAACAACGAAATAATTTTTCTGTACTTTCAGTTTATGCGCTGCAAAAATTTCTTATTGCGTAGACTGTTTAAGGTAAATTTACGTTTTTACGTGTAAAAACTGAGTGTTGAAAAATTATTCCGCTGGTGGGTCCGGCATTTGTGACGCAATTTTTTTAACACGACGTAATTTTGTCAAACTTCTGCGTATTGTCAGCGATAGCGTCACCTCAAGCGATATCATTAATTTTGGAAGTAGACTTACGAACTGCGTAAAGAGGTTTTTGTTGTGATATCAGTCGTTTTGGAAGTTTTCAGTTGTTGAAAAAATTTCTATTTTTTGAAAAAAAAATTCTCAGAAAAGAAAATTTTCTTAGAAAAAAAATTTCTCCGAAAAAAAATTGTCTTCTAAAAAAATTTTCTCCGAAAAAAATTGTATTCGAAAAAAAAATTGTCTCGAAAAATTTTTCTCCAAAAAATTTTTCCTTAAAAAATTTCTCCTCGAAAAAAAATTTTCTTCCAAAAAAAATTTTTTTAAAAAAAAAAATTCTCCGAAAAAATTTTTCTACAAAAAAATTTTTCTCCAAAAAAACATTTCTACAAAAAAGTTTTTCTCACGGCTACCTTCGGAATACTTCATGTCACCTTCGGCTACCTTCGGCTACCTTCGGCTACCTTCGGAACACTTCGTGTCACCAATTCTTCTCAGTGATTCATATAACTTTTCTGAAGAATTTAGCAAAAAATCCAAGATGGCGTCACTTTGACAATTGGCAGCCATTTTCTAATGATACCAAAAAATTCTTCTGATGAAACTCTATAACTTTCTAGAAGAAACCAACTCTGTAAGTGTTATCGTTCCGGAGCTAAAATTCGAAAGCCCAATGAAGCATAATTTATACCTAACAAAAATCCAAGATGGCGTCACTTTGGCAGATTTCTGAAAATCCCAAAAAATTCTCCTGATCAAACTCTATAACTTTCCCGAAGAAACCAACTCTCCAGCTATTGTCACTCCGGAGGTAAAATTCGAAAACTCCGAGGATTACCTAACCCTCAAAATTGACCACTTTTCCACATGCCACGGCTTTTCCAGAATTTTCCCGGAAAAGCGGCATATGAAATTTTTCATTTGGGGCGGAGACTGACGTTCCCTGAAAATTTCTATTTCTGTCTAGTTCTCGAGATCGAAAAGTATTAATAGATAGATAGAAACCGACAGATCAGAAAAAAAGTTTTCATAATGATAAGAATAATAGAAAAATCGAATCCGATACAAAAATGTCATTTTCAAACCTCGACATCTCAGCTAATTTTCAACCGATTTTGATGAGTCTGAAGGGGAAAAAACTCAAAAGTTCGCCTATATATGGCACCTTGTCTCAAAGTTTGACGTACTTTCATCCATATGTATCAGAGACTTTTTATGGGTACTAATAAAATGTCTGCCACTTGTCAGGTAGCCGAAGGTGAGACGAAGTGTTTCGAAGGTATCCGAAAGTAATACGAAGTGTTTCGAAGGTAGTCGAAGTTTTTTCGAAGTGTTACGAAGGTGACACGAAGTGTTCCGAAGGTAGTCGAAGGTGACACAAAGTGCTACGAAGGTGATACAAAGTGTTACAAAGATGATACAAAGTGTTACGAAGCTGACACAAAGTGTTACTAAGGTGACACAAAGTATTCCGAAGGTAGCCGAATGTGACACTAAGTATTCCGAAGGTAGTTGAAGACGATACAAATTGCTACGAAGGTGATACAAAGTGTTACGAAGGTGATACGAAGTGTTCTTAAGGTCACACGAAGTGTTCCGAATGTAGCCGAAGGTGACCAAAATAACTAAATACAATTGTGTCTAAATATCCAAAAAAAAATAACATTCAAAATAACAAACGCCATATATTAATAGAGCTTGCAAATACCTATAAAAAAGGAAGCGTGGGATGAGGGAGCGCCGCAGGCCGTGATTTAAAAAAAAACGGGGTCGAGGGAAACAGAGGACTAGGGCACCTAGCAGTATTTGGACAGACCCCCTTGTGGTCTTCAGTGGGAGCATGGCCACGAGCACGGCGTTTAAAGCTCGGCAAAATAATTTTTCTGTACTTTCAGTTTTTACGCCGCAAAAATTTGACTTTTCTTCCTTTTTGCGTAGATTGTTTTGTATTTATATAAATTTTCGAGTGTGTGCAAAAATTATTCCGCTGGTGGATCCGACATTTGTGACACAAGCAAACATTGTATTCAAACAATTTTTGCTCATTATCCACAGGAGCGTCACTTCGAACGACATCATTAATTTTGGAAGGGGACGGACTGCGTCACTCTTTAACTTTTAAGAGGTTTTTCTACAGCTAATCTGTTTGTAAATGCAAATCTTTTTTTTAAAACAAAAGATTTGTACCTTTCATATGAAATTCATTTTGGACGAGCTGTATACTTTTTGAAAATATAGATAATCGATAATCAGAAAATATCGATATTTCATCAATCGAACAGCAACAGAAAATTGCATAGCAAAAAAATCGATATGGCGACTTCGCGTAAAGAAGAAAAAACACAAGATTGACTCCACGTCCTCACCTCTTGATAGTAACCGAAAGATTTGAGCCATTGCATTATTGATAGAAAAAATTTTTGAGAATATTTTCAAACTTACAGCCTTTACTTCATACATGCATAAGATTTGACTGAAGTAAGTGGTGGTGAAGTAAATTATAAACTTCCACCTGAAGATGTCGCTTATGAAAGATAAGTACCTGGAAAAGAAAGCTTATACATACAAAAAATATATGAGCAAATAACAAAAATATTCCAAAAAATCCAAAGATACCAAAACACCATAAACGTAGTAAGTTTCTTACTTTTTCGACTTGCTTTTTAAAATTCGTAAACTGGCACAAAAAAAGCTCCACTAGATCCGGTTTATCTTTAGAGATTGGGAGTTTATCTAATGAAGTCCTCCTACATTAATTGATGGTTCAGGGAGTTGTGGGAATTGTGAAACACAGCGCTGTGTCTGCAATCCGTACAATGGATCAATGCAGAAATTTCGGCAAATTTGCTTACATGCGATTGGCAAATGTGACCACTTCCCTAACCTGTGTATTACGGTGTTATTCACATCTCGGCACATGTCGACACAAAGTTTTCAGATGTGCAAGAGATGTGAGGAAATGTGTGACGGGAACGACAAATGTGCCACTTGAAAAAAATAAAATTTCATATTTGCGAGGCAAATGTGACTCACATAATGTGAAAACAAATGTGGAAATGTGAAAACACATCTACATTTCTTGACTCAGAACAAATTTTTTGATGAAAAAAGCAGACTGGCACAACAAATGTGGCAAATGTGAAAAAATACAGCTCAGGTTCAATTATCTCTCCAATTCTGTACTCGTTGTTCACACTAGATATCCCAAGGCGAAATTCTCAAAACAAACCCAAGTTAATCCAATTTGCTGACGACACTACCACACACGCTTCTTCAAGATCTCTTAAAACCGCAGCCAAGAGGTTAAACAAATATCATATCTCAATGAAATAGCCAAATACTATAGGCGTTGGAAGATTAGATTGAACCCATCTAAAAGCGTAGCAATTGTCTTCAGGGAGCCGTCACCAAGGTGCGGTAGGAATATTAACAAAAGAGTGAAAAATACTAAAATAGCCATAAACTGTGAAGTTGTGACAATCAAGAAGAAGGTAAAATATTTAGGCGTTTATCTCAACTATCTTTGGAAATTTACGGATCATTCTAAACACGTCGTTACGAAGGCATATGCAGCAAAAAATTTGCTTTATCCGGTTCTGAACGCAAATAGTGGGATTGACCCGAAGATTAAGCTCCTGTGCTACAAACAATTGATTCGCTCACTGATAACTTATGGTTTCCCCACCTGGTTCACTACTTCTAAAACCTGGATTAAAAGGATCAAAATCTTAGAACGTAATTGCTTACGCCAATGCATCAATTTCGTAAGGTCTCCTGAGGAGATTGAATTCATTAGTAATTCTACGCTCTATAAGCGTACCAAAATCACAGAAGATATATGGTCCCAATTCTTGAGTATTGTTTAAAAATTAATGGGGTGTGACTACCTGGTGAGGGGTGATAACAATGGAGGGGTGAAATTAATGGGTTTTGAGCACTTTTCTTCAGTATGGAAAGGTGGTGACAATAGGTGTAGTTGACATTAATGGTCTGTGGGTAAATAATTTATTACCTTCGGGATGGTGATAACAATGGTCCAGATTCAGATTAATGGTCTGGCTAAATATTTTATTACCTACGGGGATGATAATAACAATGGGTCTAATTCAGATTATTGTCATCCAACTGCCACTTTTTGGCGAGTACTGTCTAAAATTGATGCCGTATAATAGTAATATTATGAGAATGACATTTATGGTCTGAACCAGATTGATATTTTTATTTTGAATTTGCGCAGCTTCCCGCGGTTTTAGCTATACCCAGATGTTCAAAACATCATAGAGATGACCAAATCCTGCGGTGTTAAAAATGCTAATATACAAAATTGTTGAGTGAAATTTACAGAAAAGTATTCAGATGGTGACGATATAATTTAAATTTAGTCATGAACATTTTGCTATGATTTTCATAACTATTTGACAAAAATCACGTGCATCTGGAGGTTCAAATTACCTTAACATCAATATACTCGAGGGGAAAAATCCCGTATGATTTTATATAAAAATGACAAAAGCCAATTGACCGGGGTAAATTGGTTACTATTGAATTCTTTTGAATTATTAGGATGCCAATTAGGATGCTATTTTTAAAATACTTGACCCTACTTAATAGATTCATCATTGAAGGGATTTTTGTCAAAAATTTACACCCCTTACCGCTGAATTCTATAGGAATTTAGATATCGTTTTATAAAAATGATATTTTCTCCGTCATCGTATTTGTTACATGAAAAAATTATTGTTAAAGTAGGGTTTTTGAATAACCGGTCAATTACTGTCCTTTACATCGACAATTTTATGAAAATCAATTCGTTGTTTTTATTTATAACCCTTTATTAAAACACTTTTTTTTATTTTTTTGACACATTTATTTTTGGTAAAAGTTATCAGAATTACAGAGAATGATTAAAGTAAGACTATTATTTATGATATAAGACTAGCCCTGATTTGTACAGCTTCAAATGTAAGATTTCTGCAACCTCAATTTTTTCATTCCGCGCTTTACCACTCTCCTAGTCCTTTTTCACGCTTTTGCTATTTCTGTTGCATCCATACACAATTCACCAGTGTTTGATAGTTCGGTTAATAAAGTTGTGAGGAACGGTTTAATGTAACTGGTTTTCGGTAGACGAATAACACGAGCTTTTTTCTTTTCAGCCTTTTTGAGAGTAGACTCTGATTCCTTATGCTTTTCCATATCATCGGGTAAATTCTTCGCTGTAGTCACACTTTTTGTAGAGACGGCCGTTCTTTGGTTTCTGAGAGTAGAATTTGATTCGTCATGCTTCCCCAAACCGAGTACATTCTTCTTCGTTGTTGCTACACCTTTGAAAATTGCGAAAATAAAGCGGGCACATGAACACGGGACTGGACATCTGCCATGGTTCCTTTTCCTTTTCAAAATTTTAGATTTTTCACTCATGTTCAGGCTAGGTGGTGATTTCATTTTATGTGATTTTTACGTCTCTGCTAGCTTCTTGCTCGACCCCGACTGACGATAAAACTATTGGATCTGTCCTTTTTTCACTTATTTTCTCTTTTTCTTCTAAAACCGTAACGAAGAATTGCCCGCACCTCGTCGTATGTGAAGTTTTCGTCATCATCATCATCATCATCATCATCATCATCATCATCATCATCCGAACTTTCGTTTGACTCTTCGCTTTCGCCCTCTTCACTCTCATTTTCTCTCTCAAATTCATTCTCGTTTTCACCATTTTCCGTCTCTGCGTGTTTTATTTCCGTGTGACGTCTCAGGTTGAAATTATTCTCGTACAAGTGGTAAACATCTTAGGATAATTTATTACTAGACCCACACTCGGCAATAGTTGAACAAAGAATGAATTCGTGTAGCTTGTTTTGTTAGTTTTCTGTATCTATGTATCTTCATTAAAGAAATTGTTTTTCTCTTGCTTTGACAATCGGGCGGAGTAAATCCGGCAAAAAATTACCTCCAGATTGTTCAATTATTTTCCTTTTCTCTTTTAACCCACCATCGCATCGGTAAATTTTCCTTAATATTTTTTTGAACTTTTTCAATTTTTTTATTTCACTCCTTTTCAATGGAATATTTCCTTTCAGAGTGTTGTAAATACATTCGTAGATTGTGTTTATAAAATCTGATTCGCAATTCAAAATTATTTGATGGCGAAATTTGGGCGTTGATGATTGAATAAGATTCAAAACAGGTAGATGCTTTTTTACCGATGCCATTGCAAACTGTAACTGAGATCGCGTCGCTGACTACGAATGTTTTATACTCATCTATTGAAATTATATGATTTATATAGGCACGAAAATTTGCGAGAAAAGACCTAAGTTTTGAATTTTCAATTATCTCACTGTTTAAAAATTTGACGGGGTGTGCTTCTACCCCATCCTCCTCCTCCTCCTCTTCCTCCTCCTCCTCTTCCTCCTCCTCCTCATCCTCCTCCTCTTCCTCCTCTTCCTCCTCTTCCTCTTCCTCCTAGTAGGCAGGGAACTCATGTTCTACGAGGATTGAGTTGTTGCTCCTGCATTTTTGATATTTTTTTTATGTAATTGATATTAGTTCTAGGTAAATATGGGATTGATGATTAGCTTAATAATAATAATAAGTTTTAATATGTAGGAATAAATAAATGTAAAAAATAAAAAATAAAAAAAAAACACAAAATACAAAAAAATTATAAAAAAAAACAGTCATACAAGTTTAGAGGTTAAGGCATTTCTCTAAAACTATTCTTTTCATTTATCACTTAATATATTTATGCACCCAACACAAATATTATATTAAGTATTTATACACTAAATAAGTTCATCATTTGTAAAAATATTTAATAAGAGAATAAATTTGTTCTTAATATTAATATTGATACCCAAAAGGGCGGCAACGATTATGGTTATCCATTATGCATATTACATGTGTTATTGGAAATAAATGCGAAAAAAAAATACAGCTCAATACTTGAAAAAATAGAAAAAGATATTTGAAAAAAAAAAAAAACAAAAAAATACGGATAACTTAATACGTCGACGAAATTCTTTTTGAGCCTAAACGGCCGTACGTAAAATTCACGAAACATAAATTTGGAAATGTATGTGAGAGGTTGGAATCGACATAGTGTCAAAATTTTCAAAATTTCGCAGATTGGTTGTGAAATAATGAGTTCAGACAAACATAACGGCTGAAAAGAGAACGTTTCCACACATTTGTATTTTCGAAAAACTTTTTCAAATATAGACGATATTAATGAACTGACAAAGTTCAGTAGCATTTCCCGCAACTCCCAGTCGACTAGTTAGTTATTTGTACGTGAAAAACGGAAAAATCGGAAAAAATCTCAGAAAGCTCATTGATACAACTTATACACATCATTGAACACGAATTATTTTGCCATTGACATGACGCTTCATTAACACATCTAGAACAGTTGCGTTATGGAGAATCATGGGCGCGCGGTAGCATTGCGCCCGTGACGCAAGTCCCCATACGTCGTACCCCCCTGAGACCTCGTTTATCGGATTCTTCTACGTAAAATTTTGATTGAAATCGACCTTTCACTCATTAAAATCGGTCCAGTGGATCCGAAGATATGACCTTTAGAAAATCGTCATTTTCCATACAAAATGTGCTGCTTCATAGAAGCCAAAGAAAATGGATACATCCTACATTAGTTAGTTAGTTAGTTAGTTAGTTAGTTAGTTAGTTAGTTAGTTAGTTAGTTAGTTGTGGCATTTCCATTTGTATGAAAAACGACTTTTTTGGCGATTTCTCGAAAACTGGCGGTCAGATCTTCTTTAAATTTTGCAGGGACCTTCGGATGGGCATTCCACGTCATCTAAGATTTTAAAAAAATGGGGTCACCGGCTTCGTTTGGGTGCTAGGGCTCCTGGAAGCTCCCATACAAATCCCATATAAAATAATGTGTATGTGTGTGAGTGTCACAGTTGGGTGAGTGAGGTATTCAACTTCCATTAGAGTTTTTGATATTTTTCGGTTATTCTCGATATGAGTGAGGTCATCCAATGGGGCTTAATAGGTTTATGGGATTCTTGTGGATTCTTGTGGATTTCTCTAGCACTTTACAACTTCCATCAGGTTTTTTGATATTTTTCGGTTATTCTCGACATAAGTCAGGTCATGCAATGGAGCTTCCTAGGTTTAAGGGATTCTTAAGGATATTTGTGGATTTCTCTAGCACTTTTCAACTTCCATCAGGTTTTTTGATATTTTTCGGTTATTCTCGACATGAGTGAGGTCATGCCATGGAGCTTCCTAGGTTTAAGGGATTCTCAAGGATTTTTGTGGATTTCTCTAGCACTTTTCAACTTCCATCAGGTTTTTTGATATTTTTCGGTTATTCTCGACATGAGTGAGGTCATGCAATGGAGCTTCCTAGGTTTAAGGGATTCTCAAGGATTTTGTGGATTTCTCTAGCACTTTTCAACTTCCATCAGGCTTTTTTGATATTTTTGATCGGTTTCAATTTCTTCCAAAAGTACTGATATCACAACAAAAACCCTTTTAAAAGGGAAATGTGACGCAAGTCGTTGTCCCTTCTTCCAAAACAACTGATATCACAACAAAAACCCTTTTAAAAGGGAAATGCGACGCAAGTCGTTGTCCCTTCTTCCAAAACAACTGATATCAATTTGGGTGACGCTGAACGCTTCGAAACGCAAAAAAACTTTCAAAATATTTTCACATTTGATTAAAAAAATGCGTCACAAATGCCGGACACTGATGTTATAGTTTTTCTGTTCTTTCAGCTTTCACACCGCAAAAATTTGACTTGAATGTAGAAATGTATGTAGTATTTTTTTACAGGAAGTCAAATTTTTGCGTATAAAATTGAAAGAACAGAAAAACTATAACATCAGTGTCCGGCATTTGTGGCGCATTTTTTTAATCAAATGTGAAAATATTTTGAAAGTTTTTTTTGCGTTTCGAAGCGTTCAGCGTCACCCAAATTGATATCAGTTGTTTTGGAAGAAGGGACAACGACTTGCGTCACATTTCCCTTTTAAAAGGGTTTTTGTTGTGATATTAGAAGAGATCAACATTTCGGCATATCGCACTATTCATCAGTCAAGTCGTTTAACTTGATATGTTGATGGGCAGGTGAAAGACGAAACTTCTATATTTCTCGGTTAGAGGTAACACGGGTCTCTTCTAATGTTCTCCATAACGCAACTGTTCTAGATTCTAGAAGCATCATATGAATGACAAAATAAATTGAATGGTCAATGACTGTGTATTAATGATTTAAAATAAGTTTGCGGGCTCTAATCCCGTAGTGACTTGAATATGTCATAAGATTTTCACTTGTCGATTCATCGGCAAGCATAACCTTTAGGATTTGTAGGAGCGTCTATAGAAAAACTGGATTTTTGAGGCATTTATATCACCCATGATGAGGCGTGTAATATTGGCCTAGGCCGGATAGCGAGTGCGAGGAAGAAGTGAGGTGAGATTCAAAGACTAGTGTGCATCGGAGATACGAAGACCCAAGAAATTACTATTTCGCCTACTCAAACGGCCTTCGTCACGGCAGAATGAGCTTTGGATAGTAGAATTTGAGGTAGGACATGGAATGATTAGAAGCGAATCAGGTTGTGTACTTGACCTGGGACCGCATAAAGCCGGAGGTCAATTTCGTGAAACCTTTCGACTGGACTCGGGAGCTGGGGTTCCATAACCTACAATTTCAATTCATTTATTTATATTAAATTGCGTCAAGGTTTCCCTTTTACAACATCGTTGGACACAATCTCGAACATTTACAGAAAAAAATTCAACTATACTAAACATTACAACTAAAATAATTCATATATAAAGATAAGCTAGAAATTATAAGTTATCGACAAGCATATGTTATAAGTTATCGACAAGCATACAAGCACCTACAATAGGAGAAAATGTTTCATTTGGGCAGTTTTGCTAATGTTTTTCAAAGAAGACCTTTGCAATGCTGATTGGAGATAAAGGAAACCCTTAATCAGATATGTTTCGGAAATAAGTTAGTAGAAATTGGTGAGGAAGCAAATAAGCTGACTAGACTAGGCTCAGCATCGTTGGGAAGTGGACTGGAACCCGTCATTCCGACCCGAGCTCAATACTGGACAAGGTAGTTAAAGATTGGTCAAGATTCGAGTGTGCGTGTCACTAGGGAGCCTATAAAGTGTATCCTGGCTAGTAAATGCTGCTCTGGACAGGTTAGGATGTGGACTTTTGGAGAATTTGCGTGATGACCAGGATAAGAAACAAAGAATTACTAGATCTGCGCTTCATGGTCCTCATGGACAGTCTCAAAGTGAAAAAGGCCCACCAGAAATTTTTCGCCCTCTCTTCCCCTGAATATTTAAATTTTCTCTTATTTTTTTATTTTCCAATCCAAAATGTTTGTTAAAAAAACCTTCCTCCCCCTCCAGTAATGTCGATCTAGCTACGGACCTGGTTCAACCTACACTTTAAGGATCTTGATTCACAATTTGTAAAGCAACAGTTTTCTTTTAAATTTTGGTGCAATGAATAATAGCATTTTTCGAAAATCTTACCTGTTCATGTCCTGTCGCTTCAAACAAATATTTCTAAGAAACGCATGTCGGTATTGCAACGAGCGCGTAATTTCGCCGATCCACATTCTGTCCAGATCTTTAAAGTCCTCCATGAGTAGGTCACCGAATATTTTGTAGTAGAAAATAAACCCGATAAACGACATTCCGTAGGTTAGGGTGCCAACGACTGCGTAGACCCCCATTATTGCTTGATTGCAATTCTCCAAAAACAGTCCAAGCGGCTGAGAATCGTCAATTAATATGGTTTTCATCGGAATTAGGGATATCACTTCGCGTCTGTCTATAAAAACCACAACTGGATATACCATATAAAGAGAAAACGAGCCTAACATTGTCAAAACAAATATTTTCATTTGACGCAGCTCGAGTTTAAAGCCTTTAATTAAGATATTTCCTCGACTACAACCTCCAGCCGTACGTTTGCATATATTGACGAAAGTAAATTGAAGAGACATAAAATTGTTCCAGTGTAGTATGGCGAAAAACATCTTTAACGTGTTCTGAAACGATGTATTTCTTTTAATTAGACGTCGCTTCTGATTAACCTTGTAAATTATAGAAATTAACTTTACAGTTAAAAGTTTGGGAGTGGTAGCAATTATCACAACAAAAACCTCTTTAAATGTGGAGTGTGACGCAGTCCGTAAGTCTGCTTCCGAAATTAATGATGTCGCTTGAGGTGACGCTATCGCTGATAATACGCAGAAGTTTGTTTGAATGGAACCTTATGTTCAAAGTTTTGATTTCCTGAAAAAAGTACAGCGCTTTCTTTAAAACAAAATTTTGTTGTGTTAAAAAAATTGCGTCACAAATGCCGGACCCAACGACAAAATAATTTTTCTGTACTTTCAGTTTTTGCGCTGCAAAAGTTTCCTTTTTTTCCTATTACGTAGATTGTTTAGATTAAATTTATATTTTTGCGTGTAAAAACTGAAACGTAATTTTGTTTTAAAAAAAGCGCTGTAATTTTTTCAGGAAATCAAAACTTTGAACACAAGGTTCCATTCAAACAAACTTCTGCGTATTATGAGCGATAGCGTCACCTCAAGCAATTTCATTAATTTTGGAAGCAGACTTACGGACTGCCTCACACTTCACATTTAAAGAGGTTTTTGTTGCGATATCAGTCGTTTTGAAAATTTTCAGTTGTTGAAAAAATTTTTATTTTTTGAAACAAATTTTACTCCGAAAAAAAATTTTCTCAGAAAAAAAATTTTCTCAAAAAAATTTTTTCTTCAAAAAAATTGTTCTCCAAAAAAAAATTTCTCCAAAAAAAATTTTTTTTCGAAAAAAACATGTTCTCCAACACCTTCCGCTACCATCGGAAGACTTCGTATCACCTTCGGCTACCTTCGGAACACTTCGTGTCACCTTCGGCTACCTTCGGATCACTTTGTGTCACCTTCGGTTACTTTCGGAACACTTCGTGTCACCTAAGGTTACCTTCGAAACATTTCGTGTCACCATCGGCACCTTCAGAACACTTCGTGTCACATTCGGCTACCTTGGGAACACTTTGTGTCACCTTCGGCTACCTTCGGAACACTTCTTGTCACCTTCAGCTACCTTGGGAACACTTCGTGTCACCTTCGGCTGTCTTCTGAACACTTCATGTCACTTTCGGCTGCCTTCGTAACACTTCGTGTCACTTTCGGCTACCGTCGGAACACTTGTGTCCGCTTCGGCTACCTTCGGAACACATCGTGTCACCTTCGGCTACCTTCGGACCACTTCGTGTCACCTTTGGCAACCCTCGGAACACTTCGTGTCACTTTATGCTACCTTCGGAACACTTCGTGTCACCTTCGGCTACCTTCGGAACACTTCGTGTCACCAATTCTTCTCAGTGATTCATATAACTTTCCTGAAGAAACCAACTGTCTAGGTATTTTTATTCAGAATTTAGCAAAAAATCCAAGATGGTGTCACTTTGACAGTTGGCAGCCATTTTCTAATGATACCAAAAAATTCTCCTGATGAATCTCTATAACTTTCTAAAAGAAGCCATCTCTTTGTCATTCCGGATTCGAAAACTGAAAAAGCATAAACGAAAATCCAAGATGGCGCCGCTATGACAGCTGGCAGCCATTTTCTTATGATCCCTAAAAATTCTCCTGATCAAACTCTATAAGTTTCCCGAAGAAACCAACTCTCTAGTTATTGTCACTCCGGAGCTAAAATTCGAAAACTCCGGGAATTACCTAAAAAACCCCCAAAATTGACCACTTTTCCACATGCCACGGCTTTTCCAGAATTTTCCCGGAAAGGCGGCACATGAAATTTTTCATTTGACGCTGAAACTGACGTTCCCTGAAAATTTCAGGTAGATCGGCTGTCTAGTTCTCGACATCGAAAATTATTAATACACTGAAGGCAATTAGAAATAGGACAAAAGAACTTCACTTATCGCTTTTGCATACAAGCTCTTCCTACTACATAAAAGTTTGCTTATACGAGGAGAGGTCAAATTAAACGCTTGTTTATTACTTGAAAATGTACCAAAATAATTCAATTGTACCAAGTTCCGTGCCATGCGTGCCATTTATGTTTTTAATGCGTAAATTTAAAGAATAAAAAGTTAGCTGCTTTCAGAGGAATTGGACAATTTGGTACAATTTTGCGATAGTGAAAATAAAGAAATCATGCCCGCAGCGGTAGCAGAGGGCGTGACGTAATCCCCACACCCCAAAAAATAAGTGCACAAACTCAATAAACGCCATACAAAAACCTTTGGGACAAGTCACCATATACAGGACCTATTCATATGAAACTGGCCCAGTAAACGCGAACTTTTGAGTTTTTCCCCTCGCCCCCATCCCCTTCATATTATTTAAAAAAAAAACTACGTCCCAGCAGCTTTTCAACGAGCCCAGACTAATCAAAATTGGTTTGAAAATGACACTTTTCTATTGGCCGTCGATTTTCTATTGTTCTCATTATTATGAAAACTTTTTCGGTGAAAATTTTGTTAGAGAAGAATTTTTTTGGAAGAAAATTTTTTTCGGAGAAAAATTTTTTTAGAGAAAGTTACGCAATTTTTTGAACACAACGTAATTTTGTTTGAAAAAAAGAGTTTTAATTTTTTCAGGAAATTAAAACTTTGAGCACAAAATTCCATTTAAACAAACTTTTCAGCGATACCGTCACCTCAAGCGATATCATTAATTTTGGAAGCGGACCTTCGGACTGCATCGCACTTTAAAAGGTAAACAGGTTTTTGTTGTGATTCTATTTGATGCAAAAATATATTTCCGTAAGTGCAGCGAGTCCGATGCTTTTTTTTCAAATTTTACTTACTGAAACTGCCAAGCCCAAAATTGTCAATGGCTGGATAATAAGATAGTAATTTCCACTACGACAATGTATGTACACAGTGTAAAACATATTGATCCAAACTGACGACAATACAAACATCGAGAATAGAAAGGCCGGTGTTTTATACCAAGGAAAGTTGTACATGAGTTTTAATCCCAATGCTTGCAACGGCAGTCTGAAAGTCTCAACTAATTGTTTATTAGCTTTCATGTGTTCTGTGTTTTCAGTGTCTTTTCCAGGCATATTTGGGTCTATTTCACATTCTTCTGTTGCATTTTCTAAACTTCCATTAGATGCCATTAATTCATTTGAGAAATCCTTGGTGAAACTTTCGTTTACAAAATTCACCGATGGCAAATTTTCTCCACGTTCACCCCTTTCTGCATCCAAATTCGACAGCTGCAAAAATTCTTTCATTATACGAAAAACATTCAATTATTCTAAAATAGGCTCACTCTATTAGTGGTCACCATTTCAGTGAACAAAGCTCGTTTCAGTTCCACAGCTTAATGCGATCACCTAAAATAACATTGCCTGTTAATTCCATATTTGTCAGCATCAAGCACTTTTCACAATAAAGCTTCTTTTAAAGGACATTGGGATATTAAAGCCTTTGGTGAACTTTCTGTCATGTACATATACATTGCGTTAGAATATCGCCTTTTACATGGAGACCACAAGGCACAACAAGAACGTTCGAAGACGCTAGAACTGAGAAAGAATATTCTCCCACAGGAATGGAGATTCTCCATTGGAGAACATGTTAACAGATTACTTGTTCCATCCAGCACAGGGCGACGTGTATTAGTGCAACAAAATATTGGATGGAAACAGGTAACTACTGACATAAATAAAGTATACGATTTCGGAAGGCTTTACTGACTATTCACGACCACGCATTCGGACATTGGACAACTCTTTAAACTTCACACCCTAATCTAAGTAAGAATTTTTGACTTGAGTCTCCAGTTTTACTAGATATTGACTGTGATTTTTTTTATTGAACTCTTTATAGTTATTTTTTGTTTATTTTCCTGTTAAATTATAATAACTATTATTGTACCTACTATCCCGTCAGTCTGTACCAGATCGACGTAAAAAGAAAATAAATATTTGTGCGAGTCTGAAAATTGAACGTTATTTCCTTCCTTCAAATAGTTTTACTTCCCACACTATACTTAATAGCGCAAGTGGTGCAACAATTTTGTTTTTCTCACAATAAAAATTTCCTATCAATCAATTCGTTTAAAATAATGTAATAGAAATTGCATGGAAAAAGTACGCAATACAATTTATTCAACAGATAAACGCATATTCCATAAAGTGGACCTGACACCTGCGTGATTAATTATCGATGCGACCATGAAGTGGACTTTAACGAACAAAAGTTAGTTAGTTAGTTAGTTTGAGACTCCGCCTGCGCTCCAACACCTAAGCCTCTAGTGGGCCTGTTGTGCATGCCTACGGTGAACTACTTAAATTCTTCTGATTAGGTTTTAGTAGCTTCTATAATATAAAATCCAAAATGTTACTGCACCTCACTACACCTTGCTGCACTTCACTACACTGCACCTCACTGCACCTCACTACACCTCACTGCACCTCACTACACCTCACTGCACTGCACCTCACTACACCTTATTACACCTTACTGCATCTCACTGCATTTCACAGTACCTCACTGCACCTCAATGCACCTTGGCACAGCTCACTACACCTTACTGCACCTTACTGCACTTTGGTGCAGTAAGATGCATCAAGGTGAAGTCAGGTCCACCAAAGCACAGTAAGGTGTAGTGGGTTCCAGTGAGTTGTAGTTCGGTGCAGTGAAAGGCAGTGAAGTGTAATGAGGTGCGATGAGGTAGTGTAGTCTGTAGGGTGAGTCGAGAAATGCAAAATGTTTTTTTTTCAACTCTGGACCTGTTTTCATCGACGTATTCAATCATTTCTTGTGTCAAAAGAAAAATTATAAAAAGTCCGGCTATTTCTTGCCCAAAGCGGTTTTTTGAAAATTTTCCAGTTTTCGTGAGTCATACTACTCTGAAGGTTCGCCATAGCTAATATAAGGTTTGAATTGAGGAATTTTTCCACTCTTCGCTGTTATGAGTTCCTTAAGGCTAAAGGAAAACACACAGTAAAAGAAAATGAGAAATTCGTTGCGAACATATTTTTCTGAGAACAAATAGTTCTGCGGATGTAAATGGGTTTTTGGGGTTTGTTTGGGTTTTTTAGATTTTGATGCTATAGATAGTAATGATGCTACCGATAGTAAATGTAAATTGTTTTTCGATAAGTTAGGCTCATTTTGAAGAATATTATGTACAGATTCTTGGGCAACAGGAGCTTTAAAATCTACTTCATAGTTTCGATCAGGGTGACCACATTTCTTTAGTGATGAGATTTTTGTGTTGTATTGAAGAGAAAATAGGGGAAAATTTTATTGTCCTGGATGTATCGATCCAATGGCTGTCCCTAGCAAATAGGCTGACCCAAAGGACGACCCTAAAAAATATGTTTTGCATTGATGTTAAGAAAACTCAGCGGAGCATTGTTGCCCACTACAAGTGTAGATGGGTCCAACCTAGAGCTCTGGGTTGGTCGGCTCTAGCACAAAAAATATTAGTAAATAATTATGGGTCAGAACTGAAAATAGGTGACTCCGTGTGACGAATACGAAGCAGAGACTGTCGAACAAGTACTTTTGAAGATCACCCAGTCGATTTTTTTCTCTTCAAAATTGGCTTATACGGTACTCTTCTTTGCTCAAAAACTGATTATGTAGATAACTGAAGTTGAAAACAATAATGGTATAAGTAACCGAACAATTTTTATAAGTTTTTAAAACCATATCAGGGCGAAGCCCGGGTATCAATGCTAGTGGTATATGGCTAGGTTGAATGCTCCAGATAATGTTACATGGGAGAATGTAGGCTCGCAGGCATTTCCCTCTGGCGTAAGCTGGGCACTTGCATAGAAGGTGCTCGGCTGTTTCTGTGTCTCCACACTTAGGACATCGATCGTTGTTTCTGAGACCTATAGTATGCAAGTGCTTATTAAGGTGACAGTGTCTGGTAAGAACTGAGGTCATTCTACTAATGTTCCTTTTGCTAAGTGAGAGTACAAATTTAGAAATTTTATGGTTTATTTTTATGCAGTTTTTTGCTTGTCTGGCGTGGTCTACGGAGTTCCAGTGCTTGTTGAAAGCATTTGATTTCCATTTGATAATGAGATTCTTGAAGAAAGATGAAGAGACTTTGAGCTTAGGCTCAACCCCTATTTCTGGATAACTCGCTCCAGCTTTCTCTAGGCTGTCGGCGATTTCGTTACCCTCAATGCTGCCCAAAGTAGCGTGACGGAGTTCTGTTGGGCTAGTCGCTGCACGAAGTTTCTGCATCCTTACAAGGTGGACGAGTGAATCTTGTACGCGCTGATTGCTTTAAGTGCGCCTAGACTGTCCGAGCGTATTAAAATTGAGCTTTCTCGAATATTGCGTGATAGAGATTCTTTGCTTTAGGCAATGCAAATGATTCTGCTTGAAAGATAGTACTGTATTCGCCTAGCGCGAAAGATTTTGCAGTATCTGTCTGATTGCAGTATATGCCAGATCCTGCGTGATTACCGAATTCGAAGCCGTCTGAGAACCAAACCTGTGCGTTGTTCCTCGTGATAACTTTGTTTTCCCTCCAGTCGTCTCTTGTTGGGAATTCCGTTTTAAAAGCGTTGTTGAAGCAGTATATGTGAGCTATGGTGTCATGAAGCATTTCGAAGCTTGGAGATTCTGTTTAGCGTAACCAACGTTTGTTTTGATCAGGAGCGATGATTGATGAAGTCTAAGACAAGTCGCTCTGGCCACCGCTTCTACGTGTATGTGAAGTGGCTCGATGTTAAGAAGAGCTTCTAATTCGGCTGTGGGAGTGGATTTTATGGCGCCGGTTATACTTATTAACGCCAGTCTCTGTATTTTTGCAAGTAGTTTTTGAGTGGTTCCAATGTGACAACGAGGCCTACCACAGGGGTGGGTCGCCAACGGTCTTAGCTTACTTCGACACGTTGGTCCACTGGTGAGTGACGCCACCATGGTTTCTTGAGTTGGCCTAGCGGTGCCTGGGGTGGTTGCGTACACCCCTACCGAAGTGGTCTGGTTAAGAGCCTTGCCGCGAAAGCCCCCACCGAGGGTAAATTCGGTACCGCGGGGCTGGGGGGCTGGGGGGCTGGGGGGCCCCCGGGTGTAGTGTGTCATACGAGATGACCGCATCCGGCCCCAGCACTTGGTTGAGGTGCCTAGTGGCGCTGCAACGCGGGGGCTGTGGAAGATAGTGAGCTGCGTCAAAACAGCTTGCGCTTTGATATGGGTGACTGAACCCCTAGTCCTTCCTGGGCAACCAGGTTGGCGAGAATTCAGTAGAGACATGATAGTAATTCGGGCCTCATCTGGGTCGCGGAGGGTTACGCAAACCCGCCGCAATATATAGAGGCGACTCGCGCTAATTTGGCGTATCCCAATTCCGCGCCCGTGGGTGCCGTGCGGTTAAAGCTTAGGCTAGGTACGCACGTTAATATGCAATTACTTTGTGTGACAACGAGGCCACCAAATGAATGCTGCATATGAGATCAGAGAGGGCTTTGGGACTAAGGCCCCAACTTTTCCCTATTGCGGAGCTGATTTTCACGGTTTTTTGATTATTTAGCGGGGCTTCCAAACCTTTTATTTTGTTATTCTCATCATTTTTAGCAAATATTAAGATGGATATTAACTTTGAAGTGTGTAATAAAAAAGGCGTTAAAACAACTTTCAGAAAATTAGAAGAAGGAGATTGAAATGTCTTTTCTAAAAAAACAAGAACTTTACTCACCTTTGTATGAGCGTTTGCTAAAATAATATTTTCACGACTTGTTAGCTGCGCAATCTGTTACTCACTGCAGTTATGAATTGAACAACAAGTGCTAGTTGGATCTGAAGCAACTTTCGTCCTTCATAATTTCGATTTATTCAACCACCCTCACTGCAAGAAATTGCTTTCATTCGCTAAATAATTTATGAGTGTAAAATAATACTTTTCCGTTTATCAATGTTCTTAGCCATTTATGAACTACGAAAAATTGCTTTTGCTGTGCTGTCAACATCAAAAAGAAATGACAAATCGGGGACGATATATGATCCGTTGTTCCGTAATACAGTTTTTACTTACTAACTTTTACTTTCAACATAGACTTAAGACTTCAACGAAGCCAATTATAAATAAAAATTTTAATTTTAATTTCATTCTAAACTATCTAATTCCTTGAGTAACAAATTTTTTGTCAATGCAATATGCGTACATTCTGCGGTAAAGTAGCTCAATTTGATGTACTTCCTGTGGAACTCCCATGACAGTAACTAATTTACCCGATTTAGTTTCACCAACTTTTACTACTTGCCTTCTATCATGAAGTAGCTGTGAATGTGAAACCAGTTGAGAGCAATTAATATTTACTTTACTTTTTCGACGCTATATTGCCAATTTCTTATTCTGAGCGTCCGATGAAGATCTTGTTCGACGCCATCAATCCATCGGAGTTTTGGGCGAACAACTCCTCTTAGCCCTCTTGGATCGTTACGGAATAACTTTGGGGGCTCTCAACCTTTTTGGACTTTAACCACTGCCACTATAAACAGTGCCCAATATTTGCAGAATATTTCATCAAAGACAAACTAATTAAACGTGTAAGTAGCATAAAAGACATAGGAGTTACATACGACCACAGATTTTCTTTCAACGACCACCTCGAGCTAGCATCGAAAAAGGGTTCTTCTATGCTATCATTTGTTAAACGACAATGCTACGGACGATTCGACCAGAACACGGCGAAGATGCTGTACTCAGCCATAGTTAGATCACACCTTGAATTCTCGAGTTCAGTTTGGGCACCGCACCATAACGTTCACATTCAATCACTAGAAAGTATTCAAAGACAATTAGTGTTTTACGCAAACACAGACAGAAATGTTGACAAAACGAAGGACAAATATCGTCTACGTCCTTACGTGGATAGATGTAATGAACTAAACATGAAGTCACTTCTAAGGCGCCGCACCAATGCTGCAATCTTTTTCATACACGACGTCCTTACTGGGAAAATTAACTCACAGTTTCTGCGAAAAAGAATTCAACCGTACGACGGCGTCAGGAATCTTAGAAATCCTTCAATAATTCGCATATGTCGGTCTAAGCATGAATACTCCACTTTTTCATCGTTTAATTTTGCATGCATGTTGTTTAATCTTGCTGCAGTCCATGTAGATCCGTCGTTAACTTCGATAAACTTCCGTCGAAGTATCTTGGAACTTGACGACTCAGTATTTGGAACATTTGGTGTTTGTTAGTGTCTTTGTTTAGGTGCTTTCTTTCCACTAAATAAAAGAAGCCAGAAAGCTCCACGCCCGGTGATTAATTTATTGATTCAATGCTTTGATATGTTTAAAAACCTAAAGGATTTTTTTTTTCACAGAAACTTCAATTTTATTTCGTGACTACACATCTGATTGAACGACCCATTAATTGGCAACATGATGTGATATCTAAATTTCCTCATTTTGATTTTTGACGACTCCATCCTTTTGGTTTAGCCATTTTGACGACAGCCTAACGGCGATATTTTGTGTGATATTTCCTATATTTTATTTATTTTTTGTTCAGCCATTTTGACGACAGCCTTGTGATGATTTTTATACTTTATGCGTTTTTTAATGTTCTTAATTTTAATTTCAATGTTTTCCTTATGTAGTTTTGTTTGTTTTGTTTTTTAATTACTTTTCGAATTCATGTTATTGTAATTTTACTGTGTAAGTAGTTATTGTAACGTTTTTGGTCTTTTTAACGAGGATTATGACTTCCGTCATAATTACTCTTTTTTGCCATGTCATCGGAAAGAGATTGAGGTTAACAATAAGGCTGTTACATTTGAGATCGTACATGGTCCTCCTGGACCGACGGACGGTCAGTCGAGAATCGTAAAATGGGATAAGTAACAAAAAGTCGAAGTAGTGAGTTCGAGGAAATATTTTCTTCATTTTCTCGAAATTTTCCTTATTTTCTCGAAAATAGACTCTGGTAGGGACTTTGTGAACTAGGAAACGTGTTCATAAACTTCGATGACGTTTTTTTATTAGATTAGATTAGACGAAAATAATGAAAATTATTAGGAAAGTGCTACACATTTCAATAACTCACTTTAAATCGCAATTCACCAGTTGGGGACTCAGCGTATTTTATTCCACGAAATGCATAAAATGTGCTATTTCTCCATGTTTTCCATAAATTGTTTTCCAAACTGCGTTGTCCAAACAAAGTAACAGCATTGGTACACAAAATAAATAAAACGACTCTCGTGAACATTATATTGCTTTGCACTGAGATGAACTAAAGTATCTTCTGCTGATAACTTCATCTTCAACTGTGCTACTTTTAGTTGTTGATAATCGAATTTATTTTTAATGAAAAAGGGGTCATTCATACATTACATTTGCGAGACTCGCGTGAGAGAGAAACAATTCTGAAGAAAATTTCGCTTGATTTTTCAAACTGTCATATGTTTTGAATAACCCTCTAAATAGTCGTTTTGACATTATTAAAAACTATCAGGCTTGAACGGGAAAGGGAAAAATCTCCCGGTGGACGCGGTGGACTATCTTCCGTTGGACGATATTATCATCGCTGGAAGATATTATCATCACACTGGAAGATAATATCATATACCGGAAGATATTATCATCTCGGTGGACGATATTATTTTCCTGGAAGATACACTGGGTGATTTTTTCCCCCGCCGCCGCCTTAAACTCTCAGCAGCGTCATCGCCTCACATTCTGTTCTATATTTCATTCAATGACGAATTTGATGACAGTTAGTCAATTGTTCCAGTTCGGTAGAAATTGTTCTAAATGGACCGTTCATAAAGTATGTCCCGCAAAAATCGGCCTTAGAAAGCAGCCTACCATCTACATAGAAAACTTTATGATACGTGTAGCATTCGTTACTGCCGTTGCGATGACAAAGCAGGGCCTATTTTACAGAAAGCACTTTCTTGACTTTCTTCAGTTTTCTGCAACTTTCCGCAAATTTCTGCACTTTCCTACTTTCCGCAATTTGTAGAAAGTGAAGAAAGTTTTTTCTATTACAACGGTTTAATGTTTTTTATCTATCTAGAGCAATAATCTCGTACTTAATTCCCTAGGGCAAAACTGTTTAACTCGATATATTGCTCTCGATAGATAAAACTATATATGCACCGCTGTCCAGGATGATTTATTTTGACGATTTGGATTATTTCCCACGCCTTCGGCTCGGGAAATAACCTCCAAATCGTCAAAATAGAGCATCCTGGACAGCGGTGCATAATCTACTAAATCTACTTTCTCAGGACTTCAGAGTTCTAGAGCTAATAAAGTAATCGAAAACCCCTAAATCGTAGAAATAGCACCAACTTTCTTCACTTTATACAAATCGCAGAGAGTTCAGAAATTGGCAGAAAGTTGCAGAAAATTGAAGAAAGTGAACAAAGTACTTTCTGTAAAATAGGCATTGTGACAAAGTGCAAACTCCAAAAATGTGAACTGCCAAATTTGCGATGTTTCTTAGAACAGAATCGTGCGTAAATAACAAACTGTTCAAATTATAGCTCATGTACTATGAGAAAACGACTCTTAAACGAATAATAGATGAATCAGAATTCAAAAAGTTCGAGTATGAGTATGAAGGTTGAAAGTTCTTATGAAAAATTATCGCATTCCAAGTTCGTTTGCGATGTTATTTCAAAGCAAACTTGTGCCCTTCATCCCTAAACTTATTGAACAGTCATCATATTGGGTAACAGTCATCCTATCACAGTTCATGAGTACATAATTTTGAATAATTTGTTATTTATGCACGATTCAGTTCTAAAAAAACATCGCAAATTTGACAGTTTAAATTTTTGCGAAGTGCTCTTAATACTACTGCGTCAGTAGTAACAGTCTACTGCGTGAACTTCTTATTTCATCATAGTCTAAAACATGATCACTACTCAACAGATCTCTAGCTCCCTTTCCAATCATGATATTGTTTTTGGTACGTATTTCTGTGCTGATCCGTTAAGTGAAGAGAAACTACGCTTTTGGCGTAATTATAATACGATTGATGTTGCCAAACTTGTGGGCGACTTTACCTCTAGTTCCCCTGACGAAATTTTCTTGAAGACTGATATTGATTCTATGTTGGATGTCTTCAATTGTGAAATGCTGCGGTTGTTGAACCTGCATGATCCGTTGGTCCCAGTTCGTCCAGTTCCTGACATTAACTCTACGTGTAGGTGGTATACTGCTGAGATAGACAAAGCTGCCATAGATCGTGATATTGATAAGTAAAACTATATGAGCGATAAGTACAATGAATGTATATGAAATATATGATATGATATGAAATATCATGTACAGTGTCTAGTCTACAGATGTGAGCACTGAGACCATCTTCGTTGGGTCCATTGTGCTGCTCCCCAGTTGGTTTCTTATGAGGTGTAGTGAGGTGGTGGGTGAAGGTGATGGTATTCCTGGTTATTAAGCGATAAGTCGAATGCCAAACGTGCTCTGAGGAATATGTTAAGGAACAAATACAATGAGATGCTTAAGAAGGCGAAAGACGCTAATCTTAGGCCGATGTTGAATGTAAGGTTAGGCTGCAAGGCACTGAGGAAGAATGCTAAAACTTTGGGCTTGGTAAAGTCAAGCTCGCCTCCGAAACCTGCCTTCACTGCTGATGAGTTCAATCACTACTCTACAAAGACAAGCTCATCCGTTTCTAGTGAAGTCAGTTGGGGTGCTTCAAGAACTGTCAGTACCTCTGCTGTCAGTGTGCATGTGCAACCTAGTCGTGATTTTTTTGCTTTTAGGCATGATGATATTGAAAGCCGTGTGTTCTGTCAGGTCTAATGCGATTGGGGTGGATGAGTTACCGTTGAAATTCTTCAAGCTTTCGATGCCTTGTATATTGCGCTATGTGCTGCATATCGTAAACTTTGCAATATCCTCGCCCTGCTGTCCAAGAGTGTGGAAAATGGCCAAGATGATACCGTCTCATAAGAAGGGCAAGCTATTTCATTTGGATGATTTTAGGCCTCTCAGTATTTTGCCTGTGTTCTCTAAGGTCTTTGAGTTATTATTGAAGGGCATACAAGAGTACCTTTTTTCTAAAGATTTAATGAGTCGATGTCACTCTGCGTATAGGTATGTCCACAGTACAACGACTGCATTGTTGAAGATCACGCACGACGTGAGGAAGGCTTTGAACAGGAGGATGATTGCTGTGTTATTTTTTTTAGATTTCTCCAAAGCATTTGATATGGTTAAACATACATATGTGAAAAGTTGGGATTGCAGTTTTTACCGGTGTTAAGGGGAGTTCCGCAAGGGTCTATGATCTTCCTGCTAGTGTTCGTTATGTGCTTTCTCATTTGTTCATTTGTTTGCTGATGACGTTCAGCTCTACAAGCTCTTTTCAGTTGCGACAGTTGGTGAGTGTGTTCGGGAAACGGAGAGTGATCTGAAGTCGGTTTGTCAATGGGCGGCGCAGAATGAGCTTATTTTGAATGCAGACAAAACGCAAGCTCAAATACTGATATTACGTTGAAACCGGTAACTGATCGGGATGGCAAAAACTCGTTTGTGGTTATGGTCTCCGGAGCTGAAGGTGTACTGACTGAATTCACTCCAGTTGTAGTAGATGGTGCGGGTATTAAGAATATGACTGTAGTTAAAAATCTGGGTCTGGTGATGAATTTCAGAAAAACGTGGACGGACCATGTTGAATTAGTTTGTCAGAAAGTCTTCTCTGGGCTGCGGAGCCTCTGGCCGCTGGCGCGATCCACTCCAATCAGAACTCGTTCTATGTTGGCCAAAGCTCTTCTTATGCCCCACTTTGATTATTGTTGGGAGATATATGCATACGGACTTATCTACAGGATCTACAGGACTCTTACTACGGGCCAACCTGGGTATTTGAGGGAACTTTTCCAAGCTGGCACATCGGCGCGTACTAGGCAATTGGTTGTATCTAAGGAACGAGATGGGGAATGTGTCTTTGTGCGTGGAGTAGTTGAATGGAATACTCTGCCAGTTAACATGAGACTCTCGGACACGTTTTGTGACTTTCGACGGCGATTTATTAACAGAGGCAATGGAGAAGCTACGTAGGCACGGCTGACTTTAATGTGTTAGCCATGACAGAATCTATGCGGTGAAAGCCCGAGAGAATCTTGTCCAGTATTCTGGACACATGATAGTTTTGAATTTTTTGGTGAATGCGAGGGAATAATGATGTTGGTGTATGGAGTATTTCATTTAATTATTTTTGTTTTATTTTCTCCTTTAATTTTGTTTTAATGTTAGCTTGTCATTTCCTTTTGCTATAATTTAAATTTAAAATTTTTATGCCGTTGGCACCCCCACCATATTGAGCTGATAATTGGAAGGGCTTATTTTATGCGCTAGTTTATGTGCTATTGTTTGCAGGTAATCATAAGTTTTTTGCTCTTCAGTCACCCGAGCACGAAACTACTTTTTGCTTAAAAGATGTCGTTTTGTATGGGAGCCCCCTATTCCATCAACTTTTTCCAAATTATGAATAGTGAGCTGAAATCACAACATTATGCGCTGAAAATGGAGCCCTTCCAATAGTTTAGTGCTGCCCCCTGTCCTGAGCACAAAACTACTTTTTGCTCAAAGCATATCGTTTTGTATGGGAGCCCTCTATTCCATCAACTTTTTTCAAATTATGAATAGTGAGCTGAAATCACAACATTATGTGCTGAAAATTGAGAACTTTCAATAGTTAAGTGCTCCCCCCTGTCCCAAGCTCAAAACTACTTATAGCTTCAATTCCTAAGCTGTCCTAAACTCAAACAAACAAAAACAACAAAAACATATGCAGGGGACCCGTACGTATCAGAATAGATGTGGCAAACAGAATAGATGTTGCAAAAAGATTTGAACGTATCAAAGTAAATGTTGCCTTAACTCTTAAGTGTATGAAATTACGTCGACATTAAATTGGATTGGAAATTGCCGAAAGGGCAATATTGAAAAACCCGTCCGAAGAAACTTAGGAAAGACCTCTGACCCATACTTCCATAGACAAAAAAGTTTGCCACTGACACAGATCTTCTATCACTTATGGTTCTCAAAATGTTTGAATTTTTCGAAAATATATTGTCTAGATCGATCCACGCTAACACTAGCGGCCATATTATAACGCATCATGACGTGCGTATCACCGTTACCAAACAATTTTTCCTTTGACGCCGATCTTCTATCTCTAATAGTTTTCAAAATATTTGAATTTTTCCAAAATAATTTGCCTAGATCGATCCACCTTAACATTAGCGGCCATCTTAGGCTCGGCCCGCGCCCACATTTTTTCTTGGATGCTCTTAAGGCTTTCATTACCTATCGAATAGAAACAGAATCACGAAAATCGGATGGAATTTACTCGATTTATGTATAAAAAACAGGTAGCGCCCTAGTGGGTCCGCTTCTTTAGGGCTAGGTCCAGCGACTCAAAGTAAAAAAATTTTTTCCATAAATTGTTGGGCATTCCCAGACCTTTTGATTGATTTTTTTTTTTTTGAAAATCGGAAAAGATTTACTCGACTTATGTACAAAAAACACATAGAGCACTAGCAGAGACTCGTTTTTAGTACCCTAGCTAAGTCCAAGGACTCATATTTATGGAAGAAACTTTTTTAAATTTGAGTCTTTGGACTTACCTAAGGCATTAATACCGAGTCTATGCTAGGGCCATACGTGTTTTATGTACATAACTCGAGTAAATCTTTTCCGATTGTCATAATTGTTTTTCTAATCGACAGGTCTATGAAAGCCCAACAATTAGTAGAAGAAACTTTTATAAAGTTGGGCCCTAGGACATAGCTGGGGCACTAAAAACGAGCTTCTGCTAGCGCTCTACATGTTTTTTGTACATAACTCGAGTAAATCTCTTCCAATTTTCAAGTGTTTTCTTGATCGAAAGGTCTAGTATTGTCTTCCGTTGAGGGAAGCACTTTTGCCTATGGAAGTATGTGTCCGAGATATTTCCTTATGGTCCTAGGTCGGTCATAAGATCTGCCCTAGACAAAAAAATAGTTTTTCACTATGTTGTAGAGAAAATGGCGGGAAATATTTTTGTCTTTGTAAGTATTTGTCCGAATCCTCTACTGAGGACCCTAGGTCGATACTAAGGTTGGCCCTAGACAAAAAAATTTTTTTTTGCTATGTTGTAGAAAAAATTGAGATGAACATTTTTGTCTGTTTGGGGGTCAATTTTGTACTTTTAGAAGGCTTTTCTTACACCGTTTCTTCGGACAGGTTTTTTCAATATTGCCCTCTCGGCAAATTCCAATACAATTTAATGTGGACGTAATTTCATACACTTAAGACTGCCCTACAACGCATAAATAACTCGTAATAATAATAAGGATTCTTTTGTTAGAACCGGTTTGTAAGTTTTTTATGTGTTGTAGGGCAGAAGAGTTAAGGCAATATTGACTTGAATACGTTCGAGTCTTTTCGTAACATCAACTCTGTTTGCCACATCTATTCTGATACGTATGGGTCCCTTCAAATGTTTATTGTTGATTCGTCATCTAAGCACCAGGATCGATGCTCCGATGCTCTCGAAATTGTGGTGGTTACAAACGTCGTGGTAAACGCATAAGGTCCCTTTTCGAAGAACTTCGTTCTTCGTACGGGTCTAATTATATGCTAAAATGCCCCAGCGAAAATTTGTCCTCAGTGAGGCTAATACTATATGGGGTGAAAAGTCCGCGGCCTCATATAGAAACGGCGTCATTACTTCAAAATTTTTGTTAGCATTCAATAGTACCACCCTTTACTAGTCTCCAGCCAAAATTTCAGGACATTTGGTATCATAGTTTTCGAATTACTGTCAATAGAGTGACGCAGGTTTTTGTTGTTCGTAAAAACTGGAAAATAATGAATTCCGTGTGTTGATTAAACATTGCTTAATGGGAAAAAATACGGTGCAAATCAAAGAATGGCTGGGTAAGTGTTACGGCACATCTTCTCCGTCGTATACAACGGTCAAGAAGTGGCATGCTGAATTTAAACGAGGTAATACAAGTACCGATGATGCCCCTCGTTCAGGACGTCCAAGTGAAGCAGTTACTGAAGAAAACATCAAAAGAATCCATCGTATTGTTTTGACTGATCGGAAAGTAAAAGTTTGTGAAATAGCTGACATCCTCAAAATATCAACAGAACGGGTGCGACATATTTTACACGAGTATTTGGACATGAAAAAGCATTCTGCGCGATGGGTGCCGCGTTTTCTAACAATTGATCAAAAGCAGCACCGTGTTGACCATTCAGAGCGTAATTTAGCTTTGTTCGAGCGTAATATAACGGAGTTTTTGAGTAGATTTGTCACGTTTGATGAAACGTGGATTCATTACTATACGCCAGAGTCCAATAGAAAGTCTGCAGAGTGGTTAGAATTTGGTCAAAGCCGACCGAAGCGCCCAAAGGCACAGTGATCTGCAGGCAAGGTTATGGCTACGATTTTATGGGATGCGCATGTCATAATATTTATCGACTATTTGGAGAAAGGAAAAACAATAACTGGCGAGTACTATGTCACATTATTGGAACAGCTCGACAACGAGATCAAGAGAAAACGACCGCATATGCAGAAGAAAAGATCCAGTTTCATCATGACAATGCACCAGCGCATTCATCCATAAAAGCAACTGTGAAACTGGACTCTGGGCTATGAATTACTCCACCACCCACCTTACTCTCCAGATCTGGCCCCCAGCGACTACTATTTGTTCCCAAACTTAAAAAGATGGCTACAGGGAAAAAGATTTTACACTAATGATGAGGTGATATCCGAAACAGAGGCCTATTTTGCAGGGATGGAGAAATCCTATTACACCAAAAGTATCCAAATGTTGCAGGACCGTTGGACTAAGTGCATTTCCCTTCAGGGAGACTACATTGAAGAATAAAATTAATTTCATATGTAAAAATTGGTTCCTTCATTGCTAGGCCGCGGACTTTTCACCCCATGTAGTATTTTGAGTAGCCTCACCGTCTTAATTCAGCCTCAATTTTTTCGAAATCCTCAAATTCAATTTTTCTAAAATTCTTGGAATTTTAGACTTAGAGTATACTCATTTTTAAGTGAAAATGTATGTAAAGTTTGTTGAAGCTAGGGGAGGCAGTCAAGTGTTCTCATTTTAAATAAATTTTCTACATAAAGTGAGACGTGCGAGTAGCCTTAATTTAGAAAAACAGAAAACATTAAGCGAAATTAAAGTCATTATTCGAACTGAGATCCAACTGGTTGACTGAGAAAAAACATTTACAGACTGGAAAGTCATTCCCATAATAATTATCTTATGAAAGATTGTATTAAATAAACGTTAATTTTGTAACATATTCTCATTGAAATAAACTTCGCAAACACAAAACTTTTTTTTCGTTTATATTAATTTGTTTTGTGTAAAGTCTCGGTCCTAGCAGCACACAGAGTAGCGAATAATATTTTGGAAAACTTTGCATTAACATGCACAGTAAAGCATGCTTTGAATTCATAAATAAATTTCGAATTTTCAATTCCTTTTATGAGCTAGAAAATCTGATGATTGTACACATGTTCGAGTGTAAAGCAAAGTCTACGCTCTGTCTCAGCATATGAGAATCGTACACGAGTTTAGCATGGGAACATTACTGCAAACACACAAATTAAGCGTATATATCATTTGCTTTGTTGATATACATTGATGTTTGCCACAAGAAACACTGAGTATTTATATTTGTCGTTGCGAAAAGTTTGTTACATATTTGTGAAAGATAGATAAACTTTTGGCATTCTCAATACTCGGCTCGGCATAACTCTACTTTTGTGTGTACACCTACACTGTATACATGACATAAGTTCAAGAAAAAAGATTACATATGCACCCTAATTTCTTTGAATATTTATTTCTTTGAATGTTTACAGAAAATGTTCCGTAAATAGGAGTTTGTAAGAGAAGTTTACATATTTTTCAAAAATGTTAAGCAAGTCGTCGGTTTTATTTGTGAATCTTCAATGTTCAATTAAATTCAATTTTCAAAGCAAGCATGTCTTCCACTAGCGAAACATTTCGATACCCAAAAGTGTGCTGTACAATCGTTACATGGTAGCATGCAAATCTTAAATTAAATTATTTTTAGTTTGTTCAGATGTGCTTGATTTGCTATGTCTTGCGAGTGGAAACTTTTCATCTATTTATTCAAGAAGGAAACCGCATGCTCTTGGGATTCGGTTAAATGATAAATTTTCCGTGTCATTTTCGAAATGAAATGTTAAATTACCCAAAGTTATGATTAATTCTAAATAATTTCAGTCATAACCGCATAAAGCTTCGCCAAGAACAGCTAACGTGTAACACCTATTTCCAATTATTTATTTTAACAGCATTAGTGGTCGGTAAGTAGTGATTTCAATTCATATCATAGAAATGGTAATGGATGGAATATTATGGAAGTAATCAAGAATGGGTTAGCATCGATCGTGTATTTTGAGTGCAAAATGATTTTCTCAAAGAAAATCCTTTAAGGATTTGTTTTGATTTTCCATCGTTTTCTTTGATTTCAAGGATTTTCTTTGTAAATTTCTGAGTATTTTCTAGCATTTTCACAAGACTTTTCCAAGTATTTTCTTGCAATTCAAAGAATTCTTTTGTGGATTTTCAATGAATTTGAGGATCTTCGTAACAATTGATTTTCTTTTGAGTGCAAAAGGATTTTCTACGTTTATCTGCCCCTCGGCACCGATGCTCTTTAGCGACACTATTAATTTCCTATTACTTCGCTAGCCAATTTCCCAATTAGCGAGCGACTAAATTTTTTTTCAAATTTGCATTTTCCAACATTTTTAGACCCGTACAAAGAACGAAGTCTTATGCGTTTACCACGACGTTTCTAATTACCCCAATTTCGACCCGGGAGTTGGGGGTGGGGCGGGAGCATCAATCATGGTCGTTAGATGACGAATCAGCAATAAAAAAATGTCCGTCCGTCCGTCAACACGATAACTCGAGTGAAACTCAACCGATTTTCAAAAAAATCAAAATATCTTTTATGGGATCGAATCTGGGCCGATTAAGTGGTTTTTGGTCTTTCGTTCATAACTCGAGTAAATATTTTCCGATTTTCGTAAATATTTATTTGTTTGAAAGATTTGCACATGGCCGACAATTTTTGGGTTTTTTTTTTTAATTTTGAGCCCTTGGACTTAGCTAGGGCACTAAAAACGAGTCTCTGCCAGAGCCCTACATTTTTTTTATGCATAACCCGAGTATAAATCTCTTCCGATTAAAAAAAAAATTAATCGAAAGGTCTAGGAATTCCCACATTTTATGGAAGAAAGTTTTTTGATAAGATGCCCTTGGACTCAGCGAGGACCCTGAAACTAGGCCCAACGTGCTTTTGTTTACATAAATCGGGCAAATCCTACTATTTGAGAGGTAACCGTGTACCGAATTATATTCATAAACAAATTTGGGCCTGTGCTTGGGGCTCAAGTGGGCCTCTGGTCGGTCCTAATGTCGGCCCTAACCAAAAAAACATTTTTGTCATATTGCAGAGCAGATTGAAGGAAACATTTTCATCTATGAAAGTATGTGTTAGAGGCATGTCGGTCGGTCCTACAGTCGGCTCTTAACAAAAAAATTGTTTTTCGCTATGTTGTAGAGAAAATTGAGGCGAATATTTTTGTCTATTTGGAGATCAATTTTGTGCTTTCAGGAGGGTTCTTTTACACCGGTAAAAAAAAGTGGTCAAAAACCTGGCTTTTTGAAGGTTTGTGAAACTTTTTCACTTATATCTCTACGAAATTGGAACGGAAATCGCTATGGAAAGTTTTAAATAAAAGATATGGACATCAGAAAATCATGAAAATTAAATTATAGAAAATCTGTTGAGTGGTTCGGGCTGTTGCGATCTTAGTGTGGGCCAAACTCACGTCTCGAATATTTCTTCAATGATGAGGTTTTTTGTGCAGTGTTTTAGAGTTAAATGAGGCGAACTTTTTTGTGTGGAATTATTGGTCAGAGGCCTCTTCGTAGTGCTCTAGGTCAGTTCTAAGATCGGTCCTAGTACAAAAATCTTTTTTTTTCGTCTGAAAATTGTTTTTATTTTTTTCTTCGAACTATTTTTGGAAATTTCTTTTTAAATTTTATGCTTTTTTAGGGATTTTTCAATATTGCCCTTTCGGCAATTTCCAATCCAATTTAATGTGGACGTAATGTCATACACTTAAGAGTAACATCTATTCTCTTTGCCACATCTATTCTGATACGTACGGGTCCCTTGCATATATTTTTTTCATATTTTATGGAGACCTGCCGCCTGTAGTTTTTGAAGGGTTGGACTTAGTGAATCTTCCAGCCGCCAAAATTTTTTTTTTTTTATAATTTGAGAAGAGTGTACCAGTCGCGCCGACTTTCAGTTAGGTCGTATAAGGCGAGATTTATTCAGAAAATTAAAAATATTGGAAAATGTACAGACGCATTCCATTTTTGTCGAAATAAAGAACTGAAAATATTGAAAAACATAACCAAAGACCCGTACGTATCAGAATAGATGTGACAAACAGAATAGATGTGGCAAAGTGACTCGAACGTACCTAAATATACAAATAAGCAAACAATCCAACGTTTTCTGTTCTCTTATAACTGTAAGAGTTTCAAAAATCCATAGAAATTACCCAAGGTAATGTCAAAGGCCCTACCGAAGTACGTCTCACACCATTCAAATCTAGACAATCTTATATCCAAGGACTAAGTCTCTTTCCCTAAAACCCAGAAACATGTTTTATCCAAAATTTTATTGTCTACAACTGTGTCCTTGAAAGCAGCTTTCTACCTCTCATAGTTCTGGAGATCTGGGTCATCCTGCTCAATTATGGAAGAGGCCATATACCAGGATTGGAGCATATGTCCCCAGAACCCTGAAACACGTGTGAGCTTAAATTTAATTCTCTACAACTTTGCCATTGGAACCAACTTTCTAACTCTCACAGTTCTGGAGATCTGGGTCATCATGGCCAATTAAGGAAGAGGCCATATACCGGTATTGGGCCATATTTTCCCAAAACCCTGAAACACGTGTTCGCTTAAATTAATTTCTCTATAACTTCGCCATTGGAACCAACTTTCTAACTCTCATAGTTCTGGAGATCCAGGTCATCCTGCCCAAGTATGGAAGTGACCATATACCAGGATAGGGCCACATTTCACCAAAACTCTGAAACACGTGTTCGCTTATTTTAAATTCTCTACAACTTCGCCTTTGGAACCAACTTTCTAACTCTCACAGTTCTGGAGATCCGGGTCATCCTGCCCAATTATGGAAGTGGCCATATAACAGGATTGGGCTATATTTCTCCTAAATCCTAAGACACGTGTTCGCTTAAATTTAATTCTCTACAATTTTGCCTTTGACAGTAAATCTCCATATTGCATAGTTAAGAATCTCAATTTCGTCCATTCCATTGGTCCCAGTGCCCAGACCCCTGTACCGATTTCCACAAAAAAATTTTCCCAGTTTTGTGACATTTAATGCTTTCATTTGACACCAAAATGAGGAATTTCCGTGCTATACTTGCTGAGATATTTGCGAAGAAGCTTCACCGACCTTCGAAAAACCATGTTTTTGGTCACTTCCTCGACCATATCTCCGGAACCACTTGATCGATTATGCTCATCTTTGAACTTGAATCATGGGAGACATGTACCTTTCAGAGAAGAAAAAGTTTGGGCTGATCGGTTCAGCCGTTTGGAAAAAAAGTGGAGACGGACAGACGGACGGACAGACGGACAAACGGACAGACGGACGGACATTTTTTTTATTGCTGATTAGTCATATCCGCAAAAAAACCTCTTACAGAGGAGGTGTGACGCAAGTCCTTATGCCTGCTTACAAAAGCTGTGAAATCAGAAAAGTGTGACGCATTAATCAACTAAGGTAAAACTATTTTCTTCCAGTTACAAAAGTTC
>CM055403.1:60268626-60285717 GCA_029228625.1 Pseudolycoriella hygida | reverse complement strand
ACACACACACACAAACACATACATATGGGCTTTATATGGCGCCTTCTAAGAGCACTGGCGCCCAAACGAGGCCGGTACCCCCCCTTTTTTAAAATGTCATATGGCGTAGAATGCCCAGCCGAAGGTCCCTGCAAAATTTCAAGAAAAGATATCGAGCCGTTTTCGAGAAAACTCCAAAAAAGTGGGTTTTCATACAAATGGCTCTGGAACTAAGTAACTAACTAAGTAACTAACGTAGGATATTTCCATTAACTTTGGTTTCTATGAAAGTGCACATTTTGTATGGAAAATGACGATTTTCTAAAGGTCATATCTCCGGATCCACTGGACCGATTTTAATGAGTGAAAAGACATTTCGCCTTAGAATTTTCCGTAGAATTCACTGAATTCAATTCAGGAAAAATATTTTCCGGGGGGTACGTCGCAAGGGGGGGAAGTCAAAACTTAGCTGTATATATGGTTCCGAAGTCTACGAAAAAAATTTTTCCGAATTTTTTGTTCGTATGGGGACTTGCGTCACGGGCGCATTGCTACCGCGCGCCCATGATTTTACTGTGTAAGTAGTTATTGTAACGTGTTTGGTTTTTTTAACGAGGATTATGACTTCCGTCATAATTACTCTTTTTTTACCATGTCAGCTAGAAGATAGTAGACAATAAAAGTAACATTCATTCATTCATATCCGAAATGACTACGGAAAATCATGGTACGGTGCAAAAAAAATCAAAAATCATCCGGGAAAATAACAAAAATTATTAAAAATCATTAAAAAGTCATCGAAGTAGGTCACATTTCAGGATTAGGCCATTTTTCCTTAAAACGCTAAAACACCTGTTCTCTAAAATTTTTTTCTCATCAAATTACCTTTGGAAGCCATAGTTCTAGAGATATGAGTCATCACTGCTGATTTTCGAAGTCGCTAAATCCCAAGGATTAGGCCATTTTTCCTTACAACCCTGAGAGACGCGGTCTCTAAAATTAAATTCGCGTTTGGAAGCAACTTTCTAATTTTCATAGTTCATCCCACCCAACTCTAGAAGTGGTAATATTCCAGGAATGGGCCATTTTTCCTTAAAACCCTGAATTCCCTGTTCTCTAAAATTTTGTTCTACTACAACATTGCCTTCAACTTTCTAGCTTTCACAGTTCTAGAGATATGGGTCATTCCGCCCATTTCTAGAAGTAGTCATATTCCAGGATTGGACGATTTTTCCCTAAAACCCTGAAACACATGTTCCCTAAAATTTTATTCTCTACACCTTCGCCTTTTACAGTAAATCTCCATATTACATAGTTAAGCAAATATATGCGAAAAAAGATCTGCTTTCTTAAATGGCCAAGAAACTCAATTTCGTCCACAAAAATTTTTTTCCCAGTTTTAAGAGATTAAAGGCTCTCATTTGACACCAAAATGAATAATTTCCGTGCAATACTTGCTGAGATATTTGCGAGAAAGTTTCACCGATCCTCGAAAATCCATTTTTTTGGACACTTCTTCGACCACATCTCCGGAACTACTCGGCCAATTTTGCTCATATTTGAACTTGATTCATAAGATCTTTCAGGGGGGAAAAAGTTTAAAGTGAGCGATTGAGCCGCTGAGAAAAAAACGGACGGACAGACATTTTGTTTTTATGCTGATTCGTTATCTCTAGACGATAATAGATGCATCCCCCCAACTCCCGCCTCAATTTATCCCATGTTAGGATAAAGTTGTTTGTAATAGCTTTCTCGTGCCCAAAATTTCGTGCAAGATATGATGTGCACGTTCATTCGAAATGCCTGTAGCATTAACTATTTCAGCTACCTTCAATCGACGATCTCGCAATGTAACATCAAGGATTTTATCAACTATTTCTTCATTTGTTGCTGTTTAAGGGCGACCAGTGCGCGGCTCGTAGCCTGTGCTAATACGACCCCGTTTAAATTTCCTCACCCAAAATTCAATTGTGGAATAAGAAAGAGCGGACTCCGAATGAACCTCTACCTCGTTTTTCTCAATTTTTTTCAGGTTGTTGAACGAACTTTACACAAATACGTGTTTAAAAAAAATCTATAAATCGAATCTGTTTGAAAATTCAAAATCTAACAAAGAAAGGTTGCTTTGATCAGCGTCCCTAGGCATTTTGCTGTACAACGACGGCTTTTTTCCAGGCCGGAAACGTTTCAAATACCTCTCGTACAATTGGAATGTCGAAACTAAGTACAGAAATAGGAAGATAATGTAAAAATAAGGCGATAATAGAAGATGTAAAAGTTCTCCAAAATCGTGTTCGTCACTGATGGTAAAAATTCGTCTGAGAATTGCTCAAATGGAAAAAGCAGCGCTGTGTCAGGTAACAAGTTTGAAATGAAGAAAACCGTTAAGTCCTTTTCTAATTCAAAGTCATTTTCTGATAATTCAACTTTCGCTACATATCATAGTTGAAAAAAAATGAATGACCAGCCTATCACCGGTTGTTGAAAGTAAGTTGAAGGTGATCAAGTAATAATAAAACACGATCAAGTAATAATAAAATATTGGTTGAAAGTAAGTTATAAACGTTAGTGAATTGTAAGAAAAATGAAAATGGATTTAACGTTTTTCGATAAATCGATCTTCATCATGGACGCGTGGTAGCGATGCGCCCGTGATGCAAGTCCCCATACGAACAAAAAATTCAGAATTTTTTTTCATAGACTTCGGAACCATAATGCAGCTAAGTTTTGACTTTTTTCGCGTGCGTCGTACCCCCTGAGACCTAGTTTTTCGGATTCTACGTAGAATTTATATTGAAATCGTCATTTTACTCATTAAAATCGGTCCAGTGGATCCGAACATATGACCTTTAGAAAATCGTCTTCTTCCATACTAAATATGCTACTTCATAGAAGCCAATGTTAATGAAAACATCATACGTTAGTTAGTTCCAGAGCCGTTTGTGTGAAAACCGACTTTTTCGGCTCGTACTCAAAAACGGCTCGATAACTTTTCTTGAAATTTTGCAGGAACCGTCGAGTGGGCATTCTACGCCATATGAGAATTAAAAAAATAGAGGTACCGGCCTTATTTGGGCGCCAGGGCTCTTAGAAGGCGCCATATAAAGCCCATATAAAAGAATGTTTTGTATGTGTGTGTGAGTGTATTCAAAGTATGGGTCAAATATGAGCAAAATTTTTGGACTGTGTTACAGGATGGAGGTAGATGTCTGGTGTAAAAGAAAAAGTTGATGGGTTGGGTGGGCAGTGTGTCAGGGTGACAAAATTGCCGACGGTGGTATGGGACGGTCTTGGGGGAAAATTAATTTTTTTTTTTTAATTTTATTTTGGTTGGAGAAAGATGTTTGGTGTCAAAGGAAAAAGTTATTACGTTGAGTGTGTAGTGTGTCAGTGTGACCAACAAAATGGCCGACGGTGGTATGGGACATATTTAGAGGGAAAATTGATTTTTTTTTTTAATTTTTTTTGTTGAAGATGATGTTTTGTGTCAAAGGAAACTTTTTTTCATCGAACATTTTTTTCGCCGGAAATTTTTTTCGTCGGAAATTTTAGCCGGAATTTTTTTTTCACTTGAAATTTTTTCCGCGCCGAATTTTTTCGCAAACATTTTTCGCTGCTGAATTTTTTTAATGCTGAAAATTTTTTTCAGTGAAACATTTTTTCGCCTAAATTTTTTTCGCTGAAAATTTTTTTGGCAGACATTTTTTCGCTGAATTTTTTTCTTTCGCTAAAAATTTTTTTTCGCTGAAATTTTTTTTCGCCGGAAATTTTTTTCGCGAAATTTTTCTCGCCGGAATTTTTTTTCGCTTGAAATTTTTTTTTGGTCGGAAAAATTTTATTGGCCGGAAAGTTTTTTGCCGGAAAATGTTTTCTCTTGATTTTTTTTTTTTGACAGAAATTTTTTTTCGCCGGAAATTTTTTCGCTGTGACTGAAATTTTTTTTTCGCCATTTTTTTTCGCTGAAACTTTTTTTCGCTAAAAATTTTTTTTTGCCGGAAGTTTTTTCCGCCGGAAATTTTTTCTCCAAAATTTGTTTTTTCTTTTCTTCCAAAACTACTGATATCACAACAAAAACCTTTTTACAAGGGAAACGTGTCTGAAAGAACAGAAAAACTATAACACTGGGGGGTCCGGCATTTGTGACGCATTTCTTCAATCGAAAATGAAAATATTTCAAAAGATTTTTTTGCGTTCCAAAGCTGTAAGCGTCACCCAAATTGATATCAGTTGTTTTAGAAGAAGACACGAGGACTTTCGTCACGTTTCCCTTTTAAAAAGGGTTTTTGTTGTGTAATGATAACCAGCTTCATTAAATTCTCCTTTCCACAAATTGAAAATTATCAATTTTCCTTCACTTGAATATTCCGGCGAAAAATGTGTTACCTGCAATTTCGGTCTCCATCTCATAAGACCAATGGGAACCTGCCTCTTCCACGTTGCTTGCTTTACTGCATCTACACTGATTCAAATACTCACTACATCCCTCTGTCAGCTTAACTTCTTTTTTATTAGAATTTTTTATATTTAATTTTTGTTGAAGGCGTTAGCGACTTCGTGGAGTTATATACAACAGTTATAAAAATAGACAATTTTCATTTTGTGACTCTTCCCTTCCTCGTTCTGTGACTGAAAACATGAAAATTGAATTTACTCCAGCATGACGATTTTTTGATGATCTCTCATGTGATTTTTCAACATTGCCGTATCTGCCAATATTATTCCACATTCCTTACAATTGATAATTGGATTCTCTTTCTTATGAATCTTTCGATGGTTCGACAGGCTACTCGACGCAATAAAAGCAGCTCCGCATATTTCACATTTAAAATTCCGTTCGCCTGTGTGTATTCCTATATGACTCAGCATGTTGGTTTTCGTGGTAAACATTTTGTCACAATATGGACCTGCGACGAAATGATTGTTAAACTGAAAGAACATTTGATGGGCAAATTGTCTTACATGGAACTCTAGGTACGTCATGAATCAAACGATGTTTCAGCATATCAGTTTTCCGACAAAATGCCTTACCGCAAAGATCACAATTGATATTACGTTCACCCTAAAGTAAAGGAAACCTTGAATTTACTCATTGCAAAAGATGCTTGGAAAATAACTTCCTTCACAAAGGCACAATTAACGACGTGAATGAGGAAAGCCTTTGGTCTACTCACAGCTGATAGACTTTGAGAGAGGTTGAAAGATTTCTTAGCTGGTTTTGAAAGAGATTTGCATGAGGAAAGTTAATTTCATGTGTTGAGTTTACTAAATTTTAAGAAAAAACCGTTCGGAACTGTGATGTTTTGCGTGGTATGTGACATTCTTATACACGAAATCAATCAGCAATTGACATCGTTACAAGTGGTTTGAAAAAATTTTCTTCGCGCACAAAATGTAATTAGGACATGAAAAAAATCCATACCTTCATAGCGACATCGACTTCTGCCAAAGTATAGTGGATTTCATTATGCCATGCATACTTCGCTATAATTTGACAGGAGCCGATGTTGCAATAATAAAAGCTTAGTCGTTAGGGATCGTTCATAAATTACGTAAAGCTTTTTTTCAGTGCTGCCAATAATTGAAATTCGTCAACAACTAAGGATTTTTCTCGGTCGAATGTATGACCTACCCCCTCCCCCAAAAATACCCTAAATGGAGGAATAGAGCAAACTTTCGGCTTGAAAAAATGAATTCTTTTTGAGATATAAAGAATTTAAACTGATGGCAGAACTGAAAAAATCGTTTCGTAATTTATCATGGGCAAGCGGTAGCAACGCCTTTATGACCTTTAGAAAATCGTCATTATCCATACAAAATGTGCTATTTCATAGAAGCGAAAGTTAAGAGCGTGTCAGATATTTTGACAGTTCTATGTTTTGCGATGTTTTTTCATTGCATATTTCTAAGACAATGATCATTAATTTTTAATTCCAAAACAACTACTGTTTGCATAACACATCCCTTTATAGATTCTGTGAATCAGAATATATAATAATTGAGTCTTAGTGTCAAAATTTGATCTGAAAAAACATCGCATTTTATTATGCAGCCGAGTACTTTGCGATGTTTTTTCAGATCAAATTTTGACACTAAGACTCAATTATTATATATTCTGATTCATAGAATCTATAAAGGGATGTGTTATGCAAACAGTAGATGTTTTGGAATTTAAATATTTAAAATTAATGATCATTGTCTTAGAAATATGCAATGAAAAAACATCGCAAAACATAGAACTGTCAAAATATCTGACACGCTCTTAATGGAAACGTTAGTTTGTGGGTGGGTGGGTTAGTTAGTTAGTTAGTTCCAGAACCATTTGTATGAAAACCGACTTTATTGGCTCGCGTTCGAAAAAAGCTCGATAACTTTTCTTGAAATTTTACAGGGATCTTCGGGTGGCAGACGTTGGTATGGGACAGACTTAGAGGGAAAATAAAATGTTTTTTAATTTTTTTTGGGTTGGAGATGGATGTTTGGTGCCAAAGGAATAGTTATTTGTGTATCTGTTTTTGACGACGGCAATTTTGCGTGTTGTAGACCGAGCAGAGCGAGGTCTACATGCGAAAGTGCCTAAAATCAGATACACAAAAAATTTTTCATGCAAAGGTCCAAAATTGAGGTAAAATTTAAAAAATTTCCTTCGATTTTGGCCCCGAAGCCTAAAAAAGTTATTGGGTTGAGTGTGTAGTGTGTCAGGGTCACGGTGGTATTGGAAAGACTTAGCGGAAAAATTATTTTTTTTTAATTTTTTTTTTTTTGTTGGAGATTAGACCTATCCAAAAATGTACGGGAAAATTAAGTTTAAGGATGAAATCCAGAGCGATTTAATGGGTGCTCAATGGCGTTTAATGTGAAAAATGACCACAATTCGAGCATCAATATCTACATCGGCAAGTGTCCGAATATTCTTGTTAATGAGCTTGTTTTCTATGTTTTTTCTTCCTCTCAAAATTGTTTCTAAGAAGAACAACATAGTATTTTGGACAGGTCTATTGGAGATAGATGTTTCGTGTCAAAGGAAATTTTTTTTGTTGCTTTTTTTCGCCGGAAATTTTTTTTCGCCGGAAACTTTTTTTGGCTGGAAATTTTTTTTCGACGGAAATTTTTTTTCGACGGAAATTTTTTTTCGCTGGAAATTTTTTCCGGCGTTTGTTTGTTTCCTCTTTTCTTCCAAAACTACTGATATCACAACAAAAACCCTTTTTAAAGGGGAAACAACTAATATCAATTCGGGTGACGCTTTCAGCTTCGAAACGCAAAAAATTCTTTTGAAATATTTTCACTTTTGATTTAAAAAATGCGTCACAAATGCCGGACCCTCCCAACGTAATAATTTTTCTGCGCTTTCAGAATTCGAACGTGAAAAATTTGGCTCCCCGTACTCCACTCATCACGCAAAACTTAATTTTTTTCGTGTCAAATCTGAAAGAACAGAAAAACTATAACATTGGGGGGTCCGGCATTTGTGACGCATTTTTTTAATCAAAAGCTGAAGCGTCACCCAAATTGATATTAGTTGTTTTGAAAGAAGGGACGAGGACTTGCGTCACGTTTCCCCTTTAAAAAGGGTTTTTGTTGAGATGAACGATCCCTTAGTTCACTAAATTCATGGAACAAACGTCGAATCAGTCACCACCCCATAAGGTTCGGAACAGGTCGACCTGTTTCGAGCCTTACCACACCACAATACTGCGGTACTGACCTTGACCTCACTTTTAGAAAATTTTCGCAAAAAATTCAAGAGGGAGGCAGTGTTCAACCTTGTATACCTCTCAAGCTGGTCCCTGTGGACGATACCCGCCATGCCACAAAGAACAAAGTGGCAGTGTAGTGTAATTCGACTCCTAAAGAGTGTGATGCGCTCATAAACCACGCTTTGGGGATCTAGCTCAGTAGGAGTTTATAAAGTTTAAACGCATGAAAAAGAGTGGCGGCATAGTGATGAACATGATGAAAACATCAAAATCAACCAGACAATTGATAAGTTGGCACCACTATGCCCGATAAGAGAGTTTCAGAGAGCAGATAAGATTTTTGCTCTGGGCGCATGCGCGGTTTCCAAACGGAGTGATATTTTTTTAATGAATTACATAAATGGGTATAGGAAATTAGCGATAAGTTAATGACAAAACATCAGGTCATAACTACATGGACGTTTCGCTTAAGGCACATCCAAGTGGTCTCGCTGGGGAAACCTCCCAATAATCTCGCCTTTCAGAGGTTTCGCTGGGGAGACCTTCCAGAGGTCTCGCTAGTGAGACCCTCTGACGGTCGCGCCAGGGAGCGACCGAGGAGAGGTGCACAGACGGACAGGAAGGGAGAAAACATAAAGTAGCTATCGCTTTTTAATAATTAAGAGAGGAAGGAATAGTTTGAATTTCTCTTCTCTCATTTTAGAATGACGATTTGATTTCTCTATTCTTTCTTTCATTATGACAGCAGCCCCCGTGACAAATTCAGTAAAGTAGTCCGAAATCGCTCTCTGAAACTCCCTTATAGAATGCTTGTGTGAATTGCATTGACCAGTTGACCACTGTGCCAATTTATCAACTTTCTGAAAACCACACGTATTTTTTAGATTTATCAGCTTGGGACGATCGTTTTACAAATCTGACGATCCTTTGTTCCTTTCCCGTTCATTATTTAAATCAGCTTCCCCATTCAAGTTAGTTAAACCTCCCGGTCGCCTCCAAGAACTTGCTCAAAGTAGCTGGTTCTAGATTAGCAACTTCGGACGGTCTTACAACATACCCTCCCAGCAGCCTGCGCCTCAGTTGGAAGAAACTGGGACATTCACATAATACATGAAATCCCGTTTCTTCCTCTAAGCCGCACGCATGCTTTTTCATGTGCCCATTCAGCCCGCAATGTCCAGTGATCGCACCTACCACTCTCCTGATGCGATTCCTGTCCATCCCTAGCAGAGATTTGGCCCATTTTACATTAGGTCTCGGGAAAAAGCGCTTGGTGTGGATACCACCATAGTATCCTTCTCAGCGCTCCACATGCCTCCTCATCACCCAGCTCCCCAGCGCTTCTACACGCGCAGGTCGAGTAATCGGCAAAAACGGCTCAGGGCCGTGGCCGAGAGCTTCGGCATCCGCTTTAGCTAACTCATCAGCTTTTTCATTCCCCGCCACGTCAGAGTATCACGCCACGTCAGAGTATCACGCCACGTCAGGTATCCAAACTAAAGTGATCTGATTCCTCAGACCCATTTCGTTCAGGTAATCTCTGCTTGGAGGTCACTCTAGGCGACATCAGCGCCTTGATCCTTTCCTTACTGTCCGAACAGATAAGCACTCTCTTGCCGTGCGTTCCAACAGGCAGAGTCTCACGAGCTGCTGACAGCACCGCGAAGATCTCCGCTTGGAGCACACTGGCAAGAGCCCCTAGGTAGAAGCAATTTCCCTCTCCAGAGCCCATGCCGTATACACCAGCACCTACTCCTTCACGAGATTTCGATCCATCTGTAAATCTAACCACGCAGTTCCCGGGAAGGCTCGCTGGCCATCCACTAAGCCCTTCTTGCCTACTGGGAACTTTCTCTTCAAAATTCCTGTCGAGGTTACCACAGCCATATCGTCTCTTGGCATTTCAAACAACGGGATCGATATTATCGTTGCAATCTTACCATGCCCAATGTGAAAATTCGGAGTCCGCATGCCATTCTACATCAGCCTATCAGCCGTGGCAAAAGCTTTCGCTTTAACCACAATATCGATAGGAGGCAGAGCCAGCAGCGTCTCCATCGCTAGGGTTGAGGTGGTTTTCATAGCGCCCGTGGTACAAATACACACTAGCCTTTGAATCTCACTTGACATTTTCCTAGCGCATTCCACATCTAGCCTTGGCCACCACGCCACGCAACCGTGGCTAATCATCGGCCTTACCACACGTATAGAAATATACGAAAAAATTTTACCAACTTTTGAAACTCTTGTGTCAGACCTCTAATGAGGCGCAACGGGCGCAACATTTTTGAGACTTCTGAACCGATCGGTTACATTAAAAAAACGTATTGATAATCGGACTAAATTTACTCAAGGTATGATTTTGGACAATTTACGTGAATCAATGGTGTTCTTCTTGTCAGACGGAGACTACCTTAAGTGACAAAAATGATATTATTTACCGTATGAATTCTTAAGTGTCGCTTATATTTTGCTCGATCCTGGAATTTATATGGACAGTGGGGACATTGATGTTTCCTAGGCAAAAAGAAATAAAATTATTTTCTTACAATGGAAGAAAATCTCTGATCAGACCTATCATTAGCATGGATGCGCACATGGGCGAATAAATTGCTCTTGTGTTTAAATTTTCTTCCTGTAATTTACAGAATGATGAGACACTAGCAATCAAAAAATGTGCAAATATTTTCATCGCACCACAATAGTCACATTCAAACTGTGGAATATCATGTACGAACATATGATATTTTAAACCAACGTATAGTCCACCACAGATTTGACACATTCCCGGAGCTTTAACGACTTTGTCCTTAGCTTTCTTTCTTGGACGACCAACTTTCTTCTTCACTTTTCTTCGTTCAACCTTCAATTCACTGTAGTTATCGCTTGTGGGCTCAATTACATCATCAATTCCACATTCATCGAGTAGAGCTCCTTGGTCTTCTTCCTTGATTTCAATTTCGGAGAAAAACGTTGTGTCCTAATGAAAGAATCTATTCAATTCAGGGAAAGAGTATTTTGACGAAACTTACTCTGAGCTCATTATCGTCTTGTAAAAAGGACTCTGAAGTGTTTTGCTTCCCCTCGCAGATTTCGTTTAGTAGGGTAAGAGAATCAATACACTGCCTTCGAAAGTTGTAGCTATTCTTTAGCTTTTCAATGCAATCGGAACAAATAGAAAGGGGCAGTTGTGTATTTCTCTCAATCTAAAATGAAAAATACGATGGCATTAGAATTCACTCGTAGATTGAATATTCTAAACAGAAAAGACACTAACATCGAGATTCAGACTTTCCTTGAACATATCTGTAATACTTTTTTCGTCACTATACATTTCGTCATCAAATATTGTTTTTAAAATTTCACAACGTCTCATACAAAACCGGCATATTTCGCTAAAATCTTTCACAGTAATCCTTAATGTTGGTTCACATCGATCCATCGTATTATTTTTATTTCCTATATGGGAACAGTGATGACAGATTTGGAGCAAAAATATCAGCAGACCCATACGAAGCAACGGGACGTTCGAGTTTACCTTAAAGCAGGGACTATTTTTGGGAAAATGTTTTTCCCCATTTTCTCAATTTTTTTTTAATTTTTTCAAATTTTTCCAAATTACAGGAACGGAAAATTGAAAACGGACAAGTTTCTGATTTGTATGGTAAATTCGTACAAATCAGAAACTTGTCGGTTTTCACTTTTCCGTTCCTGTATTTCTCAAATATTTTTTCTGGAAAAATTTTGAAAAAATATAAAAAAGTTTGGAAAAATTGTTTCTCAAAAATGTTCCCTTCCTTAAAGTGCAGCATTACTTGTTAAGCGTCTTACAGGTAAGAGTCTCGAAAAATCTATTAATCTGTTGTCGAAATAATCCATCGACGATTACATTGAGCTGAAGGTAGATATAGTTGTTACTTATTTCATTGAGATGTGGCTAACAGAATAGATTTTGCAAAAAGACTCGAACGTATCTAAATAGAAATGAGCAAACAATCCAATCTTTTATGTTCTTTTCGAACTATAAGAATTTAAAAAATCCACAGAACTTATTACCTTGGATAGGCCCTACCGAAAAACATCTTAAGCAGGGGGGTGACAGTCTTTTCAAGTAATACTCAACATGAAGTTAGCTGCAGCTGCAACCGAAGCTAACTTCATTGAAAAAAAGTCAGCTGATTTTTGAGCTTTCCAATGAGGTCAGCTGATTTCGGTAAATTTATGAATGAAATCAACTGATTTTGTTTGCAATGAAGTTAGCTTCGGTCGCAACTGCAGCTAACTTCATGTTGAGTATTACTGCAAAGATCGAAACAAAAGACTGTCAGGCCCGAGGTCTTAAGACATCTGAGACCATTGTTGGCCGAAATGTCACAAATATTTTTCCAAAAAATCATGAAACTATTTCCTCTAAATCTAAAATGTAATTCTTATCAACTTTGCCTTCGGAAGCAACTTTTTAATGATACATGACTATTTTGACAAGTTAATTCTAACAGACGTAAAACGTAATTGTAAGCAATAAATTATTCTACGGCATATCTTCAAAACGTACAGTTTTTTTTAATTTGTTGTTTTTCTTGAAAAAAATTACAAAATTTTACCCCCATCTGACAGCCGCAAACGAACTGACGGAGGTCGAATGTATACTACCGAATAGTATTTATATTACTATATTACGAGCGGTCTTTACGCTGGAAATCAAAAACCATACACTTTCTAAAGTTAGAAAGAGTAATATTGTGATTTGAAATTCAATTTAGGTGTCCGCCCTCGCTCGTTTTTTTCGATTTTGGCAGCTGTACTAACTGAACTGATCCTTTCATTTATTACTTTAATTAATTTCATAAAAAAAATTGGTGCATTTTTTTGGCATATCGTAGAACAACTTTTTGTTTAAAATAATATTTTAGGAGACTTTTGTCGAAATAGCCGTGGACCATTGCCATAGTTCTAGAGGTATGAGTCATCACTGCCGATTTTCGAAGTGGCTTGGAAGGATTGGGTCATTTTTCGTAAAAGCCCCGACAGACGTGTTCTCTAAAATTTTATTCCCTACAACTTTCTCTTCTGAAGGAACTTTATTACGCTCATATTTCTAGAGATATGAGCCATAGCTCCGAATTCTAGAAGTGGTGATATCCCAGTATTGGACCATTTTTTCCCAAAACCCTGAAACACATGTTCTCTAAAATTTTATTCTCTACAACTTTGCCTTCGACAGTAAATCTCCAACCCTCGAAAAGCCATGTTTTTAGTCACTTCTTCGACCAAATCTCCGGAAATACTTGACCGAATTTGCTCATCTTTGACATGAATTATGTAACATATGTAACTTTTCAGGGAAAAAAGTTTAGGGTGATCGGGTGAGCCGTTTGTTAAAAAAAGTGGCGACGGACGGACGACCGGACTGACGACTATTTTTTTTATTGCTGATTCGCCAACTCTATGTATCCCTCCAACTCGCATTGATCTACTCCATCTTACAATAAAATTGTTTGTAGTAAACTTATAGAACACGAGTCTACTTCGTATACGAGTCCAAAAAGTTGATTTAAGAATAAAAGAACAGTAGTTGTTCTATTACTAATACATATCTGGAGACTTAAACGCTCTTAACACCAAAAGAAATTACCCAAAGTTACGGACGTATGAATTATTTCTACCCTCACTATGACATTATTCAACACTTAACAGTATTACAAGTACAGAGCGTATGTGCTTCCAAATTGGTTGTTTTGACTCGTAGGAAGTTTGCTGCATGGACCCATTGAGTCTAAGAGTCAAAACAAATATTTGGAAGCACTTCTATAATATAAAACACAACATCACTGCACCTCACTACACTACATGTCACCACGCCTCACTACATCTTATTACATGTCACTACATTTCACTACATTTCACTACACTACACCTCACTACATCTAACTACACTACACTACATCTTATTACACTACTCTACATCTCACTACACCTTAGTACATCTCACTACACTACACTACATATCACTACACCTTAGTACAACTTACTACACCTTACTACATCTCAGTACATTTCATTACACTACACCTCACTACATCTCACTACACTACAATACATCTCACTACATTACCCTACATCTCACTACACCTTAGTACATCGCATTACACTACACTACACTACATCTCATTACACCTCAGCACATCTCACTACACCTTACTACACCTTATTACATCTCAGTACATTTCGCTACACTAAACTTTTCGACATCTCACTACACTACACTGCATCTCACTACACTACACTACATCTCACTATATATTACACTACATCCCACTACACCTTAGTACATCTCACTACACTACACTACAACTCACTACATCTTAGTACATCTCATTACACTACACTACATCTTGTAATAGTAATAATCCGCCGTTCCAACCACGAGGGTGTCACTTACTATAAAAATTTACATAGAATTTACACGATTTTTTCAGTTTGTTATAGGATTCGGCAACATCGTCAAATTTACGTTGCATGGCCGAATCGAGTTACAAATCGATTGTTTCTTCCTCGGCAATAATGAATTATGTATGAATATTGGATGAACAAGTGACATGGTACCTTTTAATTTTATCGCCGCCTAAAGTTAGACTCAGATATTTGTACAAAGAATTCATCGAATATGGGTGACGTTCTTCTGTGTAACACATGATTCGTTGCGGCACAAAATTCGCAACTACCCAAATTATGAAGTCTGGGTGTGCTTAGGAACGCTACTTTCATGCTATGCATAGAAGAAAAATCCTATACAGAATTTGTCCCCACCAAGATTGGATTCTTGGTTTTTATTTAATTGTATGGCTTTTTCACATCTGATATCTTACATTTTTCATATTATTTACAATACATTCTTAAGAACTATTTGTATATTTCAACTGTTAAATTTGATATTTACGATGCATTCTCATCGGGAGGTTACCAGGTAACAGGTTCGACGAGCCGAAGTGATAATGTTCTTATTTTGTGCGATCCACTTTAGTGGCCATCATCATTCACACCATGTAAGTTGCCCGCCATATTTTTCGAATGGGTGTATGTCCAGTACAGCGCCATATATGAGGGGCTATTTGGGTACACATGTCAACGAAATTCCCCATCGATTTTCTTCCGTCCACAAGATGGCACCAGGTGCCATGGTTATGGTACACATAATTCACCTTTCTCAATGTGTGAGTGACGTACCTAATTTCTCGTTTCGGGCATCAAATACTGAAACTACCCAGATGCTGAGGCTTAGGTATAGGCCTAGGGAAGTTCCATATTGATAGTTTATTACAGAAAAATCCTATACATCCCGGGGATCGAACCCGGGTTTTCTGCGTGGAAGGCAAGCGCGTTCACCACTATGCCATCCCATCCCCTTCTTGGATTCTTGGTGGAAAGCCAGTACGTTACCACTAAACTTACGTTACTTACGTGAAATTTTTTACGTGTTCATGCTTCGCAAATGCGTTTTGAAAGAAATGCAAAAAAAAAAAAAAATTGTAGCTGTATTACTGCCTAACGAAATATTTATCCATATATTTCGTTTAATACCGTTGCAACACAGAATACCTGCAAAAGATCCACACCAAAAAGTTTGACCGACGACACTTCGTTTTTAAACACTTTCTTTCGCTACAATCGCACGGGTCTGTTCTTTAAAAAGAGACAGTACAACAACTAGCAGCACTGCTTTTTCTAAAAGTCAAAGTTTCATTCAACTCCATTCAACTCATCAACATGAGAATAAACATATGAAATTATCGTAAAATGAAAAGCAAGGCGATAACAATACAAGACTTTAACAAAATTTGTCGCTTTTGTGCGAAACAAAGCAGTGAACTAAAACCGATTTTTAAAAGTGACGATTATGGTGAAAGTACTGCGCTGCAAGAAAATGCTTCAGTTCCTTTTTTGTTCCAAAATACTTTGAATTTCGATGTAATGTTCACACCTACAAGTGACTTAATTTTTGATCGAAAATAAATCGCTCACTTCTATCATTTCAGGTGATTATTGACGAAAGACTACCGTTATTTATTTGCCCAGCGTGTAACAAAAAACTAACAAACGCAAACAATTTTCGACAGCAATGTATAACGACATGTCAGTTTTTGATTGGAATTTATGAAAATGAATCCAAAGGAAATTCAGACGAGAAGAGCGTCGACGAAGATGTTATACCACCGACCCCTGTAAATATTTCTTCTTTTGTATGACCGCAAAATCAATATTCCTTCTGTTGCTAGGTTACCGTTCTAATAAAAGATGAAGAACCCACCACAACAACTCATTGTATAAAAGAAGAGTTAGAGGCTAATAATGAAAACGAAATCGATTCAAACACGGCACCCTCTCGCGACGAGGTAAATACTGACGAGACCAGCATCAAGTCAGAGTCAAAATATAAAGGACGTGGTCGACCTCGTAAAGGTCAGGAAGTGACGAAACAGAAACGTATACCAAAACCACAGCCATTGGAAATGTGTCAAATCTGTGGTCAATTGTTTAAATGTATCAAAACCCATATGTTTGTACATGATGTTATGCCTCAGGTGAGTAGTATGGTGTTTCAAACTAGCGCTGTTTCAATCAACAAATCATTTCCAGAAAGTTAATCTTCTAATCGTAGGCAATAGACCGTGTCATATCCGTGTCTTGTTACCGAACCTCATATGTTTTTTTCATAGCTGAATACGGACAAACATAAAACTAATGACTCAATCTATGCGTAGCGGTAGGTAGTTTGAGGAATGGCTTAGCGAAGATAGGAATAGGGGCCGTTCGGACGTAAAAACCACGGCCAAAATAACACCTCGACAAGAGTTAGTCCGGACAATAATATCCCTCCCAGAATAACTTCAAAATGAAAACCGGACAAAATAACCTCGGACTAAATTACTCATGACCAAATATCCTCAGACCAAACTGTTGGGAACAAAAGTCGATCTATTCCAACTATCAAAATGACATTTCAAACGTCAAATATTCAGATATAGAATAGACCGAATTATGATCACAAAAAACTCAAATAACCCCGTAGTTGAAAACGTTAGCAAGCAGGCAAACAGTAGCTCACGCTATGGCAGAGCATCTCCCTGTATAGGGGAGTCAAGAAGGGAGGCAGAGCCTTATGTACGTAAGGCCACATGCATATCGTAATTTAGCTCGTTGCAGGCGAAAAAAGGCCCGCCGCAAGACAAGGTGTACTGATGAGTCGTAAACGACGAAATCAGCACTTTTAGTTTTTCGATTTTTGTTAAACAATTGGAAGTAGGATGGAGAATTGTGAGTGGCTTTTAAATGTTGATTCAAGCGGGTGGACTTTAATCTGCCGAAGGTACAGCAGCCATAGTAAAATATTACTTCTATGGGTGCAATTGTACCA
>CM055403.1:60213582-60259011 GCA_029228625.1 Pseudolycoriella hygida | reverse complement strand
GTAAAGCTGGTCTGGGCTCTGCTGGCGAGGAAAGGTTCGGCAACTTTAAGTTGTGAGCCAGAACCTTTCAAAGCCATACCAAACTGAGAATGTGTAAAAGCAATAGAGTGTTGGGTTAAGTCGGCATTCGTTAACCAGTGGAGCACCTATGAGGCAGGAGTGCACACAATGCGCTTCTTACCGGTGCCCGATGGGAAGTGGACTAGAGAATTGCTAAACATGGACAGGTGTCGCATCAAGCGCGTACAGGCACTGTAGACTAAGCAAGCATCTGGCTAAAATGGGACTCACCAATGATCCCAATTGCACCTGTGGCTTCGGCGAGGAGACGGACGTTCACGTAATATGTGAGTGTCTGAAGTTTTCCATACTGAGGCTTGGGACTCTAGGTAGTTATGTGGTTCAACCCGCAACAGTTCCCAGCATAGGACCTGCCGCTCTAGATAGGTTCTTGGTTGGGACTGGGAGGTTTTAGGAGATTTACATGATATACGGGTGACGAAACAAAGGATCACTAGATCTGTTTTTCATGGACCAGAAATGGACCGCCCCAAACTGATTAATCTAAATCTAATTCAATTCAGCTGCTGACAGTAAAGGCTAACTTCATAACCTTCGTCACAAGAAATGAAAAAATCACTGGTAAAGTTCAAGTAATTATAAAAATCTATTAGAAGACATATGATTATAATCTGATAACCAAAATTTACATTCACAAAGGACTCCCTTGAGACCTTATCCTGGTGTATCTATCATTAGTTGGGCTTAGATTGTTAAATTGACACTATTAGTGGATTATATTATACGCAATAAAAAAAACTACCCGTTTGACTCCCTAGAGTAAGTGTTGGCCGTTTCTCACATCGAAATGGAAACGGATGTTTTCACCCAATAGTTCTAGCGAAAAAAAAACTGAGAGACATTGCTTCCGTTAGCAGTGACTGTTCTTTGGATTAAAAATCTATTACTTCACTTGTCAGACGATTGTCTATGAACTCAATGACAAACAATTTTTTTTTATAAACCGTCCATTACAAAAAGGAATTTATTTACTTTATTCGTTTGTTTCATTTTTTTTTTTCGTTTTTATCATTTTTTTCATAATCAACTGACGGAAACAACATATTCTAGAATCTATTCGCAATGTAAATATATTATTTTGTGCCTTTTTTTACAGATATTTAACATTGTTTGGTTAATGGAAAACTATCTCTACACCTTATGAATTCTATCAGTTAGCATGTCCTGTGAAGGTATGGCGATTATATACTTGCCTACTTACTCGTATATATATATATATATATATATATACTTTTTTCATATAAATATTGTAGCTGATTTGTATCTAAATTTGTTATTTTACTATTTATACTCATTTACTCACTTTTCTTCACTATATATCTTTCCATTCAATATATATTTTGTATAAATAAATCTATACAATTTTTTGCATGTTTTTCTTTTCGCCGAAGTGTGTACAAGAATTTTGACTGTTGCAATATATATTCAGATAAAGTTAGTTACTGTTTTGTTTATATTTTATTTACTTTTAATTTACTCTGTACAAATTTTTTATTGTTTTAATGAGGTTTTGTTTTCTATACTTTAACGGCTACAATTGTCGATTTGTTACTTTCTATAAATAAGGTAACGTCTTGATAAAGAAAAAAGTGTATTAGCAGCGGTGGTCGTTACCAAAAACAAAAGTCACAGTTAAAAGTTAATTTTGTGAAATCAAGAACACGAAGGCGTAGAGGTTATAACAATGACCTCCTGTACTCCACAGGTGCGATGAGGAAGCACACCAATGTATTTTGCAGTTTGCTCCATTTCTGTTTGTGTAAGTGGAAACATGTAAGCTAGTGAATTCGAAAGAACGCTCATGCCGGCTTCTGCCAAAGTATAGCGAATTTCATGATGAAATGCATAGATCGTCAAGCAGTTCATCATTTCAGTTCTATGGCGTTCAAAATTGTGTAAAATTCAAAAAAAATCCTTCAAAAGTCACTTGAAACAGTTTTCATAGTTTTCATAAATTATAAATTAGTAATTATGACCTTAGAAACGTTCAAACAAGCTTTAAAAATGACAGTCATGTTGTCGCGGTCGCCATCTGAATTTTGGTGACAAAATGCTGTCATGTCGGTGTGATTTTAGTACTTTTATTAGAGCTGAGTAGGCATACCAAATTTGATGCCCAGCCCATGCCCAATGCCCAATTTTTTAAAAAAAAATGCCCAGCCAATGCCCAAGGCCCACTTAAAAAAAAATGCCCAGCCCATAATGGTTCAACCATTCAAGAAAGCGAAAGAAATTTACTAAAATATTTGCCTTAACAGTTAACGCTTAACTTCAATATCACTTCACGCTGCGTGAATCACGCTCATTAAATCTTACAAAATACGAATTACGAATTTTCTGCGAATAACGATTTGAAAACGTGCAGATACGAACAATGCGCTAGCAAAATGTGATGGATACGTTAGACAATATAGAACAAGAATTAATGAACAAAAAGAGGGATAGATTCATTCTGTACTCAATGCTACCTATTGAATTGTTAAATCCAATTGTTAAATCTGTTGTATCTGACTTTTTTTTCAAAGGTTTCGGACTCAATTATTCCAATTAGACCCTCGACGCCCTTTTTGAATTAAAAAATCATGTTGGCGACGTGGGCGCCGACAAAATTTGATAATGCCCACTCCCGTGCACATGCTTACGGAAACTTGGGCATGCCCATCCCCATACCCATGGGCATGCCCATCCCCATCCCCATACCCATGGGCATGCCCATCCCCATCCCCATACCCATGGGCATGCCCATCCCCATACCCATGGGCATGCCCATCCCCATCCCCATACCCATGGGCATGCCCATCCCCATACCCATGGGCATGCCCATCCCCATACCCATGGGCATGCCCATCCCCATCCCCATACCCATGGGCATGCCCATCCCCATACCCATGGGCATGCCCATCCCCATACCCATGGCATGCCCACCCCATCCCATACCCATGGCATGCCCATCCCCATACCCATGCGCATGCCCATCCCCATACCCATGGGCATGCCCATCCCCATACCCATGGGCATGCCCATCCCCATACCCATGGGCGTGGGCAGCCCACTTTTTTGGGCAGCCCACTCACCTCTAACTTTTATCATACTTCAATATCAATACTCTGCTGGCGACACCCTCATCATAAAAAAGTCACACGTGCTATTTTGTCTGCACCGCTCAACTTATGTTTTGAATAGACGATGGAGTCAGTTACTTGTTGAATCGCATCTAACAGTGAAATAAATTGATGGCGCTACTGTCAGTCGGTGACACTCTTTATATTGATCCGAAATCAGCTTTACAAAATGAAGAGATGGCGACACCGTTTGCACTGACTACTTTTGACTACTGCCCGATGCAAAACCGATCATCTATTACTCTTGAACCGTCAAAACAAAGGTCATCCATATACTCTGTGATGACTTTTTGATCGCTATGAAATGAATCAGTTTGATGTGCTGTGTGATTTAAACCGGAGTTGTTAAGAATTAAAAATTTACAAATCACAATTCTACTTGCAGGGATGTCAATAGTATAAGCCCACTATTGCCAACAATTTTCTTTGCGTTTTACGTCACTTTTACTAAATATGACTAAGTCTGTGCGGCTCGCGAATCAAACGGAAGACGAAATAATTTTTGAAACTTTCTAAAGTTCGCTGAACGGAAGTTCCAATTTTTTCGGGTTAATAACGAGGTTAATAAAGCAGAGACAATAAATTATAGTTATAGTTATGATTTTCAGAAAACACTTGTATGCATACGTTAAAATTTTCTATATTTTCGAATTTTTTCAAATTTGTTATGCTCTTAAGAAGTGAGAAAAGTATCTTAAGCTAATCATAAGAGCGTGTAAGTTGGCCAGGAAGACGCAACTCATCGGGTCACATTGTTGCATTGTTTTATCCTAACAACATGGAAGTAGTGAACATATTAATGTTTATTCCAACATGTTTGACCTTTTATTCAATCTTTTACATTTTCGTATTAAGGACAAGGGGGTCCTATAGGTTCACTTCACGACATAAGCTAAGGGACAGTCTGGCTCTAAACTCTACGGAAGGGAGTGCTTCCAAGGCTAAGGAAAATTTTGGTGAAGTCTTTTCTAGATTTTTCGGTTCCAAGGTGCTTTTTGACATCAAATATCCCCATATCTTTGCCTGCATTAGCATTAGGCAAACTGTATACCAATATATCAAGTTACACATGGCCCTCAAGCATGACAACAAGATTTCAGCAATTATGTCTAATCAGTAGATGTAATTTAAAACGAAACCAGTGGGAATAAATTTTCACTATACACGCATGAAGTAAGGAAGGGCACACAGGTTTACTACGAATATTGTAAGGGGCCACTCATAAATGACGTGCGGTCGTTGGGGGGGAGGGGGTAAAGGGAAACAGGACGGTAGGGGAGGGGGGTTATGAGAAACGTGACGTCCGGTTGAGAATTTGTGGTCGGCAAACAAATCGAAAAGTGTTCAGGTAGTAATCGTCCGGTCTACGCTGGACTGTTTAAGTTAAAAATGAGAAAAGGCGAAGAACTTAGTCGAAGTCGTTTCGGGCTAAGTAAATCAAAAAGGAAAAGTGTGCAAAGACGTAAATTAAATACTTCTGAGAAGACGAAGAATAATTAAAGTTGAAACGTGATTCCATTGAAATAGAAAATGGATAAAAGTACAGTTATGACCGCTCAACAGGCAGAAGAGCAGCGTAGATGCAAAAATTGTGGCGGAAAGAATCACGTCACTGGCAAAGAATGTGGAAAAGCCGCAAAGACAGCGCAAGCAGTTTCATCAGGTGAAAGTGTCGAATCACAAACAATAGGGCTACATGTATCGAGCTGGATGTTAAAGTTATGTCATGGTAAAATTGAGGTCGAAGCCGTAATTTGTTTGGGATTATCAGAATCGTTTATTCGAAAATCAGCTGTGGTCAAGTTCATGTATCTACCAAAGAGGAAAATGGAGCCAACATTGGCGGATATTTATGGCCACAAAGTAAATACATTTGGTTCGCACGAATTACACATGTGTATCGGTGTAATTACACCGTCATGTAACGGAAGATGGGGAGTTACCGAAAGAAATGCTGCTCGGGAAAAATTTTATGCGCGAAGTAGAAATTGTCGTACGAACAGGTCAAGTTAAAGTGAGACGAATAGTACAAAGCGACGATGAGAATAGTGACGAGGGTGATACATTGACTACGAATTGGTACGATCAAGTATAAGCAACATCGGCTGAGGTCAGCCGATTCGGTAAAGGGGACTGAGTGGAATCGGGTAAGGTTTCATAGGCACAGTCAAGCTCTCTATTACGATTGGTGCAAATTGAATTGAAGTATCGAACGATTTTCCACATCGTTCTCGGATCATTGTAAGAGTCAGTCTTTGGTATAACACGAAACGATTGACATTGAAATTAAATAAAGTTATCGTTTTTATGTTTCAACGCAAAGGTTTTGAGTTTTATTTTACAAGGAAACTTATTTTAGTTTCCTACACATTACCGGAAAGACTGTTACTGTGCCAGTGCAGTGGTAGGCTGTGTGACTAACACAGTATCATCTAGGAGCGACTAGAATACCGGCACCTCCCAACAATGCCTTTCACCGGTAAGCCGTACGATGTTGGTACAGTCAACTTCACATGACTTGAAGCAATAGATTGCGTCATTAGTTTTATGTTTGTCCGTATTCAGCTATGAAAGCATGCATGACGCCTTTAGAGAAAATGGAGTAGTTCTATGTTGAGACGTTAATGTAGATAGATGTCACCACTTGAGATTCGGGGACATGACACGGTCTATTCGAATCAATCTGCCTGCGGTAGAGTTTCGAACCAACATACTGGCAACTCAATCTAATAGTAGTAAGCAGATGTGTTAACCATTGATTAGGCGCCTTATTTTATGTTCATCCGTATTCAGCTATGAAAGCATGGATGACGTCACTTGAGAAAAGGGAGTAGTTCTATGTAGAGATGTTAATTCAGCTATGAAAAAACATAGATGTCACTTGAGGTTGAGGGACAAGACACGGTCTGTTACACTATCGAGTGTTACGTACGTACGAACCTTTTGAAATGTTTAAATCTTAGAATATATCTTCCCCTTAACGACTCAAACTGAAGTCAGTGTGTTTGAGAAAGTACTACGGAATCGCGGGTTTTCGCTTATGTTTTCCCGTAGTTTTACTAAAATTTTATAGAGAGTTGTAGAGGAAAATAATGTGAGCGTGCAAAAAATAAAATAAACAAAAAACAATTTTTTGAATTGTTAGATAAACAGCGTACCTAAGGTTTATTTTGATATTTTCAGAGTTTTGTGTTTTATTAGTTAATAATAACTAGATAATAATAATAAGTTGCAGGCAACAAACTAACATGAGTTACAAAAAAAAAAATAATAAAATAAAAAGAGTAAACAAGAGAAAAAACATAAATACTTCAATGAAATACAAAACTGTTTTTTTTAAATACAGTGTGTGTTGTTTATTGTTTCGTCAACTTTTTTTTGTTTTTATTTTTCAAATTATAACTATGACTTTCAAGCACTTTTAGTGTGTATTTTTAATATTAATTCATATTCTAGTACTTCTAAAAAATAAATCTTCTTCATATCTTATGATTAATATTAATTATTATTTTTTGTTTTTATTATGTCCAATCTTAATAGTGATAATCTAAAAATACATTAAAGAGTACGAAATATAATATTTTTGTTTGCTTTTGATTTTATTATTTCATTAAAACTCAAAAAAGTAAAAATTTCTCACTGGATTTTGGATTGTTTTTCTTTTCAGTTGTAACAAATAATTTATTCATCTCTGGTAATAAAAACTAAACGAAAAGCCATTCACTGGTTTCCTTCATTCTTTCATTCACAAAATTATTATCATTTTTATTTTTAATATTTTTTTTTTTAATTTTTAATTTTACTTTTATGTTTTAACTTTCTACAAAAACTAAAAATGTCTAAACTCTATTTACAAAATCATAAAATAATTTAAAAATTTCTTTTCTAAAAATATTTTTATTTTCAAGTTAAATATGTTTTTTTTTCTGTATTCCTTTTTTGTTTGTTCATTCTGTGTGTTACTTAAGTTAAAGCAAGCACTCTTTTCACTCAAGAGTAACAAATGATAAATCTCTGTGTATGTGACTTGGAAATATTTCATTGAATTAGTGATAGATTTTAATTCGTTCACTTGTTACGAACAAGACTCTGATCGGTAATGATCACAGTAATTTGTCATGTCAGTTGAATTAAATTATAGATCTATTGAAAGTAAGTGGAACTTTTGAAGAGTATGAATAAGTAGGAAGAGGAATTTAAGCTGCAAATGGTGTAAGAGTTTCTTTTCCTTTGAATTTGTAAGAATTTGTAAAATGTTTCTAACTGTTGTAACTGTGTTTGTTGCAAAATTGTTGAATCCAACGAGTAAACTTGTAGGGAGGTATTACGGAGAGGTTAAAGTTGCAGAACGGTGCTTCAGAACAGTCGTAGAGCTAGTTACGCCAAGCGCGGTAGTCAACCTCTCTAGCCAACTAGTTAGTCATAGCCTAGCAATCACTCAACAACTCTAGCCAACTATACAGCCAAGCAAAGCAACCAGTCAGTCGGATTAACGGCCAGTCAGCCAAGTTGGTTCACTACACCGCCACGCAAGCTAAGAAGACAGGCGTGATAACGGGTCACACTATACAACCAAGGTATAAAACACAAAAGCCACCAGTCGGTACGATAGCCAACCAGTCATTCAAGCTAGGAAACCAGTCGGCCACACTAGCCAGTTAGCCAAGCTAGCCAACGAACCAACTACACTAGATAGCTAGTCGGCCACGCTAGCTAATCAGTCAGCCACGCTAGCCAACCAGTGAACTCCACTAACCAACCAGTCACACAAGCTAGCCAATCAGTCAGCAACGTTAGCCTTCTAGTCACCCACGCTAGTCTACCAGTTAGCTACGCTAGCCAACCAGTCAGCCACGCTAACCAACCAATCAGCAACACTAGTCAACGAGTCAGCCAAGCTAGTCAACGAGTCAGTCAACCTAGCCCACGAGTCTACCAGCAAGCAACGTTAGTAGTTACCCACGCTAGATAACCAGTCAGCCAGACTAGCCAACCAACCAACCAACAACGCTTGCCAACAAATCAGCAATGCTAGCCTACGAGTCAGTAATGCTAGCCAACGAGTCAGTTACGTTAGACAACCAATCTGCCTCGCTAGTCAATCAAACAGACACGATAGCCAACCGGTCAACCACGCTAGCCACTGAGTCAGCCAAGCTAGCCAACCAGTCAACCAATAAGCAACGTGCGACTAGTAGTCGCACACGTTAGCCAACCAATCAGCCACGCTAGCCAACCAGCCAGCCACGCTAGTCATCCAATCAGCCTCGATAGCCAACCGATCAGCCATGCTAGCCAACCAATCAGCCACACTAGCCAACCAATCAGCCTCGCAAGCCAACCAATCAGCCTCGATAGACAACCAATCAGCCTCGCTATCCAACCAATCAGCCACGCTAGCCAACCAATCAGCCTCGCTAGCCAACCAATCAGCCTCGCTAGACAACCAATCAGCCACAATAGCCAACCAATCAGCCACGCTAGTCAATCAGTCAACCACGCTAGTCAAGTCAGCCAATTTAGTGAACCAGTCAGCCACGTTAGTCAATCAGTCAGCTACGTTAGCCAACCAGTCAGCCACGCTAGCCAACCAATCAACCTCGCTAGCCAACCAATCAACCTCGCTAGCCAACCAATCAGCCACGCTAGCCAACCAATCAGCCACGCTAGCCAACCATCCAGCCACGCTAGTCATCCAATCAGCCGCCCTAGACAACCAATCAGCTAAGCTAGCCAACGAATCAGCCTCGCTAGCCAACCAGTCAGCCACGCTATCCAACCAATCAGCCACGCTAGCCAACCAGGCAGCCACGCTTGTCATCCAATCAGCCTCGCTAGCCAACCAGTCAGCCACGCTAGCCAACCAATCAGCCTCGCTAGCCAACCAATCAGCCTCGATAGACAACCAATCAGCCTCGCTAGCCAACCAATCAGCCTAGCTAGCCAACCAATCAGCCTCGCTAGACAACCAATCAGCCACAATAGCCAACCAATCAGCCACGCTAGTCAATCAGTCAACCACGCTAGCCAAGTCAGCCACGTTAGTGAACCAGTCAGCCACGTTAGTCAATCAGCCAGCTACGTTAGCCAACCAGTCAGCCACGCTAGCCAACCAATCAACCTCGCTAGCCAACCAATCAGCCACGCTAGCCAACCAATCAGCCACGCTAGCCAACCAGCCAGCCACGCTAGTCATCCAATCAGCCGCGCTAGACAACCAATCAGCTACGCTAGCCAACCAGTCAGCCACGCTAGCCAACCAATCAGCCTCGATAGCCAACCAATCAGCCTCGCTAGCCAAGTCAGCCACGTAGGTGAGCCAGTCAGCCACGTTAGCCAACCAATCAGCCACACTAGTCAACCAGTCAGCCACGCTAGCCAAGTCAGCCAAGCTAGCCAACCAGCCTAGTAGTCAGTTACGCTAGTCAACCAGTAAGCCGCGTTAGCCAAGGAGTCAGCCAAGCTAGCCAACCAGCCTAGTAGTCAGCCACGCTAGTCAACCAGTCAGCCACGTAAGTCAACCAGTCTGCTACGTTAGCCAACCAGTCAGCCACGTTAGCCAACCAGTCAGTCACGTTAGCCAACCAGTCAGCCGTGCTAGCCAAGTTAGCGAACCAGTCTCTTACCTTAATCAATTTGTTTTCACAGACTTCAAATACGGCGAATTTTTAGTTTTATCCGTCGAAATTATTGACATGGACCGTTGCACATGCCGAATTCAATTTTCGTTAAATAAATTTTGCTTATGTGTCTTGAACGCTACTACCCAAACGTTTTGCGGTTAAAAACTATAAGGAACAACGACTATGGCACAATAAAAATAAAAATTTTTTTGAAGTCAGACACATTTAAACAAAAAACTAACTTTTCGAAAACGTCGACGCGCCGCGGCGATTATGTAGTGTAGTCATGTGACAATCAATAATCATTATTTGTCATACATACACCAACACATTCACGACTGTTTCTATAAAATGGCTTACAGAACAATTCGGTGTCGGGCATTATATTTTTCCAACACAGGAAAATGCAGTAGAGGAACATTGGAACATTATTTTTTAACACAAACAGCGAAGAAACGAGATTGAGAAACAATCCACTCTGACACCTGAAATGTACTTTCAATAAACCGGATCGACATGAACTAAAAGACATAACGCGTCTATGCTAAATAAATAAAACTTACAATAAATTAAACACAACAAACGAGTCCAGTTTGTCCACACTCCAAAGGAGAATATATGAAAACAATAATTAAGAGAGAGAATCTTAGATCTAAATATGAAAGACTCGTACGACCATTGATTCCGGTTAATTTTACAAAACGAAAATGCCGACAAATGCACATTCACAAGTCACACATCTAATGAAAATTAAACGTTTGTTCGTTTTCTTACGCCTCATTAGCTTTTGAGAAAACTTTTTTGGTTAATTTTTAGTCCGTAAGACTTGTGTCACGGGTTCTTTACTAGGTTTGGGTCCATTTTCACATTGAAAATAGACAATTTCGCATACACATGTACAATCTGCACGAAGAACAGGAACTACAACGAACGAAGTAGTTTAATGACAGTGAAGGTAAATAACGAGAGGTGAAATGCCTTAACACGAATTTGTTCGATTTTTCGTTTACAAAAATTGTTTCTAGCTCAAAATGTACATGATGTAGAAAGTCTCTCAATTCAAGAGAATGGATCAACTGCCCCTTTTGTATTTGAAAAAAAAATTATAAGAGAGATATCAAAGTTACGGGGTCCTACCCCCTTCAGCAATCGAGCGTGCATAGAGACCTCATACCCATTGGGGCTCTGACACCTCTAACCCCGTAAGGGAGAATGTTCCCTCCTAATCCGCCCTGATTGGTCGTTGCCGTTCTTACACCCTACCCTTTTATTTTTGGCTAATGCTATTCGCCCGCGCGGGGGATTAGTCAGCCCTATGGAGGAGAGACTATCCGCCCGCGTGGGCGATTAGCCAGCCCTATGGGTGAGAAACTATCCGCCCGCGCGGGCCATTAGCCAGCCCTATGGGGACTGGCTATTCGCCCTCGAAAATGATGACTTTAGAAGAAGTATATATAACCTTCGCCCGAAAGTTATATATACTTCTTCTAAAGTCATCATTTTCGCGGGCGAATAGCCAGTCCCCACAGGACTGACTTAAATAATTAACAAACTAATTTTGAAGAGCTCGAATCGTTCATTCCCACTAATATACATTGGTTAGGGGAATGTTAGCAACGTCTTCTTTTTAGCAGTAAGGACTTTTGAGATAATGGTTGTTGGTTGACCACGCATATTATCCATCGGGGAATTATCGCCCGGAGTGAACACCTTTTTCTAAATTATCACCCGGAGAATTGTAGCCCTGACGAATGCTAAATTGATAAAAAATTTTCGAAAATCTTCGTGCGGTCCGATCGCAAGCGGTCTACCGCACTCTCAGCGAGTGCCTTTGGCACTCCCCTCCGCTTGCAGTGCCATTAGATTGGATAGGAAAGTGTTAGCAAAGCCTTCTTTTTAGCAGTAAAGGCTTTTGATATGATATTTTTTTCCAAATTTCCTCTTGTATTTGATTTTCTTTCGGGCAGCTTAGTTTTTTTTTTGACCACTTTGACTGAGTCTCGCAGCTGAACGCCGCGACCGATTTTTCCAAGTCAGTTGTCATTTTCTTCGTAAGTTAAATACTTTTCATTTGACACCTCACTGCCCCCATTACGACCACTACTGACCGAGATTTAGCTGAAGAAGTGCTCCCGTTATGGGCTGAATCGTCGAAAAATGAGTATGGAATTTTTTCGACCAAAATTGTTAACCAGTTTTCTTGCCCTGGACCTCCTCTAACTATTGACGGTCAAAAATCAAGTCTACTTTGTCTAACAGTCAAAGTTTCTTAACAAGTGAGCAACCACCGAAATTTTAGCTGTTTTCGCTGTCGAGCTCCTTCGGATGAAGTCGGATGAAAAAATTTTCTTTTACAAAGTTGTTGGCAATCCAAAACTCTAAGACTTTTCTCTCCCCGACCAAAACTCTGCAACTGTTCCGTAAGTAACTTATGGAACATTTCCAATTTTGACCCAAAACTCCCTTATTTCAGAACAATATCACACACCGGACCGAGTTTTCTCCACGTTTCAGACCATCACCAACAACATATAAAAAAGTACTTTTTTTTGGTTTTCGATGGACAGACATTGAGTTTTTATAATAGGTAATAATTCGCGGGCAAATAGTCTCTTCCTCATAGGGCTGGCTAATCGCCCGCGCGGGCGGATAGTCTCACCCCCATAGGGCTGGCTAATCGCCCGCGCGGGCGGATGGTCTCTCCCCCATAGGGCTGGCTAATCCCCCGCGCGGTCGAATACTCACTCCGTTTATTTTTCCATTAGATTCATGCCCAGCGGCACAAGCAACTCATCTTTGTGACACACAAAAAGTTTTGATTTACCATAAAAAATTCGCGCCACGGCGATTAGGAACGTACGAGTCTAACTCTTAGGAAAAAAATACTTTTTAACAAAGTCTTTAAGTAAATTAACATTTCTTTTCAATAAAACATAAGATTAACAATTGATGCGTATCGCTTTTTTTGTTTCAAATAATAAATACATTGGATGCGAGTCAAAGTGGTAAAAATTGCGCTTATAAATGTGTTTTTGTTTGTTTGTTGATTTCATCGTTACTATAAATATTCATGTAAGGTAAATAATATTTTTGTTTTGTGTTTGTTTTTTGTTTTTTTTTTTTTCATATTATTAGAAAAGAGGTAATATGGATCTGAATTAATAATCAGACTGGTGGACTAGCAATCGTACCTGGTAAAACACTTTTTTCTAATCGTTCATGAGGCAATACGTGACCTGGTATTATTAATGGCGGATGTAGAGAACGATCATGAGCTGATCGCTCTTGGGCTAAACGATCAGTTAACACACGATCTTGTATCGCTCGTTCTTGGAGGGCACGTTCGTGTAAGGCTCGCTCCTGAAATGCCCGTTCATGGATGGCACGCTCTTGTAACACACGCTCCTGTATAGCACGCTCTTGTAATGCACGATTACGTTCTTGCATCAGTCGATCATTCAAACCAATGCCGCTAGCATCGCTCATTGAACTTCGATCTCGTTCGTTCAAGTTCAATATGCTACCGTTACCGCGATCATTGTTATTCAATGCTATACCATTTCTATTATCCTGACTATTTACACCACGATTGTTGCTTTCCTGTCCATTCATTCCTCCACTACGATCATTACTATTCATATTGTTGATGGCACGATCACCCGGCAACCCGGGCGAAGACATTTGTGATACAGCCGGAGATGTATTCATTTGTTGCAGATCACTCACATATCTGAAATAATGGAACATGTTTCTACTCTTTTGTCATTTCTACGAGCTCCAATAAACTCATTTGGTCAAAAGTTGCATATATACCTTAGATCGCATACTTGTGCGTTACTCGAATCATAAACGTCACCCGCTTCGGATGTATTCGCACTGAGAATTTCGCCAGATGCAACGCTATTTATTGTCGCAATGCTATTCTGTGTCGTTCGATTCTCACGATGCACACGATTATGATGTCTGTGATGATAATGTAGAAAATTTTGAAATAAAGAATTCAAACCATGAGTAATATAAAGAGCAATTTAACATTTTCGGGGAACGTGAAGCATTAGCGAATTATAAGAATTTTGATATGAAAACAGTCTAAATGGATATTCTGAACAGAAAGATTATGTGATTCAGCGAGGGGTTACCCACTTCATTTTTTTGGTACAGGCTGATGGAATTTTTGGAATTAAAATGGAAATTTCGGAATTAAATTGGAATTTCTGGAATTATTAGAATTTTAGTGAATTTTTGGAATTTCTGTGGAATTTCTGGAATTTTCGGAACTTCTAAACTTCGGAAATGTGAAAATTTTGGTATTTTGGAATTTTTGAAATTTCTGTGTAATTTTTGGAATTTCTGTGGAATTTTTGGGTTTTCCTGATTTTTTGGAATTTCTGTGGAATTTTTGAAATTTTTTTATGAATTTGGAATTTTTGGTATTTTAGTGGAATTTTTGGTATTTTAGTGGAATTTTTGGAATTTCTGTGGAATTTCTGGAATTTTCGGACCTTCTGAACTTCGGACAAATTTTGGAATTTCGATGGAATTTTTGGGGTTTTTTTATGGAATTGGAATTTTTTGGTATTTCTGTGGAATTTTTGAAATTTCTGGAATTTTTGAAATTTCTGGGATTTTCGGAAATTCTGAACTTCGGAAATATGAAAATTTTGGAATTTTAGTGGAATTTTTGAAATTTCTGTGGAATTTTTGGAATTTCTTGATTTTGGAATTTCTGGAATTTTCGGAACTTCTGAACTTCGGAAATATGAAAATTTTGGAATTTCGATGGAATTTCTTGGAATTTTTTTATGGATTTGGATTTTTTGGTACAAATTTTTGACCAGTGGATAACTCCTCGTGATTCAGTGTCATTTTCCACTATTTTCTTGAATTTTTGCTCATGTATGTAAATATCTAGGACCTAGATGCTTGGATCAGATTGACATTTCAATCGGCAAAAAGTTTTAATTATTTCTAAATGGAGGTTCCATCTTTCTGTGAAATAATGTTTGTTCCGCAATACAAAAAATGCAAAAGATGGTCAGACCGTCTATAACAAAACGGATCACTACAAAGATTATAACATGGATTCAGACCAGTGCGCCGGTCGGATATTTTCCATAGAAGCTCAAATTGACAGCAGCGCGCTCTTTTTGGTTTTTGTTTGGCGACATCGGAGAGAGGAGATAGCGGACATGAAAAAAATCAATGTCTCTGCCTGCTCAAAGCCAAACTTGTTGCAAACCTACAAAGTGCCTCAAGAACCTTGCGATCGTAGGGTCTAATCATTGAAGCTGTTTCAATGGTTACGGGAAAGTAGAGAAGGTGATGCTGCAGTAACTTAATCCGGGAAGGCAGGCTAGTGTCAAAAAATGATGTATGGGAAATTTGAATCTAGTAGTCAGTACAGCGACCCGAATATAAGAACGGACATGTCAAGTTTTTAACAATGGAACTTCATTGTTCTAAATTCGGCATGTCCGTTTTTATGTTCAGTTCACTGTACGTTACGGCGCAATACTTTTAAATTTAACACCAGGCTGCCCTTCATGTGCCCTTGAACTACGAAAAAAAAGGCCGCCTGGTGTCAAAAATCGATGTATACGATGTACCTTGTGTCAAATAAGATCACTCAATGATCGCTTCAAAGACATATGGAATTTGACATAGACACAGAGCCACTTTTTTATCCATCACAATAAATTCAACGGAACATCCAAGATCGTGACAGTTTTTTGTCTTTGATCTTTGCGACTAATATTCAACGTGAAGATAGCTGCAAATGCGACCGAGCGAAGCTAACTTCATTTCCAGAAAATCAGCTGATATTTGAAGCTTTCAACGAATTCAGCTGATTTTATTAAATTTATAAATAGAATCAGCTGCTTTTGTTTGCAATGAAGTTAGCTTCGGTCGCAACTGCAGCGAACTCCACGCTGAATGTTACTTGCAAAGATCAAACCAAAGACTTTAACGCCCCTGCGTATATCACTTTCAGGGCATTGACGAATGCTTTACAACGCACTAAATCGCACTACAATGCCATCTACATTTAAACGAACATAGCTGAAGAACGCAGCCTGGTGTCAAAATGAAAATTGGTGCGTTGTGAAGCATTCGTTGATGCCGTTATAGTGATACGCTTCAAATTTTGACACCAGGCTGCCTTCTTTTATGCCGTCGACCCATGACAAAGTACGCAGCCTGGTGTTAAATTCACAATTATTTGCCCATAAAGTATTTGGCTTTAACGTTTTCTAACATCACTTTTTGTCACCCGGCTTCACGGCCAAAATAACACTCTTCTACTTGTTGCAACTTTCTGAAGGCTGCGTACTTCAGATTCAAGATACGGTAGTCTCATGCACTAGAGGAAGGATCAATCTAGTGCATGAAAGAACTACAAATGCTGGATGCTTCGAAGATTTTTAGAAAAACTGTACCAAAATACGCTATTAATTTGTGTAAACTGTTACATTAGCAGAAAATGAAAATCTGATGTGAAGTTTCTGGAAAAATTATTTTAAGATACAGGTTACATAGAGTGGAGCTAGAAAAATCTTTTCCGAAACACGGGAGTGAAAGCAATTGCGAAGACAAATTTTAATTTTAATTACAGACTGTTACATTTCATATTTTGTAAATGAAGGACGACGTTTTACCTAAGTCTAAGACATGCCTTGGTACATTGACTTACCTTATTAAATAGCTGTCTCTAATAAACGTTCGTCCACATACGTTACACTCATAATTTTGTCCTGCAGAGTGAGTGCGAATGTGAACAGCAAATTGAGATTTACTAGTAAATGTCATGGAACAACGATCACAGCTTAACGGTTTTTCCGACACATGCGACCATCTGAAAATGATTTTTTTTTTCACAGAATTACATCCGAAATGAATTTTTGTATTTTATTTTACCTATGGGCAGTAACATAGCTTTTGACCGCAAAGGTTTTGTGACAGATATCACAAGCATATGGCCTCTCACCTACAAAACACATGGTCGAATTATTGGAAAAATCTGGGATACTCTTTTTCAAACATTTACGACACGAAGCGAAACTTAATCAGAAATCGAAATTAAACGAAAATCAAATATTTTAAGATTTTTCTGTTTACATAACAAGCACTACTACTATTACGTAATTCTTATGTGTCTAATCATATAAGAATCAGAAAGAAAATATACAAAAATAAATTCAGTTGTGAACAAATCGTTGTCAAGTTTCTTTTTGTAAAGTCTACAAATTGTTAAAAACATTTTCATTTATGATTTTGATTCTAATATGTTTAGATCATTTTGCTGTGAGTAAATTGTGGAATAAAAGCTTCAAATTTGCGATCGATATTCTTCGTTTCACGACTCATATTTTACTTCAGAGAAAGTTATCTGCCTCCATACAACAATTGCTAGCAGAAATGACAGCAAACAGTAAGCCGTTTATTTGTCTCTGTATTAAACAATCTGGTATACATACACACTACTGTAGTAATCCACTCGTTTAGTGCGACATCGGCTTATGTCAAAATATACGTTTCATATTGAAGTGCATAAGAGTCGCAATTCTCGATTATGAATTTCGTCACGCTATTTTGTACATTTTGACTACGACACTATGATTGTAACTAACGTCTGATAAAGGCGGTTGATCTGAGACAATTTCGGTAGCATATGTACAACTTTATACGCAAAGAGATCAAATTGCAAAAAAGAAAATAGAAAACACTCATTTTCAAACCCGTAGGTTAAACTTATACAGTTGTGTTGATGAAAGAATTCTGTCTTACCTTAATTAATAGTATATTACATTGTATGCCGCGGAAATCATTTATTACATGAGGGTCAATTTTGTGATACGAGTCGAACTCATAAGTGTGTTTTTAAGCAACAACCTTTGGAAACTGTTATTTTGACAAGTGCAGAGACTACATATCCGAGCCGAAGGCGTCACGCGTCAAAATAACAGTTTCTAAAGAGAGTTACTTAAAAAAACACGAGTGAGTTGGCGAGTTCACAAAGCTGATCCCGAATGAATGAATGATTTCCAAGCATAAAATGTAAGTTATTTTTTTGGTTGTACCATCCGAAAGTTGAACATTATATGTATGTTCATCCCCTAAGGCAAAGGCTAAAATCACTTTAGCAGCACTCCAGTTGACATTCTCTCAGATTTTATAATAAAAACACACGGGATTTTTTATAACACGCGGCAACTGTAATTTCTTGAAACCAGTGTGTCAAACCAAACTATACTGTTACAATATTGTATATTCAACAAACAACATTGTGGGGGGTGGCAGTCTTTTGTTTTCATTTGAACAAGTAACACTCAACGTGAAGTTAGCTGCAGTTGCGACCGAAGCAAACTTCATTGCAAACAAAATCAGCTGATTATTGAAACTTTCAATTTTGGTAAATTTATTAATGAAATCAGTTGATTTTGTTTGCAATGAAGTTAGCTTCGGTCGCAACTGCAGCTGACTTCACGTTGAGTGTTACTTGCACAAATAAAAACAAGGGACTGCCACCCCCTGGTGTCACCCCCCTTTTCTCCCGAAGTCTTCATATATGTAATGCCGAGGGGTTATCCACTTCATTTTTTTTTGGTACAGGCTGATGGAATTTTTGGAATTAAAATGGAATTTTTGGAAATAAAATGTAATTTCTGGAATTATTGGAATTTCGATGAAATTTCTGAACTCCGGAATTTCAATGAAATTTTTGGAAACTCTGTGGAACTTTTGGGACTTCTGTGGAATTTTTGGAATTTCTGTGGAATTTTCGGAACTTCTGAATTTCGGGAATTTTGTGGAATTTTTGGCATTTCGATGGAATTTTTTTATGGAATTGGAATTTCGGTACAAATTTTTGATCAGTGGATAACTCTTCGTGCAATGCGTAACTTTCGGAGGATATGGTCAAAAAAAGATATTTTGATTAGCGAAACCCTGAGCGTGCCGGTTTCCCTATTTCCCCTATTTCCACGCGAACATTTCGTGGATGTGATTTAAATATCACATGAAAATCTCATTACATCTCAATAGGGGTAATCCTGACCCTCAGTTTAAAACATTAAAAATAAGAATTTGACAGAAATTGGACAACAATGAATCTTTCACTATTTTGAAATAAAAAATACTAAGCAAGTAGCGTTGGAATTAGATTTTATTAGTGGAATCCGGAGATCTGATGATTTCGAAGCTGAAGGCTGGAAAAAGTTATTTGATTATGGAATGAGTTATTAAGTAGCGATAGCTACTTTATGTTTTACCCTTCCCTGTCCGTCCGTTCAAACGTCTGTGCACCACTCTTGGGTCGCTCCCTGGCGCGACCCTCAGGAGGTCTCACTGGCGAGACCTCTGGAAGGTCTCCCCAGCGAGACCTCTGGAAGGTCTCCCCAGCGAGACCTCTGGAAGGTCTCCCCAGCGAGACCTCTGGAAGGTCTCCCCAGCGAGACCTCTGGAAGGTCTCCCCAGCGAGACCTCTGGAAGGTCTCCCCAGCGAGACCTCTGGAAGGTCTCCCCAGCGAGGAAGGTCTCCCCAGCGAGACCTCTTGAAGGTCTCCCCAGCGAGACCTCTTGAAGGTCTCCCCAGCGAGACCTCTGGAAGGTCTTCCCAGCGAGACCTCTGGAAGGTCTCCCCAGCGAGACCTCTGAAAGTCTCCCCAGCGAAACCTCTGGAAAGTCACTCCAGCGAAATCTCTGGGTGATCTCCTCAGCGAAAATATTGGGAGGTTCCCCCAGTGAGACATCTGGGATGTCTGTTTTGTCAATAACTTATTGCTACTTTCCTATACCCATTTCAATGGTTTATTGACTGTCGCAAAAGTTAATTGCACCGGAGCACGTTCAACTTTCAATGTTTCATTGTTTTTCATTTTCTGTCAGATTCTTATACTTTATGTTTTATACTCGAGTATAAAAGCTTAAACAGCGGTCCCTCAGCGACAAGTTTTGCTTCTGCTACACAAATGACCTCATTCTACGTTATCGATATCGAAGCTAGTTACACACATTGACCACAAAACAGTATATATGCAGACTCAAAAACTAACTTTTCACGTTCTAATTTATTGTCCTCAATTTGTGATCTGAGTACACGTCCATGACCAACTTAACAAAAGTGTTTTGACTTTGCAGTAAATTTTGATTCAAAAATTCACTTTTTGCGAGTCGTTGTATAACTCAACACGTTGCGAAATTGGTTGTTTTGTCACATGATATGATTATCAAACTCGCTTCGCTTGTTTGACAACTTCACTTCTAGTGACGAAAAGTACCGCTTTTTGCAATTAGTTGCAGAATAGTAATTTTTGATACAAGTTACGTATGAAGGTAGTTTAACGCACTAGATGTGAGATTGCTGATACGAGCCGAGGGCGAGTTCGGCAACACATCGTGTGCTTTAAACTACCAGCATACGTAACGTGTATCAAACAACGTTTTTTGCAATTCACCGACAAAAACGAGATTTTCTTTTAATATAAAAACTCAATTCAAGTAGTGCGTAAAAAAACCTTCATCGTACTAGTGAGTAAAAAAACCGTCATCGCACTAGTGCGGCAAAATGACTTCATGCGACACCGAAATGACGCACGAAAAAGCGAGTTTTCGTCGGTGAATTGCAAAAAACACTATTTTCTCATAAAATTGTCTTCGTTACGACACGTCGTTTTGCATTTCGGAAAATGAGAAATCTGACTTCTGTTGATGCGTTACAGAGTGCTTCCTTTAATGTGTTTGTAAATCACCGACAAATTCTTATAAGAAACGTTCTAAGCGACCAAAGCAAAAGAAAATACTTTTATTCCACATTTTAACTGTTCGTATGTTAACTTTTAAACACTTTGATATTTGATATTTTAATTTTCATAGTCAGACCTGTGTGTATTCGTTTGTGTATATTTAGAGAAGACTTCTGGGTAAATCGTTTCATACCTAATAAATAAATCATAAATTTGATTATTATTCATAAAATAATAATTTATTAGGTGGCATACACAAATCACATTGGAACGGTCTCTCGCCAGTATGCATTCGCATATGGATGTCAAGGTATGGTTTTCGGCAGAATGCCGCCGGACATTGCAAGCACTGGAACGGACGTCCTTGCACTATGTAATTATAATTTTATGTAAGTTGTCGATCATTTTCCTGTTTTTTTTTTATTATTTTTTTAATTTAATTTTTTTTTAAATAAGCAAACACTGTATTGAAAATAATATTTGTAATGTCAATGTCTCTAATTTCTGTTCTTGCTTCTCTGCGAAGACCTTGAAACAACTTCATTGTATATTCTGTTAGAGCAAAACTTGCGAATAATTAAATTTTACATTCTAGCGGGTGGTAAAGTGAACTTTACTACACTGTTTTGTTAATGACAGTGAAAAGGCACTTACCTTCCGCTGGCATGGAAAATCAACTGCAAGAAAATTTGCTCATACGATTTATTGTGTTCCTCCTACTCGTTTGTAAGCAAATTTTCCGCAGATGTGTAACGTATTATTGCATCATTTCTTGCAGAGTAGCTGACAGTCTTTTTTTATGAAAAATGTTTCCAAGATATGAATTCAATTTTTCAAAAAAGGAAATAAAATTAATTAAAAAATAACTTAAAGCCAATCCATATCTCGTATGATGTTTCATGTTTTCATTTAATTTGACTTAAAATAAAATGTACAATAAATACTCTAGAGCGAGAACGTCTAAGAGCACGCTCTGTTTGTTCATTTCAATATTGTTAATTCTTTTTTATTTTCGTTTAAACCGTTCCAATGAGCACACTTTCTCCCTTAGCTATGATCAATTATCGTTATTTGAATAAAATAGGAATAGTCTCTAATGGCGAGCCGCTGCTCTCGCTCCAGTTTATTCAATTGTATAGCCTGCAGTAACAGAGGTTGGTCTAAAATAATTTACCGTTTGTTTGGTCAGTCATTCTGATAATTTATTATGAAATAACAAAAAGTGCATTCCTCTACAAATTAATGAAAATAAAATTATTTGAAAAAGAAGAGCAAGCAATGTCTGGAACAAATTTTATTTGCAATTGTTGCATTTATATGCAAAATGATATTGATATAAACGATAAAGAACGTTAGAAATTCGAAATTTCAAACTTAAAACAAATTACAGGAACATGTGAAATGAACGTTACATTTACATAATGATTGGTATTTACATTGGACGTTCGTACCTTCTCATTTCTCAATGGTAGGGTGGATTTTATCATTTCCATACTTAAACCCGGTATATTGAGTATGTGTCAGAGAAAATGTTGGCGGCAGCTAGCCGAAAAAGACAATGGGAGATGATGCCTTCAGTGCGTCAACTGCTGACGTCAAAGTATAGTGATTTTCATGACGCTATGCTAAAGCTATCAAACAAGTAAAGTCATTAGTTTGACACCTTTCACATCGTGTCATGAAAATCTATAGACTTTGATATAAGCCCTTAACTCACTAAAGGCGTGGATTTCGATACACTAAGGAAAATATCTCCAAGCGATGTAGAAATTGTGTTTACAATATATGCCGCCGACGTATTATATACGCCGCCGACGTATTATATACGCCGCCGACGTATTATATACGCCGCCGACGTATTATATACGCCGCCGACGTATTATATACGCCGCCGACGTATTATATACGCCGCCGACGTATTATATACGCCGCCGACGTATTATATACGCCGCCGACGTATTATATACGCGGTGAATATATTATCAACCATATTTAATTATTACGGAGTATTATGTCATACGTAACGAATGTGTTATGAGCTCAAACAAAATGTGCACGGCGTTCGTAATACGTGCACGGAGTATAAAATACGTCGACGGCGTATAAACACAATTCCTACGTCGCCTGTATATAATTTCCACAGTGTAAACAAATTTCAAGCCGGCCTAAACCAAAGTTTGAGTGTTGTCGGACGGCTAATCTGATGTTCTCAGTTTTACAGTTATTGCTAATTCGTTTCACGTTTCAAATTTCTGATGTTTTCTAATGTAGCAAAAGCAGTGGAATCTTTTAAAAAAAAGCGGTGAATTAAGTTGTAAGTACTGAAGCAGTTTTCGAATTGAAAATAAAATACGCTTTCTGAAATACATTTCAAGTGAGTAGTTGTCGACTTGTCTGCTGCAGCTTATCTTTTTTTACGATTTCGAGCCAAAAGACAGTTGATTTTAATCTGGACAACCAGAATATATTTGCTAAATAACGGAAAACTAATTTGGCAAAATTACAAATTTCAGTCCACGCTAGCAGGGAGGTGCGGGTAATGATTGATTTTCGAGGACGTTCTTTGAGTATCCTCGCAATTTCGTTGTAATTGTTAGCAGCCTGTAAAGTGGTGTCAATGAAATTATAAAAAAACAAAAATTAAGTTTTTCAATGTATAAAGTTTGACGAAGTACTTCTAAAGCCCCGATTTCTTAAAATTTGTGGGCATTTTTCTTGAAATAGTAGCGTATTTATGAGAATATTGACCTTTTCTTGCTTCCCGGGAAAATTGCGAGGAAAATGGATAGTTTGGAGGAAATTTCATCTCGTCACTCACCTATGTAAAATTTCATCCTATTTCATCCTGGTACTCGATTAATAGGATGAAATTTGATGTCATTCGGACGATTCGTTCAGGAGATTTGTAAAAATAAAGCTAGGTGTAGGAAGTTGCATAGGAAAATTTCCTAGGAAACAATCTAAAATTGAAGATGGGCCACTCCACTCAAAAGTTGGAAATAAAAACGTAAATGACTTGGGAGCCACGTATACTCACTTCCTCCGAAAAGTATCAAAATTTTCACCGATCTTCACAAAGAGGTGGAAAGGTCTCGACGAGATCTACGATGTGTGATGAAATTTGACATATTCGACCGCACTGTAGCGCTACCAAAAGCGCTACAAAAAAAGGTAAAATTACAAGAAAATTTCCTTAAACTTCATATAAAAATGGGCCAAACTTAAGTTATCTGGTCAAGTCGGTGATTGGGGTGAAGGGTAGTGCTAATGAGAGGGGACCACTCCACAACTAAGAATCACTAGTTATTTGGCGGCGGTCAGGGAGGTCCCTGAAGAGAGGGGGATGGTCAAACTTTTTTTACTTTTTTTGTGTACTAGGAAGTGTTGGGAAGGGCTGGATGAATGGTTAAAAGGTTGTGGAAAAGTGACGGAAGAGCGGAGATTGCCATGAAAATATATTGGGCGCCTTAAAGAGCCCACATTAAGCAAAGTAGGCGACTTCGTCTCTCTCCACTATGCATGGGATCATTGAAATATAAATATCGGTATGCGACATTTGCTCGACGAGCTGGCGTGCTTACAATTGTCTGGCCGACGAAGGTTTCCAACATCTCACAATTAACTTCAAAGATCCCGAAACAGGCGCACACATCAACAACATACGAGGATCTTGGCGTCACGCTAAATATGTAGTTGGTACGCATAACCACCAAAGCGATCTTCTAGCGGGCAAGCTTAGCAGATATTTATTTTTGCGAGCTTGTAGAGCAAAGAATCAGCATCCGTTTACTGAATTCTGTAAGTTGGCTGGTTCACTTTACTATGGTAGCGGAAAAATCGTCACGAGCGACAACGAAAATAAATTCTGGGCATTGAAGGAAGAGTTGGAAAAGATCTGTGACAAATAAGCAACAAATTATGCTTGCTTCGACATAATGGTACTGAGTGGGGCTTGGAGTCAGCAAATACTTCGGTAGTAACGAGCCAAAGGGTCCCCATCTCAGTACGAAGAAAAAGCCCTTTTCAGGGGCTATAAGTTACAAGTAGGAAGCTTCTCCGCGGCGTATCCTGGGTTCATTATCGATAAAATTTCTACTTAAAACGCTCAATTTGGTTAACGTAGGTTTTTTAAAGCGCCTACTTTCCTTAAGGTGGGTTCTTTTAAGCGCCCAATATATCTTAATGGCTCTTCCGTCACTCTTCCACCACTTTTTAACCACTCATCCAGTCCTTCCCAGCACTTCCTAGTACACAAAAAATGTAAAAAAAGGGAAAATTTTTTTTTTGGTTTTGACCTTCCCCGCTCTTCAGGAAGGTAACCGCCGCCAAATAACTAGCGATTCTTAGTTGTGGGTGGTCCCCTTTCATTAGCACCACCCCCACCCCAATCACCGACTTAACCAGAAAACTTAAGTTTTTCCCAATGAAGGAATTGTCAACAAATGAACGAACATGTTTACCAAATGAAGCAAGAAAGGTCAATATTTTCATAAATACGCCACTATTTCAAGAAAAATACACACAAATATTTAGATGTCGTCAGGCCTTTAGAAGGACTTCGTCAATTCAAGGCATAATATTTCAACTTTACATATTGAAAAAACTTAGACTTAGTTATTGCTTTTAATAATTTCATATTAAACATTCGCTGTTTTCATTGACACCACTTTACAGGCATTTATCTGGTAGCTGGTTACAATTACAATGAAATTGCGAGAATACTCAAAGAACATCCTCGGAAATTAGTCATTTCCCGCACCTCCTTGGGAGCATATATGAAGTAATTTCAAAATCCCTAAGAATTCTTTATATTTCATTTGTTTTGTATTGTTAGTGACCTTTTATTTTCGTTCTTTTCTTTTATTCGTTAATTTCGCTCTGAAATCCTCAACGCGAAGTAAAATAACTCCTTGGTTTTGAGGAAATTAAGAAAGAACTCAATAAATTTGGAAGGCTGAATCACTCCTTTTTGATTGTTGTTATTAAAGGGGAGTGCAGATAAACCAATTCGCTAAACTGGTGTGGAACAAGCTGGGAAAATTCTTATTATGTGTAGTTGCATAAAGTTCGGAAACTGAAGTATTTATTAGACGTCACTTAGATAGAAACTAACAGAAGATCATAAGACCTATATTAGAATCTAGAAACCTACCAGACATATAAATCAATGGGAAGGGCTCAAAAGCTTTCTATTTGATTTCAGTTTGACAGACAAATGGCAATTATCACCCAGGAATTAGAGTACGTTAGCAAAAAAACCGTTCAGTGAAACGGAGTTGAGAAGTACATATTAGATGTTTTAACTCTACATAGTCCAAAATGTACATATTTACATGTCAATATACGGCTCTAGAGCCGATTATCCCCAGTCAAAATATCCCAGGACAAAATATCCCCGGACAAAATGTCCCCAGACAAAATATCCCACAAAAAATGGACAAAATATCCCCAGATGTAATGTCTACTCAGAAATGGTGAATATAGGTAGGTATTATGAATTTGATATTATATTGTGTGTTGGGGGCTCTGTCCCCTCACCCCCGCCACTGCGGCGGGCTTTTGTAAGCCTTGCAGGCGGCCTTAAGTAAATGGGGCGCTGCGACAAACCCCGGACTCCTTAGACCACGCAAGGGGGATATTCCCCCCTTGACCCTCCTTTTTGGGGGCTGTCGCCCGTCGACCACGCTTTTTTGTTTTTTGTTGTTTATTTCAGGCCTGGGGCGCTAAGTACACTTCACATTGAATATTCTTAATTTTTGAGTGTGGATATTTTGTCTGAGGGGATATTTTGTCCTAACACCGTCAATGTACCTGTACATTGTACATGTCATCGTCTGGTGTGTCTAGGGTCTACCGGACTGAAAATATATGCAACTCTGAGACGTAACATCCCAGAACACATGCTATCAATGGATGCAACATCTGAGATTTACTTTTAAACTCAGTTTCGGTTCGCTAAGGTTGGCTAAGGTTCTCTATCACTTGAGAGGTAATGTCCTGATACAAATTGGGCGCTTTACATTCAATCCAAGAGACATGAATTTTCCTTGTTCAAATTAAGAGCTTTAAACTGCTGGGTAAAAATTAATGGGCAATAATTCCCCGGGTGACGATAATTTGGCAATAATTCCCCGGGTGACGATAATTTACTGGGTGATCAATGGGTGATATTCTGAGGGAAAATTCATTTCGCCTTTATTTTTAGTTTTTCGATTTTCTTTGTGTTTTGTGTCAGTTATGACGAGACTAACACAAGTTTCACGAAATATCAATTTTTTGATGATTGCCGTTAAGAATCAAATTGATTTGATGATCACGTCCTTTCCGTTGATGATCAAATTGACTTAATTTCAACAAATTTGATTTGTTTTTGGAGTCATGTCAATGGGTGAAGGTGCGTAAAATGACATTATTGTTACAGTCCCTAAATTTCTTACTAATTACAATGTAAAACACAGAGCTGTAAAGATGAGAGTTTGTAATTTTTCTTTACATAAAAAGCAACAACTGACACGTTTAGCGCGACATTGGCTTCTGTCAAAATATAACTAGATTCAACATGAAATGCACAATTTGTCAAGTATTTCTGGCATCGGGTTTGTGCATATCTTTATGATTTGCGCTATACTTTGACAGAAACCGATGTCGCACCAATCGCATCAAATTGGTAATGAACAAAACGATTGGATGAAACGAATATAGCAAACGGAACAAATTTCAGTAAATCACTTAGACCAACATACGCATCTAACACCATAAAATCAAAATGAAAATAACAGCAAAATATTTGTGGTTTAAATTGTAAAAGAAAAAAAATATATAAAATATTTGTTACAATACCGGCAGTATGACTGAGCATATGCAAATTAAGGGCACACTTCTGTGAGAAGGATTTTAAGCAGGTGGCACACTGGAACGGTCTATGTCCTAAAGTTGTTTTTTTTTTCATTAATTAAAACATATAAACAGTTTCATTCAACAGCTAATAGTGTGAAAAAATAAAATTAATTGTTTTTTCCATAATAAATGAAATTATAGTGTAACATTGAGAGTGAAATAAAATTTTTTTTTTTAGTTTTTCATTTGAATCAAATACTCGTAATTCTGACATGTGCGTGTCCATTCATTTAAAATGTAAACATTTTGATATAAAAGAACGGATTTCGTTTTATTATCTCCGAATGTTTACATTATTTGTTCAATATTCCAGTTCTCGTCGAGGGGGAAACCAGCTGCCAAAATTTTTTCTTAAACTCTTCAAAACTCTCGCTCTCTCTCTAAAAATCGTCAAAACTCTTAAAAAATCGTCAAAACTCTTAAAAAATCGTCAAAACTCTTTAAAAATCGTCAAAACTCTTTAAAAATCGTCAAAACTCTTTACAAATCGTCAAAACTCTTCAAAAATCGTCAAAACTTTAAAAATCGTCAAAACTCTTTACAAATCGTCAAAACTCTTTACAAATTGTCCAAACTCTTTAAAAATTATTAAAACTCTTTAAAAATCGCTAAAACTCTTTGCAACTCTTGGGTTCCCTCTCGCTTCTCGTAACTGTTTTGAATAAAATAATTTGAAGCCATTTATTCACTAAACGTCATTGAAATTAAATAGAAATTAGTAAAATTAATTTCACATTAAAATGAATCAACTAAACTGATTTAAACCAAAAATCAGTTTCTCCAACGATTTTAGTTTAGAAAAGTTAAATTTAATTCGCATTGAACGCTAGTATGGAATCGATTTGTTTGAGCAAAACAAATGCAAAAAAAAAAAATTGCAAGCAAGACGCTGTCTTCGGTTTTTATTTATTTGGTAGGTAAATGAATTTTTATGCTGAACATTTAGCATAATATTTTTCTTTTAGAGTTATTCATCGAGGAATCTGTTAACTTTAATTCTTAAAACATCACAAAATATTCGATCAACAATTCATCGATGAAACCCTTCGAATCGACAAATTTTATTAACAAGCAATTGAATTCATATTCTTGACATTGAACTTCTCAAACAAATTCTAATTTGATATTTACTCAACGAATTCAAGTACGTCGCATTGTGCACAATTGCAGTTCTTTCATTCATTTCGATTTAACAAACATCATTCAGTCCGGCATTGCGAATTTACACAGACGAACACACAACACTTTTTTAATGTCAAGCCATTTTCGTTTTGAATGAAACATTCGTATGTTGGCATCATTTGGATATTAAATTCGATAAATTCGAACAAGATGGCAGTACGGGTTTGCAGAGCTTTAAGGATGAAGTAAATTAAAAGTTCATCGATGAAAATACATAGCTATTTTCGATACTAGTAAGCAATGGGATAGTTTTTTGACTCGTAGTCCTATACGTTTACTACAAGATATTTTATTGAAACATGGGTTAGGTCGAGGCGGGAGTGAGGGGGATGCATTTAATATCGTCTAGAGATGACGAATCAGCGGAAAAAAAAGTCCGATTCAAGTGGTTCCGGAGATATGGTCGAAAAAGTGACCAAAAACATGGTTTTTCGAGGGTCAGTGAAACTTTTTCGCAAATATCACAGTGAGTATAGTACGGAAGTTGTTCGTTTTGGTGTCAAATGAAAGAGTTTGAAAATTTTTTTTGTGGAAATCGTATCAGTGGTCTGGGCACTAGAACCAAAGGAACGGACTAAATTGAATTTCTTGGCCGTTTACGAAAGCAGATGGTGTTTCGTCAATATTTGCTCAACTATGCAATATGTAGATTTACTGTCAAAGGCAAAGTTGTAGAGAATAAAATGTTAGAGAACACGTGTCTCAGAATTTTCGGTAAAAATGCTCCAATCCTGGGATATGACCACTTCTGGAATTGGTCGGGATGAACCATATCTCTAGAACTATGAAAGCTAGAACGTTGCTTCCAAAGGCAATGTTGTAGAGAACAAAATTTTAGAGAAAACGTGTTTCAGGGTTTTAAGAAAAAATGGCCGAGTCCTGGGATATGACCACTTCTAGAATTGGGACGGATAAGTGATATCTCTAGAACTATGGCAGTTAGAAAGTTGCTTCCTCAGGCAAAGTTGTATAGAATAAATTTTTAGGGAACACATGTTTCAGGGTTTTATCAAAAAATGGCCCAATCTTAGGATATGAGCACTTCTAGAATTGGGAGGAATGACTCATATCTCTAGAACTATGAGACTTAGAAGGTTGCATCTAAAGGCAAAGTTGCAGAGAATAACATTTTAGAGAACACGTGTTTCAGGGTTATGGGGAAAAATGACCTAATCTCCGAATATATCCACTTCTACAATAGCCGTACTTCGAGAGGGCCTTCGACATTACCTTGGGTAATTTCTGTGGGTCGTTCGAATTCTACTTTGCAACAATTTGCACCTATTTGTAAAATCTGTTCGGTTCGCCACATCTATTCTGATACGTACGGCTCTTTAGTCATGTTTTACTCTAAGTATAAGAGCCGAAGGCTGGTTTGGCAGTTTATATCATGTGTGAAAAACAACCAGTTCGTTATGTGTTGTATGATTTTTTTGTAATTTGGTTTCTAAAACATTTAAAAGAATAGTAGTGGCAAAAAGAGGTACTTTTTGCCACCAGATGTGGAATTTTCGAACGAGCGAAGCGAGTGTTACGAAAAGTGAACTGAAAATTCTTCGATTATCACGTGAACTTTCAAGAGCAAATTGAAATGTGGTAACTTTTGTCACTAGATGGTAAGTAGATAATTACATAGTCGCTTTGTATGACGAATACAACTAATTTTGCAAGGTGTTGCATACAACGACTTGTAAAAATTAAAGTTTTTGTCGCAAAAACTACGAACTTTTTCAACCAATCACTTTATGTCACTGCTTTTACATCCTATTACTCAAAAATGAGCTTTCTGCAACGCCGTTGTGGAAAGTGAACTATTTCATGCATCGTTTCGGTGACGTTAGAGAGGTCGTTTTATAACTGGTTTTACTTTTTATCACTCATTTGGGTCGTAAAAAGTTATTTTTTGTCACTAGTGATAAAATAGTTATTTATGCAACTAGTGTCGAAATGGAGTTGTTTTTGTCACTAGATGTGAAGTTATCAAACGAGCGAAGCGAGTTGGATAACCACATCGTGTGACAAAAACAATCAATTTCGCAACATGTTTCATACAAGACTTTATGCAACAACTTGTGAAACGTGAACTTTTGAATGAGTGATAAAATATTACTTTTTATCACTAGTGACAAAAAGTAACTTCATATCACACAAATGAGTGATAAAAAGTTACTTTTTGTCACTAGTGATAAAAAGTGAAACTAGTTATAAAACGACCTCTCTAACATCACCGGAACGATGCATGAAAAAGTTCACTTTTGACAACGGCGTTGCATAAAGTAACTTTTTGTCAATCATTTGGGTGATTCATTCGAAAGTTCACGTTTCACAAGTTGTTGCATAAAATCTTGTATGAAACACTTTGCGAAATTGGTTGTTTTTGACACACGATGTGGTTATCCAACTCGCTTCGCTCGTTTGATAACTTCACAAGTGACAAAAACAACTCCATTTCGCATCTAGTTGCAAAGATAACTATTTTAACACTAGTGACAAGAAGTGAAGGGCTCATTATATTGGACGCGATGCGAATCGCATCGCGTAAGGTTTGTGTGAAAGCTCAACTTGACAAAAAAAAATGTTTGTTCTGTCAAGTTGAGTTTTCACACAGACCTTATATCACGTCCAATACCAATGAGCCCTTAACTTCTTATCGTGCTCATTTGAGGCATGAAAAAGCTCATTTTTTGCAACGGAGTTGTGTAAACTAATATTTTTAGCCTAAGGTTTTTAATATGTGAAAATAGCATTTATAGATTCGTTAAAGGTAAGGTTTTTATAATTTGTTTGTGAAAGTCAAGAAAAATAGAATGAATTCATCTGCTGGCAAACTACTAAAAAAGTTATTTTAATAAAATTTGGCATAAATGTTAATAAATAGGTGCAAGTGGATCGTAGTATTGTATACGACTTAACAGCTATCAATGATTAATAAAAACGAAATTAGGAAAATGAAACTTACAAAATGTTAAATTAAAATATAATTTGTCTTTAAATTGCCTAAATCATATTAGAATCAAAACTTGGTTTTAAACATTACAACTGAATTTTATTTTGTTTGAAGTTAATGAACAGTCAAAGAATTAGAATGTCTACGTTCATAAAATAATTTCAATCGATTATTTGAGTGGACCAAAAATGTATGCTAAAACTCTTTTTAATAATAAAAATCTAATAATTCTTTTTAAAATTAAAAAAAATATTTAAATAAAAATATAAATGTAAAAATGCCAATTGGCTCTCAAGTAACCGATTTTTATCATCAAATAATTAGACCAGTTCAGTCTGGCCAACTGCAAAAGCAACACTTCATCATTGAACCGTGTAGGTTCATAGCAAGTTTCAATGAAGAAACTTCAAGCTATCATATGATAAATTTACTCTCTTCATATTTTATAATTGGAAAATTTTAAAGTGCAGCTTTCGAAAAACCGGAGTCTCTAGCAAATGATTTTCAAAAGTTGCACGAATTTAAAATTTTCTCTTTGCAAAATCTATTTTATGCAATTTCGTTTCTATTTATTATCGTAAGGAATCACATTGTTGCCCTAGGGCAATATTGTTCACTGACAAAAAATATCTGTTGCACTAAGTTTTGTCTCCAGGTAGTGGAAAATTCACATTACCTGGAGAAAAATTAACACACAGGTCACAGGTATCATTTTTGTCAGTGTTTTTGGCTGATAAGTAAAGTTTTATTCAAGAACTTCAAGAGCGAGAAAGACATTTTTATCGTAGTAGTGCGAAATTGCATAAAACTTTGTCCGCAACGCGTGTCGAATGGTGAATTTTATCGCACGAGATGTATCGTCAAACCTTATAAATAGGTTGGTTTACATCTAAATGCGATGACCGTATTCCATACGACACTAGTTGCATAAATGACTATTGTGCTCGTAAATGTCATGGTTTAGTAATTGTTTTTTTTTTTTTATTTCTACTATTTTATCTACCTGTATGAATTCTTTTGTGTATGTTTAACGTGGACCTCTGCGAAAAACGTTTTTGACAAATTTCACAACCGTAAGGACGCTCTCCTGTGTGCGTTCTTCTATGGATATCGAGGTAGGGCTTCCTGCAGAACGACGCCGGGCATTGATCACACTGGAAAGGCCTATTACCGACTGCGCCCCCAGGATAATAGTTTTTTTAATTGGTTTTTGTGTATTTTTTGGAAGGAGTCGCAGGAATTGTAACATTTGGTTTATTTTTGGTATTTATAGATTTGCGATGTAATTGAAATTTAAATTTGCAATTAACTTAATGGAAAAAAATTGAATTTCATTTTGTGAATTACTTAATTACTAAATTTTGATAAAAACTAGATGGTAAAAGACACAAAATTTTGTGATATAATTAGAAATGAAATGGTATCACTAGTGACATGACAACATGAGAATGCGTGCATTTTGAATCTAACAAAGAAATGTAAAATGTAGCCTATTTTGGGAAATTATTTCACAATATATTTCACAAAATGTCCATAAATTTCGACACATTTTATGAAGGCTATTCATTTTATACAATTTCACAATTATTAGGCATAGAGCTCAAGTTCGTGCAATTCATTCAAATATGTAAAATGAATCGAGTTAAGCCTCCAGTGTATGTGATGACTTATAAGTGATTAGCGATGCACACAACGAAACATTTATTGGAAAGATGAAAATGTTTGTGAAATCGTGATGAGATTTTAGTTGTGAATAAGATTCATATAATGAAAAATGATGTTTGAAGAAATGACTTTTGAAAATTATGGTTTGAGCTTGAAAATGTGGATGAAAGACTTAGAGCTTATACTTTTTGTATAATGTTCCGTTATCTGAGAAAGTCTCAGCCGTTATAAGTAAAACTTTAATTTCAAATTGAAATCAATTTTCCCGCTTAGTTTTATAAGCTCTTCAATAAAAATCAGGGGATGGGGAAATAGTATATTATTAACCAAGGGATATAATGGCGCGATTATAGTCGACGTGAAGTGAATGTAATAATCACTATAATCAAGCTATTTATCCCTTGGTTAATACGATAGTTATCATTTGGGCATATAATTCGCACATTTGACTTGTGGCTTCTTTTTTATTATGTATGAAACTCGACTATAATATGGTCATTATACCACTACTTTCAGGTATATAAATGGCTAATTATATGCCCGAATGATATAAAATATAATTATTCTTCATTTGTTAACATCTTTTAACCTTAGGGTACGTGGAATCTGCGAATCATTCCAAGACTTTCGTCGTTTTACATCACCTTATATGCGATAATGAAATTCAGAACTAGCATTTTTCTCTGCCAGATTTACATCAACTTGGAAAGACATCGCGGGTCAAAACCTTATTTTTCATTCCTAGGACGGAAAAATGCTGTTTTCCGTCTTATTTTAAAACAGAAAAGTAGTTTTTCGCGCAGACGAACAAAAAACGTCAGATTTTCTCACCGAACTTAGATTCTAAAGTAACCTCTTTCGGGTCACATTTGAATGTCATTTATTGTCCGCTGTGCTCCACCCTCGGATTTGACCTTTTCACCACGTCTAAATGCACCGTTTTAGCTCCTTGTGATGTAATGTACTATTCTGAACCCTCGGAATGAAAAATATTGCGCGAAACTCGGAAAAATATATGTTTTTGATCAGTGTGATTGCAGGCCTCGGCTTCGCCGCGGGCTGCAAACCTCACACTCGTCAAAAAATTATATTTTTCCTTGTTACGTAAATAACTATTGTTTGTGTTTATTGAACCAGATTTTTTGCAATTCATCGGCAAAAAACTCGTTTTTTCGTGCGTCACTTCGTGTCGCATTAGGTCACTTTTCGCACTAGTACGACAAAACATTTTTATCAGACGAAAGTTGCAAAAAAATAATTGAAATTTCAACCAATTTTTACGGGGAAAGGCTTGTTTTTGTCGGTGAATTGCAAAAAACGTTGTTTGATACACGTTACGTATGCTAGTAGCTTAACACACACGATGTGTTGCCGAACTCGCTTTCGGCTCGTATCGACAGTCTCACATCTAGTGCGTTAAACTACCTTCATTCGTAACTTGTATCAAAAACCACTATTTCGTCATTCCATAACGCACTAACGCGAAAAAAATCGTTTTTTTCGATATCAAAATCATGGATGAAAAATTGACAATTCGATATCAAACAACGAAGACATGTTTTCTTCACTAGTGCTAAAAAATCGCGATGTTATCCTGTGTTTCCGATGCCAGTTAGGAAAAATCTTGTTGAAAAAGCGTCTGTTTAAGCGAGGGGCGGATATTTGTGTATTTTGAGTGCAAAAGGATTTTCTTAAAAAAATCCTCAAAGGATTTTTTTTGATTTCCAATGATTTTCTGTCGTTTTCTTTGATTTTCAAGAATTTTCTTTGTCAATTTCTATGGAATTTCTAGCACTTTGACACGATTTTTTGTGATTTTATTTTGATTTTCAAGGATTTTCTTTGATTTTCAAGAATTTCTTTGATTTACAAGGATTTTCTTGAGGATTTTTAATGAATTTGAGGATTTTCTTAACAATTGATTTTCCTTTGAGTGCAAAAGGATTTTCTTAAACAAAATCCTCAAAGGATTTTCTTTTATTTTCAATTATTTTCTGTCGTTTTCTTTGATTTTCAAGAATTTTCTTTGTCAATTTCCGAGAATTTTCTAGCTCTTTTACACGATTTTTGGTGATTTTCTTTGATTTTCAAGAATTTCTTTTGATTTCCAAGGATTTTCTTGATGATTTTCAATGAATTTGAGGATTTTCTTAACAATTGATTTTCCTTTGAGTGCAAAAGGATTTTCTTAAACAAAACCTCAAAGGATTTTTTTTGATTTTCAATGATTTTCTTTGTCCATTTCTGAGGATTTTCTAGCACTTTTACACGATTTTTGGTGATTTTCTTTTGATTTTCAAGGATTTTCTTTGATTTTCAAGAATTTCCTTTGATTTCCAAGGATTTTCTTAACAATTGATTTTCCTTTGAGTGCAAAAGATTTTTTTTTTATTTTTAATGATTTTCTGTCGTTTTCTTTGATTTTCAAGAATTTTCTTTGTCAATTTCTGAGGATTTTCTAGCACTTTTACACGATTTTTGGTGATTTTCAAGAATTTCCTTTGATTTCCAAGAATTTTCAATGAATTTGAGGATTTTCTTAACAATTGATTTTCCTTTAAGTGCAAAAGGATTTTCTACGTTTATCTGCCTCTCGTGTTTAAGTTGGAATTCTAACATTACTACATACTTGAAAGACCACAAAGTGTCCATGAAATGAACATTTCCTACTGGTGTCGAACCGTCACACATTTATATTATCGAATTTCAACTGCTTTACCACGATTTTTAGCGATTCATGCTCTCATAAGTTAGACAGAGAGACAGCAATTTTTGGGAAAATAAAGATAGCGACATGATTATGTAGTCGTAGCATCGGAAGCACTAAATCTAATGAAAATAAATGACGAAATGGTTAATTTACAAATCAATTATTGTAATTTTTTAGCGAATCATTACGAATAGATTTGGTTCTTCAACTGAAATTGAGTCTGTAAACATTTGAATTGATTCAATCAAATAAAACGTTTAGAGAGCGTGAAGTTTTTTGAGCCTGGGGGCCTATTTTCAATATTTTGTGACATTGAGATTTTTTCCAACGAGAAACATTTCTCCCTAACGAAATACCACGAGAGAATTTTACGAGAAATTGTCACATAAAATTTGACATTTACGAGAAATTCTCACAAGAAACGTCAACAGTCACGAATTGAAAATTGGATTTCGAAGAATCACGACGTCTCGTGTGAAGATTTCTTTCGACTTAAAATCTCTCGAATATTGAAAATAGGGTCCCTGGTATCGAGATACCAAACATTTTGAACGATAGGAACTTTTCATTGAGCGTGTATAAACGGCCAGACATTCACAGAGCGTTGAAATATTATACAAAAAGTATGTCAGTGAATGGAAAGAACGACAAATTAGTTTTAAATTAGATTACATCGTCGAAAAAGAATGAATTTATTTATCCTAAACACTAAATTTGATTGCTCACAATTAAAATAAAATTTCCCGAGTTTAAAAAATGGTAATTACCGGTATGTATAGTTTTATGGATGTTAAGTGAAGACTTCTGCGTAAAGCGTTTTAGACATACATTACATTCGAAAGGACGCTCGCCTGTATGGGTCCGTAAATGTATGTCGAGATAAGGCTTTCGCGAAAATGCAGCCGGACACTGTTCACACTGGAAAGGCCTTTCCTGAACTGCGCCACGACCAACCACACCAATTGAATGATAAAGATTTTATTTAAAAATTTGTTGCTTAATTTGTACGACTTCATTTTATACAAAATGAAATTCTTTTTTTTTGGAAATTTAATATTTCATTAAAATATAATAAGCATTAAGGAGGCTCTAAACTCACAGTGCTTTTTTATATATTTTGGGTCCACATTTGCAAACATTTGATAGATAGCATTGCCAAATTTTGGTGATGATTGAGAATGATTTTGGTTTTGTTTTTGTTTTTGAAGAACAGCCGCTCCTGTGTGTATTTCAATGTATGTAATGCGATGCACTTTATACGAATTGCTCGAACTAGCTTGTAATTGGTAATTTCTTATACAAATATAGAGTGAATCGTCTCAATCGAACCAAATGATCATCAAATTATTTTAAGTCGAACACTTTCTCTCAGTTACATTTTCATAAGAAATTAAAATTATTTTTGAACGAGCATCGTAATTTTTTCTTTTTGATGAAATCTGATAAGATCAGAAGTGACAGCATTTTTCCAGTTTTTCACTAAATCTACGATCACGATTTTACTTGTGCCACTTCTCAAAATATCATTAAAAATTTTGAACTATCAAATTGCAAAAATGCCTTTTTTTCAATTCAATTTTGACACGAATGACGTGTGTTTATGCTTTTTAAATGCCGAATAGTGAATTAAGTGAGAATTACAATAGTAGAGCCTCATTAGTTTTATAGAAAAATAATATTTGATGAATTAAAACCTAATTTGCTTGAACTTAAAATATGATGATTTCAATGGGGGTAAACACCATTTGAGAGAACAGGCTCAAAAACTGTTCCATAAAAATCCGATCCACAAAAATTTTTCTAAAGTGTCATAGTTCATCGAATCAAACACATTTACCACACACCGGCTATGTACCCCGTCTTTTTCAATTCAAATTGTCCCCAATTATTGATTCAGATTTTTTTGATTGACATTTATATGTTTGTTAATAGAGCTAACCTTAAGAGCCGTGACGTTCCCTAGAACTTCCTCTTATCATATTAATTCTCTTAATTTAAAATTTTGTGTTCTCATCCCTATCTTATTCATCTGACATAGGGCACTGCCATCATCACTGAGGTCCAAGTGATGGGCTGAGCGGCACGACCTAACTCCCAGGGTTATAATAAATCGTAGTAAAATTTCGTTCCGGATGTTAACATCACTCTCTCTGTGTTATTAACGGTGTTATTAGCGCCCTCTAGGTGTTATTAACGTCCTCCAGGTGTTATTAACATCGTCTAGGTGTTATTAACATCCTCTAGGTGTTATTAACATCGTCTAAGTGTTATCAACAAAGTCTAGGTGTTGTAAACATGGTCTAGGTGTTATAAACGTCCTTCAGGTGTTATTAACGTCCTCCAGGTGTTATTAACATCTTCCAGGTGTTATTAACACCGTCTAGGTGTTATTAACGTCCTGTAGGTGTAATTAACATCGTCTAGGTGTTATTAGAGAGTTTGGGCAAAGCGACTTATAGCCAAATTTGAAACATGCATATAGCTATAAGTATTAAGTTATATGTTTTACGTTATAAGTTACAAGTTACAAGTTTACGTTACGAGCTATGAGTTATAATTTATAAGTTACAAGTTTACGATACAAGTTATAAGTTTATAGCCTATATCAGTATTGTAACTGATCCAGATCAGTACTAGATCAGTTTTAAAACTGATACAGATCAGTAGTGATCAGTTTTAAAGCTGATACAGATCAGTACTGATCAGTTTTAAAACTGATACAGATTAGTACTGATCAGTTTTAAAACTGATACAGATCAGTACTGATCAGTTTTAAAACTGATTCAGATCAGTACTGATCAGTTTTAAAACTGATTCAGATCAGTACCGATCAGTTTCAAAACTGATACAGATCAGTAATGATCAGTTTTAAAACTGATCCAGATCAGTACTGATCAGTTTTAAAACTGATTCAGATCAGTACTGATCAAAACTATCAAAACATATTAGTTTTAAACTGATCTGTATTAATACTGATCAAAGTCAGTTTTTAAACTGATCAGTTCTGATGCGGATCAATTTTGGTCAGTACTGGTCTGGATCAGTTACAATATTAATCTGTGCTACAAACTTAAAATGTTAACTTATAACGCTAATTTGTAACTTATAACTTAAACATATAACTCAAAACAAATAGCCATTGTATATGTTGCCCAAACTGTCCATTAACGTCCTCTAGGTGTTATTAACGTCCTCCAGGTGTTATTAACATCGTCTAGGTGTTCTTAACGTCTTCTAAGTGTTATGAACGTCCTCTAGGTGTTATGAACGTCCTCTAGGTGTTATGAACGTCCTCTAGGTGTTATTAACGTTCTCTAGGTGTTAAATACGTTCGCTAGGTGTTAAATACGTTCGCTAGGTGTTATTAACGCCCAAATAGATTTATTACTTTCGCACCCACTGTGCGTGGGGCTATGTTAACCTGGACCTTATGTCCCGTCACCAATCGATTGAACGGTTTCAAAAAATCAAGAAAATTTGAATAATAAAATGCTTGAATTGAAATTGAAAGAAATTCATTACACCCCCCTATAGAACAAGCGCAAAAAACGCCTCGTCTTCCTTTTCGATGACCTTCCTTCAATTGGTCACCAAAAAAGGACTAGTCCCAACCAACTGAATCCAATGATGTTATGATATCAATGGCAATTATGTAAAAGACTACAAATAAATAGCAATAATTACAAATTTCATCTTTATATTTCGAATCGTTGGAAGAATCTGAATTAAAAAAGACTCACGTTAAAGTACACAGCCAATCTGAATTATAAGATAAAGAGATGAAGTAGTGTGGCAATTCCATTTAACAACTTGTTTTGAAAAAATCGACTACCTTAAGTACGGTGAGAGAATTTAAAAAATTGTTTAGTGATTCACCCCCATCAAAAACACGATAAAATAAGTGGTCATCGAAGCGATGATTACTGCAAGTGAATATACACAAATATCAAAATAATAGAAAGAATTAAAAATTAAAAGAAAAATATTTCGGACGTAAAATTAAACGAAAAAATTACAAAATTTAAACTTAAACTGTGGAAAATATTTACCAGTATGAATTCGCTTGTGTATATTAAGCGTAGACTTCTGCGTGAAACGTTTGAGGCAGATATCACAAGAGAAAGGCCTTTCGCCTGAAATACGAATGAATTCCCATTGCACATTACGTTTTGTTTACTTTTCGAAAAATATATCAAACCAATTCTCATTATTAACTTCAAATTAAATTAGCGAAATATTTGGTCACCTTTCGAAAGCAATTTATGATTCTGTCTCTTTTCAGGCAGCAAGATATGAGTGAATTTGTAAAACTGAATGTATTTTATGGCAAATTGCTTTATGAAGTTAAAACTTTATTTGAACTTTTAACAATTTTCGTTGCATTGCTGGTCATTAAATGAAATTGTAGATCGCTTTTGCATAGCTTGGAATTTTATTGTGTACACAGAGCTAAAGCTTCCCGTCGCTGCTGATTTGTCGCTCAAATTCTCACAACTTGCTAGTACCGGCGATGTAGCAGAAAAAAAGAACTTTGTATTTGTGTGGCTTAGGTTATTATTATTACAGCGGAATAGTGCTTGGTCCAGTGAACCAAGATTCTCTATTTAATTTTCGTGTTTGCGTTTTCGAATTTTTTACGAAGGAGACGGTTATAACCCAAAGTGAGTGAGTTGACACACTTGTCAACATAAAGATTTGGAAACACGTATGTTATGTAATGCGTGAAGCGTTTTTTACATGAGCGAATCGAATTGTTGAAAAAACGAAATATATTTGCGATGGTAGTACGTGAGCTAGAGAAGGATCGAAAAATCTCATTTTCGAATCCGGCCCTACCTACTACCTTTACTCATGTGCGAAAACTGGCTGACTGACGGACCAATCATATAACATACGAATGTACATTGTTCGAACGTATACAGTGAGTGTGGCATACCAAAATGCTAACAATGTAGATATATTTAAAACAATAAATTAATTTATGCATTGGTTTTGCATCAGAGAACACATGCATGATTGACCCGACTGTCGGTCAATTGTCGGTTGTGCAACTTACTTTACGAATATCCTCATTCCTCATCTTAACCGCACACCATTGAAACGATGAATGAATAAATGAATATTTTGTAGTGAATTTCTATTCAGAGAGAATATATACGTCATGTTTCCTGTAAAAAGGCTTTTGAATAAAATATCTCCAAACAGACAAGAACAATGAACACTTTGTTCATAGTATGAGGTTATTGTTGTCAACAATTTCTTCGCCAAACAATTATCGTCTTTACTCAAGAGACATGAAATTAGTTATACTGGGGCATACCACGAGGATCTTTGTTTTGACCGAAAGTTTTTTCATTTTCGACAGGTAAAATAGGGTCAACGGTTACCGGTGAAAATGTTGTTCATCATCAAAAGCACCGATAAAAGAAGTGGGAATATCGATAAGTTAACTGATTTATCGAATTTGTCACAGCATCCGTCGTATACCTGCTTTACTATATGCCCCATTGGGTTGTTCTACAACCATAACATTTGACTTTATTCTTTTGTGCTTGATGATGAACATATCCCTCACCTTTTGATCTAATAATTCACATTATTGGATCTTTTGTATCCCTCACGTTGATGAATTCTCGGAGGAGGTAAACTGCTATGATGTGGTCGACTACCTCATGGAATAGACAGTAATAGTACATTACATACGGGTTCGAAGGCCCCCAGAAACGAGTTTTGACGCTAGGGTGCGTGAAGGAAACGAGTTTCCAATGGGTGCAACGATCAAAACATTCTATTCCATGACTTATTCGGAAAAATGACATATTTCTTGCAAATTTACTAACCCCCACCCTTAGAGGTTGTTCATAAATACGTCTTGTTTTTATAAAGTTTTTTACCCCTTCCCACGTCTCCGTCGCTTTTCATATTTTTTTAGTCCAAGTCTGTAAACCTAGGGGGCGACTTTTTAGCAATGAAAAAAAGGAAATTTTTTTTTTTAATTCATAGAAATGACTGAAAAAGAGGATTTCCTCTCCGTCTTTCTTCACCACTATTTCGAGCATATTTTTAGGACAATCCTCCACCAAATCTCTTCATGAAAGACCCCTTCTCCGCCTTTTTCTGGACGTTATTTATAAACATTCCCCCTACCGAAAATTTTCTAAAATTTCGACTCGTGTAATTACCTCGCTCCGAGTTTCCTCCATGGTCCTTCATCTATGATCAGACCGGTAGTTACGCATGGTTCGGAGTCGTGGTGCTTGATACAGAAAGACGAACAATCGCTGCACACGTTCGAAAGAACAGTACTGTGGACAATATTTGGACCAGTATTCGATCAAAGGCAGAACCGATGGCGCAGACGTTTCAATCATGAGCTTAGCCAGCTTTAAGGAGAGCCGGACATAGTCAGAAACACTAAAATAAACCGTCTACATTGGCTCGGTCATGTACAACGAATGGAAGATCATCGTATTCCGAAACAAATCCTTAAAACCAGACCGCAGGGCAAGACAGGTGCAGGGCGTCCAAAATCCAGATGGTATGACGCAGCTCTTGCCGACTTAGAAATGGTGGGAGTATCCGGTTGGGGACGTTAGCTGCGGATAGGCCCGGTTGAAGAAGCATGTTGCAGAAGGCCAAGACCCTTAATGGGTTGTAGTGCCGGTTAAGTAAGTAATTACCTCGCTCAGGATTCAAATCGCACACTCCTGAAATAACAGTTTTCGTTGCTCACAGGGCCGATGTGACTACAGAAAAGAAAAGCTTATATTTCGACGTTTGTCCTCACAATCTGTGACCGATTGAAAATTGTAGATTACAGTTGGGGGTGCGGAAGTAAGTCATTACATGAGGGATCAGTTTTGTGAAATGAACCTAACTCAAAAGGGTGTTTTTAAGCAAAAAGTTTTGAAAACTGTTTTTTGACGAGTGTATAGTTTGTATCCCGAGCCGAAGGCGAGGTATACAACTGCACGAGTAAAAAAACGCAGTTTTTAAAGCTAGTTGCTTAAAAATACACGAATGAGTTTGCGAGTGTCACGAAGTAATCCAGAATGAATGACTTACTAAGCACCCCCACTGTATGCTGTTTGAATCGATGTCCCATCCGAAAACGCGTCATTTCATGTAGATATACGTGTAGTGAGAAGTTTCCGGTGGGGGCCCTGAAGATATTTGCAATGAATAACTTTCGGGGGTGTGCGCGTATGCATGCAATGACGCCGGGACATTGATTAAAATACTTATTCTAAGGTGGCCAGACGTTAAAGTAAATTTGGAGAACAAACGTTAGAAAGGAAACTATTTTTCCGTATTCGCTCGGATAAAGCCACGAAAACTCAAACCATAAGAACATACTTTCGAGTTTAGCACTAAATTGATCGCTGAGATGTAATACATTAATTCCGCACAATGTTGTGTAGTCTCCTAATCACAAGAAAAGCCCTTTTTAAAAGAGAAGCGCGACGCAAGTCGTCGTCCCTTCTTCAAAAACAACTGATATTTTGGGTGACGCTTACAGCTTCGGAACGCAAAAAATTCTTTGAAATATTTTCACTTTTGATTAAAAAAATGCGTCACAAATGCCTGACCCTCCCAACGTAACAATTTTTCTGCGCTTTCAGATTTCGCACGCCAGAAATTTGGCTACCCGTACTACACACATCACGGAACAGAAAAACTATAACATTGGGTGGTCCGGCATTTGTGACGCATTTTTTTAATCAAAAGTAAAAATATTTCAAAAGAATTTTTTGGGTTCCGAAGCTGTAAGCGTCACCCAAATTGATATCAGTTGTTTTGGAAGAAGAGACGAGGACCTGCGTCACGTTTACCTTTTAAAAAGGGTTTTTGTTGTGATAAATATCTCATGAAAAACTCACAAGCATCTCAAAATTACTCATAAACACCTCAAAATCTCAAAAAAATAGTCACAAAAAACCTCACTATGTCTCATGTATGAAATATCTGAAGATCTCATTTTAGCTGAAAATTTTTTTCGCTAAAATTTTTTTTTTCGCTGAAAATTTTTCTTCGTTAAAAATATTTTCGCCGAATTTTTTTTTCGCTGAAATCTTTTTTTCGCTGAAAAATTTTTTTCGCTGAAAATTTTTTTTGCCGAAATTTTTTTCTCGCTGAAAATTTTTTTTTCCAAAGAAATTTTTTTTCGACAGGAATTTTTCGCCGGAAATTTTTTTTCGCCAGAAATTTCTTTGGCTGAAAATTTTTTTCGCCGGAAATTTTTTCTCCAAAATTTGTTTTTTCTTTTCTTCCAAAACTACTGATATAGCAACAAAAACCCTTTTTAAAAGGGAAACGTGACGGAAGTACTCGTCTCTTCTTCCAAAACAACTGATATCAATTTGGGTGACGCTTACAGCTTCGGAACGCAAAAAATTCTTTTGAAATATTTTCATTTTCGATTAAAGAACTGCGTCACAAATGCCGGACCCTCCCAACGTACTAATTTTTCTGCGCTTTCAGATTTCGCACGCCAAAAATTTGGCTACCCGTACTCCACACATCACGCAAAACTTAATTTTTTTTTGTGTCAAATCTGAAAGCGCAGAAAAATTATTACGCTGGGAGGATCGGGCATTCGTGACGCATTTCTTTAATCAAAAGTAAAAATATTTCAAAAGAATTTTTTGGGTTCCGAAACTGTAAGCGTCACCCAAATTGATATCAGCTGTTTTGGAAGAAGGGACGAGGACTTGCGTTACGCTTCCCTTTTAAAAAGGGTTTTTGTTGTGATATCAGTAGTTTTTGAAGAAAAGAGGAAACAAATTTTAGAAAAATAATTTCTGGTCAAAAAAAATTTCCGGCGAAAAAAATTTTCGGCGTAAAAAATATTCGTCGAAAAAAAATTTCCGGCGAAACAAATTTTTGACGAAAAAAAAAGAGTTGAACATACGTTTTCAATAGGAAGCCATGCTGGCTACTTTTTAAGATGTGACCTGGGAATCCGTCACAAACAAATATTTATCTCATCTTAATATAAAAAAGTAGCATGACTACCCTATGTTTAAGACAAAAATTGTGAGCCTATTTTTTCATGGGAATGAAGGAATCTGACATTCGCTATTGAAAGTAAAAGCTCCGAAAGCTCTTTCTATTGTATTATGGTGTAAACTAGTGATGTAAACGGTGTGGTAATGCAGTTTATGGCTCAATTGTTTAACAAACCTTGTATTCTTCTTTCAGCGAAACAAAAATTCCAGCTAAAAAATTTTCGTCAAAAAATATTTCCGGCGAAAAAAATTTCCGATACAAAAAAAATTCCGGTGAAAAAAATTTTTGGCGAAAAATTTCGGCGAAATTTCATTCGACACGAAACATCTACATTTCTTTATCAAAAAAAAAAATTAAAAAAAATCAATTTCCCCCTAAATCCGTCCCATACCACCGTTGGCCATTTTATTGGTCACCCTGACACACTATACACCCAACCCAACAACTTTTC
>CM055403.1:60185101-60213082 GCA_029228625.1 Pseudolycoriella hygida | reverse complement strand
TTCATGTAACAAATACGATGACTGAGAAAATATCATTTTTATAAAACGATATCTAAATTCCTATAGAATTCAGCGGTAAGGGGTGTAAAATTTTTAACAAAAATCCCTTCAGTAAATCTATTAGCTAGGGTCAAGTATTTAAAATAGCACACGTGGGTCTTTTATTTAATTGTGAGGTAATAATTTAAAAGAATCCAATACAATTGGCTTTTGTCATTTTGATATAAAATCATACGGAATTTTCCCCTCGAGTATTTTTGATGTGTAAAATTTGATATTAAGGTACAGATGCACGTGAATTTTGTCAAATAGTTATGAAAATCAATGGTCATGACTAATTATATCTAAATACTTTTCTGTAAATTTCACTCAACATTTGTGTATAACCGCATTTTATCAGCGTAGGGTTTGGTCATCTCTATAATGTTTTGAGCATCGCTAAAACCGCGGGCAGCTGCGCAAATTCAAAATAAAATATCAATCTGATTCAGGCCATTAATTCTGGCCCATAAATGTCATCCTCAAAATATTTATTACAGGGCATTAGACAGTACATGCCAAAAAGTTACATCTGGATGGCAATAATCTGAATTAGAGCTATTGTCATAATCATCCCGTAGATAATAAAATATTTTAGCGAGACCATTAATCTGAATTTGGACTATTGTTATCGCCAAAAAGTTGCAGCTGAATGACAATAATCTGAATTAGAGCTATTGTCATCATCATTCCGTAGGTAATAAAATATTTAGCCAGACCATTAATCTGAATTTGGACTATTGTTATCACCATCCGAAAGGTAATAAATTATTCACCACTGCCCATTAATGCCAAATTCCCCCTATTGTCCCATACTGAAGAAAAGTACTCAAAACCCATTAATTTCACCCCTCCATTGTTGTCACCCCTCCTCTAGGTAATAAATCAATTAGTCACACCCCATTAATTTTAAACAATACTTGCCAAAAGTGGTAATATCTCTTCTAACACAGTCCAAAAATTTTGCTCATATGAACGGTGTTCTGCAGTAACTGAGTGTTTTTATTGTGGTAACAATAGAATGACAAAGATGGTGCAGAACACCGTTCATATTTGACCCATACTTTGAATACACTCACACACACATACAAAACATTCTTTTATATGGCGTCTTCTATGAGCCCTGGCGCCCAAACGAAGCCGGTGCCTCCCCCCCTTTTTAAAATCTCATATGGCGTAGAATGCCCACCCGAAGGTCCCTGCAAAATTTCAAGAAAAATTATCGAGCCGTTTTTGAGCAAGAGCCAAAAAAGTTGGTTTTCATACAAATGGCTGTGGAACTAACTAACAAACCAAGGGACGCAAGGGGAAAAAGTCAAAACTTAGCTGTATATATGGTTCCGCCGTCTACGAAAAAAATTCTTCCTAATTCGTATCGTATGCGGACTTGCGTCACGGGCGCATGGCTACCGCGTGCCCATGATATTTCGTCGTTAAAAGGACAATGAGAAATTTCATTGGAATTCACCTTCATATGATGAATTTTTTTATATAGAGACCGGAGTTTATTACGTTGAAGTGAATTCATAAAAAGGTCACAGGAAGCAAAACTTCACAAAATTAACAGAAATTTACTAAAAGAATTTAATTTGCCTAATAGACTCTTATGTAATAGTTAATTATGTTCTTGCTTCGTGACATGTACGCATTCTCAACAGAAAAAATTGCTTTTGTTGTTTCGGCGAATTGGTAGTCCGAACGAAATTTTATGGCGCGGTTCGCAATTGCAAGTGTGCATGTAACGTTGCAACATTTGCGTAAATTTTCGAAAGCTTTGTTCAGTAATAATGAGAATTGGTTTCAATAAATACATTTTACATACCTAGGGAGGGAAACCGCACTACCCATACCCTTGATATATAAAATCTAATGCCCAACGAAGGAGAAAACATTTATGTGATTACACCACAAAAATTGTTTACTCCTATCGTTGGCGTTCGTAACAAATTTTTATTTTTCGAAAAATACCTGTATGTATTCGCATATGGATGTCCAAGTAGGGTTTCCGGCAGAATGCAGCATTGCACTGTGAGCACTGGAACGGTTTGTGCATGCTCCAATAACCTGGAACAATTAATAAACAGCGGCCGATTAGACATAATATTCACAATCAATTTGTCTTTCAATTTTTATTGTTTTAGGTTCTTCTTTTTGAGTAACAAAATTGAACAGAAAAAATCTATCGAAGCATTTGAAACAGAAGAAAAGTCTAATAAAAATGTCAATTATGCTTAAAAGTTTAACATAAACAAAATAGAAAAAATAAAACAAAAGTAAAAACATTTAACATAAATTAACTAAACGAAAGAACGCAAGAAGTATGTGCTTTTCTAAAAATTTCTCATCAAAAGCAAAACGAATTTTGAAAAGTAAATTTTTATTTTATCATTTGTTCTGCTAAGTGCAGCCAATTTTTTTATGCAATTTCGCAATAATAAATGGTTAGATCATGCAATTTCGAATTCAATTTCAATTAAAAACATTTTATTTTTTTTAGTTTATTCTTTCAAATCATCAAAAATTATTCACTTTCAACAATAAATTGAATGGAATGGCCACTGTTTATTTTCGGTTATTTTAGCTCGTGCATACACAAAACGTTCCAGGAGGCTCGCCAATAACAATTACATAAATATTCATATGAAAATCGTCTTTAATTTTATTATTTTCGAATAAAGGTAACAAAAATTCCAATGCGTACCTCCCATAGCAACATAGAAAAGGAATTGATTAATTTCCAATTTACTAATTTAGTTAATTCATTAATTGGAACACAAAGTTTTTAATTGGATTTTAGAACTTAAAAAATCGGAAACAATTTTATTTGTTCATTCAAAATTTTAAATTGCATTGTATAGTAACACTCGTCGGATAATAATATTTTCCATTTCATTTGCATACATTTTCATTTTTTTTTTTTTTTTCAAAAGTTTTATTTATGAGTTTTGGGCCAATTTTCTATCTTTATACGAAAAACAACATTTCTTTTTAAATTGTTTCCCAATGATTAAAGTCTTAAGATGTCGGACTCGTGGATGAGTGAACTTCAAAAGTCGTACTTGCTGTTAACATTGCGACACGTGTATCTATTTCCATATCAGTAGCATAAACAAACGATCTGCATGCGTAATGCACATATCAGCACCGCACATGTGACCGAAGTAGGACTTTTATAAAACTTGAGATGTCTAAACTTTGGCGCCTTTGAATAATCCTAACATGAGTAATAGATTTTCATGCTTGCTAGCAGGGACGAAAAGAAAAATGTAATCCCACGGGGCGAAAGCCTTCGCTTACATTTTTCAACTTTCGTCCCTGCTAGCAAGCCTGAAATAGTTATTTACGCAACAATGGAGCAGTTCGAAAGTGCTTTGCCGTGTTGCGTATTAAGTTTTTCATGCTTGCTAGCAGGGACGAAAGTTGAAAAATGTAAGCCCAAGGGGCGAAAGCGCCCTTGTTGCGTAAATAACTATTTCATACTTCATATGCGGTGCGAAAGTAAAAATTTCATCCCATGGGACGAAATTTTTTTTTCGCCCCTCGGGCTAAAGCCCACGGGGCGAAAATAAAATTGATATTTTATATTGAAATTGATGATATTTTTTTTACTTTCGCACCGCATATGAAGCATGAAAAATATAATACACCACTCGGAGATACTTTCGTACCTCTCCCCTGTAGTGTAATAGTTATTTGTGTATTTTTGCTTGTAGACTCGCGAAATTGCCTAAAATCAATCGTCCAAAACAGGTACACAAATAACTTTACATGTAAAGGGACGAAACCCAAAAAAAAAACTTACAAAAATGCCCTCATTTTCGGCCCCGTCGCATGTAAATAACTATTTCATTACTCGAACAACGAAAATTGTAATTTTCGGGCCCCATTTGAAAACCGAAAATAAAAAAATTGAACTTATGTGTTGTCAACTTACCTACATAATACGAAAGTCAACTTAGATAATGCGAAAGTAAAAATACACAATGCGAAAGTGGAAATACACAGTACAGTGCGAAAGTGGACGTACACGACGGATGACGCTGTAACTGTTTGATCGCTTATTGTTGTTTTTATGTTCCGGGAAACTACAATTTTCGTTGTTCTCGTAATGAAATAGTTATTTACGCAACAAGGGAGCAGTCCGAAAGTGCTTTGCCGTATTGCATATTAAGTTTTTCATGCTTGCCAGCAGGGACGAAAGTTGGAAAATGTGAGCCCCGTGAGATTACATTTTTCTTTTCGTCCTTGATAGCAAGCATGAAAAATTATGTGAATTACAAGGGATGACGTATGAAAATTCAACCTGTGCGCTTGCAGCCCTTGCCTTCGGCAATTCTCCTACAGGGTTGAATTCTCATACTTTCATCCCTTGTAATCCAAATAACTATTTAATATTCGGAGTAGAAAAGCTTCAATAGTTATTTGGATTACGAGGGATGAAAGTATGAAAATTCAACCCTGTGCGAGAATTGCTGACCGCGCCGAAGGCCAGGGCTGCAATCTCACAGGTTGAATTTTTATACGTCATCCCTTGTAATTCATATAATTTTTCATAACGAGAACCGAAAATTGTAATTTCCCGGAGTCAAAACATAAAAACAACAATAAGCGATCAAACAATTACCGCGTCGTCCGTCGTGTACGTCGACTTTCGCACTGTGTATTTCCACTTTCGCATTGTGTATTTTTACTTTCGCATTATCTAAGTTGACTTCCGTGTTATGTAAATAAGTTGACAACACATAAGTTGAATTTTTTTATTTTCGGGTAATGAAAAAGCTTTAGTTTTTCGATCCTTTTTGGTGGTACATTTAATTCAATTGATCGTGTCTTGTCACCATAGCTGAATTTACGCCTCAACATAGTCTCTTTTCTCTAGTGGCATCATCCATGCTCTGAAGAGGTCATTCATCGAACAACCTTCTCATTTTGTCCCCCGGGTGCCCACGAAATTTAAAAATACTTTGAAAAGTTAGTTTCTCTTAAAAAAGGCCTCTGTTTGTTGAAATTTTACTACATGAAAATATTCTAAGCGACGATGAAATAAGGAGTCCAGGCATAAGACCGGTCCTTTCCGTAGTGCCTGAACTCTTTATCTTATCGGCGTCTAGAACATTTTCATGAATAAAAACTGCAACAAAAAGAGGTTTGCATTTCAAGCTGGGCGACCTGATGCCAAAAAAGTTTCTTTGACAATGCTGGAGTGGAAAACCAGTACATTACTATGCACTCGGTTCCAATTCGGCACAAGGCTGCCTACTTGAGAAGTTTAAGTTACCATGAAGAACGCAGCCTGGTGCCAAAAATCTGTTAAGAGTGCACATTGCTTACTCTTTAGCCATCTGTCGGAATCATTTCAACTAATGAAAATTAGTATGGAAAAAGTCGCAATTCACTGTAACGTTTTCCTCTTAAAGCCTCAAATGAAAATGAATGCTTATGTCGTCATTACATAGCTAACCTATTCCCAAACCAAGTAGCGGAAACACTTTTGGAGAAAACATTTACATTTGCTAGAAATGTGAATTCCAATATTTCGCTGCTAAAGTCAGTCTTTCAGCTTTTCCACTCAATAAACACTTCAAAACGCATAATTTTATCGACCAATGTGTTTGCTCACTTAATCTTTAATTGAATAATAACTTTAAATGACAGAAAACATTTTCTACGAGTCAGAAATGGATAAAAACTTTTTGAGTTGATACATTTGCAAATATTTGTAAACGTCAAAAGCCAACAAAGATGTCGGCCATTTTTATTTGCAATCGTCAACTCAAATTTTTTTTATCAATTTCTGACTTTTAGAAAATGTTTTCTGTCATTTAAATTGATTATTCAGTTAAAGACTAAGTGAGCAAACACATTGGTCGAAAAAATATGCGTTTTGAAGTGTTTATTAAGCGGAAAAGGTGAAAGACTGACTTTTGCAGTAAATTATTGGAATTCACATTTCTAGCAAACGTAAATGTTTTCTGCAAAAGTGTTTCCGCAATAGGTTAAGTATGTAATGACGACATAAGCATTCGTTTTCATTTAAGATTTTAAGAGAAAAACGTTACAGAAAATTGTTGAAAAGATTCCCACAGATGGCTCTTTTGTAAGCAGTGTGCACTCTTAATGTCATCGAAACTGCAGTTACGAATATTATACGTCGCATTAATTTCAACTCGGCATCAGGCTGCTTACTCAACATATTCTACTGACAACATAGAAGACAGCAGCAGCCTGGTGCTATATGACGTTTAATATTCTTTACTGCCGCTACAATGACTTTAACATATTTTCGGCACCAGGCTGCCTTCTATAAGGCTGCTAAAACTTTTGAAGTACGCAACCGGGTGCCGAGTCGGAATCAAATGAACATTTATGTACCCGTTTCATCATCATCATCCAACATTGTCAAAGGAATTTTTTTTGGCACCGGGCAATGAGCAAGATTCTTGAATCTATTTGTAGCACACGCATAGAATAGAAGAAAACAAACGAGTAATAGTTTATTAACCGCCGGCTAACGCTAAGAATACCATCCTTATGACTGTACTCTAAATAGCCGGCGGTACTCTTCCGATAGCCGGCTGTACTCTTGGTCTCAGCGGTACTCTAGAGATAGCTGGCGGTAATTCTAGTGGAAGCTGGCGGTAATTCTAGTGGTATTCACATCTGCTTCATTAATAAATTTCTCTGTATCAGTGCACACGTGAAATGTGTGGATGTATGGGAAGCTGTGCGCTGGAGAGTGCTGTATGAAGACACAAAAAAGCAGGGTGGAATGCCTCAGCACAACTTTCTGGGGCAACTCAGGCAAATCCGATAGACCATTGACGAGTTGCAACTTCCATGTACCCGAGCAGACGCAGCAGTGTCGGGAGTGCAAGATTTCAACTGTAGTAGTCATTCGTTTCTGTGTGCCCTATCCGAGGGTATAAAATCGGTACCACTGGGTTGGGGTGCACTCAAGTATCAACAATATTGATGCTTGACCCCAACATGGTCCACATAGGTACTGTAACGTGGTGTTAACCGGTGACTGCGCCAATCCAAGAAAGCAGTAGAGACTAAGAGAGGTCTCGGCCCCGACCCAGGGTGGTGGAATGCACTTGCATGCAGGATCTCAATTGGGTAGCGTTTTAACTCGCGCTAATTGAGCGTAGCTCAATTCCACGTCCATGGGGACCGCGCGGTATCTGCGGCATAGTTTTTACTAGGTACGCACGTTAATTTCGAGTAATTTTTGTTTTGTTTGAAATAACGGAAATTTCGCCAATAATATTTCAGGAGATGAAGCTTTGTTTCCATCTAGACGAGGTCGTGAATAGATCAAGTCTTGCCTCACGTCTGATCAGGCAGTACAACATAAGTTTCAGCTGTTTCGTCGGGGACAAAACATTAAATTTGTATAGGGAAACATCGTTTTTGCGAATTAATCATTTCCTGTATTTCATTACCAAATGAATGACGATGTAAGTTCATTTAATGTTACTTTAAAATAACTCACTTGGTCCGCTTTATACAAAACACAAAATGAATAATTCACAAAAAACGAATTTCTTCCATTCAAATTTAATGTTTTGTCACCGACGGAACAGTTGAAACTCGGGACGCAGCTGTTTTGTGGCCAATATGTGAAATAGGCGCTTGATCCATAGTACAACAGTAATCCATACAAACTCCACGCTGTATCTGAACAATCAAAAGTATTGTTTTGAGATCATTAATGCGTAAGAAAATGAAAGAATAAAGTAATACCTGGTTCTGATCGTTGGAACGGTAAAGTAAACCATATACTAGGCAAAGAAAATCAGACGCAAGGAAACACTGTGAATATACATAAACTGTTGCCTTCAACAAAAATGTATGCCCTATTGGGTTTCGACGGTTTGATTTCGTGCGGATTTGTTTATGCGTTGCTCTACCTTCTCTGTGTCAGCTGTGGAATGACTGCACTAAGATTTGTGTAATAAGGAGTTATTCATAAAAGCCGTGAGATGCTGGGGGAGGAAGTGAGTCTAAAAAAAGCGGGCGCTTTTGGACAGGGGAGACGGTGTGTCGAAGGCAGTTGGACGTTCAACGAAAAGTTCGGCTCTAGGACCGATTATCCCCAGTCAAAATATCCCCGGAAAAAATGTCCCCAGACAAAATATCCCACAAAAAACAGACAAAATATCCCCAGATGTAATGTCTACTCAGAAATGGTGAATTAAGGTAGGTATTATTAATTAGATTTATATTGTGTGTTGGGAGGCTCTGCCCCCTCACCCCCGAGCCTACGGCGGGCTTTTGTTAGCCTTGCAGGCAGCCTTTCGTAAATGGGGCGCTGCCCCAAGCCCTGCTAGGGGCTCCGCCCTCTAGACTCGCTTTTTTGTTTTTGGTTGTTTATTTCAGGCCTGCGGCGCTAAGTACACTTCACATTGAATATTCTTAATTTTTTGAGTGTGGATATTTTGTCTGAGGGGATATTTTGTCTGAGGGGATATTTTGTCTGAGGGGATATTTTGTCTGAGGGGATATTTTGTCTGAGAGGATATTTTGCCTGAGGGGATATTTTCTCCTTTTTTTTAATGGAAAAATTGTGGTTATTATGTCTGGTTATTTTGTCTGGGGATATTTTGTCCACGGGGATATTTTGGTTAGGGATATTTTTTTTTTTTTGACATTCGGTCCTAACCCCAAAAAGTTCACATGTTATTATTGAATTTTTCTGTGTTAACATCAAATCCCGTCAAAAATATTTCATTGACATTTGAGGGGAACATCGAGGCTTGCGAGATACGATAAGCATAAAAGAGAAAACAGATGTACGGAATGACGAATTCTCCTGTGAGATTCAAATAATTTATAAAATTCAGTCAAATAAATTGCATCTTATAGACAGAGATGACTTTTGGGAAAACTTATCGATATTTAAGTTTTGACCATTTTTAAGTTTCCCGCAACTCACTGGACGTCTTTTTGGAATATCCCTTAATAGCGTCCAAACATTTCCTTAGTTTTCTAATTCCCCCTCCCCCATAAGAACGTCGTTGTTGCATGTCCCCCAACGGAATATGAGAATAGAAAGCAATACCTGTGGAAGTACATACATCGTATCGCAAATAGCTTTTTGTATACAAAAAAACAAGAAACATATTTCTACGCTCTATTGAAAATAACGTTTTCTGATAGACTTACGACACACTAAGTTGTAATTCTTAAACAAAAGCAAAATCATTTACTTGTAATTTGATATGGAGGTAGCGGTCTGACGCAAGTTATTAGTGCAATTAGTAGATTTTTATTGTTCAAAGTCACGATTTTAAATAAACCGCAAAAATATGTCAATAAATGGATATTAATTTTGAACGCGAATGGCCTATCTCAATAATAAATATTGAAATATGAAATCTATTTGCGTCAAGTCAATGCAAATCAATTAAAATAAAGCTAAAGTGACAGATAAAAAATTATTCTCTATTGCTTCAAACACGAAAGCAATTAAAAAAGTTTCTTTTTTCGAGGTTTGATTGCAAGTACACGATTACGAAGTTTATAAATAAAATGCAAAGAATACGATGTGGAAAGGAAAACTTGGTTGAGATTAATTTACGATTTATTGTAATTTCAATTAAAATTTTCACCGAGTGTTACCATTTTATTCAATTTACTACTTGATTTTGACAGGAAATTTATAAAAAAAAATTATTAACTTTATACTTTGGTATAAAAAAGCGACAACAAGAATTATAAAAGAAAAAAAGTGAAAATTTTCTTTTACTTTTTTTTTTAAATAAATAATAGTAATAACGTAAATAACACCAACGAACCCGTATGAATTCGTGTGTGCAATGTAAGAGCGCACTTCTGTGTGAAAGTCTTCAGGCACTGGCTGCATTGGAAGGGCCGTTCGCCTATCAAATTAAAACAATATTCCCCGATTTGTTTGGTATTCACTTTTAAGATGTTTTTTTTTATGTTTTAGTATTACATAAAATATATTTACAATAACACTATATGATGAGAATGAGGTTGAAAAAAATAATTTATTTTTATTTGGAAAAGTGGCACTTTAGTATTTTAATCCTTCATTTTAATGAAAAGAAACGAGTGAGTTTGGTAAACAATTTTCTTTTTATTAACATAAATGTTGTTCCAGTAACATTTGCATTAATAAAATGCCGCTTTTTATATGATTGTGCATTTGATATTGGAATTAACCACGTGTATAGCTAATTAGTATAAATATTATAACGTAAAGCAGTTCTTAATCAATGTTCATCCACGTCTCCTTACACGGAGCAGAAAAACTTAAGAAAATATTTACTTCAAATGTATGTTTCATATGTACATACGTTTGCTGCAGTTAAAAGTAACTTTTTTTAATGTTCGTTTTATTTATCATCCTAATAAATCCATGTCCGGGAGGGAATTTAATAATAAAAGGTAAAAGTAATAAAAGGAATGCGTCGCATTAGCGAATTATAAAACAAATAACATTTTGCAGATAGTGTAACTAACGTGCGATGTACTTGAGATTTATGGGAGTGATTACTCTCTCGGTACGCTGCAACACGCTGGTAACGAGAATTGCGGATAATGAATTTTTTTCGAAAAACGAAACATTTTTATATAAGGAAACGGATATGAATCGCCGCCCGTACCAGACATGAGATTTTTTGCAAAATGTCGGCGGAGATCGGCCGACGGCGGCTTAAGCCGGCACGAAACAACTACTGGAAGATATAATTTTTAAGCTAAACACAACTTTTAAGGAAACTGTCTCGGCTGTACTAAATGTGTTTCCGTATGTTAGCGACAAAAAAATCGGATGTTAGATAATCAATTCGGTATAATCACTCTAACCCTGTATGCCAGGGGCGTGACAGTCTTTTGTTTTGATCACAAGTAATACTCAATGTTTAGTTAGCTGCAGTTACGACCGAAGCTAACTTCATTGCAAAGAGAATCAGCTGATTTCATTCATAAATGTACCAAAATCAGCTGAATCCAAGGTTGCCCAGGAAGGACTAGGGGTGCAGTCACCCATTTCAAAGCGTGAACTGTTTTGACATAGTCCACTATCTACCACAGCTCCGCGTTGCAGCGCCACTAGGCAACTCAACCAAGCGCTGGGGCCGGATGCGGCCATATCGCATGGCACACTACACCCGAGGGCTCCCCAGCCCCGCGGTACCGAATTTACCGCACGCCCATTAAGGTGCACCACACCCTCTTTAATAATTTTAGGTCGCCCTATAACTATACATTCGTATGAGATAAAATGGTGCTGCCCATTCATAATAAAATAGAGTATGAATAAGGTGATTTCATGAGTGTAATGTGCTCAATTTTTCTCTCAAATCCATACAATTTTAATTTATTATGTTACTCCGTGATAAACAAAATACTACAAAAAAATTATTGTTGGCAGGAAATGTACTCTTTATCTCTTTCACTTAAATTCGATATTACGACCATTTACCAATCCCTTGATGCAAATCATGCATGCAAATTTTGATTAGAAAGGGGGGAGGGGATAAATCCCCCAGTCTCGAACTTTTCAAGGGGCCTGGCTAGTTGTTTTGGGCGCCCGTCCTGTCCTAAGGCCGAAAATAAAAAGAGACGAGCCTGAATGATCATTTTTCAAAATTTTTGCTTGCGGCGCTCAAGCAACTATTTCTATTTAAATAAAAAATTATCAAAAAGTCCAAAAATTTTCACCGCGGTAATGTAATTTTGCAAGTAGTTCATTGCACTCAGTGTCAAATATTAGGTCAATATTTATTATTGGACCCGTACGATGTACAAAGGTCCTATGCGTTTACTACAAACAATTTTATTGTAACATGGGGTAGATCGAGGCGGGAGTGAGGGTGATGCATTTAATATCTACTAGAGATGACGAATCAGCGAAAAAAATGTCCATCTATGGGTTTGTCCGTCCCGCCATTTTTTTCTAATCGGCTGCACCGATCACCCTAAACTTTTTCTCATGAAAAGTACATAATATCCCATGATTCAAGTTCAAAGATGAGCAAAATCGGTCAAGTGGTTCCAGAGATATGATTGAAAAAGTTGGTTGGTTGGTTTTTCAAGAGTCGGTGAAACTTTTTGCAAATACCTCAGCAAGTATAGCGCGGAAATTGTTCATCTTGATGTCAAATGAGAGCATTTGATCTCAAAAATCTGGAAAAATGTTTTGTGGAAATCGGGTCTGGGCTCTGGGACCAATGGAATGGATGAAATTGAGTTTTTTGGCCATATACGTTAGAAGATGGTTTTTCGTATTCAGGGTTTTAGGGAAAAATGGTCAAATACTGGATTATGACCACCTCTAGAATTAGGCGGGATGACCCATATCTCTAGAATTATGAGAGTTAGAAAGAACACGTGTTTCAGGGTTTTCTCAAAAAATGTCGGTTCAGTCACTTCTAGAATCAGAAGGGATGACTCATATCTCTAGAACTATGGCAGTTAGAAAGTTGCTTCCAAAAGAAAAGGTGTAGAGAATAACATTTTAGAGAACACGTGTTTCAGGGTTTTAAGCAAAAATGACACCATCCCGGAATATATACCCTTTTACAATTGCCGTACTTAGGGAGGGTTTTGACATTACCTTGGGTAATTTCTGTGAGTCGTTGGAATTCTGATAGTTTTAAAAACTTTGCAAAAATTTGCAATTGTGATAAGTTCGCACCTATTTGTTTGCCACATCTACTCTGATACGTACGGGTCTTTGGTTGTGTTTCTTCTATATTTTCAATAAATGCGTCCTTTTGTCTTTTTGTGCCTTTTTGTCTTGACAAGTTTTGTTAAAAGAGTACCGCAGTGGAAAATCCTTATTTTAGGCTCTGACCCCTGTGGTAAAGAAGTTCTTCGAAAAGAGGTCTATTGCGTTTACCACGACGTTTGTAACCAGTCGATTTTCGACCCGGGAATTGGAGGGGGGGGGGTCATCGATCATGATGCTTAGATGGCGAATCAGCAATAAAAAAAAATGTCCGTCCGTCCGTCAAACGATAACTCGAGTAAAACACAACTGATTTTCAAAAACTTTTTTTCCCCTGAAAGGTAATCGAAAAATCTTTTATTGGATTGAATCTAGGCACTGTCGGTCCAAGGGCCGTTTTAGTGGTTTCTGCTCTTTTGTACATAACTCGAGTAAATCTTTTCCGATTTTCATAAACTTTTTTTTGTTTGAAAGATCTGGGCATAGCCGCCAATCTATGGAAGAAACTAGGACACTAAAAACGAGTCTCTGCTGGGGCTCTATGTGTTTTTTGAACATAACTCGAATAAATCTCTTTCGATTTTCACAATTTCTTTTTTAAATCGAGAGGTCTAGGAATGTCTCACATTTTATGGAATACAATTTTTGGATAAGAGGCCCTTGGACTCAGCCAGGTCCCAAAAACTGAGGTTCTACTAGAGCCCAACGTGCTTGTTTATATTTAGGGCGTATCGAATTTCAGACATTTTAAAACCTGTGATGTAGTAGCATCAAAAACTGAGTCGGAATATGTGGTTAGGCGGGCCGGCCGGCTCTGGCAAGAAGTGTTCCCAACCGGTTCAGTGGTTCAGTTGACAATATCTCTGTGAAATACCATCCGTTTTTAAAAGTGATGTTTTAGCACAATGTAGAGCATTAAATATGCTACAAAACTGCCGAAGGTCCCGATCGTCCAGGTAACGTAGTTAGCGAGTTGGCCTAATACCCAAGGCTGGTTATTTCAAACTTTTGCGTGAATTTCTGGACAGGCAGGTAGCATAGAGTGGCTGAGGATATGGGATGATAGAGTAGGTCGAGGCCTACAAATATGCGTAAGGTTCCCGGTCTGGCGTTTTATCTTTGACATTTCTTCAACTACTCATTGTATGGGGTATGTCAAAGTGTAACATATTTGGAACTTAAGACCACTGTAATTGAAAATGAGGTTCCTTTTTCACTAAAATTAATACGAAAGTAAATGCGGACGCGAATTCTGTCTTTGAATTGAAAGAACACTGAGATATTATTTGCGAACATACGAATCCAAACAAATTGCTATTGACTGCTTAACCTGACCAATCTATAGTTAAACTAACTGGTCTTTGGAGGCAGATGGTACTAAAGAACTTAGTAGTACCAATAGTCGGCACTTAGTATCATAAAACAATTTTTCATGCTTGCTAAGAGAACCGAAAGTACTTTCAGCCCTCTTACGAGGGCCTCAATGTACTTTCGGTTCTCTATATCAAGCATGAAAAACTCAATACATCACACAGAAATGACATGTCCTTGTGATGTAAATAACTATTTCGTCATACATGAATTACCTGTACGAAAACTATATTTGGTCACGTAGACATAGACATGGATGAATGCGACAATAGACCGAATCAAAAGACTTCAGGGAAATTCGCTTCCTCTTATTCACTGCAAAATGTTTTACACACGACATGTTACGCACTTCGTAGAACTGATTCCAAAAAATGAAAACGACGTTTTTCTTAACAACTGAAACGATTGGAAATTTTGCATTCGAAGACGTAGCAAATTGCTCGTATGACTAAAGCGTGTTATGTGCATAGCGTGTGTCTTGTGTATGAATCTTCGTAATCTTTTCCGTGATTTTTGTATTTATTGAAAGTTTAACTTTTGTGTTTAGGAATATGTTTTGTCGTTTGTGTGTTGGAAACATGGCGTGTGTTAAATTTTGTGCATTATATGAACAGAACTGTTCTGAACTTTCATGTCAAGCGTTTTTTGTCAACCTGCTCCGTGCACTAATCGTTGCATCTACGTGGTATAAGGAAAATATTAACTTAAAAATTCAAAACTTTGAAGAGCCTACGATCACTTGCTTAAAATATTATTAAAATCTAGAGCCCATCTTTAGGCATGGCCAGAGTTGAAGGGAGGGGGGCGAATAGCGTCTAATACTGAGGTTATTCATTCCTGGGGAGGATAGCACTCACCACAATAATCTAACTATTCACCCCTGGCACCTGCCCCTGACCTTATGGCGAAAAGAACTTAAATTGCCATCAATCTTTTATGGGGCGTTCCAAACAGACAGAAAAGTATCTAACATTTGACGCGAATGGGCGGAAATTCTGGTGGTTGTATGAAAATAAAAAAATTATCAATTTCATCAATAAAGCAACCATCGAGAAGTAGCAATCTGACCCCTGAAGGTTGTAGTTAAAAAATATTGGCGTGTGAATAGTAATAGCGAAGCCAACATACAACTACTCTGCTGGAGCCAGATTTTCTTCTCTTGATGTTTCAAAAATATTTAAATGTTCTGGCCTTCTCACCGAGTTTCTTAGTGCTGTACGAATACTTTAATCTCGAATCCATATTTCAGTTGCAAATCCATTTTTGAAATAATCATTAAAATGACATTTTGTTTGATTTGAATAAGAATTTACCAATATACGCATGGTTAATCGAATAACAAACACATGTGACGATAATACATTTATGGTAATTTTTGTGCAAAACAATGAATGTTTCGTTTTTGTTTAAAAATTATATTATTAATAAATATCCAATTTAAATATGATAAAATAAAACATTGTAACGAAGAAATTAACATAACAAATGTAAAATAGAATCGAAAACAAAACGTAAAAACTAAACACAAAAAATTGTATTTGATAAAAGTGGGTATAATTTGTATGTGGAGATGATTCACTTTAATTATTAATTTGTTTTAAATTGATCGAATGACTTTTAATTAAATAACATTATGATTGTCGTAAAAGGAAAACCGGACGAAGCTTAACTAAAATATGTACAATTGAGCTTCTCTGAGTAGCTGTAAAGTGGGGATACCTTTCGAAGGAGAGTTTTTTTAAGGCCCATAACTTGTGTGCTAAAATATAGTCTACATTTAGGCGCTCAAATATTATATTTTCGCTGATATCCGTGGACAAAGATGCAGTTTCAAAAAAGTAAGTAAGAATTTCCCTTCCTAAATATGTTGCCTTTTAAAAGCAACTAAACTTATTTTTTGGGATTGAACCTTGTCTCAGAACGACGAGTTTTTGTGCAAATTTTTACGATTTTTTCGCCGTTCTCAGAGTAGGTAGGATCCCAAAAAATAAGTTTAGTTGCTATTAAAAGGCAACATTTTTAGGAAGGGAAATGCTGACTTACTTTTTTGAAACTGCGTCTTTGTCCACTGATATCAGCGAAAATATAATATTTGAGCGCCTAAAGGTAGACTATATTTTAGCATACAAGTTACGGGCCTTAAGTGAAAGAAGTTTAAAGTAAGAGGGTGCTTAACGAACCAAGAGCCGTTTTTTTTTGCTCTACGGAAAATGTCAGCGTTGTTGGCAAATTGACCGACGCCTTAAATATTTTGAGTTTATTTAGTTTACATTATTACATTAATTTATTATTTAAGTGGACATGAAGAGCACGTCGCAAAAATGTGAACTGTCAAATTTGCGATGTTTTTTTAGAACAGAATCCTGCGTAAATAACAAATTATTCAAAATTATAGCTCATGTACTGTGAGAGGATGACTCTTATACGATTAATATATGAATCAGAATTTTAAAGGTTGAGTATGAAGGTTGAAAGTTGCTCCGAAAAAATCATCGCGATCCAAGTTCGTTTGCGATGTTTTTCCAGAGCAAATCTGTTATTTCATACTTAAACTTTTTGAATTCTCATTCATATATTATTTGCATACGAGTCATCCTCTTACAGTACACGAGCAATAATTTTGAATAATTTGTAATTAACGCAGGATTCTAAAAAAACATCGCAAATTTGACAGCTCACATTTTACACGTAGGGGTAAATGCACCAGTCATCGGCCATGTAGTAATCTCCAGCCAAACAATAGTTTCACTAGTTACCGGCCACATTTCGCATTGAAATGTGGCCGACTACTGGTGCTGGTCGGAGACTACTACATGGCCGATATCTGGTGCATTTACCCTACTCAAACTTTTTAAATTCTGATTCATTTATTATTCGTGTAAGAGTCATACTCTCACAGTACATGAGCAACAATTTTGAATAATTTATTATTTACGCAGGAATCTGCTATAAAAAAAACATCGCAAATTTGACAGCTCACATTTTTGCGACGTGTAAGTTTGAAAAATTAAAGATGTGGAGCATCAACGGTTCTTAATCTCTGCAATAAACTTTCTACAGAACGGGGGGTGATGATGTGTAAAATGACATTGGACAAACGTAGTCAACAAAATCAACAGATCAAAAGGTTGCCTGTAACTAGGTTACGAAAACTTCAAATTTCGAATGCGATTTTAGTATCGTAAACTCGCCTGAAAATAAGTAAGAACTTTCATCTGACGTTTCAATTATTTGAAGAATTCAATTGTTCGAAAAATGAAACATCTAAATGTTAAACGAAAGTTAATATTTATTAAGTAGCGGTAGCTACTTTATGGGAATGCTCCGACTGTCTGTCTGTCTGTGCACGTTTTCAACTTAGGCCAACTATGGCCAAATTTGAGTCAAATTTGGCAAAATTGGCAAAATTTGACTCAGATTCGACTCTTATTTGACCGAATTTGACTCAGATTTTGCCAAATTCAACATTGATTTGACTCAGATTTAAATTCGATTTGCCCTGATTTGAATCAGATTTAGCAAAAATTGAGTCGAATTTGGCCTAATTTAACTCAAATTCGGCCTATTTTAACTCAAATTTGCTCTAAGTTGACTCAATTTTGACCTAATTTGATTGAACTTTGCCCTAGTTTGATTCAAATTTGGCCTAATTTGACTCGAATTTGGCCTAATTTGACTCGAATTTAGCTTAATTTGACTCAAAATTGGCCTAATTTTAGTCGAATTCTGCAAAATTTTGAGTCAAATTAGGCCAATTTGAATCAAACTAGGGCAAATTTCAATCAAACTAGGTCAAAATTGAGTCAACTTAGACCAAATTTGAGTTATATTAGCCAAAATTCGACTCAATTTTTGCCAAATCAGATTCAAATCAGGGCAAATCGAATTTAAATCTGAGTCAAATTAATGTTGAATTTGGCAAAATCTGAGTCGAATCTGAGTCAAAAACCTGAGCCAAATTTGACCTCTCTACCAATTACCAACATTAAGTTGGATTCAAATTTGTTTAAAGTTTGACTCAAGTTTGACGGCTACTTCTTTATACCATTACAATGGTTTATTTTGAGACGAGTTTAAATTTGGAATATAACTAAACGTTTCGCGGAAAATCTGTCGTCTTAAGGCAAAGCAATGTTGTAAAATTGCAACTTTAGAAGAAAAACCTTCGGCTCAAATATTAAATGAAAATTTTTGAAGCAAACTATTCACAAAGCAACCGACATTGTATTTGAACGAATAAAGGATCTAAGGATAATTTTTTTTAAATCAATTTTAAGTATTGAATTCTTTAACTTTGAAACTTTGGACGTCGTGCACATATGACGTCACACTTGCAGTCATGAGCAATATCTCTGAGCAGTTTGCAGCTGTGGACTTTTTGGATTTTATAGCAAGTGTGACGTCATATGTCATATGTGCACGACACTTTATACAAAAAGTTTATTTTTGCAATTCACTGACAAAAAACTCACTTTTCCGTGCGTAATTTCGATGTCGCATCAGGTGACTTTCGCACTAGTGCTGCAAAACTTTTCTATAAAATTTTATCGCACTAATGCGTTAAACTACCTTCATACGTAACTTGTATCAAAAACTACTATAATGTCCACTGAAGTTAAAAAAATTTTTTTTTGAACTTTTGACTCTATTTCATTCAATATGACATGGTAACTCGTATGAAGATCGCGATAAAATTCATTTTTTATTTACATGATTTTTTTCTATGAGGTGACGTTTCTCACAAACACTTTTACAATATTGGTGCTTTCCACGATGAAGAAAGATATTTACAGCTACCGCGCGGATATTTTTTTTCGGCAATGTACACCACAGTGTTTTCGGAGTATGAACCTGTGATCTTTTGTATGTTTGCCAAAAATTAAAAAGAATATAAAAAGTCATATAGCTCACGGACTGGTTCATGATAGTTGTCAGTATCTTATATCACTTTCGTGCGGTTTTCCTTTTATTAGACAAAGCAAATATACTTACGATCTTAAAATTATTATATTTTTTGATATAAAAAGGAAAAAACCCTCGCTATTCTATCCTGATCAACAATAATAAACGAAATTACCTGTATGGATCCGTTTGTGAGTATTTAAGGACGACTTCTGACTGAATCGTTTCATGCATAAATCACCTGAGAATTGACAATATTTAAAGGAATTACAAATTTATTTAAAAGACAGCAAAAGCAAAATTATTACATTGGAACGGCCGCTCTCCAGTGTGCGTTCGCATGTGAACTTCTAAATATGGTTTTCGACAAAAGGCGGCTTCGCAAACCTAATGCAATAAAATTCGATTCATTCAAAAAACAGAACATTTTAATGCGAATCTTTAAGAGGAATTGAACATCGATCGCAGCAATGACGTAAAGTTTGAACCTAACGATGTGTGAATTCGACTGACAAAAAACTAATTCGCTCGAAGCAAGTGCGCCGAGATCAGAGAGTTGTTTTCCCCTCAGACATGGTAATTTAATTTTTTTATAAATTAATTCATCCACACTGGGAAAAATATCTACAAGCGACGTAGGAATTGTGTTTTTAATATACGCCGCTGACGTATTATATACGCGGTGAATGTATGATCAGATCAACCTTATTTAAGTATTGTGTAGTTAGCCATACGTAGCGAACGTGTTATGAGCTCACATAATACGTGCACGGCGTTCGTAATACGTTCACGGTGGATAAAATACGTCGGCGGCGTATATATACTATATATTATAAACATAATTCAAACGTGCGTCGCCTGTAGATATTTTCCTCAGACAGAAAATGCGAGTTAAATATAGAAATTAGCAGACCCCTAGACTACAAAGTCAATCATATAAACTCCACACCACGAACTGCTTGTTTATCTCGTCATGAAATTCGCTATATTTTGACATACGCCGAAGTCGTGCGCATGAACCGCCGAAGGTATAACTTGTTCTACTCGGACCATAAACTTAGCAATAGTTTCAATTTCACTAAACCGACGAAACGAGAGTCAAAAATTCAAATTCCCAAGTGGCATCTATTTTTTAGTCGAAAAATTTAGATTTTGTCAGCAAAATTATTCTTACTTGTACCACAAAAATAATGTTTTTATCAGCAAATTTAAACTTTTATCGACAAAATTATTCTTTTTCTTTGAGAAGATTAAATTTGCTGATAAAAACGTTTTTTTTGCTGCAAAAGGAAGAACAATTTGGCTCACGAAAAAATATATTCCATTCCCAAATTACCTAAGTAGATAAAGTAGCCCATCAGTTCCCAGAGATGAAACACTTAGTTGCGTCACTAGTAAGGGGCCATTTATAAATGGCGTCCGGTGTTTTTTACAGTTTTTCGACCCCTCCCCCTCGTCCGATTTTTCAGTACCCCACCCAAATATAGACGTCTGATTTCATCACCCCCTCCCCCTTAATAAAAAATTTGAGTTCAGCAAAAAAATTTTTTCTTCTAACAAACTGTCGGAGAAACTACAGGCAATTTTTTGGCAGTCTGCGTTTTTGTCTAGACAAACAACCTCGAGCATGCTTCATGTTATAAATTGTTGATAGAGATTTGACACAAATTCTCAACTGGACGTCACGCTTCTCATAACACCCCTCCCCCACCCTCCGTCGTCCGCATTCTTCCGGTTTTCCTATACCCCCTCATCCCTCCCCCCGTCGTCCGAATTCGTCCGGTTTTCCTATACCCCCTCCCAACCCTCGTGAGAATTCGTTCGGTTTTCCTATACCCCCTCCCCTCACTTACGACCGGTCGTCATTTATGGTAATTTTGCATATTGCGTGTCTGCAAAAAAGGACCAAAAATCTTAGTCGTCGACAACATTTTCAACAGGAATGTATGCCTTTTTTAAGAGTAAACTAAATATTTAAATTTTACTCACCGTACATTGAAACGGCTTTGTTCCTGAGTGTAACTTCATATGAACATAATAACTGCTAGCTGAAGACAACATTTTCCCACAAACTTTGCATGCTTGTGGCTTACTTCGTGAATGTCCCGTACTGGATTGTGATGAGAGGGAGTGAGGCATTCCGTGTGCGCTTTGTATTTCTTGTTTTGTTGCATCCGACACAGTGGACATTGGTGTATCGGGAGGTTGGGGCTAAAGAATTTTTTTTTGTTTATTGTCAGACACAAATGGGGCAAGGAATCTACGAACCTCGTCATTATTTTGATCGTTACTATCCGGAAGCCTAGTTCGCCAATCCATACCATGATTTTGCTATAAATTTGTTATAATTCAAATTCTAATCTTAACAATAGAAGAAGTTTTGTGGAATAGGAACGCTGAAAGTGAACGTAGAGAGGAATAGGAACGTTGAAAGTGAAGGTAGAGTGGAATAGGAACGTTGAAAGTGAAGGTGGAGGGGATTAGGAACGTTGAAAATGGAAGGAAAGAGACTTTTTCGATTGTCATATTGCACTCACCACAATCAGGGGCTGAGGTTGCATGTCTTTGTCATTGATAATAACGGATTGCTGCTGCTGTTGATCACTGCTGTCAGATCGTTGTGGTTGAAGTGCTTGTAGCATTTGTGGTGGTGGCGGACACGTTGAATAAAATCCCATCGGTTCGGCCTTGATTTGCTGTTCAAACATGCTAATTGTAGCAAGCAGATCACTTGTAGGGGGTACGGGCACACGCCCGACCCCCCAATGCGTTGGGAAACTAATGGTGGCTGTATTTTATCGATAACCGCCATGAATTTCTTCCCTCAAGGTCATTTTGATGGTTGTTTCTGCTTCTGAAATCGACAAACGCAAAATAAATAACATTTTTACAGATGAAACATAACAAAAAACATATATGAACAACAGACAAGAAATAAAACCGAAGATTTTTTCTTAACCTAGTTCAACATTGTGTGTGACGATATATATCTGTATGATCGGGTTGTCCTCCTGACAAAAACTAAATCAAAATCATTTTTTTATATAAAACCTCCAAACACATTACCATAATCATGTTCTTATTGTTTTACTGTACATACACTCTGGCTGTGATAGCTGTAGTGTATGAAGCCGGTAACGAAAAGTTCTAGTCGACTATCCTTTTTTGGCATTTTCAAGGAGACTATATTCACTACAAAAATACCTATCTAAAGTATATACCACACCCAAAAATCAGCTGAAGGATATATTTTCATTTATATGTACGCCCTCTCTCTATATGCCTTAATGTTATATAAGAAAGTACCCGGCACGATGGCCTTGTTAACCTTTGTTTGCTTTCCATTTTTCCTCTCCATAAACAAGAGAGATTTTTTTCGTGTTCAATGAAAAGACAATGTTCTCCAAATCTGGTGGTTTACTTTGTCGCTAACCGCATATTTCCCATTTATGAATGCGGTTATAGTTATAAAATATTCAAATGTTAGAGGCAAAATTTGAAACAAAAACAATTTGTTTCCGTACAAAGCAAAGTCGAGTTAAACTTAATGGAAACGATAAACCTTTTTTTTGGGAGGGGGGGGGGGACGAGTTTTTTTTTAATTGCCGCTAAGAGGCATCCCGTCCAAAATGATGTAGTTGCGCAAACAAATTGAGCTCTTAGATATTTCTTTATGTTTTTAAAGAACATTTACAAGGATTTATGAACACAGTTAAAGGCGTTGACATTAACTATAGCGAAGCGATTATACGAAGACTTTTAAAACAATTTTCATTTGTTAGAAACGTTTCGGAGAGAATAAACTTTTAACTTGTAAACTTTAGAAAGTCTACAAAAGTACAGTGACAAATTCACTTCCTTTGCATGTATTAAGTAGTATTAGTACTTCGCTGAAAGCAAACGTCGCTAGTAGATTGATTACGTGTAATAAATATCCGCCTAGTAAGGATTTGTAATGGTGAACTGTTTGTGGACTGGCGTATTTGGTATAAACTGACAGTCATCGACCCATATTGTGAGCTACATTGAACATAAAGTCAACCGAAATAATTCGTTAATTTCACATCAGCAGTCAAAATTGGAAGCTCCGTCGCTAAGGTTACTGCTTATTACTTTGAATTACCACAGGTGAAACTTTTGAAATGCCGCAGTAATGACACAATTTTTGAAAGGACTATATGTCATGGAGTTTCACTGTGGTGCACTTTGCACTTTTAAAAAATTGGGGTGCCCGGGTAGTACTTTTCCTCCGGGCTTGTATGTTATGAAAGGCGCTGACCACGTCTTTGATCGAAGCACAATTTTCTCTTTCGATTTGTTACTACGTTAGCACATCTGGCAACTTTTAACGTACGCGTCGAACCGATTCGAATCACCGGTACGGAATTTTGTCATTGTCTTTTTTAGTCTTTGCACACCTTAACATTAACAACACATGCATGAAGTGTTAGAGGCTAGATCATTATTTACTAGTTTCGCTGTTTGTGGTTCTACTTTTTGAAATCCTTTCATTACCGGTAAGTTTTACCGTGCATTTGGTAACTTGTGCGATAAACCCATTGTCATTTACTAGGTGTAGTAGTAAGAGTAGAATACGGGCACATCCCAACAATTAATTCCACCAGTGGCGCTAAACTCAGCTTTAAATGACTTGAACCGATTCCTACAATCCCGTCTGCGGTTGAGTTTCGAACCAACACACTAGCAACTCAGTGTCATAGTAACCACTACGCTATCGAGTTGTACGATACTTAGAAGATCGTTATTGTCGACTAGAGCCTAGAGCTAGTTATGTTAATCATAAAAATAAATTTTTTGTGTTTTCCGAATTTTCCGTAATTCTCACACTGAAATATTGTTTCGTAAATGTACTACAATTATTATTACTTTACGTAATAATTCGCCATTATACCAATTTTGCTTGTTGTTTTGATTTTTGATTCAAAATGAACCAATTATTTTGGTTGATTTTACTACATGGGGTGAAAAGTCCGCGGCCTCACATAGAGATGGCGTCATTACTTCAGAATTTTTGTTAACATTCAGTAGTACCACCCTTTACTTGTCTAAAGCCAAAATTTGCTGACATTTGTTGTCATAGTTTTCGAATTACTGTCAATAGAGTGACGCAGGTTTTTGTTGTTCGTAAAAAATGGAAAATAATGAATTCCGTGTGTTGATTAAACATTGTTTCTTAATGGGAAAAAATACGGTGCAAAGCAAAGAATGGCTGGATAAGTGTTATGGCACATCTTCTCCGTCGTATACAACGGTCAAGAAGTGGCATGCTGAATTTAAACGAGGTAATACAAGCACCGATGATGCCCCACGTTCAGGACGTCCAAGTGAAGCAGTTACTGAAGAAAACATCAAAAGAATCCATCGTATTGTTTTGGCTGATCGGAAAGTTAAAGTTAGTGAAATAGCTGACATCCTCAAAATATCAACAGAACGGGTGCGGCACATTTTACATGAGTATTTGGACATGAAAAAGCTTTCTGCGCGATGGGTGCCGCGTTTTCTAACAATTGATCAAAAGCAGCACCGTCTTGACGATTCAGAGCGTAATTTAGCTTTGTTCGAGCGTAATCCAACGGAGTTTTTGCGTAGATTTGTCACGATTGATGAAACGTGGATTCATTACTATACACCAGAGTCCAATAGACAGTCTGCAGAGTGGTTAGAATTTGGTCAAAGCCGACCGAAGCGCCCAAAGGCACAGCGTTCTGCAGGCAAGGTTATGGCCACGATTTTTGGGATGCGCATGGCATAATATTTATCGACTATTTGGAGAAAGGAAAAACAATAACTGGCGAGTACTATGTCACATTATTGGAACAGCTCGACAACGAGATCAAGAGAAAACGACCGCATATGCAGAAGAAAAAGGTCCTGTTTCATCATGACAATGCACCAGCGCATTCATCCATAAAAGCAACTGTGAAACTGGACTCTTTGGGCTATGAATTACTCCACCACCCACCTTACTCTCCAGATCTGGCCCCCAGCGACTACTATTTGTTCCCAAACTTAAAAAGATGGCTACAGGGAAAAAGATTTTACTCTAATGATGAGGTGATATCCGAAACAGAGGCCTATTTTGCAGGGTTGGAGAAATCCTATTATACCAAAGGTATCCAAATGTTGCAGGACCGTTGGACTAAGTGCATTTCCCTTCAGGGAGACTACGTTGAAGAATAAAATTAATTTCATATGTAAAAGTTAGTTCTTTCATTGCAAGGCCGCGGACTTTTCACCCCATGTAGTATTTTCAGTGTAATTGTCAAATGTCAACTTTCTGACATTCCACATAACTCTGTCAAAATCATTGAAAAACTTATTTTTTTGATAATTTTTAGCTGAAAATTAGCATTGGATCCAAATATTATTAAGAGCACGTCGTAAAAATGTGAGCTGTCAAACGTGCGATGTTTTTTAAAACAGAAACCTATGTAAAGAACAAATTTTTCAAAATTATTGCTCACGTACTGTGAGAGGATGACTTTTACACGAATAAAAGATGAATCAGAATCTAGAAAATTTGAGTATGAAGATCGAAAGTTGCTCGGAAAAATCATCGCATTCCAAGTCCATTCGCGATGTTATTTCAGGGCAAATTTGTACCTTTACACTTAAACTTTTGGAACTTTGATTCATCTACTATTTTCGTAAGATTCATCCTCTCACAGTACATGACCTATAATTTTGAAAAATTTGTTGTTTACGCAGCATTCTGTTCTGAAAAAACATCGCAAATTTGACAGCTCACATTTTTGCGAAGTGCTCTTAATGAAATCCGTAGATCGGATGTTTGCCAAGCGATTGGCAGATAGTTGGAAAAAAATGTTTATGATTCTGAACCACATTTGATCAACAAACAAGTGCTTTGATGGGTTTGACCAAAAAGTCTATGAGTTCATGTTTGTCTTTGAATTGTGCCTAAAAAACACATTCAATTTTTTCCATCTCTCTGTCAATCGCTTCGCAAGCATCAGATCTACGGATTTCCTTAAAAATAATTGAGTCCAATGCTAATTTACAGCTAAAAGTTATCAAAAAAAATAGATTTTTCAATGGTTTTGACAGAGTTGTTTGGAATGTAAGAATGTTAAGAAATTAACATTTAACGTTGCCGTCGTGACTTTCTCTATTATGCTAACTCCAACTATGTACGGGAAATTTTCCTTAGTTGGCCACATAATTGAGGTAAACCTAAGATATCTCTGGGTCTGGGTGTATCAAGCATTCACCATCATTGCTACTATGTTGCACTATCTATAATATAAAATCCAAAATGTCACTGCACCTCACTACACCTCACTACACTACACCTCACTGCACCTCTCTACACCTCACTGCCCCTTGGTGCACCTCACTACACCTTACTGCACCCCTTCTGCATTTCACTGTACCTCACTGCACCTTGGTACACCCCACTACACCTTGGTGCACCTTACTGATAGATACAAAGGTATGTATATCTTCGTGTATCGGTAGCTACACACGGGCGGACAGACAGAGGAACAAAATTTTGTTAAATCGTTTTGATTTTTCATCCCAATCATAATTGCTCATAATTGCTTGTGTCGTTATCGGTTATTTCACTCGCATACTTACATGATGGTAGCAAACTTAAGAGACTCCTATGACTACCTCGCATCATGCGAGTCTAATTTGTGGTTGCATGACGTTGACAAAAGTAATGAGAATGTTTTGAATAAAAATGCGATACATCAAACATCGACAGTCTCAATGTTTTCGTTGGTTATTTACGAAGAAGGAAGCAAGAAACTTAACAAAAGTTTTCACATATCATCTGCAGAATTTCACTATACAGATAGAATTTTCAAAATTATGTGAATATCACTTATGTCTAAATATCTTAAACTCTTGCTTTAGGCAACATTGGCAAACCCGCAAGGAAACCGGGTCCATCTTTTTGTTATTTGTTACAAACTTTCACTAAAGAACTAAGCATCTATTCATGCCTACAAAATATTCAGTTTCTTAAAAAAAAGCTTCGTTTAGAAATTGTATAAAAAAAAACTTTATGAAACAAAGTTTCGTGTGAAAATATAGACTTCCATGTAAACAAACTCGTAGAAAAAAATATAAAAATATTTTGGTGAAAAAATCCTAAGAAGAAGCCACCGTTCATTGTGACTTACAATGCTTCTCGAAGAATATTATCTAACATCGATGCGACTTTCGTAAACAACTTTTTTTTTCTTTTATTCGACAAGGAAATATATATTTCAGAGGTGGAGTTCGAAAATACGATAAATAACCAAGATTGCGTTACTTCGGGCAGATATAATCACTGATCATTTAGTGTATACAACTAAATTAGAAATAGACGGGCAGAAAAAAGTTACTGCAACATGTAGGCAGAATAAAACTCCAAAGGGTCATTGCATAAATGGCGTCGTTTTTTTTCGCCTTTTTACCCCTGTCCTATTGTGTCTCTTTTCCTGAAGTCAAAATTTGATTACCAGAAACGCCATACAAAAACCTTTGGTACAAGTCACCAAAAAAACGCGAACTTTTGAGTTTTTTCCCCTCGCCCCCTCCCCCTTCAAATCATTTAAAAAAAAACCATGTCGCAGCAGCTTTCCTACGAGTTCAGACTCATCAAAATCGGTTGGAAATTGGCTGAGATATCGAGGTCTGAAAATGACATTTTCCTATGGGCCATCGATTTTTTGTTTGTTCTTATGAAAACTTTTTGTCTGATCTGTCGGTTTCTATCTATGTTCTATCTAATCTATCTAATAATAATTTTCGATCTCGAGAACTAGACAGCCAATTTTGATGAAATTTTCAGGGAACGTCAGTCTCGGAGAAAGATTTTTCTGAGAAAAGTTTTTTTAGAGAAAATTTTTTTCGGAGAAAAAAGTTTTCGGAGAGTTTTCTCTATAAAAATTTAATTGTAGAAAATTTTTTTTTGGAGAATAATTTTTTTTGGA
>CM055403.1:60154978-60180289 GCA_029228625.1 Pseudolycoriella hygida | reverse complement strand
TTTTAGGGAAAAACGACTTAGTCCTTGGATATAAGCTTTTCTAGATTTGAATGGTCTAAGACGTACTTCGGTAGGGCCTTTAACATTACCTTGGGTAATTTCTATGGATCTTTGAAATTCTTACAGTTATAAAAGAACAGAAAACGTTGGATTGTTTGCTTATTTGTATATTTAGCTACGTTAGAGTCACTTTGCCACATCTATTCTCTTTGTCACATCTATTCTGATACGCACGGGTCATTGGTTATGTTTTAAATTACTTTTCGAATTCATTTTATTGTAATTTTACTGTGTAAGTAGTTACTGTAACGTTTTTCATGTCAGCTAGAAGATAGTAGACAATAAAAGTAACATTCATTCATTCATTCATTCATTCATTCATTAATTCATTCATTCATTCATACTTAAGAAACATTAGAGCTTTATGAACGATACCTACTTTCAGTCAGCAATGGAAATTCTGGAATACATGGGAGTTCTGACACTAGTAGCTTCACTTGTCGAAAAGATTCATCGTAAATTAAGAACATCACATCAGACATTAGAAACGCGTTGTTAGTGTTATGTTATGTGAGTTATGTGTGTTATAGATCCAAAGTTTTTCGTAAAGTTTCAGTTCAATGAATGTTTGACAAGCGTGTCTTATTATGTTACTGTCTAACCAGAAACTGTTTGAATAATGAAATCATGTCGTTTTCTATGATGATAGCATCAAGACTAGCTCCAAAGCTCCATATGCCATTTGTGGAAAAGTAGCTATGCGGATATTAGGAGACTTAAACAAGTGTTAACGTTTTCACTCTGATAAGGGGTCGTGAACATATGACGTCATACACAAGGGGGAGGATGTGTCCTTAGAAACGAGGGGGTGACTGAAATTTCAAAAATTGTCACTCGGAAACTTATATGTTTTTGACTAGTGTGATTGCAGCCCTTGGCTTCGCGTCACACTCGTCAAAAACATTATATTTTTCCTAGTTACGTAAATACTATAAGAGCACGTCGCAAAAACATGAACTGTCAAACTTGCGATGTTTTTTAAGATTAGAACCCTGATTAAATCACAAATTATTCAAAATTGTAGCTCATGTACTGTGAGAAGATGACTCTAACGCATATAATAGATGAACCAGAATTCAAAAAGTTTAGGTATGAAGGTACAAATTTGCTCTGAAAAAACATTACAAATGAACTTGGAATGCGATGATTTTTTAAAGGAACTTTCGACCTTCATATTCAAACTTTTTGAATTCTGATTCATGTATTTATTATTCGCGTAAAAGTCATCCTCTTACAGTACATGAGATATAATTTTGAATAATTGGTTACTCACGCAAGATTCTATTCTAAAAAAAAACATCGCAAATTTGACAATTCACATTTTTGCAACGTGCTCTTATAGTTATTTACGTAACTAGGAAAAATATAATGTTTTTGACGAGTGTGAGGCGAAGCCAAGGGCTCCAATCACACTAGTCAAAAACATAAATGTTACCGAGTTTCATACAACATTTTTCATTCCGAGGATTCAGAAAACGGCTTTTCTGTTTTAAAACAGGACGGAAAACTGCTGTTGAATTCGGAATGAAAAAATTCATTAGAAATAGTATCTAATAGTATCCAATGGATGGCGTGATTATAGTCGAGGTGAAGTGAATGTCAAAGAGGCTCTACCCCGAGGAATATTCACGTATCGAGACTATAATCAAGTTTTTTACCCCTTGGTTAATACGATAGTTTTTATCATATTTAGGCATTTAATTAGCCATTCGACTCGTGGTTTTTTTAGTTTTCATTGAGATTTTACGTCATGATATTATAGTCGGAATATAGCGAAAATAGTTGAATTAAAATTCTAGTCGGACTATAATGAAAATTAAAGTCGAGTTGACCCAGAATATGCCTATTACATATATCCTAGTTTGTATGAAACTAGACCATAATCTGGTCATTATACTCCTACTTTGAGGTATATAAATGGCTAATTATATGCCCAAATAATGTAATAGTATATTATAAAACACAAGGACTATAATCGCGTGATTATAGTCGAGTTTTAGTGAATGATCCGAGGGTTGTAGTGCAAGGTCTATTAAAGTATCGAGGTACGTGAAAAGACCTTGCACTTCGCCCCGAGGTCACTTCACGTATCGAGACTATGATCAAGCGATTTAGTACCTGTTTTATACGAGTGTTTATTGGCCAATTATGCACGAAACTGTGAATTTAACAACGAAAAAATACTTGACGATTTATCAACCGATAAAACTGCCATACATTACCAAATAAAATGGGTAAAAAGTGTTATACGTTGCATCTCTATCCTTGCATTTCAACATAACAATATCCACAACCAATTTTTACAAGACACGGAATGCAAATGCGAAAAAGTATAGCTGTATACGAAACACCATCAAACTTCAATCACTCAAAATGAACTTTAACTGACGTTCTTAGAATTTTATATGTTTATTGTATACTTTACGAAAATCAACGACAAAATTTATTTAACTCGACTATAATTTATTTGACTCCACCATAATAATGCTGATTATAGTCGAGTCTACCATAATAACGCTATCATGGATATGTGTCGATGTATGAAACTCGACTATAACCGGCACATTTTAGTCCTATTTTCAGTGGTTTTGAGTGCTATAATTAGCATATTATAGGCACCAATGCAATAATAGTAGATTATGCAACTGCGGTATATTTATTTTATCCTCAGCAACAAAGTTTGAAACCAACAATTAATGTATAACTTAACTCCCTAGGGAAGCACTGCGGTGAATAAAGGCTGTTACATTGACAGCAATTTAGATAACATCTTTGTTATTCCGCGCAGGTGTTTGCGATGTTAAAAGTCTGCGCAGAAGAACAAAGTTTTTAATTATATTGCGATCAATGTAAGAAAAAGGTTTTTCATTCCTAGGACGGAAAACTGCTGTTTTCCGTCCGATTTTAAAACAGAAAAGCAGTTTTCTGAACCCTCGGAATGAAAAATATTGGACGAAACTCGGAAAAATATATGTTTTAAATAAAATAACTATTTCAAAAAGAATTTATTTCTACGTCTAAAAAAACTTCTACCTTCTACGTGCGTTTTTTTGTATCATCTATTACTACATTACACCCGAGAATATTATACTCAGCATCATCATATTATAATACTTACCAGAATATGGTATTCAAGCAAATATCGGAGGTATCTTCAACCTATTTGCAATAACTCTGGATTGGCTTCCAACAATTACGCCGAGTTTAAATGGCAGTCAAATGAGATATGATTATGAGTTCGAAGTCGTTTTCGCTCAACCTAAGTTATTACGATTCTTCAACAATATTTCAATTATCAAGCCTCAAACTTTGAAAATAATATTCGAAATCATAGCAAAGTTGTGACCGTTATGACGCATAAAGCAAAAGCACCTCCGACGTTTGGTTGAATAGAATGGCCCATATGTTCTTCTTACAAACGTTTCATGGTAAGAAAAATACGGTGGGCTAACTGATTTAGCTTACCACTGCCAAAAAAAGTTTTGTAAGTAGCATAATATGATGGTACTAAGTACACATAGTTGCAAGTAAAAGTAGATTACGTTCTACGCAGTGAAAATAATTCATTACATGAGGGATCAATTTTGTGATATGAGCGGAACTCACGAGTGTGTTTTCGAGCAACAAGCTTTGGAAACTGTTTTTGACAAGGGTAGAATTTGCATATCCGAGTCGAGGTATGCAACTACCCGCGTCAAAAACAGTTTCCGAAGCGAGTTGCTCGAAAATTCACGAGTGAGTTCCCGAGTTCACGAAATTGATCTCGAATTAATGAATAATTTTCACAGCATAGAACGTATGTTATTTTATTCGCTGTGCCATATGGAAAGAAGTTAGAAGTTAGAATAATTAAAATTTAATTTTCACATTTGTTAGGCGAAAATTAGTATTTTCTCACCTTGCGAAAATTGATTTTTTCATGAGTAGTATATTTTCGCCCTCCAAATGAGGTGAGAAAATAAATTCACATGAAGTTGGTAATGCTTCATATTCTGTCATCAAAGTATAATGGCCATCCTGTTCATACGAATTTTTTTGTGATGAAGAAAGTAAACAAAAAAATAATTAGTTATCGACTCGACGGATTCCAGTCAAACAAAATGCCAGCACATGGTTCGTGATCACAGGATTACTCTAAAGTAATTCATTTGCTAATCTGGCAAATATTTCTCGAGACATAGGAGTTTGGAAAAACATCACAGTCAAATGTGTTTTTGAGTTACTTTCTATGATTTATGAATTATGAAATATGAATTTTCGCCTAACAAATGTGAAAAGTTTAATTCATAACTAGGGGAAAAATAGAAAATCCTCAACTCGGTTGAAGTCTGTGGCGCTCGCAGAGGAAATTGCAACTTGAGTAAAGTTTGTGGCCATCGCAGAAAAAATTGCAACTCAAGTGAATTGCGGCCCTCGCTGCGCTCTGGCCACAAACTTCACTCTCGTTGCAATTTTTTCTGCTTGTGCCACAAACTTTACCCTCGTTGCTTTGACCACATATATCAACCTTGTTAAGCAATTTCTCCACTTGTCATGAAAATAAGTATTTTTGGACCCGTACGAAGTACGAAGTTCCTATACGTTTACTACAAATTCAGGGCTCCCACACATCCAATATTTAAAAAATTGTCCGTCTCCACTTTTTTTTCGAAACGGCTGCACCGATCACCCTAAACTTTTTTTTCGCTGAAAGGTGCATATGTCCCATGGTTCAAGTTCAAAGATGAGCAAACTCGATCGGGTAGATTCGGAAATATGGTCGAAAAGGTGTCCAAAAAGATGGTTTTTTGGGGGTAGGAGAGACTTTTTCTCAGATATCTCTAGAATATGGGCAGTTAGAAAGCTACTTTCTGGGACAAAGCTGTAGAGAACTAAATTTTAGCGAATACATATTTCAGGGGTTTCCCCCAGAAACGTCCCAATCCCGAGATTTAACCACTTCTGGAATTGGAAGGGATGATTCATATATCAAGAACTATGATAGATAGAAAGTTGCTTTCAAAGGCAAAGTTGTAAAGAATCCAATTTTAGCGAACACGTGCGTTAGTGTTTTCCCCAGAAACGTCCCGATCCTGAGATCTAGCCACTTCTAGAGTTGGGAGGGATGAGTCATATCTCAAGAACTATGACAGATGGAAAGTTGCTTCCAATGACAAAGTTGTAGAGAATGAAATTTTAGCGTTTCAGGGTATTCCCCAGAAACCTCCCAATCCCGAGGTTTTGCCATTTCTAGAATTGGTAGGGATGAGTCATATCTCAAGAACTATGACAGATGGAAAGTTGCATAGATCAAAACGAAAGTACACATTTTGACTGTCATATTTTCGAACACCTGCTCACGTCATTCGAATATTCGACGGTTTCAACCGTTTCGAATATAATGTTGGTACTAAAACGGTGACAATGACATTAGTTGTATGCAATGAGTTTTGCGAATAGGACACAATGTTATTACATGTGGACACGATGCTATCACATGTGGACATAAACATCGACCGCATTACATGGGGGGAAATATACATGTATTGACACCTTTCCAAATAGGACAGCGAATAAATTGATTAAACAGTGAAAGAATCATGAGATGACGTATTCGCTTTTGTATTTTGTTCATGCAAAACTTGGATATTTGTTTTAATAGCTAAAACAAAACGTTGCACAATATTACAATGCTCTTCCTGTAGCTACTACCTTACACCTTCGTAATTTTTCTTTGAGTGGCATCCATAAAAATAACGTAAAAGAGCTTCTCGTTTCACACTTAATTATATACAAAGATCAAACGATTAGACTTATGTGAAGTGTAACGATACATAAATGTGTGCGAGACGTTGAGTATAATACAAAATCTAAAACTTTTAACTACTACTGGACTGGTCGACTAATAAAAACTTTTGATGTCTACGAAGGAACTTGAAAAATCGATAACTCAATCCTCTTATATACCAAGTGCCGACGACGACGTCGCTTTTTGCACCATATAACATTTAGTGCTATGAAGACGCTGTAGTGGAAATAATAGCTTAATTCAATCAGAAAGACAAAATTGAATTTCTTTCATAGGTTTTCATGAAAAAACTATTTAATTGCTTAAAATTTCATTTTACCACGTCAGGATGAAATTGCAATGAAAACCAGTATGTATATGCGAAATAATTTTATTCAGAGCACCGAACATATTTCTGGTATATAATGTACGAAATTGGTTAACTAATCTATGTAATAACTCATGTTCTGGTTGAATGAAGATAAATCAAAAAGAGGAAAAAAATTAGTCGCAATGACATCACAAAATTCAGTGAGTGAAACCGATTAAAAAAGAAAAGGTTTTTTTTAATAATGCGTTCCAATGAATTCATTTACTTTTTCAAGGGTCCGACAATAAACTGAGATAAACTGTAGAAAGAATGAAAAGAAGTAAAACAGAATTCTAAAACAAGGCTTCATTATGTCAATTACAGAGTAGAGTGTCGTAATTTTCTCTTTTCTTGTATACAACGTTTATGTAAAATGCCATTTCCAAATCATGTAACTCTCTGCCTTACTCCCCTCAATTTTACAATGGCAAAATCGAAATAGCCACATAACAAATTTAAAATTACAACAACGGAACGGAGATAGATATACAGACAGAATTATCGTAGAGTGCAATATATAGCAGACGAGTCAAATACCAAATATGGATTTAAAATATCGATAAAACTTTAAACGAGCTATATTTATACTGCCTGAGACGACTCTCGAAATATTTACGAGTTCCATTCCAAACCCACCTAGAACAGTACTATATAGACACTATACTCTATATACGCATTCGAGCTCCTATGGGTGTATTTATATAACTATACAGACATAAAATAGAGTTTCATTTATATAGATTAAAATTGCACAGTACATAGCACCAAAGTGATTCTCTGGGTGTAACAACCGATTGGAAGATTTTGATTAATCTCAAAATAAAATAAAGGGAAATGTCTGGCTGTTACGTTCTGCAGAGTTTACCCATTAAAAATATTTTCTATATAGTTGAAAGGGACGAAATGGGCGAAGGAAAAGGGGTTGAAGGAATTGAAACGAGTAATATTTTAAGATTCTTTGTTTTGATAACAGACATCTATTTCAATGAGGGGTGGCTAAATTAGTTTATATCATCATTAATTTTAGACTTCATCTGTACTTGATTGTTCGAATGGTTCCTAATTCCATTCAACTAGAACAGCAACGAATAGATAAGGTGTAATTTAATCAAAAAAATTTTTTTTTCTTTCCTTTTAATTATCGGCACCGAAAGCGGAAATTATTTTGATTTCCTATACCATTCCGCAGTTTCAGTACGGGACTTTTGATTTCTCTTTTAAACCAAACTTTCTCAACTCAGCTATCATTTGCGCTAAACTCGGTGGTAGGTTGTGTATTCGAAATGGAAAGAAGCGGCAAAAATCTCAAACAATCTTTTAGAGGGAGGATAACGTTGCGCACAATTATTGATTAGTTTGTTTTTTTTTCTGTTCTTTAAAAAGGGTGATTAAATTAGAGGTCATCATTGGGGTGCATGAGCTCCAACGTTTCACGTATTTCATACCAAAATCTAATAAAAATTGGTGCAAGCACTTTAATTTGTTTTTCGAAAAGCAAATGGAAAATGTTTTCAGTATTTCTGTTCTCGGTTTCACACTAGAACGTATAGAAACGTTTGGAGTTAAATGGGCCAAATTAATCACTCCCATACAAATGTTAAAAAAAATTGGTGAACCAAACTCACAAAAAATATTTCTTTTTGTAATATTTAAAAAAGGTGGGAAATTTGCTGATTTATCAGAGAATTTGCTTCTTTTTTTTAAGAAAATGTTCGGAATTTATTATTAGAGTCGAAGAATGGCAAAATTTAATTTCTACGGAAGGCCGCTCTGTATAACTTTTGGACATATTTCTTATTACACCAGTAGTTATCGGCAACTCTAGAGACTTATCAACGACTGAGTAGTTGGTTTCAGATTAGAGAGGAGGAAATAAGTTTACTTACTTAAGTTCACTATTTACTTAAAGAATAAGGCAGACGAAAATTTCCCCTGCGGCGCTTATGGTTAACAACAAATGAAAACTTCAGTGGAAAGTCGCTACTCAACTTCGCAAGTAAAACATAATAAAATCAGTGCGTTCAGTATCTACATTCTGGTCAATATTTTCTTAACCACCCGCTATCCGTACCCAGACATTCTCTCTACGGACCTGGCCATGTTCTAGACTCTCTTCATGAATATATAATAATAATAATCCGCTTTTACAACCCGTCCGAGTCAGAGGTTAGATCATTTTTTAGCGTAACCCACTAGTGGGTAATGCTTATATGCTCATATTTCCGTCCGTCCGTCGGTATCACGTATATGTCAGCTCCCAGAGCAACTAGAGAGCTCAAACCGGCGCCATTCGAAGCTCTTTGACTCTAAATTTGCAGAAATTCCGAATGGTGAGGGGTCGGATTGAGGGGTACGGAGAGGGTCCATCCAAATTATGCATATCTTCGCTTCTGGACCACCTAAAAAACTGAAACATACGTAATTCAATAGTTCTTTGACTCTAGATTTGCAAGAATAATGGAAGGAGAGGGGACAGGAGGGAGAAGGGGCAGAGGCCTACAGACGAATCTACATTTGCACAAATGCCGGAGAGATAGGCCCGGGAGAGGGTGCCAGAGTGGGAGCGTATGTATTGCTCATATGTCGAAAGTTATCGAAAGTTCTAGAAAGTTGAAAGTTTGGGAACGTCCGAGAAAAACTATCAGATTTTTCTAGAAGTTTATAAAACCTTCCAGAAATTTCCAGAACTTTCGAAAACTTTCTAGAAATTTATGGAACTTTCTAGAACGTTCTGGTGCCTTTTAGAACTTTCGAGAACCTCTTAGAACTCCCTGGAACTCTCTATAACTTTCGAGAATTTTCTCGAACTTTCTACCACTGTACACCACTCCCAGATCCACCACCCAAGTGTCTGCTACGATGAACTAGGTGCGGAAACTAGTAAGGCTTAGAATGCCGGTTTACCCCTTCAATGTGTTTTACCGGCAGGCATAGTGAGACCACATAAATATGTAATAATAAATAATCCGCCGCTACAACCCGTCCGGGTCAGAGGCTAGATCATTTTATTTACTAGTTCCGCAATTTTTTTTTGTGAGTTTTTTCCTCACATGGATTCTCTTGGAGATCCTTTCGTTACCGACGTTTTTACTGTCTCAGTGGTAAATTGCACACAAACCTAGTGCCATCTATGATGTACTAGAGCGAAAACTAGTAGCTTAGAATGCCAGTTTGCCCCATCAATGTGTTTTACCGGCAGGCCTTTTTTAGTAGGACCATAGGCGTAACGTGAATTCCGAACCACGCCTTATAGTAGCTAGCATTTTACCATTAGGATTTTTTCTGGTGCTAATTATATCTCTGCCTAAAGTCAAACTCAGATATTTGTACAAAGAATTCATCGAATATGGGTGACGTCATATCTGTCATTTGTCACATTTGGCATCAAATCCACAACAACCCAAATTATGAAGCCTGGATGTGCCTAGGAACGTTGCGTTCATATTATACATTGAAGAAAAATCCTATACAGAATTTGTCCCCACCACGATTGAACCCGGATATTCTTGGTGGAAAGCCAAGCTAACCCATTCCCTCTTCATGACTAACATTTTTGCCAATGGAAGTACGGGTCTAAGACCCCAATTCGGGGAATCTAATAGGAAAGGTTTTCACACCGTTGCCGGGAGGATTTTGCAATAATGCATTTAAGGTAATTTCCAATACAATGAATTAATTAGTGCAATTTGGCACTACTTGGACCGATCCCATCCCTTCCATACCTTCCCCATAGAATTAAATATAACTCAACCGCAGACATATTTGGTCTGAGTATTAGATATAGATACAAGGCAAAAGTGAAATGAAACATGAAACATCAATTGACTAGAGTTATAAACTCACTAAAAGTTTAAGTGTGGTAATTGATCACGCCATGTTTAGAAATCATTGTACCATTCGTCAACACAAATACACAACTTATGTATTTGTGATGTTAATTTCCACAACGAAAATGTGAGATTACGAAGAAGTGACGCTATATACAGGATCTATTCATATGAAACTGGACAACCTACCATGTTTGTCATTTCACACTAACATTGAATGATTGGGAGAATCATATAAGGTGACCAGCTAGGCCCAACGAGCTACCATGTTTGTCACTTTCACACTAACATTGAATGAATGAGAGAATCATATAAGGAGTCCACTTAGGCCCAGTATATTTTTTCGGCCGCAATCAAGTGCGCATGAAATTGTTGTAGAGTGATTTCAGAATGTTCGTTTGTGTGATTTCGTCTCATTATGATCATAACGGAGCAAAAAACGTTGCTTGTAACTCGTGATAAAAGTGGAATTTTTTGGACACGTTCTGTAACGCCATACAGAAACGACGAAGATGACCTGCACGTTTAGTGAATTTGTGCTCGGCTCCTAAATGAGCTCAAACTCTAGGACCTATACTATTAGAAAGCCCTTATTATATGTCCCGAGCCAGCCCCGATTCCGGGAGGGAGGGTACTGACGACATTGACCTATTTTACCAAATTCGAAACTTTCTTCCAAGCTCAAAAATGAACGAAGGACCTACTTCGTACGAGTTTGTGATTCGTTTCATAAACTCGATAATATGGTAAAATGGTAAGTACATCTAGTACAAGCCGTAAGAGTTCTAAAAAAATATTAACTTGACGATAATTACCTCCTGTGGTCAACTCATGTTTTTCATAATGTATGAAGACAATGACACTTTGAAGTGATCGCAATCAGCTATTTGCATAGAAAACGTTTCAATAGATAGGTTTGATATTGCTGAGCAAAACTAACACTAATTTTTGAATTGCTATCTTCTGCTACTGCTGCTACTGATTTCAGTAAATCACTAGTAAATCTCAGAAAATCAAAAATTTGTTCATGGGCAATTCTATGCAATGAATGTATACGACCTGGGAACCGCGTTAATCAACTCGATAGCGTAGTGGTTAACACGTCTGCTTGCTATTACGAGAATGAGTTGCCAGTGCGTTGGTTCGAAACTCAACCGCAGACGGATTTGTACCGATTGTTGGACCCGTACTACAAACAATTTTTTTGTAACATAGGGTAGGTCGAGGTGGGAGTTGGGGGGATGCATCTATTATCGTCTAAATATGACGAACCAGCAATAAAAAAAAATGTCCGTCTGTCCGTCTCCACTTTTTTTCCAAACGGCTGAACCGATCAGCCTAAACTTTTTTTTACCTGAAAGGTACATGTCTCCCATGATTCAAGTTCGAAGATGAGCAAAATCGATCTAGTAGTTCCGGAGATATGGTCGAGGAAGTGACCAAAAACATGGTTTTTCGACGGTCGGTGAAGCTTTTTCGCAAATATCTCAGCAAGTATAGCACGGAAATTCCTCATTTTTGTGTCAAATGAAAGATTTTGATGTCGCAAAACTGGAAAAAAATTTTTGTGGGAATCGGTACAGGGGTCTGGGCACTGGGACCAATGGAATGGACGAAATTGAGATTCTTGGCCATATACGAAAACAGTTTTTCGTCTATATTTCCTTAGCTATGCAATATGAAGATTTACTGTCAAAGGCAAAGTTGTAGAGAATTAAATATAAGCGAACACGTGTTTCAGGGTTTTGATGAAATATGGCCCAATCCTGGTATATGGCCACTTCCATAATTGGGCAGGATGACCCGGATCTCCAGAACTGTGAAAGTTAGAAAGTTGGTTCCAAAGGCGAAGTTGTAGAGAATTAAAAATAAGCGAACACGTGTTTCAGGGTTTCGGTGAAATATGGCCCAATCCTGGTATATGGCCACTTCCATAATTGGGTAGGATGACCCGGATCTCCAGAACTGTGAGAGTTAGAAAGTTAGTTCCAAAGGCGAAGTTGTAGAGAATTAAATATAAGCGAACACATGTTTCAGGGTTTTGGGGAGATATGATCCAATCCTGGTATATGGCCACTTCCATAATTGGGCAGGATGACCCGAATCTCTAGAACTATGAGCGATAGAAAGTTGCTTCCAAAGACAAAGTTGTAGAGAATAAAATTTTGGAGAACACGTGTTTAAGGCTTTTAGGGGAAAATGGCTTAGTCCTTGGATATAAGCTTTGCTAGATTTGAATGGTCTGAGACGTACTTCGGTAGGGCCTTTGACATTACCTTGGGTAATTTCTATGGATATTTGAAATTCTTACAGTTATAAAAGAACAGAAAACGTTGGATTGTTTGCTTATTTGTATATTTAGGTACGTTCGAGTCACTTTGCCACATCTATTCTGTTTGTCACATCTATTCTGATACGTACGGGTCTTTGGTTATGTTTAGATTTGTAAACAAAACAAAACTGATTGAATCGTTCAAGTCGAGTGAAGCTGAGTGTAGTGCCATCGTACGGTTTATCGGAAAAGGCATTGTTGTGAGAACCAGTATTCTATTTCTACTAGTTTCGCTCCTAGTTACATCTCAAAACCGGAATTAGCGACACTAAATTCCGCTATTCGCTAAAATATTAAAACTCATCACAATATTTTTGTTTAAGGCGTTTCTGTTGAGAGAGTCTCTTTTATTAACATTTTTGTCTAAAGTCGCTGAGTATTTCATTGTACCTAAAATGGCGGTCGTTGTATACAATAAGTTTTATTTTGTGAAGCATCGAAAACTGATAAAATTTAATTTCATTCAAATAATTAGTTGCTCACAAATGATATTTATGTTTGTGACAGGACATTTCTCCGCCGCAAATAACTCCCGGAGCGTTAAAAACACCCGGAGCGTTATTACCACCCGCACCCCGGGCACTAATAACACCTGGGAAGTTAATAACACCAGCACTCCGGGCGCTATTAACGCCCGGCGTGTTGGATGAACGCTACAAAATGGCATTTGAACTGTCTTTACAGAGAATGTAACTAGAAGAAGTTGACTAAGCGGAATATTTTCCTTATACGGAGTGTCAGTAGAAAGAGTTGACTAAGAGGAACGTGCGGGTGTTATTACCGTCCCGGGCGTTATTATCGCCGGAGGTGCGGGTTGCTAGCGCCCGGAGTGAGGGTGTTATTAACGCCCCGAGCGTTTTTAGCGCCAGGAGTGCGGGTGTTATTAACACCCCGGGCGTTATTATCGCCCGGGGTGCGGGTCTTAATAACGCCAGGGCGTGCATTTATAACACACCGGGCGTTATTTACACCCCTGGCGTTATATACACACCGGTCGTTATTTCCAGGCGGAGAATTTTTCACGTCACCATTTATGTTAATATGTGAGAATTATTGTAAAGAAACTCTGGCAAACAAATATGTTGAAATAATTTATTGAGCGTCTCTCCCCATAGAAAGTCTCCCTGTCTTGTGTGGTATCCATCTAATCAGTGCTATCTCACACAAGCGATATTAATGTGTTGAATAAATGTGACTTCGTTAACGTGACACAAGCGATTCAGTTAGTTGGTAAGTATTGTTAAGTATTGAACTTCTTGTGATGAAGAAATAAAAGGAAATATTTTCTTTAAATTAGTTTTAAATTAGTTACAATTAGGGAACATTAGCGTCCACTAATAGAGACCGCTATTAGCGCGCTAATTTTGTTAATATTAGCGATTAGCGTTAGTTTCGCTAATATTTTTTCCAATTAGCGTTAGCGTTAGCTCCGCTAAAATAATTGGTTAGCGAATACAACCGATACAACCCCGGTTGTAAGGCAGATTATTATTTTTTTATTACCGTGTTAATCTTCTGAAGCGTACAAAGGTGCGAGAGTTGTGATGTATGAAACATTTTTCAGGAAAAACCTTATCTGTAAGTCTCTCATACAAAAAAAAACATTCTCAGACAAACTGTTTAATCGGAAAACGTGGTTCCCAGGTCATCCAATTTTTCATTTTCAACTTTCAAGTGGAACAGCCCGCATGACAAAAAGGCGGTAGTTCGGGTTACTTTATGTTAAATGCTTAGATGCACGATACATTTTTAGTGTGATATACCTTGACTTACTGGATGTATTAACTCAGAAGAGGAAAGTTTCAAGTTGCTTGTTTAAACCTATTTAAAAGTTTCGTATGTTGTTTAAACTTTACTGTTTACTTCTTATCCATTAGACTTCTAATTAGTTTATTTTTCGCAATAAAAAAATGATCTCCGATGTAAGCAATCAAACATTTGTTTACACAAAATACGTTGCTTTTAATCGTTTGACTTTATAATCAAGGGCTATCATTTTAGTTTATTGGAGAAATAACAATTTTCGAGAAGGCAAGATGTGTGACAGATGTTGGAAAATAATTTTTAAAAAGCACTTTTCTCTTTCTCGTAGTAAAATTGAAAGTAAACTATCTAATGGATACTAAGAAACACGACGAAAGTTGTAATCTCTTTGAAAATTCACTGTTTAATTTCCCTTATATTTTGAGAGAAAATTTGATATTCACTGTCACTGGCGCTTATCGATGTTTAAGAATTTATTCACAAACACATTATTGCTGGTATTTTTAACAATCGATAAATAAAACAACGTATGGAACTGGAAAGACGATAATTTTGTAAATTTGTATACCAAATATAGAATTGATGGCACCTAACACTGACAATCCAAAGCGACACCAAATAGAAAATCAATAAAATAATGATGTAGCCAAAAATTAGAATTTATTTTTGCCACAAAAAATAAAAAGCCATAAATAAAACGGTAAGTTTTTATTCAATATTTGAGCATAGAATCGGCAAAACGATGAGCAACCATCTCGAGCAGTGAATGTGGACATGAAAAGGTTATTTAATTTTTGTTTTGTTTGCCATTTTTAACTTTTACAATGACTTTCTACGTCATCTAAAATGTGTAACATGCACTCTACTCGTATTAAAACATACCTTCACACTATTTTATCACAAAAAGCTTTTCTTCCTTCACAGCTTATTTTTTAACACACTGATTTGAGTTATATAATAAAAATGTATAGACTGGCTGACTGTATATTGCACGAATTTTTTTACTTTTCCTCAAAACGATATATGACTTGTTAATGTACAATATTCATATACTTTTTTTTGGTGGATATATCACTTTCTCCAAGACTATCCCAACAAACAAACGATAACCCCAACTGATAGCTATTTCACATGTAAAATCAGGAAAATTCTAAACATATACTTTAGATATGTAGTTACAATGGATGTACATGTAGAATGAACACGGGAGAAAAAAATGATTACACAACATGTATAGAGTATAGACAGCTCAACAATACTGTACAGCAAAAGTTCATGATACTTTGTTACAACCGAACCAAACCAGCAAAGCGACTCTTTTTTTTTATTTGATATATTGGGTTCGACTGTGCTTCCGAGGGCGCAGGAAAAAGATGGAGGAAGAAATCGTCTAGCCGTAAGCTCAGAATGAAAAATTTTGTTGTATACAATATATAAATTGCTTGCATGTTGGGAAAATTATTTGGTATGCGTTGGGTGATGAGAGAGAAAATTGGAGGACGGAAAAATACGGGGAAGAGAAAATCGAAATAACAGCTGTGGGTGGAAGTGAGATAACGACATATGATACGTTAGGTATATTTCGATATAGCAATGGGGAAGGGTAATAAAAGGCCGCCCTTATAATGTATTTTGATGGAAGACAGTGAATGCGTATGATTTGGCACCAATTGCTTTAGGAAATTTTGATTTTTTTTTTTTTTTTTGGTTAATGTGAACGTTTAGCGTTCGTCTACAAAATTGGAATAAATTAAAACTCATGAACTTGGAATGGGTCAAATCTTCTAATTCAACAAAGTTAAGTTTATTTTTTCAAGTTATTGTGTTAAACTGAGATTACAAAATGTTACAAATTTTGTTAAGTTTTGTTTGTATACTTGGAAATACGAACACAACTAAAAGCTTCGATGCTGGGCACTTAACTCTACATTTATTTATTTGTTTCGTATGGAAAAAATATTTGCAAAAGTCACGGATTACGTCCACCAATAAGATTTTTCACTAAGCTGGACTTTATTGTAACTAACGTCTTTCATTTGAGAATGATGCATTTCTAAAAACATGAAACCAACCAACTAATCACCATATCACGAAAATTAAATGACACTAATTAACATCTAATTAAAAAAATTCTGAAAACATTTCTCAGCTAATACACCGTCATAGCATTTGAATACATCAGCATTGAAGAGTGAGTTGCAGATTAGAGATCGCACAAAGAGACAATAAATAACCTTTACTGAATCAATCTAACAGGCGACCCGCGCGGTTGACTCTTTAATTGATAGATTTTTACATTTCTCGAAATTTTCTTCATTTTTAGAAGTGAAACATCAGGACAATAACAAGTTCAATAAAGGCTGGTCTTATTGGCAGGCGCCTGAAAATAATATTTCTTGGGCACTATTGGTAGGCGCCTGCCAATAATAATTTTTGGGCACTATTGGCAGGCGAGACTATCCGTCAGAAATATAATATTTTTTGCGCGCGCAAAATATTATATTTCTGACGGATAGTCTCGCCTGCCAATAATATTTCTTTTCCAACGAATCAAAGAACTCCGCCAAACTTTTCGAGTAAAGATACCGATTTTTGTCATAGATTCAGCTTAATCACGGAGCTGACTACTCAGATTTCAAGGATACAAACGCAGGAGTACCACAAGGCAGTGTGCCGGGTCCAATTTTATATCTTCTATTTACCAGTGATCTTTCCCGAACGCCAAATGTTATGACAGCAACTTTTGCCAACAGCAACGGCAACTACAGCCACAGCTAAAACGAATCCCAACCTATGGCCATATCCGATGATGCCGTCGAAAGCTGGACTAAGAAATGGAGAATTAAACTAAACGACCAAAAAGCAGTTCACGTAAATTTCACCAACAAGCAGATTCCGTATCCAAAGCGCCTGACGATGAATGGTAACACCAATCCTCACAAAAACTCAGTAAGATACCTTGGAATGAACCGCGACGCCAAAGCTAATGCATCGAGCACAACAAAATCAAAATTACCGAGCTGAACATGCGATACAGAGAAATGTATTGGACTCTAAACCGCAAGTCGAAAACATCTATTTACAAAAAATTGCTTATCTACAATCAAATCCTGAAACCAACCTGGATCCAATTGTGAGATGTGCGAGCAAATGTCACATTAAGAAAATCCAAACATTCCAGAACAAAGTGCTACGAACCATCGTCAGCGCCCACTGATACATTAGAAACGTGACCTCAATGTTGGATTATTGGATTTCGCCCAGAACAACAGACGACTCAAACGGACCAAGCCACATGAACTCGTCAATCGCCAGGATTAGTTGCAATATAACAACTCTACAGAACCCATCCACAGACAAAGTGCAAAGACTATCATTGGATACTTTGTGAAATTTTAAAATCAAAATAAACTTCAAATGTAACTAATGGTTGGTCATTTTAGGACCGGTTTTAATAAATATCTTTTTTTAAAAAAATAAGTTCAGCGTTTTCGACTTGTTTTTTTCAAATCGATTTTTTCCCCTGTCGTTTCTGAGAAATGCACCGGAGTAGAATGAATGTAAGGAAAAGTGGAGAAAGACAAGTGAAGAGTCACAAATCAAAGAAAATTTACTCTCGCCCAGCCTCGGATTTGAACACGGGACCTCTCGTTTATGAGCCAACTCCACGGGTTCAGACAAACTTGTAAGGTGTAAAGGAATTCGATGTATAATTTGTGTGATAAATATTTGTATTCGAAATTTATACGACATGTCATTGCTGCAGATGCGAATCAATTTTTAGAGATGTATAACATTACACTGGTTCCATTTTAATTGCGTGAAAGACCCAACATCAAAGAAACACTTCATTTGTTCTTCTTGTTATTCTTGATTAATTCCTGAATTATTTGAATTATAAAGGATTTCTTTTTCAATTTTTATTTTTCTCATAAATTTTGCCTGCCAGTAGTGTCCAAGAAATATTATTGGCACTCGCCTGCAAATAACATCTCCCTTCAATAAAACAGGAGAAGAACAAAAACATCCCTGGACAGGCATCCATGGGCCATAACTTAACAGAAGAAAATCCATGTGTTGTTAGGCAATACAAATGGTCGTAATATTCAAGTTATTTAGTTAAAGCAAAAGAAGTAACGTTCGAAACAAGGCAATATACGACCTGCGCGGAAAGGGAGCAGTTTGAAGAAAAGCCTCTTGGATGTGAGGCACGCATGGCATGGTATAACGTATTTTGTTACAGGTGCAGGGGACTGAACAGAGGATACAAATCGAAACTTTTGCGTAAGCCCTGGTATTCGTTTACTGATTTTTTTAGCAATTTGCCAACCCTAAAACAAGTTAGCGCGCTAACATCGATCACTATTAGCTAGACCGCTAATCCTTGCTAAAACAGAAAAGTGAAACTTGTAATCAAAAATGCCGATTGAATGAAATGAAAAACTAATTGATTCGTTATTAGGAAATGTGTATTTTACGTCATTCAATGTGATACTTAAGACGCATAGGAAATTAAAAATGTGACGCATACAACGTATGACACATATTTTTACTAAGGATTGGAGTGGGTCGACCCACACCTGACCCACAATTTTAGCGGGTCGACCTACAGTTTTAGAACGCACAGAAAACGATGCAACTGTGGGTCAGGTGTGGGTCGACCCACTCCGATCCTTATTTTACGTACATATTCCCGTGCTATGTGATAGGTCTCCTAATCTACCTGTTTTTACTTCATGTCACTCCTCGTTCAAAATTAAAAAATGTTGCGCTTAACCAGTGTTGTGTTAACGTCGCTAATCGTTAGTGTCGCTAGTAGTGAAGCTAATATCAAATATCTTCGCTAATAGCGACTATCGCTTCGCTAAATCCAAAACTAGCGAGGTCTTAATTTCGGTAGTCGCTAATTTTCTGCTTCTAAGAGATTCACTTAATATAATAATAATCCGCCGTTACAATCCGTCCGGGTCAGAGGCTAGATCATTTTATTTTACTAGTTCCGCAATTTTTTGTGAGCTTTTTGCTCACATGGAAACTTCTTAGAGATCCTTTCATTACCGTAGTTTTTACTGTGTCAGTGGTAAAGTGCACACAAAGCTAGTGCTGATGTACTAGGTGCGGAAACTAGTAGGGCTTAGAATGCCAGTTCGCTCCACCGGCAGGCATTTTTTAGACCACATGCTTAACGTGAATTCCGAAACACGCCTAGCGGTAGCTTGCATTTTACCATCAGAATTTCTTCTGTTGCTAATCATGGGCGCGCGGTAGCGATGCGCCCGTGACGCAAGTCCCCATACGAACAAAAAATTAAGAAAAATATATACAGCTAAGTTTTGACTTTTTTCCCTTGCGTCGTACCCCCCTGAGACCTAGTTTTTGGGATTCTACGTAAAATTTTGATTGAAATCGACATTTTACTCATTAAAATCGGTTCAGTGGATCCGAAGATATGACCTTTAGAAAATCGTCATTTTCTATACAAAATGTCCTACTTCATAGGAAACATCCAACGTTAGTTAGTGGGTTATTAGTGGGTTAGTTAGTTAGTTAGTTCCAGGGCCATTTGTATGAATACCGACTTTTTTGGCTCGTGCTCGAAAACGGCTCAATAACTTTTCTTGAAATTTTTCAGGGACCTTCGGGTGGGCATTCTACGCCATATGAGATTTTGAAAAAGGGGGGTACCGACCTCGTTTGGGCGCCAGGGCTCTTAGAAGGCGCCATATAAAGCCCATATTTATGTTCTTGTGTGTGAAATAATGTACGGTAGCACATTTTGTATAAGACAAGTTTGGGTGTTTGAGATAGAGGTTTGGGGTCAAAGGGAAAATTGTTGGGTTGGGTGTAGTGTATCGGGGTGACCGCCAAAATGGCGGAAAATAGGCGGGGGGCCAAAAAAAACTTTTGATATGTTGTAGAGGAAGTTGAGGGGATCATTTTCGCCCATGGAAGTAGTAGCCGCCGCGCTTCGGTTCGGCGGAGGCGGCGGCTCAAAAAAAAACTTTTGATATGTTGTAGAGGAAGTTGAGGAGATACAATTTTTTCACCAGATATTTTTTTTCGCCGTAAACTTTTTTCCCTGAAAATTTTTTCGCCAGAAAATTTTTTACGCCGGAAATTTTTTGGAAGAAAAGAGGAAACAAATTTTTGAAAAAAAATTTCCGGCAAATAACTATTCTGTCGAAAAAAAATTTCCGGCCAAAAAATTTCCGGCTAAAAAATTTTCTGGCCGGAAATTTTTTTTCGACAGAAAGTTATTTGGCCGGAATTTTTTTTCAAAAATTTGTTTCCTCTTTTCTTCCAAAACTACTGATATCGCAACAAAAACCCTTTTCAAAAGGAAAACGTGACGCAAGTCGTCGTCCCTTCTTCCAAAACAACTGATATCTATTTTTGTGACGCTTGCAGCTTCGGAACGCAAAAAAATTCTTTTGAAATATTTTCACTTTTGATTAAAAAAATGCGTCACAAATGCCGGACCCGCCAGTGTTATAGTTTTTCTGTTCTTTCAGCTTTCACAACGCAAAAATTTGACTTTATGGGATGTATGACGTATTTTTGTACAGGAAATCAAATTTTTGCGTATGAAAGCTGAAAGTGCAGAAAAATTATTACATTGGTGGGTCCGGCATTTGTGACGCATTTTTTTAATCAAAAATGAAAACATTCCAAAAAAATTTTTTGCGTTTCAAAGCTGTAAGCGTCACCCCAATTGATATCAGTTGTTTTGGAAGAAGGGACGAGGACTTGCGTCACGTTTCCCTTTTAAAAAGGGTTTTTGTTGTGATTATATCTCCGCCTCAGATATTTGTACACAGAATTCATGACGTCATATTTGTCATTCTTCTGTGTACGATTCGTTGCGGCACCAAATCCATAACAAATTATGAAGCCTGGGTGTGCCTAGGAACGTTGCTTTTATGCTAAACATTGAAGAAAAATCCTCTACAGAATTTGTCTCCACCAGGATTGAACCCGGATATTCTTGGTGGAAAGCCAGTACGTTAACACTAAGCTAACCCGTAAGATTCACTTAATGGAAGATTTTTGTGGTTAGAAAAAAGAAAGCACATCAAACGGCGAATATTTATGAGCATCAGACGACAAAGATGATAAAAAATATTTAATGAAGGATTACGCACGATTGATGTTAATTTACATTGAAACGTTCCATTGGTTTAATCAAAAACAACTTCAAAACTCTGATTTCTGATGCACAAACTGATGGAGGACGTTTATTTTGGTTCGTCTGTACGAAAGTAAGAAATATTTTCAGTTCGCATTGGAGGTGGTTGATAGGGACTGGGACATGTTCTCTCAGTTTGGAGAAATGTAGAGATATTTCTCAATGTTATATATCGGCTTGTTCAAACTGAATAATTTCATCCTTACGCTCGTTGACCGCCAACTGCTTGTTTGTGTTTCTTGGGTTACCCAAAAACACAATTGAGCTGTAGCCTTACTTCAATTAGTGGTTGACAGGCAGTACTCTAAGAAGTTGCAGCATGAAAAGTTGAAGAATGAATCGAGAACCGCCCCTTCAAAGTTGTTAAAATAGGTAATTTGGCGACTAAATTAAAAAAGAGTATCAGACACTAGATCAATCTAGTGCCTAATAATTCTTTAAAAGTTGATCCAAACTTCTTAACAAACGTAGTCTTCATTTCTTTGGGCAGTAGAGACGGGACAACCAAAACGAGTGATATCAGTCGAAAGCCCCTCACAACCAATTAAGAGAGCTTCAATACTTCCATCCAGTCGAGATGTTTCACATATTTTAACCTTCAAAGTTAGCGACGGTTAGCGTTAGTAATAGCGACCGCTAGTAGCGCTCTAATTTTCTTCTCATTAGCGAATTACGTTAGCGACGCTAGTATTTTTCTTACCTAGCGTTAGCGCCGCTAAAAAAATTGGTTAGCTTTATACGCCAACGCGGGGAGGGATTTTCGGGAGGGACTGACTGCAAACTCATCCTAATAAGACAAACATTTTCGTTTCTCGTGAAGTAAATAATTATTTTATCTTAATGAAGCAAAGAGAAAATGCTCACGAAATGTAGTGTAAGTTGGTTAGTTGCTGAGTCTTTTTGTGAATACTAGTATGCAGTAAACGAGAAAACTTTCAGTCGAGTGAGAACTTGACAAAAGTACAGTCAAATATTTGACTCTAATGGAGAACACTTCTACTCGAGTGGAACTCATCTGCATTTGGAAAGAATTGATGATCGATAATCTATAGTAGTCAACGGATCCTATGTGGTACTCGCTGTGGTTTGGATGTTGCAATTTTCCCTGCTCTGATCATAAAAAAAATGAAAGCGAAATATGTTTTTCACTACAGACATACAAAAAGTGTGTTAGGACTTGTTTGTTGTATAGATTGCTGCATTTACCCAACAAACAAATCCAAACATTATGTTCCACGGCAAACAAATAACAAGCAACACAAGAGATACAAACAAATAAATTTCGCTACCACCCCAACATTTCCCATTTTGATACAATTTGCATTGTAAAATAAATGTAATTTTTAGCGTAGGAAGAAATTTCTTAAACCTACATCATGTACGAGTCTAAAACTGAATAAAGAATAAATTTCTTTTGCTGGCACACATCACCCGAAAGTCAATCCACAGCAAGTGGAATTTTATTTCATGTTTTTCAGAGCTTAGTGCCAAATAGTAGAAGAAAATTGATTTTTCCAACCAAAAACAAAATTGAAAGGACAAACTCCAATAGCTGTGGAAATGAGGGATGCTTTTTGGGGGGCCAATGTTCGGGTGGTAACACAATTTATGTGTACAAATATGTTACTATATACAAGTAGTTCAGCTTTCAAATGTATATGTGAATGAAATAAATGACTATTTTGTAATGTATATAATTTGGATACAAGCTAAACGAAAGCCGGTTGTCGGCATTTTGGCGTTGGTTGTCTATTTTTTTTATTAGTCACCCATACAATTACATCACAACCCAAATATATAAATACTCTTTACTGATATAATTTATGGAAAAAGGAAATGTATTTGCGTGTGTTGGTTAAATAAACCTACCGTTTCATCCATCTGAAGACTAATTTTTAAATATGTTTTTATTTATAAATTTAGAGACTTGAAATTGGTTTGAGGTGACGTGATTCATTAAATTTCTGAACAAAACAATACGTTCAAGGACTTTGTACAATTTCCTTCAAACCATCATTTTTGATGGCATGGTAAAGATCTTGTTTCGAAACAGCAAAGTCGATTTGATGACTGGTCGTTGATTTCAACTACACACCAGTCTAGTTCATCACCCCAAATCTCTTCAAAATTATTTTTAATTTCGTTTTACCAAACGAAATTTCAAGTTTGCAAATTTGATAGGAATGAGAGAAAGTTTTTAAATTAAAGGATGTAAAGCTACGGTGAAGGGAAACCACAAAATCTTTAGTAAAGTTTCATGTTGCTATTTATTTTGTGGGCGTATTAAAACCCTAACGATTTACATTTTCTTTGAGTCTACAGTGCTTAAGTTTGTGTCATTCTTCGGTCACAATTGTGAAATCAAAATCTCTTATTTCTGACAAATAAACAAAACTGAAATGAAAATCTTATTTTGCGTTTGTTTTTCTTGAAAATCGTAGGGGAAAGTTCCATTTAAGGTTTGTGTACTTTTCTCTAAATTGCATCCATTTGCGTTTAAACGTTTTTACATTCCCAAATATGTCTAAATTTTCTCAGGCAGATTTGTATCCGTAAATCTTAGAAATTTTTATGGATTATTATTACTTCACACCTTAAGATGAATTGGGGTATTTTTATTAATTCTCAAAAAAAGGATCCTTCTCACATAGTCCCCATGCAGTACCTAAGTTCCTAATCAGCAAAGACAAAACGCAATTTATAGGTGGATCTTCGTTTGTAGACAATTTTTGGTGAAAATGAGAAAGTGGATTATTTTCATAGAAAAAGAACAACAAACGATTGGTTTAATTTAACAAATTGCAGTTAGAGTCATTTATTTGATCATGAAATTCAGATTAAGGCTCGGAATAGGTCGACTACGATCGACCGGCACCAAGAAATCATCTGATCTGAAAGTTCTCATGAAAGTTCAGCTCAGATCAATCGAACTGACGTGAAATGACTTGGCCTGACCTGATGTGACCATATCACAGATTAACGTCCAATGTTTTTTTAGAGCCAGGTCATTTTCAGTTTTCAGGTCGGTTCAGGTCAGGTCACATTTGGTCAAATCAGGTTTCGGGTCAATTCAGGTTCAGGTGCCTGATGTCGGGATTCAGGTTGACCTGATTCCGAGCTTCAATGCAGATCATGACACCCAATCACGTGAACCTTTCCGTTGACTCTAAGAACATCTTCATAATGAGAGGCTTTGGCTGGATTTGCGAATGTATGGCGGAATAATAAAGGGTGAAATACTTAATTTGATGCATATTTCATGTACATTCGATGTATTCTCGATGTATTTCTGTCGTATTTTTGATATTTTTGTGATATATTTTTGGTGTATGAATGTTGTAAAGGTTGTATTAGTGATGTGTTGATGTTGTTTTGGTGCCGTATACATGTACATTCCACATAACTTGTACAACACTAATACATCACTAGTACATCACCAGTACATCACTAGTACATCACCAGTACATCACCCGTACATCACCAGTACATCACCAGTACATCACCAGTACATCACTAATACATCACCAGTACATCACTAGTACATCACCAGTACATCACCAGTACATTAATACATGATAATTTTGTACTCGTGATGTATTAGTTAGAATTTTTTACATCACACATTTGTAATTCATACCAAACACACGACACCAAAACAACAAGAATACATCACATATACAACCTTTATGACACTCATACATCAAAACTACATACCCCATTCTCTGTGTGATGTGAGAGATCTATCAACCAAACAAAATCGATCTCAAGAATTATGTATAAAAGCTAGGCGCTGGCTGTGCAGATGTTTGTTCATTCCATTCTCTGTACTTGCCAACAACAGATGTTTGTTGTAAATTTGATGTATATTCGAACAACAAAAGCCTTTTAAAAGGTAAAGTGTGACGCAGTCCCTAATGTCTACTTCCAAAATTAATGATATCAGTGGAGGTGACGCTTGCGCTGAAAATACGCATACATTTCCTTGACGACAACGTTACCCTGTGT
>CM055403.1:60094199-60154478 GCA_029228625.1 Pseudolycoriella hygida | reverse complement strand
TTTTGGCGAAAACGTTCGCCTCAATTTTGACCAACTTCCGCGCCTCGGCGACCCCACTTTCTATTCATCAAAACGATGCCCAAGTCAATATCTATCGATTCCGACGAAAAAAATTTTTTGGCGAAAACTTTCGCCTCAATTTTGGCCAACTTCCGCGCCTCGGCGACCCCGCTTTCTATTCATCAAAATGATGCCCAATTCATCTATCGAACTTTCCCGAAGGAACCAACTCTCTAGCTATTCTAATTCAGAAGATAGCAAAAATTCCAAGATGGCGTCACTTTGACGGTTGGCAGCCATTTTCTTAGGATAACGAAAAAATTCTCCTCACCAATCTCTATAACTTTCCCGAAGAAACCAACTGTCTGGCTATTCTAATTCAGAAGATAGCAAAAAATTCAAGATGGCGCCTTTTTGACATCCGGCAGCCATTTTCTTATGATCCCAAAAATTCTCCTGATCAAACTCTATAATCGCTCGGAACAAACCAACTCTCTAGGTATTGTCACTCCGGAGCTAAAATTCGACAACACAAAAAAACGTAATTGATTGCTTAGGAAAATTCAAAATGGCGCCTTTTTGACACCCGGCAGCCATTTTCTTATGATCCCAAAAAATTCTCCTGATCAAACTCTATAATCGCTCGGAACAAACCAACTCTCTAGGTATTGTCACTCCGGAGCTAAAATTCGAAAACTCCGAGCACTACGAGAAAAACCATGAAAATTGACCACTTTTCCACACTTTCCGACTTTTCCAGAGTTTTCCCGGAAAAGCGGCCAATGAAATTTTTCATTTTAGGCCGAGACTGACGTTCCCTGAAAATTTCAGGAAAATCGGCTGTCTAGTTCTCGAGATCGAAAATTATTAATAGAACATAGATAGATAGATAGATAGATAGATAGATAGATAGATAGATAGATAGAAACCGACAGATCAGCAAAAAAGTTGTCATAATAATGAGAACAATGGATTTTGGTAAGATGTATGGAAAAGTACCATCTTCAAACCTCCACATCTCAGCCAATTTTCAACCGATTTTGATGAGTGAGGGCTTGAGGGCTTTTTAATATTCTTTTTTTTTTATTTTACTGTTATACACTCGGATTTGCAAATACTTTTTTTTAACGGAAAATCACTTCAGAAACCTTCACGTAAATTGATATAAGAAATAAGAACTGGCATCACATGTCCTTATTAAAAGTGAGGTTCTCGTCACAGCAATGTCCATGGAAATTAAATTGCTGATGAGTGTTCGATAAACAGTGAAAGCTGGATATAATGCAGCCACCCGAACGTGCCACAGTCACACGCTCATTCTCATTTTATGTAAAGACATAGATTTTTGAATACATTGTAATAATCCACTTCGATGGCTCGTGTTTTACACATCGCTATCTCATTATCATACAGTCCATAACGTTCTACATTGAACATCTTCCTTCGAGCAATAAAAGGAACCACATCTGAAAGTTCCTTCAGCTTTTCTTTAAAATCACATATTTCTACATGAAAACAATAAATCTCGAAAAAACACTCGGATTCAGTTGAAAGTCCTAACAGAGTAAGAAACGCATTAAAATTAACCGTAAAAATTCCAAAGACATTTCAATAATGACAGATATCCTCACATGTACATGGCACTGCTTCCTAAACAAACACGGCTGCTTACTTCCTATGCGAGTGTCCAGCATACAAAACAGCAAGAGCGAAAAGCCTTGGAGAGTACATTTTACCACACAGTATTATCTGGAGCATACCTCGAAGTTTATATCTTAGATTACCTTAGAATCACTTGATCTAGAAATAGGTTATGCATCATGTCCACAAGAAGCTTATGTGCAGAAACTTTATCCCGCCCATTAGTACTAAACTACGAAGTTGTATGAAATTTATCACAACCTAATTGGACGCTATTTTGCTATTTCCATCTCTAAAAACATAGCTAAAATGGTCGTTATAGGTCACAATTTAGGAGCTTTTACGAAACGAAAGCTTTTCACATCTCACGAATTTTTAATTTTAGGAGTGAGAATTCTGCATTCACAAAACGCAGAACATTTTTTTGAAGAAGACGAAGGGCAGATCATGCCAGGAGCGGTATCGGAAGGCGTGACGCAGTCCCCACATCCCAAAAAAAAAACGTCCACAATCCCAAAAAACTCCATACCTTTGGGGAAAGACACGATGTATAGGCGAACTTTGGAGTTTTTCCCTCCAAATTATTTAAAAAAAAACTACTTCCTATCTGATTCCAACGCACTTTGGATCATTAAAATCGGTTGAAAACGAGCCGAGATATGGCCAATCAAAGATGACCAATTTCCATATAAAAATGGTAAAAATATGTTTGAAAATAATCAAAATTTTATTCCTGTGTTGTGTGTCAACGATGTATCTATCTATTTTTTTATTCTGAACCGTTTGGGCAATTTCCTTAAAAATTTTAGTGAAGTTCAGTTTCGGTCCCAAATGGAAAATTCAGCCGGTGGCTATCCCCAAAAAAATCTTGGAACTGAGTTATTGGCCTTTCCATACAACCCCCATATATGAAAATCCACCAACGGGAGCACTTCTTCGGCTATATCTCAGCCGGTAGTGGCAAGATCGCGGTTAATGGGGTATCAAATGAAGCCAACGGAACCGGTCTTGTGGAAATCGGTTGGGGTGGTTTTGCCAGGAGTCGGTCAAAGTGCTCCGTAGAGCGACTATGAGAAATTTTTTTTTTGAAGTGACCGAAAATGATGTGGAAAGTGCGTAGGATGATGTGGGAAGAGTGTGGGAAGTGTGTGGGATGATGTGGGAAGTGTATGGAGTGATGTGGGAAGTGTGTGGGATTATATGGGAAGTGTGTGGAATGATGGGAGAAGTGTGTGGAATGATGTGGGAAGTGTGTGGGATGATGTGGGAAGTGTGTGGGATGATGTGGGAAGTGTGTGGGATGATGTGGGAAGTGTGTGGAATGATGTGGGAAGTGTGTGGGATGATGTGTGATGGGAACAAGTTACGGGTCAAAATTCGACTGCTTAGGGGCTGCCTCTAAATTATGTAACGCTCGAGGGGAGAAGGGAGGTATTTGTGGGAATGTTACATTTTTGGAGACAATTTTTTTCGAAGTCAATTTTTTTTCGGAGAATTTTTTTTAACTAAGAAAATTTTCTTTTTTGAGAAAATTTTTTTCAAAAAATAGAAATTTTTTCAACAACTGAAAACTTCCAAAACGACTGATATCACAATAAAAACCTCCGTAAGTCTGCTTCCGAAATTGAGTCACAAATGCCCCAAAAACACCGAACGACGAAATAATTTTTCTGTACTTTCAGCTTTTACATGCACAAATTTAAATTTACCTTAAACAATCTACGCGTCACACTCTACCTTTAAAGAGGCTTTTGTTGTGATACGATTATGGCAAAATGAATATGAGTTTTGTACTTATACGCAGGTTTTTGCGGTGTTAAACATAGAAAATCCTTTTGCATTCAAAACGAAATCCTTTGAAAAAAAACTTTTTGAAAAAAAAAACTTTTTGAAGAAAAATCCCTCAAAAAATCCTTCAAATTCTCAGAATATCCAAAATTATAGAAAGTCTTTAAAATTTGTTAGAAAATCCTTGTAATCCTTCAAAAACGTCAAAAAATTTTCGAGAATATTGAGAAAATCCTTGGAAATCCTCTGAGGACTTTCTTTTACAAAATCATTTTGCACCCAAAATATACGATTATCTGCCGATCGGAAGAAGATAACAGGATCTGATGGATAAAGAGGATAACCAAGATAGTTAAAGTAAAATGACAACTCACCGTTTTAGTTTACGTTACGTGGTTTATGGAAAAAATTACGAATTTCAAGTCGCGCAACGCCATAGAAATTTTTTTTTAATAAAATCTAGATTTTTGATATTATTCACGAATAATTTCGGGCATGGTATGAAAAGATGTCAAATTTCTCGATCGAATTATGGATAGGAATCTATACTACTGATTCCTGGTCAGCTCATTAGCGAAAACATTGTGACGCGAATAACGTAAGTGCGATGTGAATTTATACTCGAATACATATGGTCTCACTAGTTATAGCTGCTTGTAGATATTTTTCATTTCTTTCGGCCAATTTCCGCACAATTTAATTTTGACAGCAACGATGAGGAAAATGTTCTTTCCAAAATAAAATTAACTTTAATTTAAAACCCGAATTCAATTGATCGGAGTAAAGAAGTCACATCGTCGTGTTGTCTTGTGACAATTTTTTTTTTTTACGATTTTATAAGCGATTATTAATGACACTTCTTAGTTTTTAATTAAAATTCACTTATAGCGGAAAGAATTCATAAAAAAAATATTCGCAAATCCATACAACGTCGCTGATAAAATACAAACCATTTCGAGTGAATTCATAGCATTCATAGGTACCTACTCGAAATAGGTGGGCCTTAATAATTTATTTATATGTTACTGGTTATGTCATTGGGGAACTCGCTAAAAATAAGACCTAATTTAAGTGTAAATGGTCGTATGTTTCTTCTCCGTTAATTCTTCTATGATTTGAAAAATGGCAAATCTTCATCCATCGGAAAGGTCATGCAAAAATTTCTGATTTAATTTTTTTCCTTGCCAGAGCGAAATTTGTTTCTAGACAAATAATGGCGGTTCGCAAAAAATTTTTCCGGTTCTTTTTCAAATAAATATTCTATGCAACGAGCGGTCTGTGCAAAATCGCTTTTCAATTTATTCCATTGAAATGGCAAATCGATTGATATTGACGATCAATCCGATGCAAAATCATTCATTTAATCCACTGAATGTTGTAACCCGTTAGAACGTTCATAATTTTCTACTTACACCAAATTTGTTTTAAAATTTTTCGGCGATGGAGGATTTACGATTGATTAACACAAAACCCGATCGAAATTTATTGGGACATAACAAATTTTTTGCAACTTTTTTGCCATCAAATATTATTCGAACAATAAAATTCAACTTACATTCAATGCACGTATGACTTAAGTATTGATTTATGCACTTTTTGTCGTCAAACACTTCGTACTAATTACAATTAATCCACATTTAATGGTTTATTGCAACAAAATTCGCAGTGTACATGAACAAACCAGTCAAATTTACAAAGATGGCTGAAGAATTTTCTCTCCGATTTTTTTAAATTATTCTAAAAATGCACTCAAAATAACATAAAATCTGCATCTGAAGAGAAACAAGAGAGAAAAACCAAGCAAAATAAAGAAAAATAAACTGACAGTTTGGTAGACGAATTTTGCTCAAAGTCTTTTACGTTTGTGCGGAAAATTTGAATTTCTTTGGATCAAATTAAGCTCAAGTTTTCCTTTATTTTTATTACTTAGGTAATTTTTGGTTTTCATGATGGTGATTTATGACCACATTGTGCGGAAAAGCCCATGGAAAACGTAAACAAAAAGCACTATAGTTTGACGTTTTTTGGTATTTGTTTTTTGAGCCCGTACGAAGTATGTACACTTCCGGGGGCTTATGGTTTTGCTCTTCAGTTTGTCATTGTAACCAATTCGTGAGACTGGCTAAAATCAAATTTCACTCAAATTTAGGTCAATTTTGACTCAAATTTAGGTCATTTTTGACTCAAATTTAGGTCATTTTTGACTCAAATTCAGATCAAATTTAACTCAAACTAAGATCAAATTTGAATCAATTTTAGATCAAATTTAGGTCAAATTTGACTCAAATTTAGGTCAAATTTGAATCAAATTCAGATCAAACGTGACTCAAATGTAGATCAAATTTGACTCAAATTAATTACAAAGTGTTGGCCCAAACGTTAAGAGTAGCTTTGTATTAATGTGTTTTTATCCGGTTGTCTCACTTTAACGCGTGCGCGTGTAAGTATAAACTCTGAATAGATACTATACATGCTCACCTTTAAGCCTAGTATCCACTTCCGCGTGGAATGAAATCGCTCGTGAAATCCATACAAAATTGCACATTTTTTTCACTGGCGAAAAGGGTCATGAAAATTCGCAATAGCGAAATTTCGTTTCACGACCAAGTGTGTATCAAATTCGCTTGTGAAATTTTCATCTTTTCTAGAGTTTTTATTTCACCGACATTTCGCTACACTCTCAATTTACGAACTTAATGAAATATTTTCGCTAGTGAAAAAATTTCATTATGTCGAACATAATGAAATTTTTTCACTGGCGTGAAAAAGAGTGAAACATCTCTTCAAATGTCAGACCATTCGGAAATTCGACTGAAGCAGTTGGTGCAATTTGCAAGTGCGAACTGGAAAAAAATTTCCCGACCCGAAAAACTGTTAATTTAAGTGGTTTTTCACGAATTTCTTGACTTCCTTCATCAAAAACGGATGCAATATCGAAAAAACCTCGGGGAAAATTTCTGGAAGCACGGTTAGCTTGAACGAAGTTATACTAAAAAGTCGTTGCCCATCAGATTTTATCGCTGATTGGGAAAGAGGGGTCCCCTACAAGCTCGAAAATACTTTCAGTAAAATAAATTTTCTGGTAAATTTTAAAGAAAATTGATAAAAACTATGTTTTTCCATACTTTTTCCAAATTTGTGTAAAAGTGATGAAAAAAATTGTTGCGTACAGGCGTTTTGATAATTTTTATCGATAAACAACTTAATTGTAAGCAAAAAATGGTTCTACGGTATATCTCTAAATCTTTTAGTTTTTTTTATAAAGCTACGTTGATATACTGAATTTGGTCAGAATCGGAGGCAGGTGGAGCAACAATTTTTTTCATCACTTTTACACAAATTTGGAAAATGTATGGAAAAACATAGTTTTTACCAATTTTCTTTAAAATTTACCAGAAAATTTATTTCCCTGAAAGTAGTTTCGAACTCGTAGGGGACCCCTCTTTGACAATCAGCAGTAAAATCTGATGGGCAACGACTTTTCAGTATAACTTCGTTCAAGCTCACCGTGGAAGAGGTCGTTATGCTTTCGAAGCGATCTATTTCGAGAAGGAGCCAAACTCATTGAGTTATCAGAGACTCACTTCAACACTATTGCCAATTTTGGCTCATTCTATACAGAAAAAGAAAAAAATGTAATGTAAGGAACAAAAGAGCGAGAAGAATATATACGTTCACAGAAGTTTTCACGGGATTTTCATGACACTATTCATTTCGAGTGCGTTGCAAGTGAAAAGTGAAAACATTTCCATCTCTACACAAATATATTTCACGATGCGTTTCATCTGTGGAATTTTTTCGCAAGTGTTGCAGTCGTGAAAAATTTTTCAATTCACGCGGAAGTGGATACTAGGCTTTATGAAACGTGTGAACCCAAGGTTCTTTGAAAATTCGGAAAAGTTCGTAAATATTTTGATGCGAGTTTAGGTTTTTGAAAATTTAGGTATGATAAATAAGTAAAAAAAATTGTCTGTCAAAATGGTCCTCTCGACGGTTACACTTTAGAACACTACAATGTTCTCCAAAAATATGTAGGATACTTTCAACTATTAGAGCCGTCTAAGGGCTACGAGGGCGTAGGTTAGCCGAAAAAAATAGTAAGCGGCCGATAAAACTCTTTTTAAAATGGCGCGGCGGCTAGAAAACCGTAACTTAAGTTGAATTCTGTTAAAAAAAAGCAAATTTCCAGCCGACTTCAAGCCGACTTGGCTGGACTAACTTACTGTTTTGCCGGCGGATATCATCATTGCTTGCATTCACTCCACGCTCTAAGACCATATCAATTGAAAATATCACTATCAATGGATATTTGACGTACCCCGACGTTTTGTTGATATAAGGCAGAGAATGAGCTGAACCTGTAACCTTCTTTAAGGTGTAGCGGCAGCCCTTAAGCTACATATAACCTGAATGTTCACTTAAAAAAATAGGGACGGCAGCAACAAGTATCCTAACCAACGCTAACAAAAGGCAGGCCGGTGGATATATCGAGACCATGATCTAAGTTGAAAGATGAGAAAATTTGGTCATTGGACTAATTTTACCAACAGACAGTGCCACGGGCATTTAGGGCAAATGACCTGGGGCGTCGCGATTTTGACGGCGCAAAATTTTCAAGAATTCGCAAAGAAGAAAATGTGATTTGTATTACCAAAGTTTTTGAAACTAAAAATTCGCTGCGAAATTTTTAAAAACATGGGCGCCGAATTTCTGGCTGCCCTAATAGGGCGCCAAAAAGATAAAAGCGGCACTGCCAACAGATGATTTAATTTGTGGTGTAATAAAACAATGATTGCGCTACTGGATAAAAAGGGCTCAGCTTGAACGTCTGGAAAAAGGAAGTCAAACCAGTCTGTCACACCAGCGTTTTACCTCTCTTGCCTGACATGATTGGTGAATCTCTCATAAACGTTACGATGGCGCTACGCTCAACATAACTTGACTTGGATCGATTCAATCAGCTTTTTATTGGTTACAATTCTGACAATCAAAACAAAATCTGTCAGCGGGTGAGCTCATAGCATTAAAAAAATCTAATTTTCGTTGAACTTAGCCTTATGCTAGCTTATTCAGTTCAACCGGAAACTGATGCAATTGGCCTACTGTTTAATCGTTTTATATTTTCACCCAATTCTTTCGTCATGTCTACAAATGGTAGCAAAGTAAATAGATTCGTATCGTGCGAGTCTAATTTAGAAATTTCGCACACAAATAAGCTGCTTATGTGGTCCATTACGTCTCGTTCATATTTTGAAATTTTCTCCACGGCGGATGGTACTTTTGACAGAATATTGTCAGTAAAACGTTTGACACGAGAGTTTTTATTTTTCGAGTTTTTGTTGTGAATTCGTGCCGGTATTTTAAGTAAATAAAGTCGGTGAATACGAAATGGAAGAAGCGAATGGTGGTAATTAGTCGCTTTATTTTTGTTGAACAATATCTTGAAAGTAAAAATAAATAATTTCTTAATAAATATCGTTTGATGTGAGATAATGGGAATGCCAAACTACACACTTCTTGTTGACGGTCTTAGTGATTTTGCTCATGGGATTGTTCATATTGTTTGTTTTTTGGAGTTATAATGACGATCTGAAATCGACATACTAATTCGTACGCTTCTACCTTCACTTCCAGATAACATAACCACATTAAATATACATTTTGTAGTGTATATCGTTAACTGGATTAGTGGGTCAAAATACTATAGCAATGTTACTTTTCTCGATAAATTCTTGAACCTGGCGGGAAAGTATGTTACAATCTATAAGACAGGGTCAAATTCCGCGTAATTTAAACTTTTACAAATTTTTAAAGTTTGTGTCAGATGATGCTGTAGTTGAAAGAATTTTATCAAAGTTCCTTCCATTTCTGTTGTATACAGCAAGTAGGACAGATCTTGTACCCATTCTTCATCTTGTTTCATTCAGATAGTCTAAATAGTGAAATCGATAAATTTAAAAGAAATCAGTTCAAAAAGTTTCAAGTGCAAAATGACCTGAGAACTTAAACCTGGTACTAACAAGTTTCAGGTGTGTTTGTGAAGATATTGGTGTCATCGTTAGATAGTTTTAGAATTCTAGTTTTTATGATGACACTGCACGGAAGAGGGAAAAATCTCCCAGTGGATTATCTTCCTTTGGACGATATTATCTTCCGTTAGACGATATTATCATCACACTGGAAGATAATATCATCCACCGGAAGATATTATCATGCTAGCGGATGATATTATCATACCATCGGAAGATAATATCATCCATTGGAAGATATTATTATCCGCTGGACGATATTATCATCACACTGGAAGATAATATCGTCGGATGGAAGATATTATCATCACACTGGAAGATAATATTGTCCAATGGAAGATATTATCATGCTAGTGGATGATATTATCATACCATCGGAGGATAATATCATCCACTGGTCGATTATATCATCCAGTGGACGATAATATCATCCAGTGGACGATAATATCATCCGCTGGACGATAATATCATCCGCTGGACGATAATATCATCCGCTGGACGATAATATCATCCGCTGGACGATAATATCATCCGCTGGACGTTAATATCATCCGCTGGACGATAATATCATGCGCTGGACGATAATATCATGCGCTGGACGATAATATCATCCGCGGACGATAATATCAACCGCCGGACGATAATATCATCCGCCGGACGATAATATCATCCGCCGGACGATAATATCATCAGCCGGACGATAATATCATCCTCCGGACGAAGCTAGGAAACTTTTCCTTTTACGAATGCCACAAAAACTAGGTGGCTAACAAAACTAAGGAACTTTTCCTTTTACGAAATGTCACAAAAACTAGGTGGCTAACGAAACTAGGGGATTTACGCTTTAACCAAAACGCCCCAAAACCTAGGTGGCTGACGACACTAAGAAACTTTTTCTTTTACGAAATGTCACTACAAGTAGGTGGCTAACGAAACTAGGGAATTTGCGCTTTAGTGAAACGCAACAAAAGACTAGGTGGCTGACGAAGCTAGCAAACTTTTCCTTTTACGAAATGTCACAAAAACTAGGTGGCTAACGAAACTAGGGGATTTACGCTTTAACCAAAACGCCCCAAAACCTAGGTGGCTGACGACACTAAGAAACTTTTTCTTTTACGAAATGTCACTACAAGTAGGTGGCTAACGAAACTAGGGAATTTGCGCTTTAGTGAAACGCAACAAAAGACTAGGTGGCTGACGAAGCTAGCAAACTTTTCCTTTTACGAAATGTCACAAAAACTAGGTGGCTAACGAAACTAGGGGATTTACGCTTTAACCAAAACGCCCCAAAACCTAGGTGGCTGACGACACTAAGAAACTTTTTCTTTTACGAAATGTCACTACAAGTAGGTGGCTAACGAAACTAGGGAATTTGCGCTTTAGTGAAACGCAACAAAAGACTAGGTGGCTGACGAAGCTAGCAAACTTTTCCTTTTACGAAATGTCACAAAAACTAGGTGGCTAACGAAACTAGGGGATTTACGCTTTAACCAAAACGCCCCAAAACCTAGGTGGCTGACGACACTAAGAAACTTTTTCTTTTACGAAATGTCACTACAAGTAGGTGGCTAACGAAACTAGGGAATTTGCGCTTTAGTGAAACGCAACAAAAGACTAGGTGGCTGACGAAGCTAGCAAACTTTTCCTTTTACGAATGCCACAAAAACTAGGTGGCTAACGAAACTAGGGAATTTGCGCTTTAATGAAACCCCTCGAAGATAAACAAATTTCCCCACAGATGCTTAATTTTCTATTAAAAAAGGTATGTTGGAATTGATAATTATGGAGGATGGGGTTTGATTATAAAGAAGTTATCTAAAAGTGCATGTCAATCTGGTGTATTTAGTAGACACGCTCTGTGTATTGCTTATTTAAAAATGTCAGTACAACTCTATAAAATTGAAGGGAATTGCAGTGGATGATATTATCGTCCAGTGGGTGATATTATCGTCCTGTGGATGATATTATCGTCCAGTGGATGATATTATCGTCCAGTGGATGATATTATCGTCCTGTGGATGATATTATCGTCCAGTGGATGATATTATTGTCCAGTGGATGATATTATCGTCCAGCGGATGATATTATCGTCCTGTGGATGATATTATCGTCCAGTGGATGATATTATCGTCCAGTGGATGATATTATCGTCCAGTGGATGATATTATCGTCCTGTGGAAGATAATATCATCCATTGGAAGATATTATCATCCCCTGGACGATATTATCATCACACTGGAAGATAATATCGTCCGATGGAAGATATTATCATCACACTGGAAGATAATATTGTCCAATGGAAGATATTATCATCACGCTGGAAGATAATATCTTCCACCGGACGATATTATCTTCCTGGAAGATAATACACTGGGTGATTTTTCCCCCCGCCCACTGCACTTCGTATCGACATAATATTGCCTTACGATTGAAACCGTGATTGGACTGCATTCAATTGAAATGGGTAAAGGAAAGTAGGGATAGAGTGTACTCAAATTTCTATTATCAGTGATTCCACGGTGAATAATCAGTGATTCCCCAGTGAATAATCAGTGATTCCCCGGCTTCCCCGGTGAATCATCAGTGATTCCCCGGTGAATAATCAGTGATTCCCGGGTGAATAATCAGTGATTCCCCGGCTTCCCCGGTGAATCATCAGTGGTTCCCTGGTAAATCCTCAGTGATTTCCCGGTGAATCGGCAGTGATTCCCCGGTGAATCATCAGTGATTCCCCGGTGAATCATCAGTGATTCCCCGGTGAATCATCAGTGATTCCCCGGTGAATCATCAGTGATTCCCCGGTGAATCATCAGTGATTCCCCGGTGAATCATCAGTGATTCCCCGGTGAATCATCAGTGATTCCCCGGTGAATTATCAGTGATTCCCCGTTGAATAATCAATGATTCCGCGGTGAATCATCGGTGATTCCACGATGAATCATCGAAGATTCCACGGTGAATAATCGATGATTCCACGGTGAATAATCGGTGATTACACTGTTAATCATCGGTGATTCCACGTCAAATCATCGGTGATTCCACGTCGTATCGGTGAGTTCCCCGTGAACGTACACAGACGGACGGACGTACAGGATGGTGAAAACCGAAAACATAAAGTAGCAATCAGGGGATGGAAAACTTCGACAAGATTTAGGAAGTAATGGCTGCTGCACTCTGGTGGAGTTTATGCAGGTTGTCTGTACACATTTGTAAAGTCGCAACTATGACGTCCAACTTTTGCTAAAAAATATTGTTAACAATAAATCGTACACTTTTTTCAGAAGACCTTTTTCAATTAACTGCAAGAATTGAAAAAGGTCTTCTGAAAAAAGTGTACGATTTATTGTTCTATGTCAAATTTTATCTATTAGTCTGAATTGTATGCAAATAGTGGCAATTGCTTTAAAAAAAATTTGTCAAGGTCTATTGACACGGAGAACTGACAAATCACAATTTATCGTGTGTATCAAAGATAGGGAGTTAGAAGTAATTCAAGATTTCAAATTTTTCCATAGACCAAATCTGATCTCTTAACTCAGTTCAAAAACAGCTCAATGGAAGCAACCAATTTTTTTCTCGAAAATTCATGGTACATAAGATATCCATCTACCTTATTATTTACTGTAACATTTTCCACGTTCGTCCGGGATTCACCACCCGAATTTGATCAACGCAGCCTCTGCCTTCTCGGCTACACTGTCCCACAATAAACAAAGTTTTTCCATCTTGACCACCAAATTCCAGATTTGTGGGATTGGGAAAACTGACGCGAATTTTCCCGATAATAGTCCCCGTTGGAGACAATACAGCAACATGCCTTCCGCCATATCGAGCAACAAACAAATTTCCCATTGTGTCAGTTTTCATACCATCGATGTCGCTTGTGACACTGCCATCCAAATTGTCGAAATCAGCGAATAATGTCTTTTGCGCTATAGTTCCGCCTTCGGTGTCAACGGCATATTTCCAAATTCTTTGAGCGTAAGGACTTCCTCCACGATTAAACGACTCCGATACATACAATAACTTTTCATCCGGCGACAAGTCTATTCCATTAGTTCGACCCAACACTTCAAGCTGTTGAACGGTACCGTCTCTTCGACACGACCATATATCTCCATGAGTGTTATTTGTATCTGCCAGCCATTTCATGCCAGAGGTAAATATTGTTCCCTTAGAGGACAATGTAATGTCATTCGGTTGAAGCATTTTCGGATCACTACAATAATTTTCACTATGTATTCGATCATTTTCGTCTAATGTTAGTTTGATAACTCTATGGTTGATCGCATCAGCCACGAAAACAGTTTTCGAGTTTAAAAATCGAATGCTATTTAGTAGCGACGATTCATTGTCGTCTTTATAAAATAATTTTTGTGATGGTGTCACCTGTCCGAGCTGAAATGTTGTTCGACTGTTTCCGTAATCAGCGGCAAAAATGTTTCCAGCAGGATTAGCACTAGCTCCTTCAATCAATGGGCCGAACTTCGATTGTTCGTATGTAATGTACGGCGTTGATGAAAGATCCCAGCAAGATGCCCGAGTATCCTCCATCAGGTCGCAGCATAAACACGGTAGTGGAACCATGTTGATTGCAATAAAAATACCGACAATTAATTTCTTCGTGTTTTCCATTGTACAAGAACGATGTTCACGTTGCAACTTGATAAGCGACAATCGATCGAGTGAATATAATTTTTTTGTATGTGTGACACGTAAGACGATCGGAGAGGTTCTGTAAACAAGAATAATTTTATACACAAGTTTCAATATTTTTTTTTCGGTTGAAAGTGGGTTGTATGTAAATAAGGTAAAAGAAAGTTCATAAATTTAGATGGAAAGATTCCGCTGTACCTAGACGATCCGTTTAATTTTACATTTTGCGTTCTACAGTTTTCAATTATCAGAACAGAGGCTTTTTTGGGGTCGTGCACATATTACGTCACACTCAGAAGGGGGGAGTCACTGAAAACGTGACGGAATCGGACGGGGGGAGGGAGGTGTCCGCATGGAACGTGACGTCACGTTTTGTTCCAATAAAAAGTAAATATTTCTACTGGACATTCAAAACATAACTTTCGCGGACCCGTAGGAAACCAGTTCAATCGATTTTGGTTGCAAGGATTCCCGTTCTATTAAATTACTGAGTTATTTTGATCGAATTATTTACAAGAAACCCAAAATTACTAAAATGACCCTCCCCAGACGGCTTCTGGACATATATTTCCAGGTAGGGGGGGGGGGGCGAAAATGTGACGTCATACTTTGGGGGGTGTAAGTCAAACTCGATGCAACGTGACATGGAGGAGGGGGGGTAGTCAAAAAATTGAGAAAAAAGTATGACGTAATATGTGTACGACCCCTTTATTGACGTTATATAGCAGGGGGACCGGATGTAATAGTCTCTATCACGGGTCGTGGAACTACGACTTGCTTTCTAACAGCGGTTTCTTTTACATGATAGGCTACCTCGTCTGAAAGTGAGATCATTTAGAGCTACAAGGTTCGTGTCATCAACGTGTCATAGCCGCGCACCGCTGGGTTGGATGCGGTCTGACTCGACCTTGACCTGTTTTTATCTGGAATATCACAACTGTGTCATTTGCGAATGTTTCCATAGTATGTTTCCTTATAGCCCTTCTCATATCAAATTGAGTTCTTTTTTTAGGCTTGTGGAGTTGTTTTTCTAGTAGATATTCGAGTCTAGATCAACGTTTACGAAGATCATTTTTCGAAAAAATGGTGTCTAGGCAGCCGCGGATGACTTTTGTTCTTCTATTTAAAAGCGTTGGTTTTGTATTCGTGGATCAATAACTAGCTTCACCTACTGTAATTGAGCTATCTTCCACGACGATAATAAGCACTCAAACTCGGTGGAAATATCAACATTTCTAGTGGAACTTTGACTTAATCGATTTTGTGCCTCTATATCCTCGAAGATGCATCGGACATTGCTAATATTGATATCATTTGAAAGGTATTAGAAAGACCTTTCAAATGATATCTTACTTGCTCCTGTTCGGTATTTGGTTCCGGAGATATAGCCAAAAATGTGTTTTCATTTAAGACCTCAAATCTATGGATAGAGACCTCATAGCAAGGCCATCTGGGTATCGTTGCAAAGCTATTGACGCCCTTTATCGATTAAATCGAAACATAGCCTGATTTATTTTTTTAGGAGACTCAGGACATTTTTCCAATTTTCGTAAAAAATTTTCAACTTTGACAACAGTTGATACCTCCAGGTCCAGGTTTTAACCACTTCACACGTTTGGTTCGTGATTCTGATAGCCCCATCCATAGACAATTCAACAAAACTTACAGCAGAAAAATCGCATCACCCAATCGATTTATTCTCTTGGTGCCGATTTTTCCGAAATTTGGACCACTGTGAGTCGCTTCCAGACTCAGTCAGGATGACTCACTAACTCTAATACTATGAGAGTTAGAAGGTTGCTTGAAAAGGCAAAATTGTAGAGAATTAAATTTTATCAAACACGTGCCTCAGAATTTTGGGGAAATATGGCCCAATCTTAAGATATGGCCACTTCTAGAATTAGGAGGGATGACCCATATCTCTAGAACTATGAAAGTTAGAAAGTTGCCTCCCAAGGCGAAGTTGTAGTGAATCAAATTTTAGCGAACACGTGTATCAAGATATTGGGCCCAATCCTTGGGATATGGCCACTTCTAGAATTCGGAAGGATGACCCATATCACTAGAACTATGGGAGTTAGAAAGTTGCCTCCCAAGGCGAAGTTGTAGTGAATCAACTTTTAGCGAACAAGCGTCTCAGGGTTTTGAGGAAATAGAGCCCAATCTTTGGGATATGGTCAATTCTAGAATTCGGAGAGATGACTCATTTCTCTAGAACTATGAGAGTTAGAAAGTTCTTTTCAAAGACGAAGTTGTAGAGAGTCAAATTTTATCGAGTACATGTCTCAGGATTTTGGGGAAATATGGATCAATCCTTGGAATATGGTCACTTCTAGAATTCGGAGGGATGACCTACTTTTCAACTTACATCAGGTTTTTTTATGTTTTTCGGTTGTTCTCGACATGGGTGAGATCATCCAATGAGGATTCCTAGGTTTCAATTCAATATATTCATATACATGCAAGGCCAGGCCTTATACAATTTTACAATTGCGCATGATTGCGGTTTAACAAAAAAAGTAAATATAAATAATCGCAGTTGCATCAAAACTAATTTTTCTTAGCGAGTCTAACATACATTACCGACTCACTAACAATACAGAGCTAAGTTCAAATAGTTGGAGACCGTACAAACACAGTCTTAAGTTGAGTCGAATTGATCCCAAACCAAATAAAGTACAAAATTTTCACAAAAATCAAATAAACTATTCACCAAAACTGAAAGCACCAGTTTGCACTAAACACAGAAATAAAGCTTTCACTCGACTATCACAATAGTTTCGGCATGTCATAATCTAACACCCATAGCCTCAAGACATTGTCTAGCAGAGTTGTCACTCAACTGCCCAGCGACACTATCTGTAGATAGACAGGTTATTCTGCCGATGGAACATGTCTGTGCATTGTTTTTTGTAAAGTACCAACGAGCTCAATTTTCTAATTCTAACCGGAATAGAATTCTAATCAATTATTCCCTGAACAAAAAGCGATCTTTTACCGACTACACGTTCAAAGCGAGGAAAAACCAATTGGATCGAGCGAGATGAATGCCCCCGCACAAGCAGCTCCCTAAGATAGCTCGGTTGACCAGAGCGCTCCACCTTATAAGGCAGACTCATTGCCCTTACCTTCAGGAATGTTTCTAAAGAGCTGGAAATGAAGCGACTTACATAAACCTCAGCGCTTTCCCCACGCTTGAGACCATAGACGTATCGCACTATGTTTTTAAGCGATCTATTCAGCACTTCAAAAGACTCCGCCTCAAGGCCATAAAAATACACTGGACTACAGTAGTCTATAAGAGGGAGAAGAAGCGCTCTGGCCAGTAATTCACGAGTTTTCAGCGGTGTCATTCTTGCAAGAGGCCATAAGCTTCTTAATCCTATAAAGATTCTTTGGGACACTTTCGATACATGGTCAGACCACGAGAACCGATCGTTCATAATCATCCCCAGGTTTTTAACCGTTGTAGTGTATGGCATCTTGACTCCGCACAATCTAACAGCCGGAACGGAACTCAAATTCACATCAGCTCCGAAGACAATAGCCTGAGATTTTGCTGAGTTGAGCTGTAACTCATTTGCAGATGCCCATGCAGATAGCGCTTGCAGATCTTCATTCACTCTATCAACAGAGAAAGAGATATCAACTCCGTCCATAGAGAAAAATTTATAAATCTGAGCATCATCTGCATAAAGATGGGAGAACATGTATTTGACAGAGTTTGGTAGATCATTAATGAAAAGAGGAAACAATAACGGTCCGAGTATGGACCCTTGAGGATCACAGGCAAAAAAGAAGAAAGTGTATTCTCAATTTCAACTGCATGTTTACGATTTCTTAGGAAACTGAAGACAAACTGGACTGCTGAAATCTCAAAGAACACACACAGCACAGCATGTTGTGATTGACCGAATCAAAAGCTCTCGAAAAATCTAGGAGCAGTAGTATTGCCACTAACTTCCTATCCAGTGTTTGGCCTATGTCATACGTGATTTTCAAGAAAGCCGTGGCAGTGTTATGTGCTGGTCTAGAGGCTGATTGAGTAGGGCTCATCAGGTGGCGTTGTAATATGAATTCATATATCTGATCAGCAAGAAGCCTTTCAAATAGTTTTGAAAGCACGGGTAGAATGTGAAGGGCACGATAATCTTCTAAGTTATAAAATCGAGTCTTTTTATGGCCTTAGATACTTACCAACTATCTGCAAAAGTAGTGGATTTCTCCAGCACTTTTCAACTTCCATCAGGTTTTTTGGTATTTTTCGGTTATACTCGACATGAGTGAGGGCATTCAATAGAGCTTCCTAGGTTCGTGGGATTACTGTGGATTTCTCTAGCACTTTTCAACTTCGTTTGGGTTTTTCGATATTTTCGGTCATTCTCGACATGGGTGAGGTATGAGGTATTTAAACTGGGCGAAATTTTTAGGGATTTTTGACCAGATATAAACTTACAAAAGAACTGATATCTTCACAAAAAAACTCCTTACAAAGGAGGTGTGACGCAAATCTTTTTGTCTACTTACAAAAGTTCTGAAATCGGAGAAGGGTGACACATTAATCTTTTAACGCAAAATGATTTTCTTCCAGTAACAAAATTTTGGAAATCAGAGGAGGGTGACGCATTCAGCTTCGATACGCAAAAAAATTAAATCAAAATTGCGTTGTGTTTTTAAAAAATTGCACTGTCCCACCAGCGTAGTAATTTTTCAATACTGTCAGTTTTCACACGCAAAAATGTAAATTTGCACAGCACAATCCTCAAAAGTTAAATTTTTACAGTGTAAAAACTGAAAGCATAGAAAAATTATTTCGTTGTTAACTAGCGTGCGCCGATCGAAGCAACAGTTTATGTAGAACACATAGTGCTAACATCTTGACTGGCGCATAACTCTAGTAATCATTAAGGCATGTGTTGTGTTCTATCCTGCAAGGCCCAACATTTGCATATTAATAGACAATGAACTTAATTGATGGCGCTCCTGTCAGCCCTAAACCCAAGGTTGGTCTCAATTGTCAGCCCTTAATATTTCTTAACTCCAGAGTGCACCACTTGGTGAGAAAATTTTGTCTACTGACATAATGGATGATTTCGACATGCTTTTTTGTTGAATATCTTTGGTCGGATATCAGCTCTAAACTCATGATTGGTCTCAATCGTCAGCCCTTAATTAGCTTCTTTGAAATAGCTCGAGAGCAGTCTAAAAATAATGACCAGACAGTAGACATTTGACATGATTCACCCATTCAACCATAAAATGCTCGAGTCCAGCAACAGCCCTAAACTTGGAAGTTGCAGCCCCGTTCAGCCCTTAACCAGCCCCTTTTAAAAAATTAAGGGGGTGGGGTTGCAGCGACATGTACCTCTGTAATCCGCTATAAAAAATTAAGAGATGGCGACACCGTTTGGCTATTGCCCGACGCGAGGCATGCGGACTTCATGCAATTCACAGTGTTCGTGTTTAACATGACTTTTTGAATTTTTAGATGTATTTTGGTATAGACAGGTCCTGCACATAAAAAAAACAGATCAGAAAACAGAAACAGAAAAAAACAATTCGGACAAATTCAGTTGAAATCTGGACTGAGCGCAGACACATGCCGCTGTAGGCTTTAAAAACCGGAGAGTTCAAACGCCAGAGCACGTTCTAATAAAAAATTTTTAAAACTAACATCTTCGTAGTTGTAAACTCAGTTGTTCTTTTACTTAATTTCAGAGCCATTGGCAAAAAAGGCAAAAATAGCAACAGATGAAGATGGTAAGAAAATCTCAGAATGAATGTGTAAAGTTTTTTGTTATTTCAATATCTTCTCAGCTGCCGTTAAACCACCAGCAATCAATGGAAAAAATCGACTTTGTCCTTATCTGGACACCATAAATAGGAATTTGCTTGATTTTGATTTTGAAAAGCTGTGCTCAGTGTCACTAACTAGAATCAATGTGTACGCCTGCTTGGTTTGTGGTAAATACTTCCAAGGTCGTGGAACGAATACCCACGCCTACACTCATTCAGTGGCCGAGGCACATCATGTGTTCTTGAATTTGCATAATTTGAAATTTTATTGTTTGCCGGACAACTATCAGATTATTGGTAATTACAACATCGTCTTTTATGCCCCATAGAAGATCTCTAAAAAACAAAGATTTCCAGATTCATCCCTGAATGACATCAAGTACCTGCTGAATCCGACTTTCAATAAAGCAAGTATCGCTCATTTGGATAGTGAGTTGTGCAAGTCCTCACGAACGATAGACGGACAAAATTATTTTCCTGGCATCGTCGGTTTGAATAATATAAAAAACAATGACTACTGCAACGTTGTATTGCAAGCACTGACGCACGTCAAACCATTGCGAAATTATTTTTTGCGCGAAGAAAGCTATGCCAACATAAAGCGACCACCAGGAGACTCAATTTTCAATTTGGTACAAAGGTGAATTCATTCAATTCAATCAACGAAAGCAACTCTGTAACGTTTGTATCACCCACCAGGTTCGGCGAACTAATGCGAAAGATGTGGAATCCACGAAATTTTAAAGCTCACGTTTCACCACACGAAATGTTGCAAGCAGTTGTGTTGTGGAGTAACAAACAATTTCAAATTACGCACCAAGGAGATCCGATCGATTTTCTGTCATGGTTCCTGCATACCGTACATCGCGCGTTAAGAGGGAATAAAGATCCAAATTCGTCCATCATCAACAAGTCGTTTCTCGGTCAAATGAAAATCTACAGTCGAAAAATTCCATCGACCGATTTAGACGAAACTCAAAAATCTTTACTCTTAGCTACAGAGGACTATCAAGAACGGTCAGAAGAAACCAGTTTCCTGTACTTGACTTGTGATCTACCGGCTCCACCTTTGTTCATCGATGAGTTCCGAGAAAATATAATTCCTCAAGTAACGTTTACCATCACTTTTTCAAATTGTACATTTTTTTATGGAGAAAAATTGTTCTTAGGTCAGCTTGTATCAGCTTTTGGCTAAATTTAATGCAGTTAATGAAAAGGAATACAAGACCTACAAGGACAGCGTTATGAAACGTTTCGAAATAACAAAATTGCCGGCTTTTATCATTCTCTACATAAAACGTTTCACCAAAAACACCTTCTTCTTGGAGAAAAATCCGACTATCGTGAACTTTCCCATCAGGTAAGTAAAAAAAACTTGAATTGATCAGATGTATTTCACAGTAAGTGATCCATTGCAGAAACGTCGATTTTGGCGACATTCTCACTGACGAAAATCGAAAGAATCATAAAAATACGAAGTACAATTTGATTGCAAACATCGTGCATGATGGAGAGCCGAACAAGGGAACTTATCGTGTGCATGTTTTACAAAAATCTACCGGTCAATGGTACGAGATGCAAGACTTACACGTTACGAATATCTTACCCCAAATGATAACATTAACCGAAGCTTACATTCAAATTTATGAACAACAGAGTGAAGACGATAAAAACAAAAAATAAATTTATTTTTTTTTTTTGAAAGTTGATGTTTCCCATAAGTTGTTTTTTCCTCGCAACACTAAAAGTTTCTTAAAGTCGTAAGGCTGGTGCTTGAGACGTCTTGAAAATACATACAAAATACCATATGTAGAGCGTGTACGAGTGAATGGTGTAGCTGATTATGATAAATTTGAACCGAGGAGTAGATAATCGTGTATTTTGAGTGCAAAAGGATTTTTCTTAAAGAAAATCCTCAAACGATTTTTTTGATTTCCAATGATTTTCTATCGTTTTCTTTGTCAATTTCTGAGGATTTTCAAGCATTTTTCTACGATTTTTAGGGATTTACTTTCGATTTTCAAGGACCTTCCTTGACTTTCACGAATTTCCTTTGTTTTCCAGAGATTTTCTTACAATTCAATGAACTTTTTTGAGGATTTTCCATGAATTTGAGGATTTTTTTTAACAATCGATTTTCTGTTGAGTGCAAAAGGATTTTCTACGTTTACCTGAACATACTAACTGACTGAATATTCTGTCCCTGTTCTCTTACCGAGATCGTTGCGTTTGGGACGAAAAATAGTGATTTTGTTCGCTTATTTCATTTTTTTTAGAAAGAGACCACATTGTGCAAATAGTCTCTTCTATATATTGTTGGCTATTTGCACATTGTGCAAATAGTCTCTTCTATATATTGTTGGCTATTTGCACATTGTGCAAATAGTCTCTTCTATATACCTTCGGCTATTTGCACATTGTGCAAATAGTCTCTTCTATATATTGTAGAGACTATTTGCACAATGTGGAAATAGTCTCTTTCTAAAAAAAATGAGATAAGCGAACAAAATCACTATTTTTCGTCCCAAACGCAACGATTTCGGTGAGAGAACAGGGACAGAATATTGTTGGCTATTTGCACTGTGTGCAAATAGCCGAAGGTATATAGAAGAGACTATTTGCACAATGTGCAAATAGCCGACAATATACAGAAAAGACTATTTGCACACTTAGACGTAGTCCTAATTCTAGTTTCCTTACCCAAAAACTTTTTGTGACATTTTGTGAAAGGAAAACTTCCTTACCTTCGTTACATACCTAGCTTTGATAGCACTTTCTCGTGACATTTCGTAAAAGGAAAAAGTCCCTAGCTTCGTTAGCTAACTAGCTTTTCGTGACGTTTCATTAAAGCGCAAATTCCCTAGTTTCGTAGGCCACCTAGTTTTCGTGACATTTCGTAAAAGGAAAGCTTTTCCATATACATGTACAAATACATATACATATCATGTACATATTACAAAGTTGATGAAAAATTACATTGAAAACTTTCTTCTTTGTGTAAGAGTTTTGGCTGAATGTTACGTCTTTCCATGTGCAAATAGTCTCTTCTATATATTGTTGGCTATTTGCACATTGTTCAAATAGTTTCTTCTATATATTGTAGGCTATTTGCACACAATGTAAATAGCCAACAATATATAGAAGAGACTATTTGCACAATGTGCAAGGAGTCTTTTCGTTTTTTTTAACTCGTCAGTAAGACATCAATGTTCTCCAAGCACACGGTTAAAATTTATTTACATGATTTGGTGAGGAGTGAAAATGACACAAAAAAAACTATCAAGTCAAAAATATTGATAGCAAAAATTTGAAAAAATTGAGAAAAATTTGGAAAAATATTTTCTCAAAAATAGTCCCTGTGCGCATGTCACAATAACCCGAAAACACAATTCGAATGTTGATGCAGAAAAGCTGATGCCCTCTATTATTATTATGATTAATCGTATGACTTTATTTACATTTATCATTTACTTAACAAAAACAATTTACGAAGAAAAATTTTGTCATTTCACAATATCACATTTTACTCAGTCACTATTTAAATATCGACATCCAGATTGTTTAACCACTCTATAGCCTCTGATGTAAGGCAATTAGGCGATGCAGTGCCTCCACCCGTGTTCAAACCTTCATCACAGCGGACAGTAATTCAGAATATGGTTCATTGAGTGATTTACGTCATTGTCACAATCGAACAGTGGTGAGCTCACAAAATTCCATTGGAACATTTGTTCACCGCAGCACTCCGTTCTTAGTAAATCAAAACCTTCGAGCCTTTCATTGGGGTTGTCGATCAAATGCTTATTGGAAACATATGAAGGGACCCGTACGTATCAAAATAGATGTGGCAAACAGAGTTGATGTTACGAAAAGACTGGAACGTATTTAAGTAAATATTACGTCAGCATTAAATTGTATTGGAAATTGTCGATAGGGCAATATTGAAAAACCCGTCCGAAGAAACGGTGTAAAGAAATTCTCCGAACGCACAAAATTGACCTCCAAATAGAGAAAAATGTTCTCCTCAATTTTGTCCACAACATAGCAAAGAACCATTTTTGGGCTAGGGCCGGCCTTAGAACTGACCTAAGGCCTTAAGTAGAGGCCTCGGACACATACTTCCATAGAGAAAAATGTTTCCCTTACTTTGCTCTGCAACATAGCAAAAAAAAAAATTTTATGTTAGGGCCGACCTTAGGACCGACATGAGGCCCACTTGAGCCCTAAGCACAGGCAAAAATTCTTCTATAAATTGTCGGCCGTGCCGAGATCTTTCAAACAAAAAAAAAGTTTTTGAAAATCGGAAGAGATTTACTCGAGTTATGTACAAAAAACACATAGAGTGCCCTAGCTAAGTCCAAAGACTCAAATTAAAAAAAAATCTTCCATAAAATGTCGGCCATGCCCAGGTCTTTCAAACAAAAAAAAATTATGAAAATCGGAAAAGATTTACTCGAGTTATGTACAAAAGACCAAAAACCACTTAAACGGCATTAGCTCGGCGGCCCTTGGGCCGACAGTGCCTAGATTCAATCCCATAAAAGATTTTTTGATTACCTTAATTACCTTAATTAGGGAAAAAAAAGTTTTTGTAAATCGGTTGAGTTTTACTTGAGTTATCGTGTTGACGGACGGACGGACATTTTTTTTTATTGTTGATTTATCATCTAAGAACCATGATGGATGCTCTCCCCCTACTCCCGGGTAGAAATTCGACTGGTTACAAACGTCGTGGTAAACGCGATAGACCACTTTTCGAAGCACTGCGTTCTTCCTACGGGTCTAAAAATATTGGCTGGTATTCCAGTAGTGTGTCCAAGCCATTCCCATATCAAAAACGTTGGTTTGTATGTCTGCATCAGTCCAAATAGGTCTTCGAGAAGACAGTCGCTGAGGTGGGTGATTAACGAGCTCATTTCTCATCGAAAGTTCATATCGCAGCACTTTTTCCATTTCTTGTGCGCTATTAATTGTCGCCTCAGTTCTGGTGCGATAGCGACACATGAAGCCATGGGATTGGTGTAGAATCGACGATACCGGTAATTGTATACAAGGAAATATTCAGCTTTGTGTCCAAAGTATCTACGTGTTTGCTTCTGTACCCTGAAGAAGCGCAGAATTCGGCGCATGAGTAGAAGAGTGACAACAATGCCGTACGTAACACATTGCCGTTCGCTCCCCAATCGGTTCCAGACAGCTTTTGGATTAAGTTGTTTCGCCATTTTATTTTCTGAGATAGGTAGCTTTTCAAGATGAGGCTTGTATGTTAGTGATCTATCTAATGGTATACCAAGATAACACGGTACACGGTAAAAGTTATGTAAGATGTGACTAATATTGGGAACCGCATAAATCACTTTTTATCTACAAGGCTCCAAATTTTCGACAGAGAACCTAGGAACGAGAATAAGCGAAAAATATCAAAAAACCTGATGGAAGTTGAAAAGTGCTAGAGAAATCGACAAGAATCCCATAAACCCAGGAAGCCTAATCGACTTATGTCGAGAATAACCGAAAAATATATAAAAATCTGGAAGTTTAACACCTCACTTAAACACAAAAACATACACAAATTGCTTTTATATGGGAGCTTCGAGGAGTCCTACCTCCCAAACGAGGCCGGTTAGCCCATTTTTTCAAAATCTCAGATGTCGTACAATCCCTAGCTCCCTGCAAAATTTCAGGAAAAGACATCAGGCCGTTTTCGAGAAAATTCCAGAATAGTAGTTTTTGTAACATGTTTTGTAACTAAGATTTTTTCAGCACCAGTTCTTAACATAATACCAACGAGACGAAGTCGAGTGGGACTATATTTAAAAGGCATATGTTTAACTGATCACCAAGAAATTCATTTTTGATCATCAGAAATTTCAATTTTGATCACCAGAAAAATAAAACACTCTATTTTACGGCCAGGGGTGTGTCCGACCGTTTCGTAAAAGGAGGAATGTATCTTTAAAGTGGCTAACTCAGCGTAGGTGTAATTAATTTTGTCCCTAATTAAGTTTTATTTTGTATTGGTGATCAAAATTGTATTTTCAGGTGATCAAAAATTATTTTTGGGTGATCGATTATAATACTACCCTATTTGAAACGTGTGCTGCTCTAGTTACAAAACGTGTTACAATCAACGCTTTCCGCATTGAAATACGGAAATAGACGAAACGTCCAAAATAATAAAATTATTCAAAAACAACTTTCACTGTGAAAATTCTTTGCTTGAAACGAGTAGCCAAAATTCTAATTTCATCAAATCAAAAAAATCAAGTAGTCGACAGTATACTTACATATACTTATATGTACGCATCGAAATTCATTCACTTCGGTAGGCGAAGGTTAGCGTGCCTCTGTAATGTGATGCTGTGTCTTTGTGTCGGAAGTTCAAAAACTGGTCACGGCGAGAAATTTTTATTTCATGCAAATTAAGGTTCGGAACAGGTCGACCTGTTTCATACAACCTGCATCCGAAAAGGCGAGTATTCCTGATCTCCTGCTACGGTTACAACGGTTGCAGATTTTTGACACCAGGCTGCGTTCTTTATGGCTACTTAAGCTTATTACGGCCTGGTGCCGAAATGAAATCAAAGTGTGCTCGTTCGCCACCCTAATATTCGCGATTCTCTTTGACAATATATGGCATTATTCAAGGGCACGTAATTAAAGCGATCGCTATTAAATAAGATTTTGCATAAGGAAAATAAGAATTGACTGCAAAAAATAAAGAAATGATTGCTCTTGCGATCATTTTTCTTATGTTTTTGCGATCAGTTATTTTTTATGCGGTCATTTCTTATTTTACAATTATCGGTTTAAATTCTTCCCCAGGGCCTATTTTATTGAATTAATTCACCGAATTCGTAAAAATTCACCAAATTCATTAAAATTCACCGAATTCGCAAAAATTCACCGAATTCATAAAAATTCACTAAAATTCATGGAAATTCGTAAAAATTCACCGAAATTCACCAAAATTCAATTTTTTTCCCTAACGAAAAAATAGTCGTCGCGAAATGAAATTTTATGTAAACCGACATGTTTTGAGCAATTTCTCGGCTATCAGAAGTCAAGTCATTTGAAAAACATTGAACTAACATCGAAACGAGTCGGAATATTTAATTATTATAGCTCGTTCAAAGCGTTATCTTAGCCTGATTCGTCCAAAATATTTTTTCCTGTTGGCATCGTCTTGGAGCTAGACCCAGTGAAAAAACATTTTTGGAGGTCCGAAAACAGTTTTCCGTCAATATCTCCACCAAACCGATGTGGAATTCGCTCAATTTCATGGGTCCGAATCCATAATTTACTGCATTTTGGAAGTGTGAAACACCAAGTGTTCGAAGCGTCTCTCAGATATTTGTGAATTGCAACCCAGATGAATGTAAGAGTCAAATAGAAAAGAAAGGCAGACACTTCCTAAAGGAAGTAAGTTATAGTTTTCGAGTAAAAATCATTGAAATAGTTCGAATTTCATGAAACCAAAACGATGATGTGAAGTCAGAGTATGAAATGACGTCATTTCATGATATTGGTGCAATATTTGAGATAAGAAACTGGTCGACTAGTCAGAAATGACAGTTTCTTCAACGTTCTTCGCGTCTAGTGACCATCATCGTCACATGGTACCAAAATTTCCGCCGCAACGAGCGTCATGATCTTACGGAATTTGATAGATTTTGAAGATCGACCTATAGTTTCTTGGGCAAAGTTGTTGCTTAGGTCTAGGAGATTGCAGAAATGCAAAAAAAAAATGGTCTGTTCGTCCGTCATCACTATAACTCGAGTAAAACACATCCGATTTCGATAATTTTTTTCCTGAAAGATAAACACAAAATAGGAGCTAAGCTCGAAGATGAGCAATTTTAGTCAAAAACTCTAGGAGATATAGCCAAAAACGTTAGACATAGATGATATTGAATAAGGTACCAAATGAAAGGTATTTATCATACCTTTCACGAAAAAAAAGATTTTGGACCCACTTGATTGGTAGTTAGGGCTTTGGCAATCGGTGAATGGGAGCCAGTACTTCAGCTCTGCCAACAGGCTATGTGCCCAGGCTGATCAATTTGTAGCGCTAGTTTGCTAGAAGGGGTTTCAATAACACTCGCTGCGATTGATTGAAGCTCTGGTATGGTGAAAGAGCTGGCTACAGATGAAATTGGTTTTTAGAAGGAGACTTTGGTATGAACATGGTGAAGCCAAGCGACAATGTGGTCGTTGATCTGTACAAATTATGATGACGGATTTAGCATGGACGTGGCGGTGATGCCAAACGACAGTCGTTGTTTCATACAAAACTTAAGTTGTTTGGTCAAGTCGGTGAGTGGGGTGGGGAGTAATGCTAATGAAAGGGGACCACCCCACAGCTAAGAATCACTAGCTATTTGGCGGCGGTCACCTCCTTGGAGAGAGGCGGAGGTCAAAACTAAACATTTTTTGTGAACTAGGAAGTGCTGGGAAGGACTGGATGAATGGTTAAAAGGTGGGGGAAGAGTGACGGAAGAGCGAAGATATATGAAGATATATTGGGCGCTTTAAAGAGCCCACCTTAAGGAAAGTAGGCGCTTTAAAAAGCCCACGTTAAGCAAATTTTAACGATAATGTAAGCAAGCATTCGCTAAGTGAACATAAATTTTGTGTACACTCACCCAGGATACGTCGCGTTGAAGCTGCCTACTTGTAACCCATTGCCCTTAAAATGGCCTCTTCTTCGTACTGAGATGGGGACCCCTTGGCTTGTCACTACCGAAGTATTTGCCGACTCCAAATCCCTCTCAGTACCATTATATCGAAGCAAGCATAATTTGTTGCTTATTTGTCACAGATCTCTTCCAACTCTTCCTACAGTGTCCAGAATTTGTTTTCGTTGTCGCTCGTGACGACTTTTCTGCTACCATCGTAAAGTGAACCAACCAACTTACAGAATTCAGTAAACGGATGCTGATTCAATGCTCTACAAGCTCGCAAAAACAAATATCTGCTAAGCTTGCCCGCTAAAAGATCGCTTTGGCGGTTATGTGTACCAACTACTTATTTAGCGTGACGCCAAGATCCTTCTATGCTGTTGGTGTGTGCGCCTGTTTCGGGATCTTTGAAGTTAATAGAATGGCTAACTGTGAGATGTTGGAAGTCTTCGTCAGCCAGACAATTGTAAGCACGCCAGCTCGTCGAGCAAATGTCGCGTACCGATATCTATATTTCAATGATCCCATGCATAGTGCAGAGAGACGAAGTCGTGCATACTCTTACGATGACACAACGAACAAGGCTGTCACCTATCTAAATGGACGCATCAAACCAAAAGGATGAATAGTTAACGTACTCGCTTCGACATAATGGTACTGAGAGGGGTTTGGAGATTGAGTTGCCAGTGCGTTGGTTCGAAACTCAACCGCAGACGGATTTGTACCGATTGTTAGATTTGTAAACAAAACAAAGCTGATTGAATCGTTCAAGTCGAGTGAAGTTGAGTGTAGTGCCATCGTACGGCCTACCGGAAAAGACATTGTTGGGAGAACCGGTATTCTACTCCTACTAGTTTCGCTCCTAGTTACATCTCATAGATGGCACTGGGTTTGTCACAGCTTACCACTGGCACAGTAAAACTTTCCGGTAATGAAAGGATCTCAAAAAGTAGAACCTCAAACAGCGAAACTAGTAAATAATTATCTAGCCTCTAACTCTTCATGGGTTGTAAGGCAGATTATTGTTATTGTTATTAAATATTTCGGTAGTGACGAGCCGAGGGGTCCCCAAGAAAGAAAATGCCCTTTTCAGGGCCATTGGGTTACAAGTAAGCAGCCTCCACGCGGCGTATCCTGGGTGAGTGCACTCAAAATTGATGTCCACGCCCACTTAGCGAATGGTTACATTATCGATAAAATTTCTACTTAAAGGGCGCTATTTGCTTAACGTAGGCTTTTTAAAGCGCCTACTTTGCTTAATATGGGCTCCTTAAGGCTAGGTTATGCCCGTCTACATAGTCTAATAACTATTTGACGACGTATACGGGCATAACCTGACCTTAAGGCGCCCAAAATATTTTCATGGCAACCCACAATCTTTTAACCACTCATCCAGCCCTTCACAGCACTTTCCAACACTTCCTCGTACACAAAAAATGTAAAAAAAGAAAAAACAAAATGTTTAGTTTTGACATCCCCCTCTCTTCTGGGACCGCCGCCAAATAACTACTGATTCTTAGTTGTGGAGTGGTCCCTTCTCAATAGCACTACCCCCACCCCAATCACCGACTTGACCAGAAAACTTAAGTTTTGTTAATGGTCACACAAAATAAAAGCTTTTCAAAACAAAATCTAACGAAGGATACTGAAATTCGCGAAAATTCACCGAAACTCATAAAAATTCACCGAAATTCATAAAAATTGACGAAATTCACCGAATTCAACAAATTCGTAAAAATTCACGAAAAATTCAATTAAATAGGCCCTGTTCTTCCCTTATGCAAGTATGTTCGAACTGTCACATTCTATTGTTCTTTGACAGCTGAAGATGATTTGATTTAGTTCACTTTTTCACAACTATGCGTGAACGTGGTGTCGCTCTCTTCGTTTAGAATCACGATGATGATGGATGATGAATGATGACGAATGATGGCTCGCATCGGCTTTGCATCGGGCAGTAATCAAAAATAGTCACCGACAAACAGTGCCGCCATCTCTTCATTTTGTATAGCTGATTACAGTTCGATATTATGAGTGTCACCGATTGACAGTAGCGCCATCAATTAATTTCATTGTTAGATGGGGTTCAACATGTAACTGATTCCATCGTCTATTGTCATAGAAACTTTTCGAAAGAGAAAAAATGATAGAAACTTTTTTGGCACGCTGCCTAGCCTGAAATGCCTACCTCTGATGCAATTTTTCTACATGAAAATGTTCTACACGACGATGACATAAGGAGTTCATGCGCTAGACAAAAGACCACCCGAGTAAAAAAAAACCATGCGATTTGAGACTGAAATTGAGACTGTTTTTGTGTATGGCACTGAGTACTGTATTTTCGAACGTTTTAGACTGTTTTGAGACAGTCATCATCATTAAAAATGATGAGTATACTCATTTTTGCCTCAATTAATAAACATTTTTCTGGTGTTTGAGACTGTTGAGACTGATGAGTATGCTCATTTTGAGACTATTAATTTGAGACTGTTGAGTATACTCATTTTGAGACTATTTAAGACTGCAGAGTATGCTACTTTGAGACTATTTGAGACTGTTGAGTATGCTCATTTTTTAAGTATGTAACGCTCCCAATGAAAGCACGTAGAATTATATTTCCATATGACGGATATAATGTTTAAGGTTGTTGTCGGCGGATAATTGTATCAATCACTGACAATACAAACACAAATGGTAAACTGCACAACGTCTGCTCTTCACGACTTATCGAACTGAACTGTATGAGTATGTTCATTTTGATGCTATGTGAGATTCTTGAGTATGCTAATTTTGAATTGTAGTTTGAGATGCTTTTTTGCCGCCAATGATACTGAAACTTTTTCATTTTGTTCGTAGATGCCGCCACGTACTCTTTTATTCACAATTCGCGATTAATCTGAAATTATGTTAGAAAGTTATTTTTTTTATTTTTACTTACTTTTTCTGGTCACCCATCCAAGTACTAACCGCGCCGAATGATGCTTAACTTTGCTTGTGGACCGCCAACGACGTAACTCATGTTGCTAAATTGCACATGCGTATTTGTAGTCTTATTTTGAACCGTTGTTACGAAAGGATATGAGACTGTTGAGTGTACTCATTTTCGACAAAAATATTTTTCACAATTTAATTGAGGCTTTTGAGACTGTTGAGCATGCTCAATTGTGAAAAATATTTTTTTTAGCCAATGAGACTGTTGAGTGTACTCATTTTCGACAAAAATATTTTTTACAATTTTATTGAGGCTTTTGAGACTGTTGAGCATGCACAAATGTGAAAAAAAAATTTTTAGCCAATGAGACTGTTGAGTGTACTCATTTTCAACAAAAAACAGTCTCAAAAGCCTCAATAAAATTGTAGAAAATATTTTTGTTGAAAATGAGTACACTCAACAGTCTCACTGGCTAAAAAGAATATTTTTCACAATTTAGCATACTCAACAGTCTCAAAAGCCTCAATTAAATTGTGAAAAATATTTTTGTCGAAAATGAGTACACTCAACAGTCTCATTGGCTAAAAAGAATATTTTTCACAATTGAGCATGCTCAACAGTCTCAAAAGCCTCAATAAAATTGTGAAAAATATTTTTGTGGAAAATGAGTACACTCAACGGTCTCATCGGCTAAAAAAAATATTTTTCACAATTGAGCATGCTCAACAGCCCAAAAAAGTCTCGAAATGACTGATTTGAGTGAGTACGCTCAATTTTAGTACTCACTGAGACTGTTATTTTCACTCGGGCAGTCAAATGTCTGAAAAGTCTGAAGTAAAATTGCAACAAACAGAGGCCTTTTTTAACATTAATAGTCAAAAAATTTAACTCAGTTTGTGACGAAGTCAGCGATGTGTCTGATTTCATCAGTGAGAGATCTTACAGAAAACAAATTTATTTTTAATTTAATTTTTCTTTTAATTAATAATAGTACTTTTCGGAAGTTATAATTACTTGTTTGTTACTTTTATTAACACAAATATTCGTTAAAAATTAATTTTTGGTCATCAATGCGTTTTTTTCTTGTGCTCTGTGTGTTTTCTGTGTTTTTTGTTATTAAATTTCTATCTTGTTTTACTCAAAAGACGTACGAAATTGAAAAAATTTAAATTTTGTTTTGTTTTCTAATTTAGTTTTTTGTTACGGAATATAAAATGCATTTTTACATAGAACTACTAGAATGGATGTGGCAACTTTCTTAAAATACTACTTTTTTTGTAAAAAACATTTTGTTTTGCTTTTCCTTTTTTTTAAATTAACAAAAACATAAATACCGGATTGGTTGTGTAAAAAGCGTTATTCCAAATTGTTAAAATATAGAAAAATTTGTATACAAACAGAGATCAAGAAATTCAATCAAACGTTTTCCGTTTTAGAAATTAGACAATACAATGTTATTCATTTCCTCTAAATCTATCTCTCTCGAGTTTCATTTTTTTAAAGTTATTGTTAAAGTATAAGTGTACAATTATTCTACGAATTTACAATGACAATTTGTCTACAAATGTACATCAGTTATGTGAAAACATTCAATTTTAACTCAACTAATAGTTTAGAGTCTATTTACATTCAGCAACTATTGCTTTGTCAAATGATTTATGGGTTGGAAAAAATAATACATTTTTATATAAAATCGAAACGATCAACAACACCTATTCTTACTAATTATTACAGAAAGTCATTGAAATTGGCTTAAAAAAATTCATGTGAAGTAAAATGGAGTACTTGATGCTGGCACCTCTACCATTCTAAACTGCGTCAAATTTAGGCTATTTGAATTGGGCTGCCGAATGGTCACTGCTTTAAGTTTTGAGCTGTCACAGAACTCCAGCCCAAAATGATTTAACTTTGCAAACATGGAGTTGGGAGCATCCGGACAAAACGACCCCTGGACCAAAAAACCCCGGACAAAACGACCCCTGGACCAAAAAACCCCGGACAAAAAAAATCCTGGACAAAAAAAACCGGACAAAATACCCCGGGCAAAATAACCCCCGGAGAAAATAACCCCGGACAAAATTACCCCCGGACAAAAAACCCAGTATTTGGAGAGAGAGAGAGCGATCGAAATTACAACCCCCGTAAAATTATGGTGTACGCCATTAATCCGGACACCAAAAATCCGGTCACCGAAAATCCTGACAGAAAAATCCGGACAACCAAAAATCCGATAACTAAAAATCCAGACGACCAAAAATCCGGATGACCAATAATCCTGATGACCAAATATCTAGACGACCAAACATCCGGATTATAACAAGCAAGGCGCCGCGCCGCAGGCCTGAACTTCATGGGAAAATAAAAAAGCGGGGTCGAGGGGCGGCAGCCCCCGCATTGGGGGCCAAGGGGGTATCGCCCCTTGCGGTGTCTAAGGGGAGGAGCCCCTAGCTCGCCGCAGGCGCGGGGGTTTAGGGGGCAGAACCCCCTACATCATAAAAACAACATACGCAAACCATGCTTTATGCGAAATTTGTCCGGATTCTTTTTTAACATTTCATTACTTCTTGAAACCGGACAAAATAACCCCTGGGGGGTTTATTTCGTCCGGAGTTATTTTGTCCGGGCTATTTCGTCCGGGGTTATTTTGTCCGGGCTATTTCGTCCGGGCTATTTCGTCCGGGGGTTTTAACTGTTAGTTATGCATCGAGCAAATAAAATTGTGATAAACGTAGAAAATCCTTTTGCACTCAAAAGAAAATCAATTGTTAAGAAAATCCTCAATTTCATTGAAAATCCTAAAAAAAATCCTTTGAATTACAAGAAAATCCTTGGAAATAAATGAAAATCCTTGGAAATCAATGAAAATCCTTGAAAATCAAATGAAAATCCTTGAAAATCAAACGAAAATCCTTGAAAATCAAACGAAAATCGTATAAAAATGCTTGAAAATACTCAAAAATTAAAAAAGAAAATCCTTGAAGATCAAAGAAAACTATAGAAAATCATTTTAAATAAAAAAAATCCTTTGAGGATTTCTTGAAGAAAATCCTTTTGCACTCAAAATACACGATAATCTGCCCCTCGGTTGTGATTTCATAAAGACATATTTGCAGCCTCTAATCATTTTGGGTTCTTTGGTATAACAAAACTTATGGTTTTGACCATTCGACGACCTGAAACTAGTCCAATTGAAATAATTCGATGTAGTGGGTGGGGGTGCAAGCAAAATATACCTCGGAAAATGTCAAATTTAAAATTACTTGATGTATGGACCTCAAGCGGGAATCGTTATACAAACTACAGACCTACAGATTCTTAATAGTATAATAGAAAATATTGACAACAAAAAGAAAACTTGACACAGTGTCATGTGGTGACTATATAGAAAAAATATCCGATTCTCATTTATACATTTTAAAAATTCGTAAAAACTTTCACTAAAATATCTCAAAAACCTTCGTAAAAAGTTCTCACATCTTAAAAACAATATTCACACATTTTTGTTTCGAAAATTATCGAAATTGTCAAAAAAAAAATCCATTGAGTCTTTCATGAGATGGAAGTAAAAACTACGCTAGAAAGATTATAATTGTTAACAGAGGAGAAGAGGAGAGACAATGTGTTATTTGCACTTCCACGTCTCTCTTCCATGCGTCCTTTTAGTTTTTCCTTTTCTCTCCGATTCAAGCAATCGAAAAGGATTTTTGATTTACCACTGAAACTTATCCCAAATAATTTCAATTTATGAATTCAGTCGCTCTGTGCAATCGTCTTCAAGGAAATTTCAACACTTAACGACTAATAAGTAAAACACAATTTTCTTTGGCCACCACATTACATTTCGAAACCTAACGTTCTCATTCCATTCGATTCAATGACACTTTCCAATTTTATTTGTTTCTATTAACAGAAGGACTTTTGTATGTTAGGCAACTTATGTAAAGGTCAAGTGAATAAAAGGTCAAACTTAAAATTATAACGAATGAGGAACTAGTCTCAACTCACAAGTACTTTTCATCACCTCGCGTTGCATTTTCGAACGTCATTGATCTAATTTTTGTCCTAATAATGTCCATATTCACATTAGAGGTCAGCGGGTCGAAGTTATTTCAAATCCCGATCCCATTCGAAAATGAATTGCTTTAGCCCGAAAAAGTATGTAATGTAAACCCGGCTCTACCTGTGCTCAAACTAAAACGTCGTCAATTGCTTCCATAGCCGAAAATGATCCTCACAAAGTTTTTTTTCGAGACGCGGCTCGTATGCATCGCTCATCTGCACTCAAAAAAAATTGGCAATTCGATTCGAAAATTTCAATCTAAGGAGATTCTATAAACAGGGAAATTATTGCTTTCATAATCCAGTAAATAAAGGAAAATCCTGTAAAATATGAGAAATACCTTCAAAGTGAAAAAAGTGTTTTAGCTTGACAGCTGTGAATTTTCTTCTAGTGTTGGAAAAGTCTTCTACATCCTTTATTTCTTCTACATCCTTTAAGATGATTTCGAAAACCTCATTAATAATTTTTCCTCTAGGGTTTAGGTCTGTCACAAAGTCTATTATTTTATTGCACATATCGATATGACTTTAAGCAAGGATGCAATTTTGATGAATAGAACACCACTAATCGGAAACACCTCCTTCTAAGTGTCCTAAGTTGTTTCTTGAAAATGTCTTGGAGTGTAAGGTTCGTATTCTTAACAAAAACTTTAGATTTCTTAGTGGTCACGCCACATACTTAGGACTCTTTTTTGTTCGAAAAAGTTTTCACTTCCAGTCCAGTCTTTTTTGTGTTATTTTCGGTTGAATATAACTTTACCGAAGAAACTAACTCCCTAGGTATTCTAATTCAGAAGATCCATCAGCGTGTTTTGATAATTCGCTTAAGAAACTTATTACACGCCATGATACGTACACGCATAATATACTAACAACTTCATTCACAGGCGGTCGGCTATGGTCGTCTCCGTAAGGGACTAATAAAGTTGATATATCTAGTAAATTTGGAGATTTGATTCACAGCGACCTTTAGTGGGAGGTCAAAAAGCCGTCTCCGACCATGGTCACAACCCGCGGCAGTCCAAGGAAGTGAAGAGAGGATAATGAAATGTTTTATGTGCCACTAGAAATACCTCCCATTTCTATTTCTCCTTTAAAATGACCCGGAAGATGTACGAATTGTAAAAATATTTTCCACAATTCGTTTCAAAATCGACTCATCTGGAGCTACACTTGAAGGTGAACTGACTCATCTCAACTCATGGGCTCTCTGGTTCATCTGGTGTTGGCAGAGCAGGGTAATAGAATAAAATTAGAATATTTCCTGCTACTTCCAGTTTTATTTGCTTGCTTTCGATGAAACAATTCAACGTTGACTGAGGTGATGTTAAGTAATTACTTTACAGTAAAACCAAAAAATCTAGAAAGGGGGATGAGGAAATCTCATGAAATTTCAATAAATATAACTTTGAAAAAAAGTATCATACAAGCAGGTACACAAGCTAAGTTACATCAAAATTATTTGTGCTTTGCTCCGTTGGTGTTTTTTAAATCATTTATTTCATAAGTCATAAGGTATTTTAGTTGTAAATTTAATTTTACTGATAAAACTTTCATTTAAATTAAAATATCTCCGTCCAAAGGAAGTGATTTTACTTTTCTGAATATTGTAAGACAGATTCCATTTTCTTTAGAAGGTCTAACGTTTCAGGATAAAGTTAATTTAGTCTTTCAATTATTTTAACTGTGGAGATAAAATAGAAAATGAAATAAAAAATGTTTGCGGGACTCGCAATTGAAAGCAGCACAATAGGGCGAATAAAGGTGCGAATAACAAATGAATGTTTATAAGATATACGTTTACGTTTAAGCAATAAGTTTGTATAATTTACTGATCAGTTTCAAAACTGATCTGAAGCAGTACTGATCAGTTTCAAAACTGATCTGAAGCAGTACTGATCAGTTTCAAAACTGATCTGAAGCAGTACTGATCAGTTTCAAAACTGATACGGATCAGTAGCTATCAATTTCTTAACTAATACGAATCAGTACTGATTAGTAGTAAAACTGATCTGGATCAGTACTGATCAGTTTTAAAACTGATCTGGATCAGTACTGATCAATTTTTAAAACTGATACGGATCAGTACTGATCAGTTTCAAAACTGATATGGATCAGTAGTGATCAGTTCCAAAACTGATACGAATCAGTAGTGATCAATTTCTAAATTGATACGGATCAGTACTGATTAGTATTAAAACTGATCTGGATCAGTACTGATCAATTTTAAAACTGACAGACATCAGTACTGATCAGTATTAAAACTGATACGCATCAGTACTGATCAGTTTCAAAACTGATCTGAAACAGTACTGATCAGTTTCAAAACTTTCAACTTATAACTTGTAGCTTCTAACTTATAACTCTTATTGGAGTATATGGCAGAGGTGTACGCACACGAGAATTACGTTATTTTATCGCAATAGTCGAACACTTACCGTTACATAATTTTACTTGCAAATTATTTTGCGCCCGTTTACTTTGATTACATAGAACTAACACATATACGAAGTAAGCGATAAAATCTATTCCGACACATACACCAAGATCCAAAAGGAAGGAGCGAGCTACGACTAAAATCAAGAAAAAGATTTTGGACGAAGGCAGAGACGTTCACTATGCTAAATACTCATCGACAGAATTATCAGGGCAATGGGAAAGTCGTTAGGTTACCAATTGGAACCAAGTAAGTTTTCTCATATTTTATTCCGCTAAATAAAGCGAATGAAGCTGCTTTCAAATGTAAAATTTACTACATAACTCGAGAAATGCACATTTTCGACTCTTATATTTAAGTGAGATTTCTTTTTCGCATTAGATGTCAGCCGCTTATTTTAACAAACCATTGTGTCATGAACGGTACATTGAAACGTTCACTTAATTAACCTACGAAAACTATTTTTCCCAAACATTTCCACCCAAGTTATGTAAACAACAGATTAACAACACAAAAATTTTAAGTCACTAATAAATTAACAAATATCACACACCATTGTTCGGCGAGGATGAAATAAATCGCGTTCCAAACGAATGATAACATTTCTAATTTAACTTTTATTTTAAATTCTTTTTTTTCACGATAAAAGGGACACAAAACTCCACGGAGAAAAATCTACAACATCAACAACGTATTTTTCCCTTAGATCTTTTCACTAGCAATTCGCATAATACTTTCAATACCAGAGTCTTCATCTGTACTATCATTTTGTTTAGTGCATCGATCATTTTCCAATTTCGGACCATCATTTTCATTTAATTTCTCTTCTTCCGCAATCATCAGTGACTTACAGTCACTTGCATTAATTCTATCATTATCGAAACTAAGTGACTTGGATTTGCCGAACGTGGAGAAACTAACTTGTCGTTCGGATCCCGAACTGGAACTTAACGAATCCATTGATCCGGTGCATGAAGGCGTTGGCAGAATGAGATTGTTTTGATCAATTGATTCATCATTGAATAAGTTCTTCGTTTCATCGGTCATTAATGCAGGTACATTTTGTAGTGGCAATCGCAACGAAGCCTTCGTATGGCAAAGATCACCGAGCGTAACCGAATCAGACAGAAGTTCAGCCTGGAATAATCACAAAAAAAAAATTGATGAACTAAAATCGAGACGAATAAATGTTTACTCTTACCGATTCTCCTACGCCGCTATCAGGTCGTGTCAAATCCTTTTCAATGTTCTCGGAAGTTTGTTCAGAACAAATGAAATCTTTTAAATCTTTAGGCCATTTTATTTGAAGATCAGAATAACTTGGATATTTGTCGCTGTGGCTCTCATTATCCTAGAAAGATAAGAAGAATGAAAAAAAGTGAAGACTTATGCCAGACTCTTACGCTCTGTATAAAAGAATAGACTCCGTAAAAACTACAATAATTTATCTTCACTAAAAGATTCAAATTAGGGACAAGTTCGAAGGTTTGTACCTTGTTCAGTACCTAAAGACTTTAATTAATCATTTTTGAATGGCTTCTTACAATGAAATACAGAACTAGTCCTTCATCTTGCATCGAAAATATTGGTCCCTGTCACAAACCCGTCCACTGATCAGACTTCCAATAATCTTAGCGTGATTTTAAGACATTGGCAAATTATGTGCCCGTCCCTACACAAACTAGGCAGAAGCACTTAATATAGGTCACCGCAAATAATGTTATCTTTCCGGGAACCTCAAAAATTCCTGGAAACCAAATATCAGAAAACGATTTCCCGGTGCGCGGATAGAACTTTTTTGGAATTGTTTTCTTTAATTTGCAAGTTGGGTTTTCAGTATCGATCCAACGAATAAACAAACGAAGATTATTTGGTTGCTGGGTGACATTGCCTTCATTTTTTTGATGGAATTTTTGGAATTAAAATGGAATTTTTGGAACTAAAATCGAATTTTTTGGAATTTCGATGGAATTTTTGGAATTTCTGAACTCCGGAATTTCGATGAAATTTTTGGAATTTTGTGGAATTTTTGGAATTTCTTGACTTTTCGGAATTTCTGTGGAATTTCTTGAATTTCTGGAATTTCCGAAACTTCTGAATTTCGGAAATTTTGGGGAATTTTTGGACCTTTGATGGAATTTTCGGAATTCCCGGAATTTCTGAACTCCGGAATTTCGATGTTTTCGGAATTTCTGTGGAATTTCTTGAAATTCTGTGGAATTTCGGAAACTTTGTGCTATTTCGGAAACTTTGTGGAATTTTTGGAATTTCGATGGAATTTTTAGAATTTCGATGGAATCTTTGGAATTTTTTGGCATTTTTTTTGAGTTTTTGGAATTTTTTTTGAGTTTTTGGAATTTTTTTATGGAATTGGAATTTTTGGCACATATTTTTGACCAGTGGATAACCCCTCGTCCCCGATGGCTTTCACTTCCCGCTTCCCGGTAGTATTGACTTTCCGGTGGCGATTGCTGTATGGTATAATTTCCCGTTCGAAATCCAAAGAGGACTTACCGGGAACAAATTTTCTTTTCAAAAAGTTCCCGGGATCCCGGGATCAGGTTATATGAAACAGGTCGACCTGTTCCGAACTTTATATCCAAGGATTGGGCTATTTTCTCCTGAAACCCTGAAACACGTGTTCGCTTAAATACAATTCTCTACAACTTCGCCTTTGGAAGCAATTTTCAAACTCTCATAGTTCTGGAGATTTGGGTCATCCTGCCCAATTATGAAAGTGGCCATATACCAGGATTAAGCCATATTTCCCCAAAATCCTGAGACACGTGTTCGCTTAAATTTAGTTCTCTACAACTTTGCCTTTGACAGTAAATCTCCATATTTGATCATGTCACGGACAAAGCAAGGAAGGCTTTGACGGCTTTTTGGATCTGCAGGAACTCTTTCGGGAGAAACTGGGGTCTACCGTCTAAGACTATTCTACGGTTGTACGAGGCTGTGATCAGGCCAATGATGAGCCATGGCTCTGTAGTATGGTGGCCAAGACTCAACGTTAAGTGTGCGAGGAAGGAGTTGAGTGAGATTCAGAGGCTGGTATGCCTTTACATCACTGGAGCTATGAAGACCACGGCGACCGCTGCCATGGAAGCACTGTTGGCTGTACCACCTCTGGACTTGATTATCAAGGCTAGAGCTTTTGCTACAGCGGACAGGTTGGTACAGAATAGTATGTGGGTTGCCTATTTCGGGGTTAGACATGGCAAAATCGGCGGGATGATTCCGGACCCAGTTTTCAGCATGCCTAGGGACCGAATGACGCCGGTGACACTAGTCTACAGAGGTTTTGTATCTTTCCTGTCTGTCACTGCCCAATGTTAGGCTTAGTGTGCTGTTGCAGAATATGGCCTAGTTGAGTGTCCATCACCCCTGAAAGTAGAGTAATTGGGGTCCAAAGAAAAATGTAAGGACATTTTCATTTAGTCATTATTATATGTTATTCAAGTTATATGTAACGTTAGTATGTACGGGTTACTAGTGCATAGTCGGGCCTACAAACCTGTACTAATATTGAGATAAATCTTACATATTATGATGGATTCCGTATGGATCAGAAAAGTGAACTTTTTCTTACGTTTTGGCCATGGTTGGAAAAGGGCGTAATTTCCAACTATGGTAATTGAAGTTTCCATTTCAAATATTTTTCGAAAGAGAGAGACCAAATTTTGTCAGAATTAGTAAATTTTTGATGAGGTGTTTGTTTTGTCGAAAGACGGTGCATGAAAACAGTATAGCAAAAACCATATAATTTTCGACTTTTTTCAAATACTCGTCTTCTGACAAAACAAGCACCTCATCAAAAATTTTCTAATTCTGACGAGATTTGGTCTCTCTCTTTCGGAAAATATTTGTAATTGGAAACTTCGATTACCATACTTAGTCATTACGCCCTTTTTCAACCATGGCCAAAACGTCGGAAAAAGTTCACTTTTCTGATCCATACAGAATCCATCATAATATGTAAGATTTATCTCAATATTAGCATAGGTTTGTAAGCCCGACTATGCACTAGTTACCCGTACATACTAACGTTACATATAACTTGAGTAACATATAATAATGACTAAATGAAAATGTCCTTACATTTTTCTTTGGATCCCAATTACTCTACTTTCAGGGGTGATGGACACTCAAATAGGCCATCTTCTGCAACAGCCCACTAAGCCTGACATTTGGCAATGGCAGACAGGAAAGATACAAAACCCCTGTAGACTAGTGTGATTGACTTCACAAGACTGTTCGAAACGGCATTTCCAAGCAGAGGGGAGTGGACAGATGGCCGGCCTATCTGAGTGGAAGGGCAAAAGTTAGATTTACAGACGGATCCAAGGCAGTCATACGATCCGAATGCTGTGCAGGGTAACTGGTTCCACTAAGGGGAACCACCAGTGTTCTCCAGGCAGAAGCTTTCGCGCTACTAATGGGAGCTCGAGAAGCACTGCCAACGGGGACGCAGGGAGAGGACATCCTCATCCTTTCGGATAGTAAGGAAGTGATCAGGGCACTCGTATCGCCTGTGGTGACCTCTAGGCTGATCAAAGAGAGATACAACTATCTGAACGATGTGGGATCGAGCAATTGGATCACGCTGGTTTGGGTACCTGGGCACTCTGGTGTGGAGGGGAACGAAAGGGCGGATGAACTTGCAAGAGTGGGGTCCACGACTATATCAATGGGAGCCGAACCCTACCTGCCAATACCCAAGTCGTTGTGTGCGCAAGCGCTAAATAACTGGGTGCGGCGAGGACACGTGGAGCGATGGGAGGAATATGTCGGAGGTGCTCACACGAAGCGCTTCTTTCCGAGGCCTGACGAGAAATGGGCTAATGACTTGCTAGTGATGGACCGGTGTCGTATTAGGAGGTTGGTGGGAGCGATCACTGGACATTGCGGGTTCAATCGGCACATGTACAAGTTGAGCCTTTCGGGAATCACCGAATGCTCTTGTGGATTGGGGGAGGAAACGGGCACACACTTAATTGGTGAATGCCCCAAGTACCTTTAGCTGAGGCGTAAGATCTTCGGGGAATTTTTCGTGGGACCATCCCAAATCGCTAATCTGGGACCTGCCACACTTGACAGATTTTTGGTAGCGACAGGAAGGCTCGCGTGAAGGTTTAAATGATGACCGGGAAGGAAACAAAGGATCCTAGGATCTGTGTTTCAAGATCGCCTAGGCTATCGTCCCAAACTGATAAATCTGAATAAAAACTCTCCATATTGAAGAAATCATTTCGAATTTGTTCGTCTTTATGGGCTAGGACAGATATGTCGGAGGGACCTAGGACGCAATCTTCCAGACAAAAATTTTCCCTTCAATTTTCTCTAAAACATAAAAGCTAAACCGACCAAACCCCATAACAAAATATTCATGAAAAACCACTAGGTACGGGTGAGTGCCCGCTGTATGAAGCCTACATGCCCAAGCCACTCAAACCCTTTTCCTAAATTTTTCACCAATAATTTCCCAATAACGACGTTCGCAGGTTCGGGTAATATTTCCATGCACGTGCACGTTGCCATCCCCTGAATGATTCCTAAGTACCTGCTCCAGCTTCTCCCCATTTAAACTGCAATCTATCTCCTTCCCAGATTTGCCGACATGCATAACTTTCCCTACACTCATATTCATCCCGAACTCCTCACATGCGCTCCGCGTTTGGGGATCTTTCTGAAGAAATTAGTTTGTAAGGCATAACACCATCGTGTTTTCTTCCAATCTGAACTAACTGATGTATAGTTCAGTTTCATCAGCTCGACTGCTGATTATTCAGAAACCTCCATTTCTCATGGAAAAATAAACTGACTGACTGACACGAACCTGTCTAATTTGAGCCTGAAACGGGTCTAAAATGCCAGGAACAGAAATCTTAAATACAATTTCAAGATAAATGATTGAAGAACTTAATGATTGAACCCTTGAACTTACTTGAATTTGTGACCACGAAAAATTTGAATCTGTAGGCCACGTATGACACTGAGCATTGAACTGGCTGCCATGGAATGGTCTCGTCGAACTGGACACATTGAAGCCATCACTTTCACTTACTTTAACATCAATCGCTTCGGATTTCTTTTCAACAAAATTAAACAAATCGTTCAGATCCCGAGCCCATAGCTGTGGTTCGCTGTATGACGGTGACATCGCCACTTCCTTTGGGTATTCGTACACCGAATGATAGTTTTGTTTCTTGAATGCTACACTTCGACGTTTTTTCGGACTCTATAAAAAGATAAAATAATGATTAGGATCAAGGAACTGACAAATTTGAGCGGACAGATTTCGGTAAGCAGTAGAGAATCGCAAGCTATAACCAAAAGAAAAATACTTACTCCAACTGCATCCTCTTCCTGCGATTTAGACAACGCAGCAAAACAATTAATAAATTTTTACCCAAAAAAACTAACAAATTTTCCTCCTCACATCAACTATTTTTCTCTCCTACTCAACACATCTACCACCCAAAACAATTCCCCCTTTTCAACAAACAAACAAGAGAAAATTGTTACACTTACGCTGCTTGACTTATCCGGGCTTTTGAGAGCTGATCGCGATGGTTGCGCCAAAGAATCCCAACAAGACGGAACCCATTCACCCTCGGCATCTGATGAGCTATCTTCATCTTCATACTGCTCTTTATCCGTGTGCTCAATACCTAGTAGAACGAAAAAAGAAGTTAAATATACGTCACAGTACCCCAGAGATTCCAGTTACCTGTAACAGGAACTTTATCTTCGTGCGTTTTCCATATGTTTTCAACATCTTCCTCAGCTACAGCAGGAACGGTGACGGACTCGTGCTTTTGTTCCAATTTATGTTTGTAAAGTTCTGGACTCGGTACTTTGGGTGGTGTACCTTTCACATACATAAATTCCTCGCTGCTGTTGCTGTCATCCACATCGCTATCCCATTCGCTATTCGTAAAAGACGTGGACATAATTTCAGTGCATGGTCCGGTAAATCGAATATCCGAAATGGAGTGAGCCTGGATGTTGAAACATACAAAAATTATAGTTTAGAGATTAAGGGGTGGGACTCACACAGGGGGGGGGGGAGGTAATATTTAGTGAGGATATTAGAGAAGTACTTACCCAAGGATCCTCTTCTCCCGACAGCTGGTGTACAATCTCTCTAGTCACCATAACTCCTTGGTCACCTTGAGTATCAATTTCACAAACTGTGAAATTTGGAATGATTGCTTGATGCTTATTTAGATCGAATGTAATGTCAGCGGGATGCTGAAACGGTTGGAGGGATTAAGGAAATTATTTCTCAATGGGAATGATGATGTAACTTACGAAAGTGCTATTTTGCACAATTTCATCGGTTTCGCTCAGAAGATCTCCTTCAAATATTCCCGATTCCGCCAGATTCTTCGTGTGTATTAAAATTTTGTTATCGTTCTTCGAAAAAGTCTCTATTCGATCGTATTCCTTCACATTTGGGTCGGTGTTCTCCTTAACGTTGTCGTAAATAATCGGCTTAATGTCTGACGACTTATTGTAATAGCCAGACGAATAATTAATTTCATTCAGCAAGAAATTGGTTGTTTTATTCTTGAACGATTCATCATCTTCGTTCTGATGAACAGTAGAAAAAATGGAAGGATTTGGATGATCTTCCACAACATTTTCCTCCTTATTTGGTAAATTAACAGTCGATGAACTATCATCGTTTTCAAACTCAGTGCCGTGCTCGTCATCATTATCCAAGATATCCATGCTTGGCACATCATTCAAACTATTTAAATCAAACTGACCGCTTGATCCCCAATCTGGTTCAGAAATTTCTGAAATTTTTTCATCATCTTTCATATGTACTGAGATGCAAGTTTTCTCTTCCAATGTGTTTGTGGTAAATGTGGTATCGACTGCATCGGAAGATACATGATCCACGGTGCAAATATCTTCCGATAAAGTTTTCTGTTGATCTGGTGATAGTAAATCATTTACGTTACAAGTTTCATGAGTTTCAAACTCAATTGGCTTAAAGGTCCGTGGAGTTGGTGTTGATGCATCTGAAGAATCCGGATGATTCAATTTGCTTTCCTTCACAATGTCATTTTGTGAGGTTGTGCGCGGCGAAAAAGCATCATCACCAAAGGCATCTTCAAAATTGAACAATGTATCATTGGACGCCATTAATGTCTTAGTTACTCCCATTATTGCTTCACCAGTTTCAATGCATCCCGTGCTGGTGCTATCGAAATTTTTCGTTTCATTCAATATGAAAGTCTTGCAGGTTTCATCTTCACTCTCTTCCATGATTGGCGACAACGGTCGCTTGTAATTTATCACCATTTCGGTTGGAAGTTCAGTAACATTTTCGCATGGTGACCGTTGTTCAGGCTTCTCCTCGGTGTAATCATCATCATCATCATCATCCGAGAAGTCAGGCGGATGCTCCGCGATACCTTGTGCATGCGGTAACATTATAATTAGTTGCTTTCGAAGTGCGTCGAATGTTTCATTGAGATTTTCCTCATTTTCATCGTCTACTTCGCAAGTATCACTTGAACTAGGTGGATCTGAAAATGATAAAAGTGTTCATCGTGAAAATCGGAATTGGACCTGCGAAAAAAACGAACAAAAGAAATATCCAAAGTTATAAGTGATAGTGATAATGATATCTCGACCATACACAATAGAGAAGTGTGTGTGTTGTGTCCATGCCCAGAGCAGAAGGCTGTGCGAAAGAAAGACAATAAGCTCTGGAGCGTTGAGATCGAAAAGCACAGGCTATGTGCCAGAAAGGCATGGAACAAGGCCATGAGAACGGCGCTAGACGCAGACTGGGACTCGTATAATAGCTCGTAGGATAGCGGTTCGGTGGAAAGCTAAAGAAGCGTGGAGAAGATTCTGTGCAGAAATGGATTACATTCCAGACTATGCCAAAATCCACAAAATCCTCGCAAAGGACTCTAGGCTGCTACCGACCTCTTTGCGGAGGTTTGATGGAAGCTTCACTGAGAGTGGTGAGGAAACGGCTAAGCACTTGTTAGTGACACACTTTCCTGGCTGTGGAGACGAAAAAGTTGTTGTCAGCTCGCCAGATTGCTTCCTCCCAACGGAGGAGGACTGGTCAATGGCAAAGCGGACTGTCACCATGGGTAAGTTAAGGTGTGCCATTGGCAAATTCAAGCCGTACAAGTCAGCTGGGAGCGATGGTATCTTCCCTGCTCTGCCAAAGGAGAGTGGAGAGGTTCTAATGAGACCGCTGTGCGAAATGTTACGTAGCTCCCTGGCTCTCGGTCATGTTCCGGCAAGCTGTGAGAAGGTAAGAGTAACATTTATTCCTAAACCGGGGAAGCCGTCTCACCTCACGGATAAAGACTTCAGACCGATCAGTCTCACGTCTTTTACATTAAACACGTTAGAACGACTGATTGATTTTTATATCCGGGACGAAGTTCTGGTTGCCTTTCCGCTTCACATCAACCAGTACGCTTATCAGTCAGGCAAATCCACGGATTCTGCCTTGCACAAACTGGTATCGAAGGTGAAGAAGTCATTTCCGGTTGGGGAAGTGGCTCTGGGATGTTTCATGGACATTGAAGGGACCTTTGATAACACAAACTTGGACACTATCCGCCAGGCGCTGGTTGATAGGGGAGTGGAACGTGTGGTAGTGAGATGGATAAGTAGCATGCTCAGAGATAGAACCGTTGAGGCGAGTGTGTGTGGCCATAAGGAGAATCTCTGGGTAGCTAAAGGCTGTCCACAGGGTGGGATTCTCTCGTCAATACTATGGTGTATGGTGGTGGATTCTCTCATTTAGAAGCTGAATGATGAAGGAACCTATGCGCAAGGCTATTCGGATGATCTGACGATTTTAGTCAGAGGCAAATTCGAAATCACGCTAGGGGACCGAGTCAGAGCTGGACTGAGGGTAGTGGAGAAATGGTGCGATGAGAAATGTCTGAGAGTCAACCCAAACTAAACATATCTAGTGCTATTCAGTAGAAGGCTATCGAACTCAGATTTGGTGGGTAAGATGAGGCTCTTTAACAAGACCAAGGAACTGACTTCACAGATAAAATACCTAGGAGTGACGCTTGATAGCAAGCTAAACTGGATTGCTCATGTCAAGGATAAAGCGCAGAAGGCTGAAGCGGCTTTTTGGCTATGCAGAAACTCTTTCGGGAGGAGCTGGGGCCTGTAGTCGAAGGGCATTGGGTGGTTGTACGAGGCTGTGACCAGACCCATGTTTAGCCACGGTTGTGTGGTATGGTGGCCTAGGCTGGAGGTTGAATGTGCGCGTAAGTTGCTAAGTCAAATTCAGAGGATAGTTTGCATTTGCATTAATGGTGCTATGAAAACAACAGCAACCGCTGCCATGGAAGCGCTACTGACCCTGCCGCCGTAAGAGGTGGTAATCAGTACAACACGTAAGTAAGTAATCAGTGGACACGCGAAAATTATCAGAATGATCTCCGACCCAATTTTTGACATGCCAAGAGACGAGATGACGCCAAGAATCGACTTCACAAGGGGATTCGGCGTAAGGATTCCGAGTAGGTAAGATTGGCTAGATGGCTGGCCTGCTGGCCTACCCGACGACTGCGTGGTAGAATTTACAGATGGATCGAAGACATCTGTAGGAGCGGGTGCTGGGGTGTACACCCTGAACTCGGAGGAAGGAAATCAGTTCCATCTGGGAGTCTTTGCGAGTGTCTTTCAGACAGAAGTTTTCGCAGTGCTCGTAGGAGTTTGCGAAGCACTGCCGGAGGACGAGCAAGGAAAGCAGATCCTTATATGTTCAGACAGAAAGGAGATGATCGGAGCACTGGTTTCACTAGTTACCACTTCCAAGCTTGTGAAAGAGTGTCAGGATTTCTTGAACTCGATAGGTCAGAATACATCGGGAGTGGAGGGAAATGAGAGGGCGGACGAGCTAGCCAAAGCCGGTGCTATGGCTCTCGAGAACGGCCCTGAACCGTATCTGCCGATTGCTCGATCAATCCGTTTGAAAGCACTGAAAGATTGGGTGATGCAAAGGCATGCGGAGTGCTGGAATGGGTACAAAGGAGGAGTTCATACAAAGTGCTTCTTCCCGAAACCCAATTTGGAATGGGCCAGGGCTATGCTAGAGATGGGCAGGAATCGCATAAGGAGGGTGATCGGAGTGATTACTGGACACTGCGGGCTGAACGGGCACATGAAAAAGATGGGGCTTTCGGCAATTTCCAGATGTGCGTGCGGATCGGAAGAAGAAATGGGTATTCACGTGCGAATGCTGCAAGTTCTTTCAACTCAGACGCAGGCTGCTGGGACGCTACGTCGTGCAACCATCAGATGTTGTCCAACTTGGACCTGGTATTTTGGACAGGTTCTTGGAGTCAACGGGAAGGTTTGCGTGATTTAAATGATGATTGGATTGGGAACAAAGGGTCGCAAGATCTGTGTTCCAAGATCATTGACATGATCGCCCGAACTGATAAATCTATCTGGATCCATGCTTAGATATGTTAGGTGGACTGGTAAAGGAATAAATGGATCAATTAGGCATTAATCAATTAATCATTGATCAATCAATCATAGGTCAATCAATTCTTGATCAATCCATCAATCAATCAAATATAATCAATCAATTGATTAATTGAGTAATCATTAATCAATGATTGCTTTGATGATTGATTAATTAATCAATGATTGATCAAATAACAACTCATTAATCAATCTTTGAGCAAAAAATCAAGAATTAATCAATCAATCAATCAATTAATTGATCAATTAAATAATCATTAATCAATCAATTAGTCAAAAATTAGATCAATGAATGATCAATTAATCAATGACTGATTAAGTGACCAATCATTGATCAATCATAGGTCGATCAATTATGCCAATAAATTATTGATCAATACACCAATCAATCAAATATAATTTATTAATTGATAAACTAAATAATCATTAATTAATCAATTAATCAATGATTGATTAATTAATCAATGATTGATAAAGTAACCAATTATTAATCAATCAATCAATCACTGCTAATGAATTATTGATCAATCCATCAATCAATCAAATTTCATTATTCGATTGATCAATAATTGATCAAATAATCATTAATCAATCAATTAACCAATAATAAATTCCTCAATCAATCATTCACCAATGAAAGCATCAATCAATCAATACCAATCACAAACACATAGTAGATCAATCAATCAGTAAGATTGACTTCAATAAATTATTCAAGGAAACAATAATCATCATCAATCAATTTTCTATAAGCCTTTGGGGGAAACATTTTTCCTCATGCAGCTATGAATTTCAGAGCTCATGTTTGAGTAGCTCAGTCCTAAGGTCGTCTAAAGACTATGTAAGTAAAATGGTCTGATGTAGTTTTTGGTCGTCAATGTGGATGAAAATTCGCCCGGAATAGTCTGGTAAAACACTGTAAGTTACTGTCTACTGCACACTTAAAATTTTTACTCAGTGTGTATTACATTTCAACCAATCATAATTGCGAATGGAAAGCGAAACGAGGTCGGGCTTCGAATTCTTTGACAGATGACAATGGGGTGTTTGTGGTAAAAATGTTGATTGATGCCTGAACACGATGAATTGTGAATTTTAACTTACCATCCGCTTTAGGATGCAAAAACCATCCACTAGTACTAGCTTCAGCATATGCAGCTTGCGCCGATGTGCACGGCTGCATTTCAGGAATATGTTTCGGCATATCTAATTGTTGCGACATGCTGTTCGATATGAACTTATCCCACGAATCTAATGAGTAATTTAATTCAATCGGCGTATTGACGGGAGTTACTGTGGTCATGTCGACGGATGTTGTTTCCTCTTTATCAATTTTAATGGTTGGACAATCGGTTTTCGTCAGCGCTTCGACTTCCGGTTCTTTCGAAAAAGTTGCATCACAGGCGGTGAACGTTTCATTCACCGGATTTGGCATTTGTTCTACTGATAAGTTTTTTTCTAATTGTTTAGTATCACCTAAAAACGGACTTGTGCCATTGGACTGCTTCATATCAATGTCGAATGTTGTATTTATTGGTGGAGACTCGAAATATGCTGAAGTATCAAGACAATTCTCTTTGATCAGTTCATTTTTTTGAACGTTGAATGTTGAACCCAACCGACCCTCTTCTGATACTATTGGACTGATTCCTATAATTCCATCCATTTTTCCAAATATATTATTCGATGGACACTCCGACTCTATATCGAAGGTAGCATTAGCTACGATTGGTGAACCGGTAAATGATGGACTATCCGGAAATCTTTCACGTTTAAGTTTAACAAAAGGAGTGCTGGCTTCCAACATAATGTTATCGAAACACAAATTTTCTACGCTCTGGAAGTCTTTTGGTAGAATTTGTCCATCGGTTAGTGAATCCGATGATATTTGCGTTGCGTTTTCAATGGCCTCTTTGGCTATAAATGTGTTGCTGTCAACATCGACTAAGGTATCATCATTTTGGCTCATTATACGCTGAGTCGACACCAATCCTTGATTAATTCTATCTGTACTCTCTGCAATTACACTATTCACTAATGATTCAGCCTCTTTGCGAACTTCATCCATATACTCCGAATCAAAAATTTGCTTCGCTTCATTGCCTTTGTACTCATCATCTGTGAAAGACTTTGCAATCTCATGGCAGGTAAATGCAAAATCTTCATTATAGCATTCGAAATCATCTTCATTTGGTTGCAACAGTGACTCTTCACCGGATATGGCAAAATCTAACGCACGTAAAGCTTCTTCAACGCTGTTAATATCTGTAGCACTTTTCTCCGACAATGAGCTGTCCAAAGAAATTACTTCTTCAAGTGATTTTGGAGACATAATTTGATTCTTTGATGTGACAGCATCAATTAGGTTCACAGGGCTATCGACATTGCTGTAGAAATTCTCATTCACAATAATATTCACAAATGGATTGTTCCGATTCGACAGAACATCGATTTGTTCGATAAATGGATTCGATCTATCGAATAATGGCTGTTGCAGTTGTTCCTGTTCAACGGGTTCAACTAATCGTTCGATTTCATTGCGATTCGGTATGTAGTCGACTGCATTATTATTTTCAATATTTTCCATATCGGCTGGTGATAGGGGGCCGTTATTATTATCAACTTCTTCATTAATTTGTATCTGTATGTGAAAGGAGATTTTTTATTTAATTCGAATAGAAAATCACTTTGACTTGAAATTATATTTACAATATTTTCGTTGATTGCGATGATATGGGCGTTGGGTAGTGGATTTACGGATTCATTTTGTGGGTTTGCACGCTCTGGTGATGATATGGCTCGAAATATAGGATATTCTGTTCGGGTTGGCTCAAGGGTTCCGGACTCGTTTTCAAATTCCTAAATTGTTTGTAAATAATTTTTTTAGAAACATTCTACTCGGTAATTCGTTGAGGTAAAAGAATAAGATTGTTAGTGGTATGGTTCAATACGAGGTGATAAGTGACTTCAAATCGTTCATGCAAGCTACTTATCGACAACTCACTTTGTCTCAACAAATTCTTTCGAGCTGTTAATCACCAACACTTCAAAAAAATATTTCCCACACCCTCTAAGGTTATACTGACATATGAAGAAATACGGCACAGCTATAAAGTATTGTAAAATCTTGGATGAATAAGAATCAAAGCAATGAAAGCGCACCTTCCAAAAGATTTCCGTATAGGTAAGTTAAAAAGGAGACCCTACCGGTGCGACGTCAATTTTTTACAACCACTCCAAGGAAGGCAATCTTTAAGGTGAAGGTAATTTTTTTTCTTGTCGTCGATTAATGAATAGAATATTTGAAGTTAATTTTTTCGGCAAAATTCCAGATAAGATTTCAATGGGTGAAGTGTGTAGTGGCTAACGACTCCATCAACTCATCGTCTCACTACGCCGTCGGGGTCACCAATGTAGAAGCTGATAGCTTCTATCGTAAAATAAAAATCTGACTGTGATTTATTGAACTTATTTATTTATAATGTTAACTTGTCGAGTGTCTGTGATGGAATGAATCTGATTTGTATGATGTATGAGTGATGGCGTAGTGAGACGATGAGTTGATGGAGTCGTGAACCACTACAAGTGATCTGACATTTTTCATTGAAATTGAAAGCTCTGAAAGCTTTTTCTATTGTATTATGGTGTAAACGCAGTGATGTAAATGGAGTGTTGAGAAAGTTCATGACTTGATTGTGTACCAAACGCTGTACTCTTCTTTAGTACGGAAAGAATGTTGTCTGCTTCAACGTCATGCGCATTTGGCAATTAAACATTTAATAGATAAATTTCTAATTTCTTCGTCAGAAACGAATAGACCCCCTGCTTATCTTGTCTACTTTCGATTTTAATAAATTCCATGGACTGGACTACCGGTGTTCCAAATTCGATTATTTAATTTCAACTTGATTTCTTAAGATCGTTCGTAGACCAAAATACACCTGTTTGAAGTAGTCAACAAATAAAGACAGTTCTATTGTGAATTGTTCATACGTAATTAGTGAATGTTGACTTTTTTCGTTTACCAAACCATAATTAGGAATCAGGCAATCAGGAAAAACCAAAAGCAAGAAAATAATTTTTGAGAGAATGTGCCGCAGGCCGTGATGAATCTTTAAAAAAAAAGCGGGGTCGAGTGGCGGCAGCCCCCGCGTAGGGGGGTCAAGGGAGAATATACCCCGTTGCGGGGTCTACGGGGCAGAGCCCCTAGCGGGGTTTGGGGCAGGGCGTTAGTAGCTCGCCGCAGGCGCAGTGGTTTAGGGGGTAAAACTCCCATACATACCAAAAGTAGCATTGCGACCTCCTTAGGAATTGAAAAATATAATGTTTTTCCTGATTTATTTCCTTCCTGATTTCCGTTTTTCCTAATTTAAGTTTTTCCTAAATTTGGTATCTCCGGATTTTTATTGTGATAGTCAACAATCACTAATTTCGTATGATGTTGCCTTTTTTGTTGACTACTTCCGCCTACATGCTGAAGTAGTCAACAAGAAAATTATTTCTTTTTGTTGACTACAAAAATGTTGACTACTTCACCCTATAGGCTGAAGTAGCCAACGAAAAAAGCCAACAAAAAAGTCAACAAAAAAAACAAATTTTTTATTGACTGAAAAATGTTGATCACTTCAATGTGTACACTGAAGTAGTCAACAAAAAAGTCAACATTCAATAATTTCGTACGTATTACGTATGAACAATTCACAATAATTTTTTTTTTCTTGTTGACTTTTTTTGTTGACTACTTCAGCCCGATCAAAATACAATTGTCTAAAATAAAAGAAACGGACATGAGCGCCGTGCGAGGCTTTTAATAGACAGTTCACTTCAAGAAATCTTAATGTGTTAATGGGCGGCTAAGGGGTCGTTCACATATTACGTCATGCTCTAGAGGGAGGGGACTTCTAGCGAAACGTGACGATCTATGGGAATTTGGGTTAGATTTAGGAGGGGGGCGGGGGGAGGGGGGGGGGGTGGGTGGGTTAGAAATTCCAAAAAATAGTGTGACGTAATATGTGAACTACCCCTTATTTGAAACAAAACATTGTAGAATCGAATTGTGGCTCTAATTTGCCGGCGCTCATGTCAGCTGTTGTTGATTGCTTGCGTAAGAAATGCACAAGGGAAAAGAGACTACTTAACCATTTTAGCACAAAAAACTTATGTTTAGTTACAAATACAAAAAGAAACTTGAATACCGTCTAAATGTTTTCTATGGTATAATAGCGTAGAAATAGAATACACAATAAGCAAACTTTAAGATTTCATTGTTTTGATGTTTCACAATGAATTGCAATACACATATTGCATTGTTTCATTGTTCACAAGTTGCATATGGTAAGAGAGATAAAAACAGAACACTTCCGATTGCATTTTGTTCTTGTGGTTCTAATTGAATGGTGGTGCACGATGAGATTGACAGCTTCTTGTGCCTTTACACGAAAAGTCTATTACAGATCCTTAGAAACGATTGTGGTGAGATATCTCATGTGCAAAAAATTTCCAGCTTACTGCCGCGTTCTATTGGCTGGCTGTTCATAAATGACGTCACGATCTGGGGGAGGGGTTGCGATTTTGTGGGTTTGGTGCATTTTGCATCATGGGGGGTGGACGGTTTAATATTTTGAAAAAAAGCGTTTATTATCAGCTCCTCCCCTGTACACAGAACTACTTTCAAGGTCGACACTAACCAAAGGAATTGTTTTTAGCGATGTTGTAGAGAAACTTGAGAGGAACATTTTTATTCATTTCAAAATGGGCTCGTGGCCTCTCCCTAGGTTCCAAGGTCGGCCCTAGCCCAAAAAAATTCTTTTTAGCTATACTGTAAAATAGAAAACTGAAGTAAGGGGGTGTATTTCACAATTATATTCGGCAAAATTATATTTTTGATATAAAAATAATGTAAGATTTGTGTATGTTTCATTCATGGAAAATTTATGTAAAATAATGTACAATTTCTGCAAATCATGTAAAAAAGATGGATAATTAATGTAAAAACGATGGATTGCTACATTATTTTTCCATCATTTTTACATTCCAAATTAGAAAAGCATTTATATCATTTTAACATGACTTACATCATTTTTTCATTATTTATATAAATTTTACATCATTTTTAAATGAAATCCATCCATCTTTTGTACATCATTTTAACATGATTTACATAAATTTTACATTATTTATTCATAATTTTTCCATTAATGAAAAATAATGAAAAATTTATGTAAATAATGAAAAATGATTCAAATCATGTTAAAATGATGTAAAAAGATGGATAGATTTCATTTAAAAAGATGTAAAATTTATATAAATAATGAAAAAATGATGTAAGTCATGTCAAAATGATATAAATGCTTTTCTAATTTGGAATGTAAAAATGATGGAAAAATAATGTAGCAAAATTCATCGTTTTTACATTAATCATCCATCTTTTCTTTTTTACATCATCGTCAAACTTTATAAACCATATTAGTACCTTTTGGTGTGAGGTCTTAATGCCATAACCCCAGAATGGTGAACTATTGTTCTCCATGTCCTTCAATCGCCCGCCAAGGAGATGGTTTGTTTGCCCGGAGAAAGTCCCTAACTTCTAAATCTGACTAAATTGAATCTAAAAACCTTCTCCTTGATCTAAAACCCGGGACCTGCGCATCCAAGATCCTTTTCGGTAGCCTATTACTCCCCATCCTCTGAACGTGCCCGTACCATCGCAGACGACTGGCCCTTGCCGCCTCTTACACTGACGAAATCCCTAAATTTTCCCTAATCTCGTCGTTCCTAATATGATTATCCCACTACTCGCTCCGATTAACTTTCGCTATGTTCCTCATATCAGGTCCTATCGTATCATATCCAGGTCATGCACGAGTCAGCCCAACACTCACTACCGTACAGAATCGTCGGCCTGAAAATTTACCCTTGGATAGCAAACTTTGTTCCGCTACTTAAGTTCCCTTTTGTTGAACACGTGCGACCTCAACTGATTGGCCACCGCGTTTTCCATTTTCCTCCTTTCCTCAAATTAACTAACTAACATTCATCCTCTGAAAAAATGGTTCCTAAGTACTTGAATTCAGAAACCTACTCCAGCTCCTCTCCATTTAAATTGCAAGCTGTCTCCTTGGTTCCCCCTACACTTATCTTCATCCCGTACTACTCACATGCAGCATTCAAGCCCACCCTGTAAATTCTTGGTATTATCTGCTAACAGAATCAAGTCATCCACACCCTCCTCGACATTTTCCTGCAAGTTTGCCCGCTTGATGTGTTTGTCCATGAAAATTATGAACATAACAACCGTGACGACGCGACGGCCCTCATTTACCTCGTAAGCCTCGTTAATTACGCCATCTATTCTTACCGCGGCTCTGCTACCGGAGTAAGTGCTCTTAATGGCACGCAGTAAACTCCCATTGATACCGTACTCGCTACGAACCCCGAACAGCTTCTGCCTTGGTACCCGGTCGAATGCCTTCTCCAAGTCGATGAAGCATAAGTCAAAATTTCCTTTCATAAAGCTTTTCGATAGCATATTTTACATTAATTATCCATGAATTTTCCGTGAAACATACACATTTACATTTACAAAGATATGCAAAGACCCGTACGTAAAGCCTTCACGTGCGAAAAGCCTCGATGTACCAAACTCTTACTATTATCATAAATAAAATGCGCATCAGAATGCACAGCCAAGTTCTTTTAGAACTATCAGAATTTAAACGACTCTCAGAAATTACCCAAAGTAATGTCGAAAGCCCTCCCGAAGTACATTTTCTGAACTCTGACACCAATCACGCGTTGTCTAATGTTCTTATCCCTTTGAGTTCTAGAAGTGGCTGAATCTCAGGATTGGGAAATTTTTCGGGAAAACCCTGAAACACGTGTTCGATAACATTTAATTCTCTACAACTTTGCCTTTGGAAGCAACTTTGTATCTGTCATAGCTCTTGATATATGAATCCTCCCTTCCAATTCTAGAAGCGGCTAAATCTCGGGATTTGGACGTTTCTGGGGAAAACCCTGAAACACGTGTTCGCTAAAATTTAATTCTAAACAACTTTGCTATTGGAAGTAACTTTCCATTTGTCATAGTTCTTGAGATATGACTCATCCCTCCCAACTCTAGAAGTGGCTAGATTTCAGGATCGGGACGTTTCTGGGGAAAACCCTGAAACTCGTGTTCGCTAAAATTTGATTCTTTACAACTTTGCCTTTGAAAGTAACTTTCTATCTATCATAGTTCTTGGTATATGAATCGTCCCTTCCAATTCTAGAAGTGGCTAAATCTCGGGATTGGGACGTTTCTGGGGAAAACCCTGAAACACGTGTTCGCTAAAATTTAGAAAAAGTCTAAACTACCACCAAAAAACCATGTTTTTGGACACCTTTTCGACCACATTTTCGAAACTCCCCGATCGAGTTTGCTCATCTTTGAACTTGAACCATGGGACATATGTACCTTTCAGCGAAAAAAGAAGTTCAGGGTGATGCAGCCGTTTCGAAAAAAAGTGGAGACGGACAATTTTTTAAATATTGGATGTGTGGGAGCCCTGAATTTGTAGTAAACGTATAAGACCTTCGTGCTTCGTACGGGTCCAAAAATATAATTTTGCCGAATATAAGTTACCCAACTATGGCTTGGGATGGGACTTTTTATAAAATTCATCTTTAGACTTTATACGAGTCAACGAAGCATAATGTTTTTCATGATTTTTCACCAGAAATGTTGGTAGGACTTAAATTTTGGGCGAAGCGACTTAAAGCCAAATTTATTACATATAAGTTCTAAGTTACATTTCAACGTTATAAGTTTTAGGTTTATAAGTCATAAATTAACGTTATAAGTTTACGTAGTGAGCAGGGTTGTATTAGCGTCGCTAATCGTTAGCGACGCTAATAGCGAAGCTAATTTATAATTTCCTCGCTAATAGCGACTAGCGTTTCGCTAACAGCTAATTTAGCGAGGATATATTTCGCTATTCGCTAATCGCTAAAATGTTATGTATTTTTTGTCGATTTAGGGACTACTTTTCCAAGTCTCTAATCTTCTTCTCTCGGCTTGTTACTCCTTAATGAAACAATATATAGTTAAATTAAATTTTTCTAAGAAGGTGACATACATAAAATAGTGTAGTAAAAATAATAACTTTACTTGTTTCATGTTTAATATTCCAGATTCCAGATCCCTTGCTACAGCAAATTGGATTTTTAAAAGATTCTACTCTGTCGCTTAATTTCCCTCAACAATATAAGGAATGTAGGCTTATCACGTAGCGGGAAAAGGTAACGTGAAAATATAGATAAATATTGCTGCCCATCGCAGCGCTGCGATCGAATCTAGTACAATTATCAAATCTGCACTATCTCGGTTCGCAGCAACTTCACATTATTCTACCTAATGCAAAGAAAACTACAACGAAGTTGGCTTTCATGCAAGTAGATGCAACAAGACTCAACAATGTACTAAATGCCTAACGAATTTGTGGTCGGAGAATTTTTTGTGATAGACTTGTTGAATTCGCTTAAGAGCCAGAATACTATAATAAATGAAGGGTCAAATGCTTGTTCGTTGATTTGAAATTATTGCTTCTGTCGCTAGAAATTAAGAAAAGATTTCGTTAGTCACGGGACATTTCCGGTCTACCGTGACTAACGCACTTTACTGCTCATATCTAGCGACAGTGGCAATAATTTTAATTTTAAAGCAACCAACAAGCCTTTGACCCTTTATTTATTATAGTAAAATTTTGTCCCAAGTATTGGCATTGGTGTCTATTTCCCCCAATGGGAATGGAACTAAATAGCTGTTTCCCTGTTTACCCGAAAAAATGCAAAATGTTTACTCAACTTTCGTTTTTTCTGCAAAATTTTCACTTTTATGACTGAAAAATGGTCGAAACTAGGGAAATAGAAAGGGAAATACCTTACTATTTCCTTCTATTGGGTCCAATGGCAAATAACACCTGTCCCAGTATGTTTCCCCCTCGACTATGGTTCTTAAGCGAATTTAATAAGTCTATCACAAAAAATTTTCCGACCACTTTACCTATGAGAAGGTCGAAAATTTCAAAAAAGAATTCGCCATATGTCATACGTGATACGTAACTCTGTACGTGATAAGACTATTCCCAAATAACGAATCAATGAGTCCACAATTTCATTCACTCTAGATTTTTTACTTATATTTATAATTATAAAATTCAAAAGTTTGTCTGTTTGTCTGTCTGTCTGTCGGTTTGTCGGTCACAAATTTCCAGCGTGAACCAACATAGGTCCGACCTGCTTGAAGAGTTCCGAGGAACTGAAGCAAAAAGTCGTTTTGCATTGCCTTTTATAAGCCGAAAGCCAAAGAAAAGGCAATGCAATAGTAGATTCTTTTGCATTGCCTTATATGATTCAAAAAAAAGGCAATGCAAAAGTAGATTCGCATGTGAATCTATCTACGTCCGACCTGCTTGAAGAGTTCCGAGGAACTAAAGCAAAAAGTCGTTTTGCATTGCCTTTTATAAGCCGAAAGCCAAAGGAAAGGCAATGCAATAGTAGATTCTTTTGCATAGCCTTATACGATTCAAAAAAAGGCAATGCAAAAGTAGATTCGCATGTGAATCTACCTACGTCCGACCTGCTTGAAGAGTAACGAGGAACTAAAGCAAAAAGTCGTTTTGCATTGCCTTATATGATTCAAAAAAAGGCAATGCAAAAGTTGATTCGCATGCGAATCTATCTACGTCCGACCTGCTTGAAGAGTTCCGAGGAACT
>CM055403.1:60073378-60093699 GCA_029228625.1 Pseudolycoriella hygida | reverse complement strand
AAAAATTTTCGTCGAAAAAAAAATTTTGGCGAAAAAAAAAATCTGGCAAAAAAAAAAATTCCGGCGAAAAAAAATTTCCTCGGTTCCTTCGGCTGCACAAACACACATCCTTATTTTGGAATACTCTCCCGACTCGCTAACACATCTCGAATTATGTAATGAACCACTATCATCCCTTGTTATGTGAATAACCATTATATAAACAAAATACAAGCGAATGTCTGAGAAGAGAGATAAAAGAAAAAACGCGCATGCGAATTTTCTTGCAGAAATGTAAGGATTACTGCTACAAACAGGGTGTCTCTAAAAACAATAATAATAAAAACGAATAAATCACTCACAAGTTTCGTCTCTTTTGGTAAACATGGCGAATAAGGTGAAGTACAGTTTGGACAACAAACATAAGGAAGAAAAAATGTCTCCAACAAAGCAACATTGGCAGCATCGCAAATACCTAAGGACTAGAACATTATGGATTAATAAACGTCAAAGGCAGAAGATCGTTGGAACTAACTGCAAAAACGTTGTCGAGTTTTATAAAGTTTCGCTCTGCTACACTGTAGTCATCCAGTGGCGGTAGACTGTTGTCCATAAGCCAAGTGACGTTGCCAGAAAGTTTCTTCGATACTAATTTTAAGACATCAATTCTCTTGAGTGGGTCACTAGTCAAAGTCGGAGGTTTCGCTTGGTGAACGGGAAGATTTGTAGGTCCACCTAAAGATGGAATATCGTTTTTAGACTTCTAGTCGAAAGTATCTCTTTGTCCATCCATTTATTCGGACTCCCAAAATCGTTGTGCAAAACTGTCAAGTTCGTTTTTTTTTGGATTCCGGATAATGGCTGGTCTTAATGCAGTGCTGATATAAGAAGTCTTTAACGTTAGATGAGAGTTACCTTCTACTTTTTCCACAGAACGAATTGCCTCATTGTAAGACTTCAGATCCGTTTTACGTAACAGGATATCTGGTGGTTCGAACCTGCAAAATCTTCACATTAAAAACTGAAACAACGATAGCAAACAGTCGGAAAACGGCCGATGGCCTCTTCGACCAGTTCATCATGGATAGACAGAGAGGGCTCATTGCATTCGTAAAGACCGTGTAAAACTCTGCACATACAGAAGCTATTCCATCGCAAGAATTATTGGTATTTATAAAGACAATTTGCCCTCGCAAATAGGAAGTCTATTGTTAACAAATGTTCAAAGTTCAAACTTTTACCATTCCATTCCGAGTTGCTGAGAAAATATAACTTTGTCAATCGACAAAATACTTTTTAACAAACTTTGCAGCTCCTTTTCATTAATATCCCAAACGGCGTGATACTGATGAAAAATGTAATGTTCAATCAACGGGTCATCGAAAATCTCTTCAAGCAACAAACCTTTTCATCGTTAACTTGAGCAAAAATTGCAGCCTTAGTTTCTGTTTCCAATATATTGGTATACAATCGCAGAACATCCATTGTGAGCTTTGAAATATCGTGTTCCCCACAATCTTTGACGGTTTTGATCTTTGTTTTCAAGTCGGTGATCAGACTATTCAATTTGTTTAGTCGCTTCTTCTGTTGGCCTTTAATGATAACATTTTCATCAGATCGCTTCTGAAGAACGTGGTGATTGTAGGAAAGCTTTTCCGAATTCATTAAAATTTCCGCCTTCACGTTTTGCAGCTGCACTTGTAATTCATCATTGTCTCGTTCCAACCGAATTTTCGTCAAACGAATTAGTTCTTCATGCTCTAAAGCGATTTGCTTTAGTTCTAAATTATATTCCCTGCTTTGGTCTTTCTTCCTGGACATATTTTCCTGTTCGTATTGTTCCCTGGTGTCATACAAATTTTGCCATTTCGTAGTTTCTGAATTTTTGAACGCATCTCTTTCGTCGTCTATTGTCTGCTGCAATAGGTCCAAATGTTGGCGGTAAGCTCGTTTCATTACTTCGACCTGACAATCGATGCGTTCGATCAAGCAACTAATGTCGCCGTCCTGCTTTTCTTGATCTTCATAGTATCGTTGATCGGATTTATCCAAAGCGTCATGAAGTTGTTGGATCACTCCATTCTTTTGTACCATAAGATTTTCTATTTTACTTTTCTGATACTCTAGACCCTCGTACAACCCCATGGGATCTTTATATCCAATGAGTTCTACCCAACGTCTTTTTAAATCCATAAATTTTACGTTCGCTTCGACGCTTTCGTTGCGCAAATCAGTTAGCAAATCATCTCTAATCCTTTTCTCATCTCTGCGACGATCGATTTCACGTTTATCATTCGCTACACGAATGTTTGTTATTAGTTCAGTTCCATCAAGTAGAAGTTCGGACAAAGCTTTGTCGCTGGTTTGAATACGTTTGGTAATTCCCACTTCATTTTGAACGAGAGATTTGACAGAAGCTCTGAAAAAAAACAAAGAGATGAAAGTCATATGGTGGCCCATTTGGAACGTTTGGAAGTCGTGAATCTCGAAATTTTCTAAAAAAAAAATAAAAAGATCAGGGAAAGGGTCTGGACCCTCAATTGTTATTTGTGTATGTATGTACCTAGTCATGGGCACGCGGTAGCAATGCGCCCGTGACGCAAGTCCACAATATTTTTCCCGGATTCTACGGAAAATTCTAAGGCTAAGTGTCTTTTCACTCATTAAAATTGGTTCAGTGGATCTGGACTTTTCACTCATTAAAATCGGTTCAGTGGATCCGGAGATATGACCTTTAGAAAATGACAATTTTCAATACAAAAAGTGCATTTTCATAGAAGCCGAAGTTAATGAAAACATCTTACGTTAGTTAATTAGTTACTGGTTTCCATTGGCACCTTTATGAAAAACGACTTTTTTGGCGCGCACTCAAAAACGGCTCGATAACTTTTCTTCTTCTGAAAAAATGGGGTAAGGAGCGGTTCACAAATGACGTCACGCTTGCTATAAAAAATGAGTATCCATAAAAAGGTCATAACTCGTTCAGTACAACAAATTTCGTTCATAGGACTCTGGCTAACCCCCCCCCCCAAACAGGGGGTGTGTTTGGGGGGTAGCCGGGGTACTACAAGATAAATGTCTGACCAGTTTGGAGTTATGAACTCCCACAAAAATTCCATATAAAAGCATATTTTGTATGTGTTTTGTGTGTAATGTGTATGGTAGCACATTTTATAAGACAAAGGTTGGAGATAGAGGTTTGGTGTCAAATGGAAAGTTGTTGGGTTGAGTGTGTAGTGTATCGGGTTGACCGCAAAAAAATGGCGGAAAATAGGCGGGGGCTCAAAAAAAACTTTCTATATGTCGTAGAGGACGTTGTACGGATAATTTTCGGCCATGGGAGTAGTACCTGCCGCGCTTCGGTTTGGCGGCGCCGCACAGTGGGATTTTTGTAGGAGGTTTCGGCAAGGCGGCATTACTCGCTAAGCACGAACGAAATTATGAATGGATTGTTGATACATGTTCTATATTAAATCCCACACAAGATAGGCGAAAAAAGTATTTTTTTCAACTTAAAAAATCTCTAAAAACAAAGTTAAAATTAAAAAATAAAATTGGTCTGTAGATTCCAAAAATATATACATGTTAGGGTTTGCGGGTTGAAATATCGGAATGAAAATTCGTAAAACATGGCAAATTTTAACTAGTTTACTTAGGTTTTTTTTATAAACTTGTTAGAAATGACCATGCCGCAACCCCTAACATGTATATATTTTTGGAATCTAGAGACTTCAAAGATATTTTGAGGACCAATTTTATTTTTTAACTTTAACTTTATGTTTAAATTTTAACTTTAGAGATTTTTTAAGTTGAAAAATAAAGTTTTTCACCTATCTTGTGTGGGATTTAATATAGAACACGTATCAACAATCCATTCATAACTTCGTTCGTGCTTAGCGAGTAATGCCGCCTTGCCCGAAACCTCTTACAAAAATCCCACTGTGCGGCGGCGGCTGAAAAAATTTTTTGGTATGCTGTAAAGGAAGTTGCGTTGATAATTTCGACCATGGAAGTAGTATCAGCCGCGCTTCGCTTTGGCGGCGGCGGCGGCTCGAAAAAAGTTCTATGTATAATTCGCAAAAAACCATTTTTCTACTTCCAAAAAAAACTGATGCACAATGAAAACCCCTTTCAAAAGGTAAATGTGACGCAAGACCTCGTGCCTTCTTCCAAAAAAACTTATATTAATTTGCGTGACACTAAACGCTTCGGAGAGCAAAAAATTCTATTGAAATATTTTCACATTCGATTTAAAAAAAATGCGTCACGAATGCCGGAATCTCCCATTTTCTGCGCTTTTAGATTACACACCCAACAAATTTAACTTTGCACGAAGTATGGAGTACGGGGAGCCAAATCTTTGCGTTTGAAATCTAAAAGTGCGGAAAATTATTTCGTTGGGAAGGTCCGGCATTTGTCACGCATTTCTTTAATCGAATCTTTAATCGAATCGAATTTCTTTAATCGAATGGAATGTGTCAAATGGTGTGGTATGCGTAATATAGTACTCCTTATGTACCTTAGCCTCTATCCACCTACTCCTACATCCTATCCTACCCGTGGTGACACCTGTCATAGTGAGCAACCCACATGAACGATCAGGTAACCAACCCTGGTGTATTAGTGTGGGTCACTTAGCAGAAGGATGAGGGGGGGCTGTCTTCGGGTAGTACCTCAACGTCACGTAGAGCGAGGGCCGAAGGCAGTTAAGCGCTATCAAGATGGGATAATACCTCAGCATGGTGGCGGATGATCTCAAATGCAAGGGACAACGGCAGCATGCAAAGTCCGAGTCAGCAGGACTACCATCACTCACCAACCCGCACCGGCCAGCGTGGTGTTTTAACGGCTAAAACCCCCCCGAAGATGAAGAGCACAACCAGGAAAAATCGGCCCTTAGTTCCCAGCCGCTCGTTGATCCCTGACTCCGACAACGGTCAGACCAGACGACGAGCAGAGGGTGCTAAGAATCCCTGGGTTACAATAGGTTGTCACACCGGACTATACATTGCCACGTATAACACTCGAACGCTATCATCGAACGAAAAACTTCTCGAATTGGAGTCGGCTCTGGAAAAGATCAAATGGGACATTGTCGGATTGAGCGAAGTCAGGCGACGTGGTGAAGAATGCTTGAAGTTGAAATCAGGAAGCACTTTGTACTACCGTGGAAGCGATAGCCAAACAGCGATGCATGGTGTAGGACTGCTCATCAGCAAACGCTGGTCGAACCGTATAATCCAAATCAACAGCATCTCCGACAGAGTCATCTATGTGCTGCTGAAGATAAATGCGATGTACAGTTTGAAAGTCATCCAAGCGTACGCACCGACGATGGATCACGACGACGAAGAAATTGAAAGCTTCTATGAAGATGTCTCCAAAGCGATTGAAGAAAACAGAGCTCAATATCAGTTGCTAGTCGGCGATTTCAATGCCAAATTGGGAAAAAGAGAAGACGTTGCAGAAACTTCGATTGGAACGTTTGGTTACGATCAGAGGAACGAACGAGGAGATACTTTGCTGAATTTTCTCCAACAACAAGGAATTTTCGCAATGAACTCATTTTCTCCGGTAAGGTTCAGAGGAAGTGGACTTGGGCCAGTGCAGACGGCAGAACAAAGAACGAGATCGATTACATCATATCGAACCGCAAATCGATTGTCAAGGATGTTACTGTGCTTAACCGTTTCACAACAGGCAGCGATCAACGAATGGTGCGAGCCAAAGTCGTCTTGAACACACGGACAGAGAGAGAAAAGTTGGTCAAGAAAAAAGTCGTTTTAGACATGGAACGCCTGAAAGAACAAAGCGACGCATTTAAGGAAGCTATGGACAACGAACTGAACGGAACGAATTCACAAACTGCAACGATTGATGAGCTGCCAGAAAGAATAGTGACCTCAGTGAGAAGCTTCCTGGAAACCAGATGCCGATCTACATGCACTAAAGAGTCGAAGCTCAGCAAGGAAACGCTAGACCTAATAGCAGAAAGACTGGATTTGGTGAAAGGTGGAAAGCGAGACACTGTTGAATACAGCGACAAAACGAAAGCCATCAACAAGAAAATGAAAACCGATCTGCGACAATACAACGTGAAACTGGCCATGAACGCTATCGAAGCAAATGGGAATATGAAAGTATTACGAGCGAAACGGGCGAACGGGTACAGACAAATTTTTAAATTGCGCGATAAGGCGGCGTCATACAAACAGATCAGGACAAGGTATTGGACATCGCGCGAGAGTTCTATGAGGACCTTTTTACGTCGGTTCGAGCCAAACTACCGGCAGAAAGAGCAAAAGCGAGACCGGTGATAATGAACGTTGGTTCCGAAGATTTGCCGGACATAACGATTAACGAAGTACAGGCTTCGTTAGACGAAATGAAGAACAGAAACGCTCCAGGTGACGACGACATTCCGATCGAAGCAATCAAAGAAGGCGGACCCACACTGCTCAAAATGACAACGGATCTGTTCAACAAGTGTCTCGAACAAGAGAAAATACCAGAATCATGGGAAAACGCAGTCATCACTTTGCTGCACAAGAAAGGAGACATCACGAAACTGGAAAACTACAGGCCCATCAGTTTGATCTCGCACCTCTACAAACTGTTTATGAAGTTGATAACGAAACGGATCACAAAGAAGCTAGACTTCTACCAGCCGATCGAACAAGCAGGGTTTCGTTCCGGATTCAGCACAAATGACCACTTGCAAGTGATGAGAAGTCTAATAGAAAAATGCAACGAATACAAAATCATCATCGCGATATGCTTCATAGACTTCGAAAAAGCGTTCGATTCGGTCGAATTATGGTCGATTTTAGACTCCTTGGACGATTGTCGGATTGACTCGAGATATACCCGGATGATAAAACATATCTACGAGCACGCAACGTCGTGCGTCAAACTGCATAAAACCACCGATAAATTTCGAATTGGAAGAGGAGTCCGTCAAGGAGATACCATTTCACCGAAATTGTTCACGTCAGCTCTGGAAACGGTTTTTAAAAAGCTTGATTGGAGTGAACTGGGAATCAACATAAATGGGAAGTTTCTGAACAACCTTCGATTCGCCGACGACATTGCCCTGACATCAACGACTCTGGAACAGATTGAAGCGATGCTGTTGCAGCTCAACGAGGAAGCCCAAAAAATCGGTTTGAAGATGAACATGTCGAAAACGAAAGTGATGACAAACATCGATGGTGCTACACCAATCAAGATCGGAGACGAGGAAATTGAAATCGTGAATTCGTACAAGTATCTCGGCCACGTCATGAAGCTCGGTCTCGACAACCAAACGGCTGAAATAAAGAGAAGGATCGGTCTCGGTTGGGCGGCGTTCGGCAAGTTACGGTACATCTTCAAGAGCAACATGAGCAACAGTCTGAAGAGGAAAGTGTTCGATATGTGTGTGCTGCCGGTCCTGACATACGGAGCCGAGACTCTCACGATCACCAAAGCATCAGCGAACAAATTGAGAGTTGCACAGAGGGCAATGGAAAGGGCAATGCTAGGAATCACACTCAGGGACAAAATGACAAATGAGTGGATCCGGCGACAAACAAGAGTCATCGATGTCATGACACGAATAGCGTCGCTCAAGTGGAATTGGGCTGGTCATATTGCCAGAATGACCGACGATCGATGGACGAAAACTATAATGCAATGGCGGCCACCACCGAAACGACCGATGGGACGTCCACCGGAAAGATGGACCAACGATATCAAAAGAACGGCAGGCACGACGTGGCAGCAAGTGGCAATGGACCGGAAAAAGTGGCGATCTATGGGGGAGGCCTACATCCAGCAGTGGATATAAAAGGCTAAGGAAGAAGAAGAAGAAGATGGAGTACGGGGAGCCAAATCTTTGCGTTTGAAATCTGAAAGCGCGGAAAATTATTTCGTTGGGAAGGTCCGGCATTTGTCACGCATTTCTTTAATCGAATGTGAAAATATTTCAAAAGAATTTTTTGCGTTCTGAAGCTTAAAGCGTCACGCAAGTTGTTTTTGTAGGAAGGGACGAGGACTTGCGTCACAGTTTCCTTTTAAAAGGGATTTTTGTTGTGATTTGGACAACTGATTGTAGGCAGTTTCGTTTGTTGTTTTTTTTCATGAACATACGTGACAGCCATCTTCAAAATGACGCCGGCTGCTAACCGAAAAAAAACAGTCGGCGGCGGCGGCTAAAACTGGGCTTGAAACGGCCGCTGGGAAATCAAAATTTGAAGTTGAATTTCGATAAGCAACTTCAAATTCTTTTTCAAAATTTAAGAAATAAAATTGTTTCTGACAAAAGTAGGAAAACTTGAAATCCGATTTCCAGCCGGCTTTACAACTCTTAAGAGGCCTCTCATGTCAATTATCTTGCTTTTTGAAGTGACTGAAGCAAAAATTAAAATACGAAATTTGTGCATAGTGTGCAAGTGTGCATAGTGTGCACATCGTACACAAATACATACACAATCGTGCTGATTTCTTCTGCTCAAAATACGTAATTCACATAAATTTTACCAACACTAATAAACACTTCGCATCATGCTCGGAGCGGTAGCGGAGAGCGTGACGCAGTCCCCAAACCCCAAAAAAACGTCCCAAACCCAAAAAACTACATACAAACACCTTTGGGACAAGACACGATGTATAGGCGAACTTTGGAGTTTTTCCCCCTGCACCGCTCCCCCTCCAAATTATTTAAAAAAAAACTACTTCCTATCCTGATTTCAACGCACTTTGGATCATGAAAATCGGTTTAAAATGAGCCGAGATATCGCCAATCAATGATGACCATATAAAAATGGTAAAAATATGTTTGAAAATAATCAAAATTTTATTCCTGTGTTGTGTGTCCACGATGTATCTATCTATGTCTCTATGTATCTATCTACTTTTTTTCTCGAGAACCGCCCAAATGGAAAATTCAGTCGGTGGCTACCCCCAAAAAAATCTTGGAACTGAGTTATTGGCCATCAAAATTTTCATAAACCCCCATATATTCGGCTATATCTCGGCCGGTAGTGGTGAATAGGGTATCAAATGAAAGGTATCGATCTCACGAAGCCAACGGAACCGGTCTTGTGGAAATTGGTTGGGGGGTTCGTTGCCAGGAGTCGGTCAAAGTGGTCCGAAATTAGCTACGCTGCCGTAGAGCGACTACGAGAAAAATTTTTTGTTGAAGTGACCGAAAATGATGTGTAATGATGTGGAAAGTGCAAAGGATGATGTGGGAAGTGTGTGGGATGATTTGGGAAGTGTGTGGAATGATTTGGAAAGTGTGTGGAATGAAGCTGAAAATGTGTAGAATGAAGTAGGAAGTGTGTGGGATGATGTGGGAAGTGTGTGGAATGATGTTGGATGTGTGTGAAGTGTTTGGGATGATGTGGGAAGTGTGTGGAATGATGTTGGATGTGTGTGAAGTGTTTGAGATGATGTGGGAAGTGTGTGGGATGATGTGGGAAGTGTGTCGGATGATGTGAGAAGTGTGTGGAATGATGTAGAAAATGTGTGGGATGATGTGGGAAGTGTGTCTGATTATGCGGGAGATAAATTTTTTTCGGAGAAAATTTTTTTTGAAGAAAAATTTTTTTAGGAGAAAAATTTTTTTTGGAGAAAATTTTTTAAAGGCAAAAGTTTTTTTGGAAATATTTTTTAAGAAAATTTTTTTTCAGAGAAAATTTTTTTGAAGAAAAATTTCTTAGGAGAAAAATTTTTTTTGGAGGAAATTTTTTTTCGGAGAAATTTTTTTTCGGAGAAATTTTTTTCGGAGAAAAATTTTTAGGAGAAGAAAAATTTTTTTGGAAGAAAAATTTTTTTGAAGAAAAAATTTTTTTTTTCAGAAAATGTTTTTTGGAGAAATACTTTTTTTCGGAGACAATTTTTTTTCGAAGACAACTTTTTTTCGGAGAAATTTTTTTTCCAAGAAAATTTTCTTTTCTGAGAAAATTTTTTCAACAACTGAAAACTTCCAAAACGACTGATATCACAACAAAAACCTCTTTAAAGGTAGAGTGTGACGTAGTCCGTAAGTCTGCTTCCAAAATTAATGATATCGCTTGAGGTGACGCTTAAAAATTAGAGCGCTTTTTTCAAAACAAAATTACGTTGTGTTAAAAAAATTGCGTCACGAATACCGGTATCGATAGCGATAGCGAAATCATTAATTTTGGAAGCAGACTTACGGACTGCGTCACACTCTACCTTTAAAGAGGTTTTTGTTGTCATTTCACTTTATGTTAAATTTGTGTTAATATTTTGTCAAAGACAGACAGTCTATATTTATAGTATGTCTTTGGTTGGTAAAAAACAAATTGTTCGAATGTGAAGCTCAAAAAACGTTCACGCCAAAATAGGAGCAGTTTGAGTTTGAGTGTCTAATAATTTATGAATTGTTGTTTCTTGAATATGGGATTTGCTGTGATCTATAGTATACTAGGTTGACTAACTCAGAAATGAGTCCACCCTCGGATTTATGTTTTACTTACGCGGTAATATTTATTTTGTTAAAATTTATGAACTTCGATTTGATAAGCTCCCATTGACTGTCACAGGAAGTTTTTCGTAAACACAAAACGTTATCATGTTCTGTTTTTAACGCCATTTCCACAAAAAAGTCTTTTAAAATTTTACCTTTATCGATCTAACAACTGAGCTAAGACACCTTTTTATTCAAATGTTTGCAGTAGTCGCCATGGTCGTATCATTTTTTATCACTGGGACATTTCGTGTCATTTTGACATTCCGATACATGGAAAAGATGTGTTCCCAGTTTACAAAACAAATAATCTTTAAATGGCTGCCTGTTTTTCCTATCAAATTTTATCTCATTTTTTTTCTTAATTTTCCCACATTTCCATAACCCTAACAAAAGTGAATCCAGTTCAGTTGCTGAAATAGAATTTAATGTACAAATTTTATAAATTCAATGTGTTACGTGAACGTCAAATAATTCGATTCAATTGAAACAAGGAAGTGTCAGAACGAATCACGCAAAAAAAAATGAATTTAGTTTGTGATGTTTTCGATTGCGAAAGGTCGCTGCATTAGTTCCATATTGTGTTGCTGAAATAGAAAATAATTGAAAATGGATTACCGAATGGAGAAATTGATTTTCATTTGCTGTTGCTTAGCTGGAACAGCTGCCCTTCCAATACCTACATCAACTGAAGCAACTGAAGTCGGTAAGTTGCTTGACGAACGATATGCATAGTAAATCGATGTTTTCATTGAATTTACATCAATTAACATTCAATTAATGCATTTAAGTGAAAAACTATGTATACCCTGAACCACGGTACATTTTCTATTAAAATTTTAAATTTACAAAATTTACATCGACCAGCTTTTACGGAGCTTACATTCATTCATTCACATTGCTATGAGTCGCTAAGGTGTTGTTGGGTTGTGTGACAGAGCTTTTGACAAGACTTTTTTCTGTAATTACAACTACAGATAACAAGATGAAATTATCACATAATTGAACATTCAAGTGATATCCATTATTGGATAATGACACCTTATACTACTATTTTTGTACGTCGTCACTATCTTGTGTAATCTTGTGGTGTTGAATGTTTTTTTTTCATACCGTTTTTGATAAGTTAAGAGATCTATTGGTTGTGATATTGTAGCGCTTATCATTTACAGACTTTATGGCACCAAAAATTATGAACTGTTCCCACTTTATTTATACAAGAACTATGACTTCCCTGACCAGAAATATGTTGTACTTAGAGTTCTCTTTTTATGGCGTTTAGAAAAAAAACCTTGACATAGTTCAATCGAAAAGTTGCCCAAGTCAGACCAGTATAGAGCACTTAGTCAATTTTAAAAGGGCCGGGCGTTTTCGGCATCATTTGAAAACTTTTCAAGGTAATTTGTTTAAAAGAACCGATCATTGTCCTACAACCAAAACCAGCTGGTTGCAAAATTTGCATTTGCCGAAAAACGACAGAAAATGCCTTAACCGGGACTAAGGATCGGAGGGTCGACCCACATTTCACCCACTATTTTAGCGACCCACAGTTTTAGAACGCAAGGAAAAACGATTTTTGTGACTTCTGCAACTGTGGGTCAGGTGTGGGTCGATCCTTAACCGGAGCTCTGCGCTGTAAAACTTTTGTCATGGGAGGTTGTTCCCATGATAGAAACTGTCCACCGAAAGTTATTGATGCCCTATACTGGATACTGGATGGAAATGTGCGTCAGTGCCACAGCCTCTCTACCTCCAACATTCATTCTAATTTTTTTTTTTTTTTTAAATTCTTCGGAGACGAATTCTGTATAGGATTTTTCTTCAATGTTTTGCATAAAAAAGTAACGTTCCTAGTCACACCCAGGCTCATAGTTTGGGTAGCTGCGTATTTGGTGCCGCAACGTATCGTACACAGAACGAATGACAAATATGACGTCACACATATTCGACGAATTCTGTGTACAAATATCTGAGCCTAACTTTAGGCGGAGATATACTTAGCACCAGAAGAAATCCTAATGGTAAAATGCTAGCTACCGTTAGGCGTGGTTTGGAATTCACGTTAAGCATGTGGTCCAACAATGCCTGCAGGTAAAACGCATTCAATGGGTTCGCCCCTATTCTAAGCCCTACTAGTTGCCGCACGTAGGAGTCGTGCACATATTACGTCACACTCAGAGGGGGAGGGGGGTCACTGAAAACGTGATGGAATCGGACGGGGTAGGGGGGTTCCAATAAAAAGGAAAAATTCTTACTAGACATTCAAAACATAAACTTCGCGGACCCGTAGGAAATCAGTTCAATCGATTCTGATTGCAAGGATTCCCGTTCTATTTAAATACTGAGTTATTTTGATCGAGTTATTTACAAGAAACCCAAAATTACTAAAATGACACTCGCCGAACGGCTTCTGGACATATATTTCCAGGTAGGGGGGGGGGAGTCGAAAATATGACGTCATATTTTAGGGCGTGTAAGTCAAACGTGATGCAACGTGACATGGGGGAGGGGGGAGGGGTCAAAAAATCGAGAAAAAGTATGACGTAATATGTGTACGACCACCTAGTACATCATAGATGCCACTAGTTTCGCCCTTAGGACGAAGAGGGTTCGACGAAAGCGTACGTTTCATCAATTTATATATTTTTTTCCATACATTTTTGCGTACGAGGGGGAGGGTGCCTAGAACTACTAATTTATTGAGTACGCCTTTGTCGTCGTTTTTCAGTCTATTTTTTTTTCAATACCAAGAGTTGCCAAGTTACGTATTTTTCATTGAGAATCTCATCGGAGTGTCTACTAGTATTAACGAAGAAAATGTACATTCATACTGTATGTACTGCAAGCAAATATTTAGATGCATGCAAATAAGTTATACGCGTCTTCCGAAGGCTCCCGGGCTTCATATAAGGTTTCAAGTGCTTAGAAGCGAGGCAGATCTATTTCTTTCTTTCCTTTCACTAGTCGTGCAGCTTTCTTTTTCTTGAGCTCAGCCAGGCGCGTCGACTTCCATGCAACGAAAAAATTGGTTGGAAGCTAAGTGCCCAACCAAGCTTCTGATAAGTGATATGAAGAACGTAAAGTTCATTGCTAACTTCTTTTCTATATCAATCTCAAGTACGTCTGTAACAGGAGCGTGACGGTCTTTTACTTTGATCTTTGCAAGTAATACTCAACGTGAAGTTAGTTGCAGTTGCGAAAAAATCAACGGAGTTTCGAACCTTTCAATGAAGTCAGCTGATTTTGGTAAATTTATGAATGAAATCAGCTGATCTTTTTGCAATGAAGTTAGCTTCAGTCGCAACTCCAGCTAACTTCACGTGGAATATTACTTGCAAATATCAAAAACAACAGACTGTCATGTCCCTGGTCTGTAAGGGTGGTCAGAAAAAGTGAATTAAGGAAGTTATGTTCCCCCAGTGTTAAGACGATTCTAAATCGTCAGAGTGGCAGAGTCAGGCTACGTTTTCACTATTTTCTAGCTATCATTTTCTAGCAAATATCGAGTGTTTGGTGTCGTTTGGAAGCTTCGGTCTTGGCGCCTCTCACACGGTCAGGCGCCCTTCTGAAAAATATGTAATTTCTTCCTTACTTACACTTTTACGAAAATTATTATTTCATAAAAGATAGCCCGTGAATGAAGGAAAAAGATGTTTCGATTCTTTTATTTTCAAAATTTTCGCCTTCGGCGCTAATGTCTTCATTTACTACCTTACAAATGTTACAAATTTTACGACAGCGACGATACTTTTTCAATGAATGAAGCGGAAAAATTGTTTCAATTTAACTTAATTCCATTGTGTAACGTTTGCTGGCGACTGGAAAAGCAATACAATAGTTTTGACTCACTCATAAAAGGCTAATGCATTTAATTCTTTTCAAAAGAAAAGTATTGTTTTCCCCTAAAATATTTCGCCTGCGGCGACGAAATGGGGTGTAAACATAAAAACGGAGTGAAATTAAAAAGGGAAAGGAAAACAAATCAAAATCTATTAAAGTTCAAAAAAAATTTCGCTCGCTCCGCTCGCGTCTTTCTACAAATTATATTCAGCTTGCCCTACAACATTTGATAATAAAACACATGGACACCGGCTGAATATAGCGAAAAACTTGACATATTAAAATGTTTTCTTTTCTATAGCTCGTTCGGGCATGTGCCAGATAATTTCGGCTTTTACCTCTTGGCGCCTTTTAGTCTGATCGCCCGATGCGCCTTTAGGTAGCCAGTCCGGCCCTGCTGAGACCTCAGATTTTTCGAAAATTCAAATGTAAATCAATAATAATTTGACGATTTGCAACGAAATGTACGACGCTTTCAAATTGTTATCTTTCATAGAACGTCCTATTAAATTGGGGGACGGACGTCTTCCATATATAAAAGGTGGTGTGGACTTCTAAGATATCGAAAAAATTCGACGTGTTATATGAACTATACCTTATTTGACTCGATAGTATGGTGCAGGGCCTATTTTTGGGAAATCGAATTTCCAAAACTTTCCAAATTTATTTCCAAAATTTACGATTTTCCAAATATGGTGGAAATCAATAATCCCAAATGTACAAAAAACATGAATAACAAAAATACCGAATGTTTAGGTTTAAGGAGAAAGAAGTTTTTTGAGTTGCGTCTCAGCGAAGGTGAGAAAAAGGCGAGAACGAGGGGCGGCAGCCTCCACTGTGAGGGGATAAGGGGGGTATAGCCTCCCTAGAGGGGTTTGCGGCAGAGCACCATGCACGTTAGGCCGTCTGCAAGACGTAAAGAAAGCCAGCCGCAGGCGTAAAAAATAGGCCCGCTGCAGGCGCAGGGGTGAGGTGGCAGAGCCCTCCAAACTCAAATTAACTCGTATCAATCAAGATTTTTATTATTTCACCATTTTTGTTTTCATTCGGGATTATGGTTTTTCGGGATATTTGTACATTCGAGATTATTGATTTTCGGGATTTTTGTTAGTTAGGATTTTGGATTTTCGGGATTTATGCATTCGGGATTTTTGACAGGAGCCCCAAAAATAGGCCCTGGTATGTAGTTGATTTCCAATATTTGGCCCGAAGGAAAAAATAAAAAACGCGTCTGAGCTCAGCAGTTTTTTATTAATATATTTCTCTGCCACGACTAGCGCAGCCCCTTCTAGCGTAAAGTCCCTAAAATGTTTTCCTCTTTATAGTCTAAATGTGAGACACAACACGATCTTCATTTTTAAAACCTTGGTTATGGAAAAAAACTTTATCTTACAACGCAGCAAACAATGACGAAGAGACATTTCATTCGCAAAGTCCAGTCGTGCCGTCGGCTGATAGACCCATTTCTTGAGTCAGCTGAATCGAAATCGAAGGATAAATCCATTTCTCCCTCCACCCAATGGTACAGTCATTAGTTTAATGTTTGTCCGTATTCAGCTATAAAAACATTGATGACGCCACTTGTGAAAAGGGACTAGTCCTATGTTGAGACGTTGATTCAGCGGTGCAAAAACATAGATGTCACCACTTGAGGTTCGCTGACAAAACACGGACATGATACGGTCTATTCTACAAAAAATTACTAGGTGGTAACGTCCTCTTGGTAACAATAAAAAATATTTTAATTTAGAGTTTGAGAGAGATGAAATGGGAGAAATGGGAGATGAGTTTTGTTGTATGTACCAGCTGGTTTGTCTTATGTTTATGCTTACGAAGTTGCGATCCAGCGCTGTTACTATGCACGTAATATCCAACTGAGAAGTATTATAGTGCTGTAAATTGGTAAATATATTTTATATGTTTCAAGCATCAACAACATGTACAACATTGTACGTAAATGCTTCCAAATGTTTGTTCATCTTGAATGGTGGTCCAAACAAAGACGAGAACCGAAAAAAGACTGGCGTCCGGCGACTAGATCGGCTAAGCCGTCGGAAAACTTGCAGGCGGCATCTAGGTGTAGCCGCCGATAAAAAATTCGGCTTGCGGCGGCTGTAGTACAAATTTTCATTTTTCCGAAAATAAAAAGGTCTAGTTTTAGGCTGCATTTTCCGTGATTTCCATTGTAGTCCGACTTTAATAAACCAAATTTTGTCTGATCTATGACTGAGCTGTGGAAAACATTTCCTCACTAAGTAAATGCGAGATGTCGCTTAAAAAGGCTTGAAGTGTCCGTATATAATTTTTCAAATGATGATGGGACGGTACCCGAGACTTTTTTGTATACTAGGATTGAAGAAGATTTTCTTTTCTTTAAGATGAAAATATGAAAAGTTGAGTAGCAGAAAAATATTAAGAAAAATTGCACCAACTTCCAAATCCAGACGACCCTAAGCGCTGGCGGCGACTAGCCTTAGTTAGCCGACCAAAAACGTCGGCGACGGCGGCACATATATCCGTTTTCGGCCGGCTAAAAATCGGCGACTCTCATCTCTAGGTCCAAAGAAATTAAAAGTAGACAAACGCCAAAATGATTCAAAATGATTCAAAACAGTCGGTGGCGGCTAAAACTCGTCTTAAGTCGGCATAAAATGGCTTTAAGTTAAATTTTGATAAACAAATAATTTTTTTTTTCAAATCTGCGAAAATGTAATTTATTTCTGTCAAAAATAGTAAGTTTTCCAGCCGGCTTAAGCCAACTTTTGAGAGGGCTGTCGGCAAAGGCTTGAACGCCGACGCCTCTCATATCTGTTATCGAGAACGCTGCAAATTTTTTATTAAAATTTTGGTTAAAGTGAATCTGGTTTCGTCTTTTAACAAGTTGGGAGAAGTCGTTCAGCTCTGCTATGTAGATACTATGTCGTCTATAAACAAGTCTGTTAACCCAGTAGGTTTTGTTGTGTGTAAAACAACAATGTTTGCTTGTATCTAGTTGGCTTTACAAACTATGTTCGTTAATCTGTCATTCGTAACGAAACATTGTGCGATTACTACCTAAGATCAAAGATTGTCTATCAACGACATCGTTTAATTTGCATTAAGTAATCACTGTTAATATTCCATGACAATCATCAATTAAATAGAACAAAATTTTAGGTGAACAAAAGGCATTGATGTTTGGCGTGTTGGCTTTCATTAGTGTGGGAGCGTTTTTAGGAGCGTGTGTATGTTGTCGTCGCAGAAAACGTGGCTTTGAGGTACTTTTATTCATTTTATTTGCTTTGTATGTTAAATATAATTGAAATGATTGAAGAAAAAAATGTGCGCAATGCACGAAAAACCAAGATGTTATTTTGTGTTTTATTTTTTGTATCGTTTTGTTGTTCTCACTTCAAACACAAGAAAACATGCACCTAATTTTGTTAATTTGTACAGTTATTGTGTTTCATTTTGTGAATGTTCCCCATTTAGTTGTTTTGAATAAACAGGAACACTTAAAAAGTCTTTTGTTAAACATTTCACTCTAAAAATAATTTGAATTAATTGCACTTTATTTTAATTATTAATATTACGTCTAATGAACAAACCAAATTTACTAATTCCGAAAAATTTTTTCTTTCTCCATTCGTATATAGCTTAACCAAATAAAGGACCGGAAGGTTTGTCTTACAGTAGGACTAAATAATAGCGTCAAGTCAAAATATATTTTACCAGATCTTTTGCTTGCACATTTCTTTTATACGTCGATTTAGAATATTCTCGCATGCTCATCGCTAATTAGTCACAAAAATGCAAACTTTTCGATTTCTTGTCTTTTTAAGCTTCCTCAATCTTTCTTTAACAGAAAGCACACCATAACGAGCTTAAAACCCACGGATAGCTACTAGATCAGACTTCAGCAACATCAACTCACTGAAATTTATAATCGCCTTATTAAATGAGCGTTCCATATTTGCCATTATAAGCCATTAGGGATTTTTTTTATTTATTTTGCTGGATTTATTCTGAGTATATTACGTATATTGACTGAACTGTCCACCCTCTGAAAATTGTATTTCATCTATTTAATGATTATTTACTAAAAAATTTCGTTGGACTTAGATTTTCTTATTCAAATATTATTATTGATAACGAGCGACAATCAGCTGGAAAAATTATTTTGTTTTTCTAAATAGTAATTTAACGGCAAACACGAACTTTCTTAGACATAAAAGTGAGATTACTCACATAACAATTTTCAAATGAATAACAAATAATTTTTCCGCTCGACAGATTTCAATTAGAGAGTTTGAGCGAAGCGACTTGCAGGCAAATTAAATGTAGCTATAAGTTATATGTTTACGTTATAAGTTTTAAGTTTACGTTATAAGCTAACGTTTTAAATTCAAAGTTATATCCTACATCTGTCCGGAATTATGCTACAGATTTGTTTTTTTTTTGTCCGAAAATATGGTATCACAACAAAAACCTCTTTAAAGGTAAAGCGTGACGCAGTCCGTAAGTCCGCTTCCAAAAAACAATGATATCGCTTGAGGTGATGCTATCGCTGATAATACGCAAAAATTTGTTTGAATGGAATCTTGTGTTCAAAGTTTTATTTTCTGAAAAAATTACGGCGCTTTTTTTAAAACAAAATTACGTTGTGTTAAAAAAATTGAGCCCAAATGCCGGACCGGGTGAAGAATTTCCGACAAGAAAACTTTTCCGTCAAAAAAAGTTTCCGTCGAAAAAAATGTACCTCGAAAAAAATTTAAGGCGAAAAAAAGTTTCTCCTAAAGAAATTTTCTCTGAAAAAAATTTTCTCTGAAAAATAATTTTCTCAGAACAAAAAAAAAAAAATTTTCTCGGAACAAATTTTTTCAGAAAAAAGCTTTCGCCGAAAAAACAAACAGTTTCTCCAAAAAAAAATTTTTTCTCCAAAAAACATTTTTTCTTCCAAAACAAATTTTTCTCAAAAAAATTTTCTCTGAAAAAAAATTTTCTTCGAAAAAAGTTTTCTCCGAAAAAATGATTCTCCGAAAAAAAATTTCTCTGAAAAATTTTTTTCGCACCAATCTCTATAACTTTCCCGAAGAAACCAACTGTCTAGCTATTCTAATTCAAAAGATAGCAAAAAATCCAAGATGGCGTCACTTTGACGCTATTTTCTTAGGGTCACAAAAAAATTCTACTCGCCAATCTTGACAACTTTCCCGAAGAAACCAACTGTCTAGGTATTCTACTTCAGAGATAGCATTTTTGAGTATTCACAAAATCCAAGATGGCGCCGCTTTGACAGCTGGCAGACATTTTCTTAAGACCCCAAAAAATTCTCGTGATCAAACTCTATTAATAGACGAATACTATCCGATGGAAAAAACCGCACAATTCTACTATAAAAAAAACTATTTTTGTGAGTTTGTTCGAGGGTGGACCTCTACTATAAATGAGAAACTATAAAAATTTATAACTTACTACCAGGGTTGTATTCGCTAACCGATTTTTTTAGCGACGCTAACGCTAACGCTAGAAATGAAAAAAGTTAGCGTCGCTAACTCAATTCGCTAACCGGAGACAGATTAGCGCGCTAATAGCGATCGCTATTAGCGACCGCTAATCCTCGCTAAACTCGGGAAGTGAAAATTTTAGTAAAACTAGTAAATACCCCCGCCCCTAGGGGCTACGCAGGCTTTATCATTTTCGCTTTAACATTAAAGGGTAGGTTACGTAGTGAAAACCCCCGCCCCTAGGGACTACGCAGGCTTTATCATTTTCCCGTGTTGTCTATTCAGAGAGCCATATTTTTTTTCGTTTTAAATAATGATGCGTAATGTTTCAACTTCCCCCGTACTCCACTTTCTCCGTGGAACGTATGCAACGTTCCCCGTATTCCACTTCCCCCGTATTCCACTTCCCCCGTATTCCACTTCCCCCGTATTCCACTTACCCCGTATTCAACGTTCACCGCATTCCAAGTTCGCCGTATTCAACTTTCCCCGAATTTTATTTCTTCGTATTCCACTCCACCGTATTCTACTTCCCCCGT
>CM055403.1:60052883-60072878 GCA_029228625.1 Pseudolycoriella hygida | reverse complement strand
TTCGGACGGGTTTTTCAAAATTGACCTACGGGCAATTTCCAATACAGTCTAATGTGAACGCAACATTTACTTAAATACGTTCCAGTCTTTTCGAAACATCAACTCTGTTTGCCGCATTTATTCTGATACGTACGGGTCCCTTCTATGTTTTTAACATACGTTGCTATCTCTATCAACCGTAAAATGAGATACCACCGTTACCAGCAGTCTACCACCGGTCTTTGCATATTATGTTGTATTTTCAAATCACCCGCGACGCGACGTGACATTTATGATTTCGATCTCCTACAATTTTCGAAACAAATTACTTTTCCCGCTGCCGTGCGTGAAGGTGAAAGTTTTATACAACATGTAAACAACTAACATAACCTCAAACTTTTCCGCTGTTTTGTTTTGTATTTTATTCATTTTATTGCCCAATTTATTTCTCGAAATTAAATATCACAAATGAACAGAAGAAGAAAAGGATTCATTTTTGTAAAATTTGTGATGTAATTTACTGCATGAGAAAAACAAAATGTTAAATTATTCGTTTTAACCGCTGTTTATTCAAAAAATGTATCTCGCTAAATCATTGAATGCTTTGACACAGTGTCTGAGGAGTAACAACAATAATGTGATGAAAAATGTGCCATGTTTATTTCAAAAGAATGCCCAACGCCAATATTGCAATGAAAAGTTTAAAATCATTGATAATGAGCCCACTTCGGTGTTGACGATTCGTAAAGTTCTCAAAGCATCTGGCGGTGAATCAACTGAAGGATTTTCGTTCATCAAAACTTCTTGCCCTGCATGTCATTTTGCTGATAGTAAATCAGCTTCCAGTATTTATATAAACAAAGTAGCGGGTAAGTTGAATTCATTGAAGAAATTCGAAATTTGTGCAATCCATTCGGCTAAAATGTCAGGTTTCAGCAGCCTTCTGCATCAAAATGCAGATTGCTGTGTGACTGGGTGAGACAAATGGGACCAGGGAGTAACACGGAAAAGCAGCGTCAGTTTTTCTTGCAAATCTCTTCTCTCCGGATTTTTCTGGGTTGCAACAAATGATTTAGCCTGGGGCGTGAACATAAGATGCGGAAAGATGTCGCAAGTGTTCAATGGGATGCAAGATGTCACAGTTGCATCTCAAGTTCACAGACATGTCGCATCTCTCCCTGCATCCCGTGAATCTCACTTGATTGATTGATTGATTTATTATGAAAACCATTTCAGCCCTAAATACGAAAAGAATTCTTAAGAACTAAAATAAGCACTTAGGCCATCCTTATTGGGCCCATTGTACTGCGTCTTCTGTTTTTTGGTTTATGGCGTTGTTGTGGTGAATGTTGATGGTGAATCGTGAATTATCTGGTTCTATTGTGTGTTGTGGGTGAGGTGTATCACTGACGTTGTTGCTGCGTCGTTGGTGGGTTCAGCCAGCCGCTGTCTGTGATAAAAGCTAAAACATTAGTCAGTGAAACTCTTCTATGGTGAAATAAAAGTCCCCTAAATGTTTCGACCTCAGGCTTGCCAAAGTCGGGCAATGGCATGTTTCAGGTATGTCGCCACACCTTCTGCAGTTTGGATCATCATTAAGTCACATCTTGTTGAGATGGTATCCTAATGAGTTGTGCCCTGTCAGCATTCCTATCAATCGCCTGATTCCACCTTTATTCAAGCTTAGCAGGAATCTGGTTGTCCTTAAGTTGCGGCCCAACAAAAATTCCTTTGCCTGCCTGCAATTGTGCAGCCTTTCCCACCTACGTTGGTGCATTTCTTCGGCTTCTCTTTTGAGCAGCGTAAATTCCTTGCGTCGGCTCAGCGGCAATAAGTCGGTAGCTGCTTCCCTGTCTTGCCAATTCGTCGGCTCTCTCGTTTCCCAATACGTCTGAGTGACCCGGAACCCAGATCAAGGAGATAAGATTATTTCTTGATAAGGTTTCCAGGCTCTCTCGACTGTCGAGTACCGTTTTCGCTGAAAATTTGCAAGAGGGGACGGCTTTGATCGCCGACTCACTGTCCGACCAAATATTTATTCTTTTATCTCGCACCTACTTTTCTGTCGGTATTCGACAACTTTCACTCATGGCTAGAGTTTCTGACTGAAACACAGTTGCACAGATTCCTAGAGCGATTGATACATTAATATTGAATTCCTCACAGTATATCTCTGCTCCCGCGCCTTCGTCAGTCCTCGACCCATCAGTGTACATTGTCAGGTCTCCCTCTACAGGAAATTTTCCTTCTACCCATTCTTGCCTGCTCGGCAGAACTACCTCAAAACCTCTGTCGAATCGGAATACGGCTTCGATCTGGTCACTTGGCCTCTCTACTTCCCCGAATTGATTCTTCAGGTCCGCTAAGATTCCTGCGTGTCCCATCTTTCTGCCTGATGCTATCCAATGACCCTGCCTGTACAGTCTCGCCACTGTCGACCTGGTCTCTCTCCTCACAAACAAGTCGATAGGGTCTAAAGACAAAAGCACCTCCAACGCCGCTGTTGGAGTCGACGCCATCACCCCAGTGATACTTAGACATGCCAGTCTTTGTACCTGGGTGAGCTTTTTCCCGATCACTTGTACTTCTGCTACGTGAGACCAGAGCATACTTCCGTAACTCAATCTCACTTGGTGCCGCATTTGGAAAAGTGTGAGATGATACCTGATGAAACGCCTTGTAGTGGAAATCCCTCATTCACACGCTCTCATTGTTTCACAAACTCGAATTTCTTCAATCAGCTGTAGGAATTTACATTGAGCCTACAACTTTAACTGTTTTTATGAAGGAATCGTGGTGTGTCCATCTTGTCAACTGATCAGTGGATGGAGTACATTTGAAAAATTTTTTCCTAAAACAACGAAACTAACCAAAGAACGAGAAAAGCTGAAAGACGAATTTTTGAAATGCAAACCGAAAATAAGTCCAATTACTCCGAACAATGCAACGTGCATTTCCAACCTGAAGGAGGAAGATGTCGTCGAAGTGATGGAGACGTTGGGATTGCAAACAATTCCGTACAAAGTTTTAAAAAATGTCTCAGTATTGTGCGACACAACATCCAAAGAGTTATACTTTCCATTGAAAGACGTTGATGAAGCGATCGTCGGCTACAAGCGATTGTATAAAATCGGAAACGATGTAGCCGAGCAAACAATGCCGGAAACGGAGAGCTTTGGTGTAGTGAAAGTGAAAACGAACAAGAAAGACTATGACTCTGCAATCTTAGTACTATCAGTTGTTGACATGCTAGCCTTGGCAACACAAAAAGTTACTTGTAAGCTTGGTAAACAATTTCCAGCGCTTTTTCTAACACTATACCCAATATTTCAGCTACAATAGTCTGCCTTCCACATGGACTCAAACAGCTACCTCAACAATGTCTTCCCGCTTTAGAACTTTATCAAAAATTAATCCTCTGGTTCGACCATGACACAGTCGGATGGGATTTGGCGCTAAATTTTGCTAAGAAATTAGACGAAAAACGTTGCCTTTTCGTACGTCCCACCGAAATGCAACCGACTCCTTACAAAGCTTTGCTGGACTCCAAGGACATCAAAACAATTCTGAGCAAAGCGCAACCCATTCTACACAAGTCCATCACAACATTTCATTCGTTACGGCAGGATGTGTTGAGTGATTTACAAAATACTGATAAAGCACAAGGCGTTAAGTGGCGAAGGTATCCCGTTTTGAATAAATTATTGCGAGGCCATCGAAAGGGTGAATTGACTGTACTTACTGGACCGACCGGCTGCGGTAAAACAACGTTTATGTCGGAATATTCATTAGACTTAGCGATGCAAGGAGTTGCCACACTCTGGGGCTCATTCGAAATTCGCAATACGAGATTAGCATCAACTTTATTGCGGCAAATGGCTGGTCATCCGTTTGAGAGTGTTGACGATTTTGACCATTGGGCAGATGCGTTTGAAAATCTTCCGATGTTCTTCATGACGTTTCATGGTCAACAGTCAATCAAAGTCGTAATGGATACCATTGAACATGCTCAATATGTACACGATATCCACCATGTTATAATTGACAACGTACAGTTTATGATGGGCACATCAGATGAAGCCAAGCACATGGATCGATTTTGGAAGCAAGATGCCATCATCGGCGCGTTTCGTACTTTTGCGACAAAGAAAAATTGTCATGTAACGTTAGTCATTCATCCTAGAAAGGTCAGTTGCCGTAGTTATTGTTTTCTGCCGATGCGATGCATTCTAAGCAAAAATCCCGTTGTCAGGACGATGAAAAATGCAAATTCATTTCAGCCCTTCAGCGTATTTTTGACGGTTCATCCTACTCTACAGCATTGCGTCATTCTTCATCCCATTTTTTCTCTGTTCCCTCTGGTTTCTCTGCTGGTTGTGCTGATTTTTGATCGCGATTAAAATTGAACAAAATTGGAGAAGTTTCTATCGGTTGGTTATTTGGATTTTTCATCGCGACAAATAATCGAGATAGCCACAAATCAAGAGATGAGCGGGTTGCCCGAAACTTCGAAAAACCCGACCCGAACCCGAACCCAAATTGTTTTTTTCGGGTTAATGGATTTCGGGTTTCGAAAATTTTGATCGGGTCGGGTTCGGTCCGGGCCGGGTTTGGAAACAGTTCGGGTTTGGAAACAGTTCGGGTCTCGGGTTTTGAAAAATTTTATCGGGTCGGCCCGGTCGGGTCGGTTGTTGTATCATTTTATTCGGTCCCGATCCTTATTGACTTTTTATATTTTACAAAAACTCGTCTAATTTTATCATCTTACATTACACGAATTTTGTTTTAGTCTAAGGTCCGTGAAGAATGCAGACGTCGGGCCTTGAAATAATTTTTGTTTCGAAGTAATTTGGGTTGTGAGTTTCGAAAAACTTGAGTGTCTGGTTCGGTCCGCGTCGGGGTTTGAAACAATTCGGGTTTCGGGTTTCGAAAAATGTTATCGGGTCGGGTTCGGTCCGGGTCGGGTTTCGAAAAATGGTCGACCCGCTCATCTCTAAATGAAGAACGATAAACAATCCGAGGTGGTAGACTAGAATGCGATGAACAGTTAAAATGAATACATGAAAGACAATTCATAGATGATGGCTCGCATCGGGCAATAGTCAACAATAACACCGAGAAACGGTGTCACCATCTCTTCATTTTCTATCCCTGATTACGGTTCGATACAAAGAGTGTCACCGAATCTGACAGTAGCACCACCAATCGAGATCATTGTTAGATGTGGCTCAACAAGTAACTGATTCCATCGTCTATTGTCTTCAATGGAGCCATGAGCCGCGCCGGTATTTTAGACTGCGAGACAAGCTACAATTGAAATTCTAATTTTATTGAACAGAACTTTGCAGCACTAATTAGCGCTGGCACCAAGCCCAGTATTTTATCATCTTTTAGATTGAAGCACTAAGTGCCGTTCATAAATTGCGTAACGCAAAATTGGCATTTTTGGACACCCCCTCCCCCCTGTCACACTAGTGTCACGCAAGCCTGTTTCGGCTCTTGATTGCGTCCTAACTGTTTTGGTAGTTTGACCCTCCCTTCTCTTCTTTCTATGACATTCGCTGTCTTCCGTCAGCGTTATGCATATGGGCATCGTTCCGGCCATGACACATACCGCTTCGGTATGCTCTCGCTACTCTTATACTTGCCAGCCTTTGGGCTCCATAAAGCCTCCTCCGGTTCCTCTTAGTATCTATCGCCTGTATCGACGCTGGTCCCCGTAGCGCAACATCGATAGGGTGGCGCTTGCTAGTAGCCTCCTTTTGCTGCTGCGTGGTCCAAAGCCGGTTGGCGTTATTCTGGCCAGTGCTGCGGTGGCTTTAGTGTAGTCCGCATGACTATTAAAATTTCTGTGGTCATCCAGCGTAACTCCAAGGCAATTTAATTGGTGAGTGGATGTGATTTCTTCCCTGTCAATGTTCAAAACGATCCGCTCAGTTTTTTAGCAGTTACTCACTAGCATGATCTCGGTTTTCTGGTGGGCCAACTTCAGTTTTGCCGTTGTCATCCAGTTTTCGACAGTTTCTAGCGTTTCCATCGTAACTACCTCCACCTCCATCTTCGACGTTTCGGATACAGTGAGGATCAAGTCGTCGGCAAAAGCAATCGTCTTAGCGCATCTTGGCAGTTTCAGCCGCAGCGCTGTGTCATACATTGCATTCCACAGCGTTGGTCCTAATATGGATCCCTGTGGTACTCTAGCTGTGATGTTTACTGTCTCTTTTCCTTCAGTAGTATCGTACGTTAGTACCCGTCGCTCGAAAGAGCTTTTCAGCAGAGGTAATCGGGACTCTCATGGCATGCGACGCCTTTGCTATCTCCATCCAGCTTGCGCTATTGAAGCCAATTCTAACGTCTATCACGTCGTTACGGCACAGAAGCGGTTACCCCGTATTTTTTGCTTTCGCGCCTTGTTGGCAACGGCCTCAATCGCCGATCTCCCTTTACGAAATCCGAGTTGTTCGTCTGACGGTCCGTGCTCGCCCTCTGTGTGTTTTCGTAGTCTATTCAGGATCACGGCTTCCAGCATTTTTCCCAATCCGTCCAACAAACATACTATATGATGATGGCTTGTCTGGTGGTTTCCGTGGTTTTGGTATTAGGACCAACTTCTGTTTGTTCCATAAAAATATCCGAGGCACTTCTGCATTGTCAATCTGAGCATGTTAGGCTTCGTGCATGCTGCTGTCTTCAGAACTACATTAGGGATTCCATCCGGTCCTGGCGCCTTGTTATCACAACAAAAACCCTTTTTGAAAGGGAAACGTGACGCAAGTCCTTGTCTCTTCTTCCAAAACAACTAATGTCAATTTGGGTGACGCTTACAGCTTCGGAACACAAAAAATTCTTTTGAAATATTATCATTTTCGATTAAAGAAATGCGTCACAAATGCCGGAACATCCCAAGTTATAGTTTTTCTGTTCTTTCAGATTTAACACGAAAAAAAATTAAGTTTTGCGTGATGTGTGGAGTACGGGTAGCCACATTTTTGGCGTGCGAACTCTAAAAGCGCAGAAAAATTATTACGTTGAAAGGGTTCAGCATTTGTAACGCATTTCTTGAATTGAAAATAAAAATATTTCAACAGAATTTTTTGCGTTCCGAAGCTGTAAGCGTCACCCAAATTGATATCAGTTATTTTGGAAGAAGAGACGAGGACTTGCGTCACGTTTCCCTTTTAAAACGGGTTTTTGTTGTGATATCAGTAGTTTTGGAAGAAAAGAGAAAACAAATTTTGGAGAAAAAATTTCCGCCGAAAAAATTTTCAGCGAAAAAAAATTTTCGGCGAAAAAAATTTCCGCGAAAAAAGTTGTCAGCGAAAAAAATTTCGCGAAAAAAAATTGTCAGTGAAAAAAATTTTCGGCGAAAAAATTTTTCAGCGAAAAAAATTTTCAGCGAAAAAAAAAATTCAGCGAAAAAAATTTTGGCAAATTTTTTTTTTTAAATCTCATATGGCGTAGGATGCCCACCCTGCATCGCTTCCGCGCGCCCATGATTCTTTGACTTTTTTGCAGCCATTGGATCTCTTCTGCAGTCATCGACCGTTCATGTCTGTATTCCTGTTCATGGTCATAAGGAGTTTGCGGCCATGTGAGCTGTTCGTGCCGTGGGAAGAGCTCTCTCACTATGACACCTAGCTTTTCCTGGCACTTTTCTTTTGGTCAATGCGTTAAAGCTGCCTACAATGCTAACTGGGATTTAGTCCCGTGAGTAAGTCTAACATTCGTTCAAACTGCACAATCGTCCATCTGGTGGTAATATACACTCCGCCAATTTTCGCTATCACGAGTCCTTCGTGGGCGTCTGATACAACTTTCTGTATGGTATACTCTCTTTTTTCGATGTTTTGAAAACATCTTTCATTCCCTTGAAAATTGTTTAGAGAACTTGGTCACTTAAATCTACTGACTGCAGTTCTGAGGCTATTACACTTACAAATTTGTCTTAGAAATCTTCGAAAGTCACAGCACTGTGGATCTAGATAACAATGGGCATTCAAATGCACTTCCGATCCTTTTATCCTGACATATCCCATAGAGAATTATCGCTGAATGAAAACAGATAAGAATCGTTACCGTAACAACGAACATTTGTTTTTCTAGGAACGTGATTCGGAAGAATTGACAACGAGTTCAATATTCGGCGGTGCCAAAGCCACACAAGAGGCGGATAATGTGCTTATCATACAAGACAAACGGTTAACAGCTTTAAGAGGTAAAAAGTATCTACAAATTGCCAAAAATAGATACAGCGGTGACTTAGGAATAATGCCATTAGACTTTGACAAAGTCGGCCTCAGCTACGCCACGAAAAAAAAGAAAGTTGATGAGAAAGTTACAACCTCCGAACAGACATCGAATGATTTCGTACCCGCCAACTGATGTGGTACAAATATTCGCTCAAAACAAAGTAATTTAGACCATAGTATTAGAATCATATACAATGTTGTTTATATTTTCATACAAAGTTTCAAATATACAATTTAAAATATACATTCAGTCGTTCTTACATTCTCACACATTCTCTTAAAAATAATTTATTTGCATTAATGTCCCTGGATGTTGTGGAGTCAACCAAAATCCGGTGGGTTAAAAACGGATGGTAAAGAATAAGAAAGAATGTCCCTAAGATGCACTCTGACGGTAGCTTTTCGTGTCCAGCAGTTTTTTTCCACACATGGCGCAGATTCCTTTTTTGTACGAGCAGGATTGACAGTAATGTGATCCAACCTGATGGACTTTGGATCGGCAGATTCTGAAAATGCATTGATTTAGCTCAAAGAAAATTTCACTGAGATTGTTGCATTGCTTGGTCATCAATTCGCTGGAAAGACCAAATTTGTTGTTTTCTATCGCACGGTGGCGTTGAAGGACAAAGAAGTTTTTTTTCGAGGGCACCCAAAAATTTGTTGCTGTTTTGGAAAGAGGGACCCAAGTAGAGCTCAGAACATACTGTACTTGTTTCCGATCAGATCCTTACTCATACAACTTCGTAAAATTTTCGATATTTTCCACCTCGCTGAAAACTTTCATATTAAGAACTTCAACACTTTGAACGTACTCATCACATCTAAATTATTTTTAGCCTTAGACTACCTCACGGAACCACACTGACCACATTTCACATGAAAAAGATGCATCTATAGGGCTGAAAGCAATAAAAATGAGCATAGCGCCAAATTCGACTTATAGGGTGTACCATGCCAAATATTACTGTTAATTATCACATTTATAACGTAAAACAACTCGTTAGCTTTCAAAACGTATAATTAAGGCTTATTAGAACAATAGAAATGCACTAAAGATGTCGAGAGGAAAACTCAACCACAGCTCTTTTGAGTTGTTCGGAATAACTTTCTGCTTCGATTGTGTTTACCTGATATTTAGTCCAGAATTTCAAAAATTCTCGATGAATTGACTCCCCCGCCTGCTCCGACCACATTCCTAGAGGGTGCTCCAAATGTTCTAACAGAACATGCACTTTCAAAGTGTTCGATAGACCGGTAGCTGGATAGACACGCTTTAATTCATTCACATGTTGTTGCCATGAATCATCCAGTCGTTCTGATTTGAACGAAGCGTTAACCAACTTATCCAGCGTTTTTAATGTCTGAATAAACAGAATTATTTCGAATATGGAATGCTGCCCGAGGATATCACTATCATTTAACAGATCCGCCTCTTTCAGCAGACGTCTGCAAGCCTTTCCTTCGAACATCTCACCATGATAGTGTTTGGAAATCAAATTAAGCTTTTTGGCAACTTCATTGCATTGTCTCTGCCTAACAATGGTACCAACCTGTCGAAGAAAATGTGGTTGACTATACCTTGAACTTCATGTAACTCTGGGATGACTGCCTTTTCTATGATGTCCGTTTCGTCCGGTTCATCAAATAATGGGAGATTTACCGTACTATGACAATGCTTCGCATTCTTTTTATCACGATTGTGATCCTCGAATTTTTTGAAATTCTTTCTCAGGTCACCGAACGTTTTTAATTTTAAGCATTCTTCGCTTGTTTGTAATGCATCATTGTCCTTTCCCAGACAAAAAGTCTTCGCTCCTGGTTCACCATCTCTTGAGTCGCTCAAGTTGATAAAACAGAATGGACATGGGTATGTGGAATTAGCTGTTTGTTGGCCTATAATTATTAATAGCAACTTAAAGTCCGACACAAATTTAAATGGAATTTTGTTGAGTTGTGTAAGGTCCCACAGAATTTTAACGTTATCGTACGTTTCTTTGATGTTCGGTACAACGCACACAAGGATTAAACCCTGGACACCATTCAAATTAGCTTTCTTTCCCATCATTCCACCTTCCTCATAAGTTAATCGTGCTTTTTTTGGTGGAACTTCTTCATCTTCACAGCTATAGTCGCTCGATGACCGGCAATAATCTTTAGGGAGGACACTCATCGAAATTTTGAAAAAACCCTTGCCTCCATCAGCCATAACTTTTATAGCAACTTCGCCATACTCTTTTCTTGCCTGTAATAAAGCTTCTAATAATGTTTCCGCATCGGCATAAACAACCGGACGAGTTTCTTTTTCAGGTAGTTTATCTACGTCGAACTGGAACGAACGGCATTGGTAAACATCTTTGAGAATTTTTGCTTTCTTTGACGCATGACGTATGTAGTACGAAGGGACAGACTTTCCAGCTTTCGTTCGAATGAAGATCGTTAATTTTTCCATGTCCTTGAGTGATATTCCTGAAAAAAACAATAACGTTGGACAACAAATCGTACTTATTGGGTATCAACGTACCCGAATTCGTTACGAAATTGTCTAAAGTTTCATTGGAGAAGTAAATCGGTGCTTTACGTTCCGGATTCAGGATCAATCTTGCAGGACGTCCTCCAGTTCGCAAATTCATTTCGACGTTTTGAAAATTGGACGAAGGTTGTGATATCTTGGCTTTGGATACCAGCAGTTCATGCAAGATGTTATCTTGATCTTTTTCGGGAAGGCCTTGGATCGTTGATACTACATTTTTGTGAGTGTCACGTTGACTGCGTAAGTGTGGCTCGCCAATTTGAATTTCAGCAAAACACGTTTTGCACATTGAATGGACTGGGACAATTTCATCAAATATTGAATCGGTCGTTGTATTGGCGTTGAACGGTTTTTTGGGTAGAGTTTCCCTGGCTCCAAACAGACCGTTAAAGGCGGTCCTTTACTAACTGAATGTCAGCAAAATTTGGCATCACCGGTAACGATTTTGATGCTTTTCCCTGATGCATTTTGTTGATGGTAATCTTACATGATAAGCAGATACATTTTGGAAAATGAGTGTCAGACACATTGAAATGTTCATTCGAAAATATTTGGATGAGACGTTCCATCTCTTCAGTGATAACGAATTTTGATTTGGGTGTAGAGCCAAAGACAATTTTTTTCCCACAAACAGCGCACACTTTCAATCGATTTTCTTCGTGGTCACATCGACGGTTTGGCTTGGTTGCCATGTTTTTAATGTAATAAAAAAATCAAAATCGGCTTGTTGTAGCGAATATAAAATGGCCGAAAGGGAAGCTTTTAGATTTCAGATAAAGACTTACTCATACAATCAAACTAAAGGTTCTTTTGTCTCTTATGAATAGGCTATTAATTGTCAACATTAAACGAGTGGTTCTAAAATCGTTTTAATTTAGGAAAGTGTGATAATTAACAGTAATATTTGGCATGGTACACCCTATAAGTCGAATTTGGCGCTATGCTCATTTTTATTGCTTTCAGCCCTATAGATGCATCTTTTTCATGTGAAATGTGGTCAGTGTGGTTCCGTGAGGTAGTCTAAGGCTAAAAATAATTTAGATGTGATGAGTACGTTCAAAGTGTTGAAGTTCTTAATATGAAAGTTTTCAGCGAGGTGGAAAATATCGAAAATTTTACGAAGTTGTATGAGTAAGGATCTGATCGGAAACAAGTACAGTATGTTCTGAGCTCTACTTGGGTCCCTCTTTCCAAAACAGCAACAAATTTTTGGGTGCCCTCGAAAAAAAACTTCTTTGTCCTTCAACGCCACCGTGATCGAGGAACAAAGTTTCCGGCTCTCCATAGAGATGTTTACCAGCGTAATTTCTTGTTCTCTATCAACAAGTATGGTCTTTCCAAGCGATTTTTATTTTGATTTTCTTTCTTTCTTTTAAACGTTTCTTTTCACTCATAGAAAATTCTGCCAAAGTAATGGAAAAATTAGCAAATAAAACATTTCTTACCTGCACGGCTTGAACGATTGATCGATGGGATTGAAGCGACTTTTCGAGCTTGTGAGCGCCTTATTTTCGTTTACTTTGCGACCTCCCGATTCGGTTGTGTTACGGGCACCTGTTTTCCATGGATCCGGCGTAATGATTTTTTCAAGTTTCTTTTCACATTTCTCACAAACCATTTTGATTGTTAATTTAAGACGCTTAGCGTTGTTGAAAATTTTCAAATAACTTTCTCTTTTCAGATTTGATTTCGTTTTGACACTTCGAAACGTTTGACGCGTTTGACATGCATTTCGAATTTCGAATTACTTCTTTGCCGTTTCATTAACCAGATGTCGCGTCGATCGCAATGTTTCGAAGTAAAGGTTCAAATATTTGGCAAATTCTTATACTTGACATTTTCGTACTAAATAAGCGACCGAAGAAAATATTATTCCTTGCATCGTTTCGACGTATGCAAAGTCGACAACTTCACCTCATTTTTTTGATTAATTTAACTATGTTTGTTGAGTGCGTGCGTAAATCTTTGCGTGCCTACTGAATGCGTTGTATACAATCATTGCACACCAGACAGTAATTAAAGCGAAATCATTTGAAGCATTTCTTCAATTTGAAGCAAATTACACATCCAGGAATCGTGTTTTTCATAATTAGCGATTGCAGATTTTTTTTTAGATTTATTAGGTTAGGACGTTTCCGGACTCGAAACACAGATCCATTGATCCTTTGTTTTATCCTGCTCATCATTTAAATCACTTGAACCTCCCAGTTCCCACTAGGAACCTGTTTAAAGCAACATTGACTGATTAGGTGTACGCCCGTTTCCTCCTCTAAGCCACAACTGCAATTTGGATCGTTTCCGATCTTCATCCTCGCCAAGTGCTTGTTCAAGCCACAGTGCCCCGTAATAGCTCCAACTGTCCTCCTTATGCTATTACGGTCCATGTCAACCAGCTCCTTGGCCCACCTTTCGTCAGGCACCGGAAAGAAGAGCTTCGTATGTGCTCCTCCATCGTGTGCGCTCCAACGTTTCGCGGATTCCGTTCGTACCCAGTCTCTTATCTCTCTAACTCACGGGGAGTGTGGTATTGGGACGAAGGGCTCTAGGCCGACGCTAACGTTTGCTGAGCCTTGTTGGCCAGCTCATCTGCCCTCTCATTGCCGTCTATGCCGGCGTGCCCTGTGACCCAAGCAACTGTGATCTGATTGCTCATTCCCAGTCGATTTAGAGTCGCCTTTAGCTCACCAACCAATCTAGACGTTGTGACAGGTGACGCGAGTGCTTTGATCACCGACTCGCTGTCTGAGCATATCAGTGCTCTATTAGCCGTTGTTCCTTCCGGAACCAACTCAATCGCCCACATAAGCGCAGCAAACGTCTCTGCTTGGAAGAAGCTAGCTAATTTTCCCATGTGGAAGCTATAACCGTTCTCCGGGTCTTGCGTGTAGACTCCGGCTCCCGTTCCCTGCTCAGTCTTCGATCCATCAGTGAAGCCTACCTCTGCCTCATCGGGAAGGCTAACCGGCCAGTTTCCCAGCCAGTCAGTCCTGTCCGGTATGGCAGTTTGGTATTGCCTCTCGAAGCTGATTGTAGGTACCATTTGATCTCTGGGCATTCGGAAGACCTGAATGTTTGTCATTTGTCTGATTCTTCCGTGGCCCGAGTCGAAGCCCCTCATCCAGAGATCATATTGCGTCAGCCTCAGCCTATCTTAGAGATGAGCGGGACGACCATTTTTCGAAACCCGACCCGGACCGAACCCGACCCGAATAAAATTTTCGAAGCCCGAAACCCATGAACCCGAAAAAAACAATTCGGGTTCGGGTTCGGGTTCGGGTCAGGTTCGGGTCGGGTTTTTCGAAGTTTCGGGTAACACGATCATCTCTTGCCTATCTGCCGCGGCAAAGGCCTTCGCTTTTATGGGCGTCTTAATGGGAGGTAACGCATGACTCAACATCGGTTTGATGCCCGTCTCATAAATCCACAAAATGGCTCTAGACGGTATACCCCAGTCCTTTTCAAAAGCCCTCCGACAGAAGCAGACATCGCTTTTTCCGCCTTGTTTCTGACATGGTTGGTCCATTTGAGCTTTTGGTCGAGAATAACTCCCAAATGCTTTACATTCGGGCTGAGATCTATGGTTTTACCAAAGAGCCTAAAGTTCCCCACAAGGGTGTGTCCCGTGTTTCTTCTGCTGAAGAACACGATATCCGTCTTTTTGGTATTAACCTTCAGGCCCTTCTCTTGGCACCACTTCTCCACTATCTTCAGTGAGCTTCTCAGTCGATCGCCTAGGGTACTCTCAAACTTGCCCCTAATTAAAACGGTCAAGTCATCAGAGTAGCCCTGCGCATGAAATCCCTCTTCATTTAGTTTCCTTATGAGAAAATCGACAACGATGCACCAGAGCAGCGGAGAGAGTATTCCTCCTTGTGGACAGCCTTTTGATACCCAGAAGTGGGCTTGCCTGCACAGTTCTGTTTCTGAGCATGCTGTTGATCCACCTCGTTATCATCGGTGCAACGTTTCTTTCTTCCAGCGCCTGCCGAATCACTTCGAATCTAGTGTTATCGAAGGCTCCTTCGATGTCCATAAAACATCCAAGAGCTATCTCTCCAAATTCGAACGATCGCTCTATGTTGGCTACTAGTCTATGCAGAGCAGAGTCTGTCGATCTTCCCGACTGATAGGCATATTGCTTCTCATGGAGCGGAAATTTCGATAGGACTTCGTCTCTGATATAGAAGTCTATAAGCTTTTCTGGAGTCTTTAATACAAAAAGAGGTGAAACTTATCGGCCGGAAGTCTTTTGCTACGCAGTGCGAGGGCCTCCCAGGGTTTGGTATAAAGATCACATTGACTTTTGCCCATGCTTTTGGGATATAGCCCAGGGCTAGCGAGCTCCTTAGGATCTTGCATAGCGGTTCCAATAAGATCTCACCACTCTCCTTCACCATGGACGGAAAAATTCCATCTTTTCCTGCTGACTCAAACGGTTTGAAACTGCCGATTGCCCACCCTAGCCTGTCCATAGTAACTATGTGGCTAGCCAGAGTCCATTCCTCCTCCGAAAGAGGGGGAGGGTCGGGTGCTCTGTCTTCGCTCCTTGAGTCGCTACATCCAGGAAAGTGGGCCTCTAGCAGGTGAACAGCAGTGTCCCCTCCGCTGTTTGTAAAACTGCTGTCCGGCCTCATCAGGAAGCCTGGAAGCAGCCTCGCGTCCTTCGCGATTGCACATAGATTCGCAAAAGATAATGTAAGACAAGTGAAGACTAGAAAGATTAACCGTCTTGCTATTCAGTAGATGACGATATTTATCGAATTCACAGATCTTAATACTCCATAAGACACTCAGAATAATGGGTTGTGTTGGATTTGGTTGCATGTTTGGAACAGGATTCCGGACAAACGCCACTTTCTTTCGTCAGTTCAATGGCAATCAGTCCTAACCGTTCTCCTGGCAGCGTACATAGGCGGTTGGTAGATAAACGTAGAAAACCCTTTTGCTCTCAAAAGAAAATCCTTAAAAAATTCCTTGGAATTGCAAGAAAATCCTTGGAAATTCTAGAAAATCAAAAGGAAATTCTAGAAAATCAAAAGAAAACGATAGAAAATCATTGGAAATAAAAAAATTCTTTGAGGATTTTTTTGAAGAAAATCCTTTTGCACTCAAAATGCTCGACTATTTGCCAATCGCACATAGGGCTATTTAGAACCCTCACCTCGTTGAGATGATAATGTAGGCAGAATGATATGACTCATAAGGATCCCCAGCACCTCCCGTAGGTATCTGTCTATTGAAGCCCTCTATGGATTCCTTAGTCTATCTGCAGCTATCATCAAAACTCAACTACCTTTTCTGGTGACTCTGCTTTCAGCAAAGTTCTAATTAAGCCGGATTTAGGATTGGAAGTGATTTGCTGCAAGTGAAACGACTAGTATACGAGTGTTTGAGTTTTTATTATGATTCTGGTAGATACATTTTCAGCAAATGTTTCAATTCTTCGTTTTGGTTCCTCAAGTAAGAGCACTCCACGTCCAGCTTTTCTCGTTTCTTCAAAATCTGCAAAAAGTGTTCAAATAATATTTTAATTTCGAAGCATTTCGGGAAATTGAGACAATAAATCTGATTTTCACATACACCGAGCCGTCTCAGGGGTCATTCATAAATTACGTAACGCAAGAGGGGGAGGAGGGTATAAGATAAGCGTGACAGTTCTAACAAATCTAATTAAATCCTAATCATACCCGTAGGGCTAGGGGAGGGTGTGACGCCAAAAAAGAAGTCCACGAACTTAAAAAACGCCATACAAAAATCTTCAGGACAAGGAGACTAATATACGCGAACTTCTGAGTTTTTTCCCTCCGGCCCCCTCTCCCTCCAAATTATTTAAAAAAAAAAAATACGTCGCAACAGCTTTCTAACGAACCCAGACTCGTCAAAATCGGTTGCAAATGAGCCAAGATCGAGGTTTGAAAATGACATTTCGATTTTCCTATTGTCCTCAGCATAAAAGGTAAAAGGCGTCACAAATGCCAGACCCATCGGCGGAATAATTTTTCAACACTTTCAGTTTTCACGCGCAAAAATTGAAGTTTACGCAATAAGAAATAAAAGTCAAATTTCTGCAGCGTAAAGACTGAAAGTACAGAAAAATTATTTCGTCGGTGGGTCTCGCATTTTTGACGCAATATTTTGAACACAACGTAATTTTGTATTAAAATAAGTTAAGAGTTTTTCGTAGGCGATATCAGTCACTTTGGAAGTTTGCAGTTATTACAACTAAATCTCACGTAAATAATTTTCTGTTTTTTGAAAAAATATTTCTTTGAAAAAATGTTTCTCCGAAAAAATTTTTCTCAGAAAAAAATTTTCTTCGAATAAAAGTTTTTTCCAAAAAACTTCTCTCCGGAAAAAAAACCTTTCTCTGAAAAAAATTTTTTCCCCAAAAAAAATTTTTCTCCGAAAAAATTTTTCTCAGAAAAAAAAATTTCTTCGAATAAAAGTTTTCCCCGAAAAAAAATTTTCCGCACCAATCTCTATAATTTTCCCGGAGAAACCAACTGTTTAGCTATCCTAGATGGCGTCACTTTGACAGCGGGCAGCCATTTTCTTAGAATCACAAGAAATTCTATTCACCGGTCTCTTTAGGCACTTCTTAACGAAAATAGACGGCAGCACATTCTATACACTTGACATTTAAAGCAGAGAACTTTGACATTTGGAGCAGACTATCTCTAGTTCATGATATCGACGTTATATCGACGATAATAGATGTCACACTTTTCGTTGAGAATGGCCTATAACTTTCCCGACGAAACCAACTGACTAGGTATTATAATTTAGAAGATAGCATTTAGGAGTATTCACAAAACACAAGATCGCGCCGCTTCCCAAAAAATTCTCTTGATCAAATTCTATAACTTTGTAGAAGACGCCAAGTCTCTAAGTATTGTCATTCCGAAGCTAAAATTCGAAAACAAAAAAAACCTAATTTATTGTTGGCAGACACTATCTTACGATCCTAAAAAATTCTCCTGACCAAACTCTAAAACTTTTCCGAAGAAACCAACTCTCTAGCTATCACTCCGAAGCAAAAATTCGAAAATTCCGAGCATTACCTGAAAAAGCGGCTGATGAAATTCACTTGGGGCCGAGACTGACGTTCCCTGAAAGTTTCCGGAAGATCGGCTTTCTCGTTCTGGAGATCGAACACGGCAGTAAATTGAAACAAAGCAAATATGACGAGCTAAGATCTTCAAGTAACATTTTCGTGCCAGTCGCCGTGGAAACTTTCGGCATTTGGGACAAAGAGGCAAAAGAATTTATCAACAGAATAGGCTCACGCATCGCGTGTCATGGAAACGCTACTGGCAGCAGCCCCCTTGAGGACATATTTTACATTTTATCCAAACGGCAGATTGATAAATAATTCGTATATCTTGTTTCTCTGAAAAATATGTTTCTTTCGAATGAATAAATAAAATAGATCGACACATAGATACATACATAGAAACCGACAGATCAGAAAAAAGTATTCATAATAATAAAATATCTAGGGAATGCAACCGGTAAAAAATCGGTAAAAACCGATTATGGCGATTACCGGTAAATAAAATTTTGTGGCTAATTCCATCGGTACCGTCACCTGGGTAACGAATTTTCTCCTCTTTCATTCTTTCAGTGAGATTTATATTAACATGAGACAAAACACATTCGTTCCCCAGGTGACATGGTAGCGACAATGTATGGGTTACCGATGGAATTAGCCGTTTACAGGTTTTTACAGTAGAATATTATCACTTTACCACTTTATAAAAAGGTAGTCAAGATTACATTTTCCGCAAACAATAATGGCTTATTGGCGTGATGTGTCGGTCGAGTCCAGTTGTGTTATGAGAATTCAGCCTCTGGCTTTTCAATTCAAATGAAATACTGAAAAGGGAGGTCCTATTTTAGGATATTTAGGTAGGTTCGATGAAGGAGGACAGAAAGTGACGAAAAAAATAAGGTACATAGGTCGGTCTGAGAAATACGGGCGTCCGATTTCATTGAAAGTGGACAAATTGTAACAGGGCATTTGCACATAAAATTTTGTTCGTAAATTGGAGTGTCATAGCATTCATGGTAACTTCCCCCTGTAACGCTAGCTTAACGCAAGGTCTGAACCCCCTGAAATATTTTGCGTTACGTAACGCTACTGTCGTAACCCCCCCCCCCCCGCCGGTAACGCTGCGTAACGCTTTTTAAAAATTGTACGGTAATTGCATTCGCTAAAAATATCTAATAAGGGGGAGGGGGCAGGGGGAAAAAGTCAAAAATTTGTGTATATGGCTAATTTAATGTCCCAAAGTTTTTTGAGTTTTTGGACTTCTTTTTTGGGGAGTGAGGACTGCGTCACGTCCTCCGCTTCCACTGCGGGCATAATTATTGTGAAAACGTTTTTTCTGATCTGTCGGTTTCTATCTATCTATCTAGCATTGCGCCCGTGACGCGTCATGACGCAAGTCCCCATACGATCAAAAAAATCAGAATTTTTTTTTTCGTAGACTGCGGAACCATATATACAGCTAAATTTCGACTTTTTTCCCTTGCGTCGTACCCCCCTGAGACCTAGTTTATCGGATTCTACGTTAAATTTTGATTGAAATCGACCTTTCACTCATTAAAATCGGTCCAGTGGATCCGAAGATATGACCTTTAGAAAATCGTCATCACAACAAAAACCTTTTAAAAGGTAAAGTGCGACGCAGTCCCTAATGTCCACTTCCAAAATTAATGATATCAGTGGAGGTGACACTTGCGTTGAAAATACGCATAAATTTCCTTTACGACAACGTTACCCTGTGTTCAAAAAATCGCGTCACAAATGCCAGACCCACCAGCGTAATAATTTTTCAACACTTTCAGTTTTCACACGCAAAAATTTAAAACACAAAACAATCTTCGTAAAAAGACACGAATGTTAAATTTTTGCAGCGTAAAAACTGAAAGTACAGAAAAATTATTTCGTCGTTGGGTCTGACATTTGTGACGCGATTTTTTGAACACAGGGTAACGTTGTCGTAAAGGAAATTTATGCGTATTTTCAGCGCAAGCGTCACCTCCACTAATATCATTAATTTTGGAAGTGGACATTAGGGACTGCGTCGCACTTTACCTTTTAAAAGGTTTTTGTTGTGATATCAGTCGTTTTGGAAGTTTTCAGTTGTTAAAAAAATTTCTATTTTTTGAAAACAATTTTTTGGCGAAAACTTTCGCCTCAATTTTGACCAACTTCCGCGCCTCGGCGAACCC
>CM055403.1:60016273-60052383 GCA_029228625.1 Pseudolycoriella hygida | reverse complement strand
TTTGAGTCCTTGGAATTAGCTAGGGCACTAAAACCGAGTGTATGTAAGGGCCATAAGTGCCTTTTGTACATAACTCGAGTAAATCTTTGCCGATTTTCATAATTGATTTTTTAATCGACAGGTCTATGAAAGCCCAAATATTAGTCGAAGAAACTTTTTTGAGATTATAGGATATAGCTATGGCACTATGGGACTAAAAAACTTGTTTTTGATCGAAAGATCTAGGACTGTCTGCCGTTTTACGGAAGAAAATTTTTTGATTAGAAACCCTTGGACTCAGTCAGGACCCTAAAGCTGAGTTTCTACTAGGGCCCAACATGTTCGCTTGCATAAGTTGGATAAATCCCCACTGATTTTGTTGATTCTTTTCCTATTTGTACCCGGTGCTTGTGGTTAGGGCTGAAGTAGGCCTCAGATCTGACCCTAACCAAAAAAAATTTTTTTTTGCTATGTTACAGAGCAAATTGAGAGAAACAATTTTGTCTATGGAAGTATGTCTCCGAGGCATATCTTTATGGCCCTAGGTCGATCCTAAGGTATGCCGTAGACAAAAAAATGGTTTTTTGCTATGTTGTAGAAAAAATTGAGATGAAATTTCTTGTCTATTTGGGGGTCAATTTTGTGCTTTCGGAAAGCCTTTTTTACGCCGTTTCTTCGGACATAGACCTCACAATAGCCGTGTAAATCCACAGCAGAATTTTTGGGCTGAGCCCCCAGTTTCTGCCAATGGCACTACGACACATCCACAGTGTGGCTAGTGCTTTGCGAATATGATATTCTATATGAAAAATCCAGTTGAGTTTGGGGTCAAGGATGATTCCTAGGAATTTAACCCATGGAGAAAGTATGATCGCCGTGCCAAATAAAATTGGAGCTCTGAAGCCAGAGATTTTCCTCATTTTTGTAAGAAGTTTAGTTTTATCCGTGTTGATCACTTGGTGATTTTTTCTACACCACCTCTTGACTAGTTTGAAAGCCGATTGCATTAGGTTGCACAGAGTGCTCACGCATAGACCGACTAGCAGGATTGCTAGGTCGTCAGCGAAGCTTTGGGAGAAGTATCCTGAGTTATTTAGTAGCTTCAGGAGACTGTCTTTAACTAGAATATATAGCAGTGGTGGTAAAACTCCACCTTGTGGGTACCCTTTGCGAGTAAGAACTATTACAGATAAAGAGCCAATTTTTGCTGAGACTATTCTACTGCTTAGCATAGCGTAAATCCAACTCGCGGTAGTAGAGTCTGCCTTGTGTTCGTAACATGTGTTGGTTATAGATGAGTATTCCATATTACTGAATGCATTGGATAGGTCTATAAAGCTACACAGTGCAAACGAATCGTGACTTTTTTTATTTTTTATTGAGAAGTAGCCGTTTTACCGTAGTAAAACACGCACGGGGGCCGCCGTTTGGGCCCATTGTGCTGGCGGTTGTCGTTTCAGTTACTCGTTGTCTGTACTTTCAAATCTTCCTGTTCTATTTATATAGTTCAGGATGTACTTTGGATGCATGTGTTTTATCTGCTCATATTTTATTGTGTAACCGCCTAGATGTATTCTCCTTTCTGTAATGAAAGCTGGGCAGTCGCACAAATAATGTTCCGCCGTGTCCGTGTGGTGCCCACACAGATCACAGGATGGGTCCGTTCGTCTACCAATTGTAGTTAGGTGCTTGTTAAAACCGTAGTGTCCTTGTCACACCGGTAAAGATTCTTAGCCTTTTACGGATGACGTTTAGCAGAAACTTAGAATTTTTCTTGTTAATTCTGATGCAGCTCTTAGCTTGACGATAGGAAGGAATATTGTGCCAGTGATCTTTGAGTCTGGTCTCCCTAATTGTGCTCACTAGTCTTTTTGAGTGAGAATGTGGTGTTCCCATCATTGGTTCTGCCCCAATCGGTACTTTCCTCGCTCCTTGTTTAGCTAATTCGTCTGCCTTTACGTTCCCCTCGATGTCATTATGCCCTGGTACCCAAATATGTTCAGTTTCCCAGCATTCCAATGTTAGTGCTGAGTTGAAGCTATATGATGACAAGGCTTTGATCGCTTCAAGGCTGTCCGTGTATCCGTGTAGATGGATATCTTTTGTTCATCTATTTCTTCGTCTAAGACAGAGTGGAATCCTTCAATGATTGCTCTCACCTCCGCCAGGAAAATGAATGAGCATCTGTCCAGTGAGATAGATTTTCGGATTTTTGGGTTGTTGCAATATATTCCTGTTCCTGCTGAAGCGTTGATTACCGAACCGCCTGTGAATAATGCTATGCCTTCTGATATTAGGTTATTCTGTCGCCATTCCTCCCTAGTAGGAATTTTTATATTAAATTGCCTATCGAATTTGTGTTTCGTTAATAACTTGTCTGAAGGCATCGCTAGTGATGGTTCATTCTTTAGAGCTGAAAACCAGATGATTGAGTGGTCCGTTTCCCTGATACTCTGCTGCCTGGTTATTCTGCTGAAGGTATTTATAGCTTTCGTTTCTATGAAGATGTGTAGTGGAGCCAAGCCCACAATTGCCTCCATTGCTGCTGTTGGGGTCAATTTCCACGAACCTGTTATGGCCCTGCAAGCTATTCTCTGGAATTTTCTTAGATTGGTCTGAACTCGCTGGTTTTTGCATATGTGATTCCAGAGGAAACATCCGTATGCTAGGATTGGCCTGATGACTGTTGTATAGATCCAGTGCATTACTTTGGGTGACAGTCCCCAAGACTTCCCGTATGCTCTCCTGCATTGCCATAGAGCAATAGTTGCTTTTTGTAATCGCTCGTTTAGATTGTCCATCCATAGCATCTTGCTGTCTAAAATGATCCCAAGATATTTACCATTGGGACATGTAAATCTGGTGTCCCATTAATCAATGGAATTTTTATGCCCTCAATTTTTTGTTTCCTTGTAAATAAGACCATCTTTGTTTTGGTGGGATTTACCGAAAGTTCATTCTCTTCGCACCAGCTACTGATTATGTTCAGTGCCTTAGGAAGTAGCTTGTTCTCTGTGCGAATTTTCCTCTAAGTAGGATAGCAAGATCGTCGGAAAATCCTTCCGTTTGGAATTTCATATCGTTCAAAATCGTTAAAAGCTCATTTACGACTAAGTACCAGAGTAATGGTGGTAATACGCCCCCTTGGGGACAGCCCGCGACTATGAGCATTAATGTGCCAATATTGACGAATATCAGCCTGCTATGCAGCATTGCCTGGATCCATCCTGTTAGGCCTGGATCTATACCATACGTGTCACACGCTTATGGCAATAAATGTGAGGTGATTGAATGCCCCCGATATGTCTATGAAACACCCCAGGGCGAACTCATCATATGAGAGGGAGAGCTCGGTATTTTGGACTATATTCTGTAGAGCGTTTACTGTTGATTTGCCGCTCTGGTACGCGTGTTGATTGTGTAGATTTTCGTAAGCGTTAATGGCTCGTCCCTGAAATACCTGTCGATCAATTTTTCTAATGTTTTTAACATAAAAGAAGTCAGACTTATCGGCCTGTAGTTTTCTGCTAATGAGTAGTTGGTTTTTCCAGGCTTCAGTAAGAAAATCGCTCTCACATTTCTCCAGCATTTTGGTAGACTAAGAGATGTCCTAAAAAGCCTGCTCATGATTTCCCATATGTCCTTTGTGGCTTGTTGAAGCATGGCTGGAAATATGTTGTCAGGTCCTGGCGATTTTAGTGGCAAAAAAGTCTTTACCGCCCATTGAATTCTATCTACGGTCGTCATTCTGTTTATTAATTCCTCATTGGGAGGTCCATCAAAAGAGAATGAGTCCGCATTGTGCTCTTCTTTGCTTGTGACCTTGCAGTTTGGAAAATGGAAGTCCAAGAGGTATTTGTAAGTTTCCTCATTATTTTTCGTATATTTCCCATTTGGCATGAGTAGTGAACCTGCTGGGTTTTTGGATAAAATTTTATAGAGCTTGGACGCATCGTGGACTTTGTTAATTGCGTTGCACTGGTTTATCCACCCTGTTTGTTCTCTATTCCTAAGATTTTTTTTATAAACCCCTAATTCTTTGTAATATACCTCCCTGTCACCTGTGCGCTTGCTTTTATTGTACAACTGCCTGACCTCCCGCCTTTGGATTTTGTCTTCCATAGAGTAGTACGGTACGGAGTTCCCAGCTTTATGCTTTTGGATTGGACACGCCTTTTCAAATGCATCCACTAAGTTTTTCTGCAAGTATTCCCCGTCCTTGTCTAACTCTCGCAGCGATGAAGCAGTGGAGGTATGAGTTTTCGGATCAGTTGTGTCCGACACAAATTTTGTGGACATTTCCCATTTCGTTGCTGCCGGATTTCTAAATAGAATATGGGGTATGGGGTCTAAATTTATTTTAAAAACATATGCAAAGACCCGTGCGTAAAGCCGTCACGTGAGGAAAGCCTTCACGTGAGGAAAGCCTTCACGTGCGAAAAGCCTCGATGCGTACCAAACTCTTACTATTATCATATATATAATGCGCATCAGAATGCATAGTCAATAGTCAAGTTCTTTTAGAACTATCAGAATTTAAACGACTCTCAGAAATTACCCAAAGTAATGTCCAAAGCACTCCTGAAATACATTTTCTGAACTCTGACACCAATCACGCGTTGTCTAATGTTCTTATCCCTCTGAGTTCTAGAAGCGGCTCAATCTCAGGATTGGGACATTTTTCGGGAAAACCCTGAAACACGCGTTCGCTGAAATTTAGTTCTCTACAGCTACAAAGTAGCTTTCTAACTGCCTTAATTCTAGAGATATCTGAGAAAAAGTCTCACCTACCCCCAAAAAACCATGTTATTGGAACCGTTTCGACCATATTTCCGAAACTACCCGATCGAGTTTGCTCATCTTTGAACTTGAACCATGGGACATTATGTACCTTTCATCGAAAAAAAAGTTCAGACGGACAATTTTTTAATAATTGGATGTGTGGGAGCCTTATTTGTAGTAAACGTATAGGACCTTCGTACTTCGTACGGGTCCAATTAATGCACCTGTGATCTGAAGTGAGGATGTGCTTAGTAACATGCCAGTCAGTGATTTGAGAGAACAAGTTTCCTGAGCATAAAGTGATGTCTAACACTTCTTTCCTCAGTTTGTTTATGAAAGTCGGTTCGTTTCCTATATTAAGTAGCGCGAGATCTGTTGTTATTATCAAGTCGAATAGGTCGCTGCCGCGCGGATTTATATTAGTGCTGCCCCATGCAAAATGATGCGCATTTGCGTCGATCAACGATAGTAATGGTACGTTGTTTTTCTTACAGTATTCCACCAACCTAGCATACTCAGCTTTGGGAGCTTCGTCTGGGAAATAACTTGAGCAAACTATAATATTTTTGTTGTTCCCGTTCATACTGATTGTAAGCATAGCCACCGCCTGATCTGATGTACTGAGATTGTGTAATGGATGCATAATGAGATTCTTAGAATGAAAAATTGCCGCTCTTGGTCTACCTTCTCCCCACCTCAGTGAAGTATCCAACAAAAAAGGCAACAATTTTTTTTCGCTGGACAACCCTGCAAATATCCCTAGAGCTTTTTGTCGCCTTTTTTCGTTGAAGTGAAGCTTTTTATTGGAAAAAATTTTTGCCCAAAGGCGACAAATTTCCGCAGAAGATTTTTATTGGAAAAAATTTGCCTAAAGGCAACCCGAGTGGAAATGGCAGTCTCAGTGAGTACTACAACAGTATCATTGGGTAAGAAAATATTTTTCACATTTGAGCATGCTCAACAGTCTCAAAAGCCTCAATGAAATTGTGAAAAATATTTTTGTCGAAAATGAGTACACTCAACAGTCTCATTGGCTAAAAAAATATTTTTCACATTTGAGCATGCTCAAAAACCTCAAATGCCTCAATGAAATTGTGAAAAATATTTTTGTCGAAAATGAGTACACTCAACAGTCTCATATCCTTTCGTAACAACGGTTCAAAATAAGACTACAAAAACGCATGTGCAATTTAGCAACATGAGCTACGTCGTTGGCGGTCCACAAGCAAAGTTAAGCATCATTCGGCGCGGTTAGTACTTAGATGGGTGACCAGAAAAAGTAAGTAAAAATAAAAAAAATAACTTTCAAATATAATTTCAGATTAATCGCGAATTGTGAAGAAAAGAGAAGAAGAGTACGTGGCGGCATCTACGAACAAAATGAAAAGTTTCAGTATCATTGGCGGCAAAAAAGCATCTCAAACTGCAATTCAAAATTAGCATACTCAAGAATCTCACATAGCATCAAAATTAACATACTCAACAGTCTGATATAGTTTCAAAATGAGTATACTCAACAGTCTCAAATAGTCTCAAAGTAGCATGCTCTACAGTCTTAAATATTCTCAAAATGAGTATACTCAAGAGTCTTAAATAGTCTCAAAATGATTATACTCAACAGTCTCAAATAGTCTTAAAATGAGTATACTCGACAGTCTCAAATAGTCTAAAAAACAGTATACTAAACAGTCTCAAAATGAGTATACTCAACAGTCTCAAATAGTCTCAAAATGAGTCTTTTTTGTATATTTGGTACACCAAATAGTCGCAGAAGCTTCAATAAATATGATTTATTTTGAGCGTACTCAACATTCTCGAATAGTCTCAAAATGAGCATACTCAACAGTCTCAAATAGTCTCAAAGTAGCATACTCTACAGTCTTAAATAGTCTCAAAATGAGTATACTCAACAGTCTCAAATAGTCTCAAAATGAGCATACTCATTAGTCTCAACAGTCTCAAACACCAGAAAAATGTCTATTAATTGAGGCAAAAATGAGCATACTCATCATTTGCAATGATGATGACGGTCTCAAAATAGTCTAAAACGTTCGAAAATACAGTACTCAGTGCCATACACAAAAACAGTCTCAATTTCAGTCTCAAATCGCATGGTTTTTTTTTACTCGGGAACACACTTCCGCAGAAAATTTTTATTGGAAAAAATTGTTGCCCAAAGGCGAATTTATTGAGGAAACCAAAACCCTGAAACACGTGTTCGCTTAAATTTAATTCTCTACATCTTTGCCTTTGACAGTAAATCTCCATATTGCATAGTTAAGGAAATATAGACGAAAAACTGTTTTCGTATGTGGCCAAGAAACTCAATTTCGTCCATTCCATTGGTCCCAGTGCCCAGACCCCTGTACCGATTCCCACAAAATTTTTTTCCAATTTTGTGACATCAAATGCTTTCATTTGACACCAAAATGAGGAATTTACGTGCTATACTTGCTGAGATATTTACGGAAAAGCTTCACCGACCTTCGAAAAACCATGTTTTTGGTCACTTCCTCGACCATATCTCCGGAACCACTTGATTGATTTTGCTCATCTTCGAACTCGAATCATGGGAGACATGTACCTTTCAGGGAAAAAAAAGTTTAGGCTGCCAGAGCATAGCTGAGGATTGATCCTGAGCGTTGCCATTTGCATGTGGTTGCCTCGGTTTCGCTCGATTAAAGGCCTTCCTTAGTTCCTTCCTGAGTTTTTTGATCTCAGTAGTGAAAAAATCGGCCGATCGGCTAGCTTTGATGACTTTTGCAGGGCAGGCGGCTTTAAAGTTTCCTACTATGGCAACTACTACGTGGGGTCAATTGTTATCTGGGTTTTTTTGCGTATCCCTCACCAATGCGTCACCCTTTTCTGATTTCAGAACTTTTGACTTGTGTCACACCTCCTCTGTAAGAGGTTTTTTGTGCGGTACGATATTCTAATGGCGCGGCGTGTGCTAAATGCACTGCAGTGCAAATAGTGTTCTAATAGACTATTTGCATTTCAGTGCAAATAGTGTTCTAATAGACTATTTGTATTTCACGAATCTCACGAAGAGTTGACGATATTCACGAAAAAAAATCCGTCAATTTCGTGAATTTTTCGCCAAATTCGGATGTCCTTGGGGAGGGTGGGGAGGGTATGGCTAAACGGACAAAGCGGGACAGGGGGAGGGGGATGTCGAAAAAGTCGTTAAAAATGCGGACATCCTTTATGGACGGCCCTGATGGAAATTTGATTTTGGGTGCCGAGAAAAGGACAATGAAGAAAATATCGACATCATTGAAAATGAAAGTTTCTATTATAAGCAATGTTGTTGTTTTTCTCAAAACTTAAATCATATTAACATACATTATTCGATCGTGGTATTCGTTTCCCGGAATTTCACGTGACATTTTGTAGAAGGAAAAGCTAGTGCTTCACGTCACATTTTGTAGAAGGAAAAGCTAGTGCTTCACGTCACATTTTGTAGAAGGAAAAGCTAGTTCTTCACTTCACATTTTGTAGAAGGAAAAGCTAGTGCTTCACGTTACATTTTGTACATCGAAAAGCAAGTTCTTCACGTGACATTTTCTAAAAGGAAAAGCTAGTTCTTCACGTGACATTTTGTAGAAGAAAAGCTAGTTCTTCAATCACATTTTGTAGAAGGAAAAGCTAGCTCTTCTCGTGACATTTTCTAGAAGGAAAAGCTAGTTCTTCACGTGACATTTTGTAGAAGGAAAGCTAGTTCTTCACGTGACATTTTGCAGAAGAAAATGCTAGCGCTTCACGTGACATTTTAAAGAAGGAAAAGCTAGCTCTTCACGTGACATTTTGTAGAAGGAAAAGCTAGTTCTTCACGTCACATTTTGTAGAAGGAAAAGCTAGTTCTTCATGTCACATTTTGCTGAAGAAAAAGCTAATTCGTCACATGACATTTTGTAGAAGGAAAAGATAGTTCTTTACGTGACATTTCGTAGGAGGAAAAGCTAGTTCTTCATGTGACATTTTGTAGAAGGAAAAGCTACTTCTTCACGTAACATTTTGTAGAAGGAAAAGTTAGTTCTTCACGTCACATTTTGTAGAAGAAAAAGCTACTTCTTCACGTCACATTTTGTAGAACGAAAAGCTACTTCCTCATGTCACATTTTGCTGAAGAAAAAGCTAATTCGTCACATGACATTTTGTAGAACAAAAATCTAGTTGTTGACGTCACATTTTGCAGAAGAAAAGCTAGCTCTTCACGTCACATTTTGTAGAAGGAAAAGCTACTTCTTCATGTCACATTTTGCTGAAGGAAAAGCTAATTCGTCACATGACATTTTGTAGAAGAAAAATCTAGTTGTTGACGTCACATTTTGCAGAAGAAAAGCTAGCTCTTCACGTGACATTTTGTAGAAGGAAAAGCTAGTTCTTTACGTGACATTTTGTAGAAGGAAAAGCTAGTGCTTCACGTCACATTTTGTTCAAGGAAAACCAAGTTCTTCACGTGAAATTTTGTAGAAGGAAAAGCTAGTTCTGCACGTGACATTTTGTACAAGGAAAAGCTAGTTCTTCACGTGACATTTTTGTAGAAGGAAGAGCTAGTGCTTCACGTTACATTTTGTAGAAGGAAGAGCTGGTTCTTCACGTGACATTTTCTAGAAGGAAAAGCTAGTTCTTCACGTGACATTTTGTAGGAAAAAAAAGCTAGTTCTTCACGTGACATTTTGTAGAAGGAAAAGCTAGTGCTTCACGTCACATTTTGTAGAGGAAAAAGCTACTTCTTAATGTCACATTTTGTAGAAGGAAAAGCTAGTGCTTCACGTCACATTTTGTAGAAGAAAAAGCTACTTCTTCATGTCACATTTTGTAGAAGGAAAAGCTACTTCTTCACTTCACATTTTGTAGAAGGAAAAGCTACTTCTTCACTTCACATTTTGTAGAAGGATAAAGCTAGTTCTTCATGTCACATTTTGCTGAAAAAAAAGCTAATTCGTCACATGACATTTTGTAGAAGGAAAAGCAAGTTCTTCATTTGTAGTCATTGTAGAAGGAAAAAATAAATTGTGCTGGTGGAAGAAAAAAGCCATTAGCTTATAAAAAAATCTATCAGTGAACAATTAAGTTATTCTATTAGAACACTATTTGCACTGAAGCGCAAATAGTCTATTAGAACACTATTTGCACTGAAGTGCAAAGAGTCTATTAGAACACTATTTGCACTGAAGTGCAGTTAGTCATTCCGATCAAAAATATTGTACGAAACTCCGAAAAATATATGTTTTTGACGAGTGTGAGGTTTGCAGCCCGCGACGAAGCCAAGGGCTGCAATCACACTAGTCAAAAACATTATATTTTTCCTAGTTATGTAAATAACTATTATATGGAAATCAATTACGTCTATGTTTACTGCTAGCGAATGGCGCTACAGTGAAAAATCGATGGTAGAAAAGTTTTATTCGCCGAATGAAAATCTTATTTCTTGTAACCCCTTACTTCAATGGTTCGTTTTAGACAATTCCTTTTGTTGTAGTTGTAGCATAAGCGCTCCTTCATTAAACAAAAGGGATTTGATATAATGTGATGTAACATAATATCAATACTAGGGCATTTAATTTTGGTAGATGCTATGTACTAAACTTAGATGCGAATAGCACCGAAGTGTTCCTATTACACTCGAGGTGTTAATAGATAATAGCCCCTCTAACAGTTCTAGTTTGAATAATGTAAAATTATTGACCAAACGATTAATAATAATTGAAAAAACGTTGTGGAACCTTGAAAATCTCTAAATATTTCTTTTTGTTTAATAAACGTAGACATCTATAATGTGCAAATGAATTTACTTTTGCATTTCTGGGAATTACAAACTAACTCGTTTTCAAACATCTTCAGCGCATAATCCAAAAACTTATTCCAAGGCCAGAATCATTATGCGAGTAAAGTGGAGAAATAGGGAAAATTCTTTGGAATTTAAGGAATTTTTTATTGAATTTTAGTTTCTCTAAAAATAGGATTACATCTGTACTTGAAAGTCGGAAACATGAATAATTAATACAAGACATGTCAGGGATAGGCAATGAAGAAATGAACTAATCAAAAGAATTAATTTTCCATTCCAATTATGGAATCCCCGTAAAAATGTTTTAGCTTCCAATGAGATGTTTCTCCCATCGCTCCAACAAAGAGTAACATGAAAAGAGTTTTTTGAAAGTGTCACGTTTCCACGTAATTCAGGCCTAGCTCCTGCGGCACGCAATTTGCATGTAGTGAATGGGGCTGTATATTTAGCGACCCTCAACCCGAAGAACGAAGCTATTCGAAAAAGGGTCTTATGCGTTGTAACCAGTCGAATTTCGACCCGGGATTTGGTTACTCCGTCGTTTCGGTGTCTAAATAAGAGAAAAAGGCAAAAAAAAAGATTTAATTGGAAAGTTTCTCCTACCGTAACGTTTTCAGGTCACAAGTGGATAACTTTTGACATATAAAACAGAACTGTAGGACGAACTTTTAGGAATCCTAGAAAGACCAACTGGGAAGAATATAGACATTCCTTGCAGAACCTACTGTCACCTATCCGTCCGTCCATAAAGACGGTGGAAGAGATCGAAAGTAGCTGCGAGATGTTAAGCACCGCTATAATTAAGGCTTTTGAGAGCAGCTGTCCGCTAAGCAAACCTAAGCCATTAGGGTGGAGGCCAGGTTGGTCTGCTGAGCTAATGAAGCTGAGGAAAGAAGCAAGAAAATCTTTCAATAAAGCATACATACAATTTGGACCATGCACCGGACAGTGAGACTGCATGGGAAGAACATTATTCTGCTTAAAGAAAATTCAAGAAAGCTCTCGCAATAAAGCTGAAGACAACCTGAAGTCATCTGTGTCGATAGAGATAAACCGTCAGCCTCGAACGAAGAGGCACTGAAATTTCTTCCGAAGTTAAGCGGGAAAAGATTAAAACTAGCTGATCATGTGAAATTCTTAGGATTCTACCTAGATAAGAAGCTCAATTGTAAGAAACATGTTCAAGAAAGAATTGCGAAAGCAACAAGGATATTATGGCAATGCAAGAGTGCATTCGGAAAAAATTGGGGTCTGAAACCCAAAGTGATTCACTGGTTATACGAATCGATAAACAGACCTATACTTTCGTACGGATGCTTTATATGGTATCGTAGAGCGAAAATCAAGACTTCGCTGGCTGACCTAGAACATGTTCAAAGGATGCTGCTGTTGGGAATGACAGGAGTGATGAAAAGCGCTCCAACGAAAGCTCTTGAAATCATGCTGTCGATTTTACCAATAGATCTTTTTCTGGAGCGTGAAGCTTTGACAGCGTCGTTAAGACTAAAGAATGGAGAGTGTTGGCATGATTCAGATCATGGCCACGCAAAGATTTTAATTGAAAAAGCCGAGGAAATTCCGGAGATAATGCACTTCACGATATTTCTTTGAAAAATATTTTTTAGTATCCACTCCTAGTAGAGAGGAGTGAGAACGATTTGTTCATGCCAGATGAAGTGACCTTGTTCACTGATGGATCTAAGACTGAGAAGAGCACGGGGGCTGGAATTTTCTCAAAATTCGCCTCCTTGCGAAAGTCCCATCCTTTAGGAAAGTACGCTACGATCACGCAGGCAGAAACTTTTGGGATCATAGACGCATGTAACACCATGATGGACATGAACGTTAAAGATAAGAGGATAACAATATGCACTGACAGTCAAGCTTGTCTCAAAGCTCTTAATGCCCATTGCTTCACGTCAAGACTAATGATAAAATGCTTAAATAGTGTGAGCGAATTGTCTTTGTCGAACACAGTGAAACTTATGTGGGTTCCAGGACAACGAGATGTAACTGGGAACGTAATAGCAGATGAACTGGCCCGAGAAGGAAATGCAAGCTCCTTCTGGGTACCAGAAGCGGCATTTGGACTTTCATACAGGTTACAGAGGACCATTATTAGGGAATACTACTCTAAAATGCACCACGCAAAGTGGAACAAACTCCACAATTGTAAACACTCGAGGATATTCTTGACATCTCTATCAAACGGAAGAACTAAATATCTACTCAGCTGTTCCAAGACAGCTCTCAGAAATATAACTGGAATCATCACAGGGCATTGTGGATTACGAAAACACTTGCACAACATGGGATTCTCGAGACTTCCATGGGATTCTTTCGGGACACAACTACCTACAGAAAATGTGAGGAAGCACAAGAGACACCTGCACATCTTTTGATGGAATGCCCCTCTCTAATGCAGCAAAGACTCCACTTCTTTGGATGGCCAGTCCACAACACGTATCAAATCAGAGAGGTTAAGGTTGACAAGATACACGAATTCTCTAAGAAAGTTATAGGAGGGCTGTTAATAGAGAATAATGCTGTGTAGTGAATGAAACTAAATTTTACTTATGTTTAAGTTTAAGTTTATGTGGCAGAGAGTTTTTGGTTGTAAAAAAAGAGGCCCACCCAAGCGGCTTATACCTAAGTTTATTGTGAAATTATACTTCGAACCAATAAATCTAATCTAATCTAAGGTGATCGCAGGGAAAGTAAAAATGATCGCGGAAAAAGATTTTGCAAAAGGAAAAACAGAAAAAATAAAAAAAGTTCGAGAAAAAAACGAAAAGTGATCGCGTGAGATAAAATTTTTATTTCCACGATCAATTTCTTTTTTAAAGCGGTAATTACTGTCGGTCGAATTTTATTTTAGTAATAATTGTTCCAGAAAATAAATGCAATTTTAGGAAGTAGGAAAATAAAAAGATTGTATAATGCACGAATAGACTTTTTTACAATTCAACACAAAAAATTCGCTTTTTCGTGCGTCATTTCGGTGTCGCATTATGGAGATGAGCGGGTTGCCCGAAACTTCGAAAAACCCGACCCGAACCCGAACCCGAATTGTTTTTTTCGGGTTCATGGGTTTCGGGTATCGAAAATTTTAATCGGTTCGGGTTCGGTCCGGGCCGGGTTTTGGAACAGTTCGGGTTTCGGGTTTCGAAAAATTTTATCGGGTCGGGTTCGGTCCGGGCCGGGTTTGGAAACAGTTCGGGTTTCGGGTTTCGAAACATTTTATAGAGTCGGGTTCGGTCCGGGTCGGGTTGTTGCATCATTTTATTCGGGTCCCGTTCCTTTATTGACTTTTTATATTTAACAAAACTCGTCTAAATTTTATCATCTTACATTACACGAATTTTGTTTTAGTCTAAGGTCCGTGAAGAATGCAGACGTCGGGCCTTGAAATAATTTTTGTTTCGAAGTAATTTGGGTTGTGAGTTTCGAAAAACTTGAGTGTCTGGTTCGGTCCGGGTCGGGTTTTGAAACAGTTCGGGTTTCGAAAAATTTTATCGGGTCGGGTTCGGTCCGGGTCGGGCTTTGAAGCAGTTCGGGTTTCGGGTTTCGAAAATTTTAATCGGGTCGGGTTCGGGTTTAGAAACAATTCGGGTTTCGGGTTTCGAAAAATTTTATCGGGTCGGGCTCGGTCCAGGTCGGGTTTCGAAAAATGGTCGACCCGCTCATCTCTATCGCATGAGGTCTCTTTTCGCACTGTTGTGACAACATTTTTTACGCACTAGTGCGATAATTTTTTTCGCAATTGTGAATAAAAAGCTGTTTTTACGCACTAGTGCAAAAAAGTTATTGAAATTTTGACGAATTTTTGCGTTAAGGTACTCTCATGTACTCGTAACTTGTATCAAAAACTACAAATGCAATTCTTCAAAGCTTTCATCACCCTGTAAATGTCTCTAAGAATAAGAATAAATATTCTTCAAGATTTTATACCAACACAAGGGTCAATTCAATTTAAAATTTGTGTCTGATGTCTCGACAGACAGCAGGATTATGTATTTATAGCATTACACAACAATTCGAAAAAATGTTTTTTCAAAATACCTGCCATAATTTGTTGGTCAACAGTCAAAACAAATTATCTTTTGTTTGTAAAAGAAATTAAGACGAAGGTCGCCCTGATAAGGATGAACGATGGCAACCATTTAATTGCTTCAATCTTGGCCTCTGATGTCTTATACCATCTTGTAAACGAATAAAAAGAAAAGCAAATGGATTTTTTAAACAGAGAGCTTTAAAAGTGACAGTCCGCTTGAAGTAGAGAACTTGAATTTGTACTCGGCGAAGACGTTCGATGCTCTTCGCATAAATCATTAAAAAATTGTTTTGGAGAAGCAACCGGAAAAAAGAATATCCGAATTTGATTGTCGTCGCTTAGAATTTTAATCCTCAAAATTCATCAAAACGTTCATGTAAAAATGTATGTACTTTACTGAAGGTCAAATTATGTCGCATTCGCAGCTCGTGCCATAGATTGTTGATTATACACTTTACCAACTCTGCTATGCCATTTATGATCTGTTTTGATATTATTTACTTTTCGTGATGACCGGAATTCATTCATCGACGTGTTTCGAATTTATGAAAAGAAATGAGTTACAATGTGAACCATTACATGCACACAACATTTTGTTGCTTTTTTTTCGTATCCATTATTTGTATAAGATATTGACGAGTATAAAAATTGAAGAAATAGGTCGCATTTGGATCGATAAAATAGCCAGAAGGTATTTTCAATTCTGAAAGTCATTGCGTGAAGCTGCTCACTTAAATGATGTTTGAACAAGTTTTTACCTTGTTTCAGGTGAGTAGCTCGGTTAGAGACACCATGTTCTTTTTGGTTACATGACCGGTGTATAGTTGTTCAAAAAATACATGTAGAAAGATTGAATTCTGAATGCATGTTGTAAAAGAAACAATTTCATTGGAAATTTTTATCAATATCTGCTCATGAACTTTCTTAAGGAAATTTTCTTTCGTCGTCATTTACTGATCAACTCTTCAAACAATTCTTCTTCATCTGTTTTTCCTTTGGGTTAACTACGGTAGATTTGCAAGTTATCTATTCAATTTAATTGTTGTTATGCCTTAGAAACGATCGATAAAGATTGCATTTATCATTTACATATCCGACCACCTGTCCTGCTGTTAGTATTCGTAGTAAGCAGCCTTGTGAAACCTTTACTTGGTGAAAAATTATCTAGAATATTCATATACAAGGTAATGCAAGCAATGTTCTGATAAAAATGAATCCAGTCAAGAACAAAATGCAAAATATTTCTCACTGATTTCTACTAGCAGTGAAACAATGGAACATAAAAATAATTCAATAATAAAAATAATTAGGTTTGTCCGTTCGACATCTCGAAGCAATTCAAATTGGACAACTCGTCAACCAGTGGCGGTGAATAGCCTTCGGGATAACTGGCATCTTGAAACTACCATACCATCCGTAGACGGACAAAAAATGCCAGATTTTCTCACAGAATTTGTATCCAAAAGTAAGCTGTTTCATGTCTGGTCGTGGACTCCCTGATCAAGAGGTTGAATGAGACGTTCATGCGCAGGGTTTTTCGCACGACCTAGACGAATTCTAGTGAAGGGCAAGTTCGAAAGTACCCTGGGAAGTCGCTGAGGTTAGTGGAGGAATGGTGCCTGAAGAGAGGCTTGAAGGTCAACCCCAACAAAACGGACATTGTGCTTTTTAGTAAAAGGAACACAGGACACAATTTAGTGGGGAACTTCAGGCTCTTCGGAAAGGTTGTTGATCCTAGCCCAAAAGTAACGTATCTGGGGGTTATTCTCGACCAAAAGCTCAACTGGATCGAGCATTTTAAATACAAAGCACAGAAAGCGGTGGCCGCTTTCTGGATCTGTCGAAAGGCTTTTGGAAGGGACTGGGGAATACCGTCTAGAGCCATATTGTGGATCTATGAGACGGTGGTCAGACCCATGTTGAGCCATGGCTGCGTAGTTTGGTGGCCTAGGCTCAATGTGGAGTGCGCGAGTAAGGAGTTGAATGAAATTCAGAGGCTCGTATGCATTTGTGTCACGGGAGCTATGAAGACTACGGCCACAGCAGCCATGGAAGCGCTCATTGCGCTATCACCCATCCAGGCGATCGTTAAAACAAGAGCCTTTGCATCGGCAGACAGGCTGAAGCAAAATGGTCTCTCTCTCACAGGTCGACTTTGTGAGGCGACACCAGATCGTTATACCGGACAGAGCGGATTGGCTGGGAAACTGGCCGACCTGCCTACCGGCTGATGGACTGGTGAGCTTTACGGTTGGGTCCAAAACTGAGGAAGGAGCGGGAGCCGGGATCTATTCGCAGGAATCGGCGAACTGCGACAGTCTCCATTTGGGAAAGTTAGCGAGCGTCCTCCAAGCGGAGACGTTTGCGACGCTGATAGGAGTGATGAATTTGGTTCCAGAAGAAATGACGGGTGGCAGAGCGACCATCTGCTCAGACAGAGAGTCGATGATAAAGGCGCTCTCGTCGCCTGTGACAACGTCACAACTGGTTAAAGAGCTGAAAGGGACCCTAAACCGATTGGGACTGAGAAATCAGATCACGATCGCCTGGGTCCCTGGGCACACAGTGTGGACGGTAATGAGAGAGCAAACAAGCTAGCCAGACAGGGTTCAGCATCTGCGATCGAGGGCCCAGAGCCCCACATCCCGATCGCACACTCACTGTGTGAAAGGGCGGTGGGCCAAGGAGCTCCTTAGAATGGACCGTGGTGGCATTAAGATAGTAGTGGGAGCCATTACGGGTCACTGTGGATTGAACAAGCACTTGGCCAAAATGAAAATTTTGGCTGATCCAAGATGTGACTGCGGCTTGGAGGAGGAAACGGGCGTCCACGTAATATGCGAATGCCCGAAGTTCCACCTTCTAATGAGCATGACATTAGGTGGTTATGTGATTCGACCCTCCGATATCTTAGACCTAGAACCTATCGCCCTAGATAGGTTCTTGGTGAGAACCGGAAGGTTCATGATGAACGAGAAGAAAACAAAGGATCAATAGATCTGTGTTTTAGGAGCCAGAAATGGCTCATCCCACCCTGATAAATCTAAAATAAGCCGTTTGATGTCACATTTGAATTAGGAAATGCACCTGGGAAACAATTTCCCGGGAAATCCCGGTACCAATTAGAACCGCTTCCCGGGATTTTGAATTTTTCATTCCCGGTTCTTTGTATTTTTTGTGCTCTAAGTTACGCTTAATAATAATAATAATCCGCCGTTACAATCCGTCCGGTCCGGGTCAGAGGCTAACCAGTTCCGCAATTTTTTGTGAGCTTTTGCTCACATGGATTCTCTTAGAAACCCTTTCGTTACCGACGTTTTTACTGTGTCATTGGTAAATTGTACACAAATCTAGTGCCATCTATGATGTACTAGGGCGGAAACTAGTACGGCTTAGAATGTCGGTTTGCCCCGTCAATTTGTTTTACCGGCAGGCCTTTTTTTGGACCACAAGCTTAACGTGAATTCCGAACCATTTCTAACGGTAGCTAGCATTTTACCATTAGGACTTCTTCTAGACTCAGCTATTTTTACTCAGCTAGACTCAGATATTTGTACACAGAATTCATCGAATGTTGGTGACGTCATATTTGTTATTTTTCTATGTACGATTCGTTGTGGCTTCAAATTCACAACTACCCAAATTATGAAGTCTGGGTGTGCCTGGGAACGTTGCTTTCATGCTATACATTGAAGAAAACTCCTATACAGAATTTGTCCCCACCAGGATTGAACCCCGATATTCCTGGTGGAAAGCCAGCACGTTACTACTGAGCTAACCCGTTCCGAAATAAAATTTGATGGAAAAATTGCTCTTCAGCAAACTTGTTCCTCATTTCGTGCTGAACAATTTTGCTGAAGACAAAAAATTTCTATCTTAAACTCCGGAAGGTTCTGCAATTTTGACCAGAACACTGAACTTTTCAGAAATTTCGATTTCAGCATTCACTAACTTCAAACTTTTTTCAAAACCCGACCCGGACCAAACCCGACCCGAAAATTTTTTTCTTAACCCGGAACTAGAGATGAGCGGGTTGAGGTTTTTTCGAAACCCGCCCGCCCACAACCCAACCCAAATTCGATTTTTGAAACCCGCCCAAACTCAGCCCAACAATTTTGAAACCCGCCCGCCCACGACCCAACCCAAATTTGATTTTTAAAACCCGCCCAAATTCGACCCAACCCAAATTCGATATTTGAGACCCGCCCAAACTCAACCCAACCCAATATCAATTTTTGAACCCAAACGACAAAGTGCTTTCGGATTTATAAATTCTTAAATTAATATTACATAAAGGTTTAATGTAAAGTTTAAGGTAAGGTAACTAACTGTGACTTGTCCTAATGCGATAAACTTCAACTTGGATGCAATTTTTACATTAATTTCTAAACATGAAGCAACAAATTCGACTTTTATTTTAAAGATTTGTCTTTTCTTTATCTAATTCAATAGAATTTACGTTGATGAACGTGCGATGACGTACGATATTCTTTTTTGACAGTCCGTTCATTTTTTACGTTTATTGGTACGGTGTAGGTCAAATTCAGAATAACTTAGTTTTTACGAGCAATCATTTTTGACTTTTACTTAATATACGAAGCTCAAATAAATTAATAATAATAAATATTTTGAAGATGAATGTGGTTTGGAAATCTCGGGTTGGGTCAGTTTTTCGATTTCGAAACCCGCCCAAAATCAACCCGACGACAGTTTTCAAACCCGACAGTTTTCAAACCCGCCCGCTCAAAACCCATTGGGTTGGGTTGGGTTCCGGGTTGGGTCGAAAAGTCGGGCAGCCCGCTCATCTCTACCCGGAACCCGCTACCCAAACTGTTTTGAAACCCTAAACGGACCGATTAAATCTTTCGAAACCTAAAACCCTCTACTCGAACTGTTTCGAAACTCGACCCGGACCGAGCCCGACCCGATTAAATTTTTCGAAACCCGCTACCCGAACTATTTCAGTGAGCTCGAAATGTCATTGCTGTGAAGCTGTGAGATAAAATGTTAGCTTTGAGTTTCCCTATGTGGGGAAATCAATTGTCACTTTCAATTTAAAGTTAATTGTCAGTTACAATGGTTACAATTGACAATTAGCTTGAAAATCGTCAGAAAATTCATCCTTTTTCTTCTCGTTTTCACTCATTATCAATTGATTCCTATATAGCTTTACATGGGGCAAACACTTCGTCAAAAGATGAGCAATCATCAGTCTGCGCATATGTCACATATAGAAACAAGCAACCGGAGTGCTCTACTAAAATTAAATTGGCTGCATCTACATTGACATGCAGAGGCATACTAAGCCCGACTAAAATCGTCATAAAGTACTAACTGAAAGTCTTGAGTGGTTTGAGACGAGTGAAATTTACATCAGCGTTGCAAAATATGAAATTTAAAGAAAACACCGGGACTCGAAAATAATGATACGGAAACCCAACCCGAACCCGACCTGACCCAAACCCGACCTGACCCAAACCCGACCTGACCCAAACCCGACCTGACCCAAACCCGACCCGACCCAAACCCGACCCGACCTGAACCCGAACCGATTAAAATTTTCGAAACTCGTGAACCCGATAAAAACAATTCGGGTCTGGGTCGGGTTTTTCATAGTTTCGGGCGAACCGCTCATCTCTACTAACTCCTGAAATGTAACTTATAGAAAAAAAGTTTCTTCAGCGAAGTTGTTACTCATTTCATGCTACACAACATTGCTGAAGAGAAAAAATTTCTATTTCAAATTTCTGAGCAGTTACATAATTAAGACCGCTACTATTACCATACATACCACTGATGGCACTCGGGATCCGCCCTCTGACAATTTTACTACCTGGGTTGAAATGCCTCGTTTTAGCTCCTTGTAATACGTAGACGGACAAAAAACGCCAGATTTCCTCACCGAATTTGCGTCCGAAAAGACGCGTTTTAGGTTTACATTTGAACATCATTTTTCAGCCCAGGACTGAAAATTAGGTAGGCCGAAGGCACCTCTCAGTGCCGACAGAAAAATGAAAACATCACATTCAGGGCAAAATCTATCACTGCACAGTACTGAAACTACAAAATCGTATTATTTCACTGCACAAACACTTCTCATATATCCACACTCCACACACGTGTTCTGCGCTTTGAATTGTGAAATCCAGAACACAATTATTTCCTTTACTATCGATTTTCGCTTATATTTATGAACACAAAATCAAATTAATGATTAATGTGAAAAATGCAATCGTTACATTTGCTATGATCATGATGTAAAATGGTCATGCAAAATTTGTAGAGTGTTTTTGTTCGGAATCTAGCGTTTTGTCCGTCTGCGAGGAAAATAGCATGCATCACTTGGAGCTAAAACGGTGCCGATTTATACAACGGTAGTAAAAAGATCCTCCTCGCGCTCCCGCTACGCTACACCCTCGGATTTGTCCTTTTCACCACCTGTTTCTAAATGCACCTTTTTAGTCCTTGTGATGTAATGCACTAATTCTTCGCAAATTCTTACATTCCCTCCAGTGCACTATGGCTATAATGTTTGGAAAATTTTCCAAAATTAATATCTCGTAAATTGTTGAAAATTTTGGAAAACAATGTTCTACAAAGTTGTGGAGAATATATTACTCCATATTGAGCCCAACTCTAATTTCAAAATGGCGGCTTCCTCGATCGGAAGTAGCAAATATCTTCGGAAGTAAGACACTTAGGCACATATTTGCTTCACGAAAGTCTCGAAATGTGCTTCAACTTAATTTTAGGATATTGCAAAATACAAAATGACTGCCACCTAAACCGGAAGTTGTCTGTAACCTACAACCGGAAGTGCCTTGTAACTTCTGATATATACGACATATACTCAAACTCTCTTCACTTAAGTCTCGGAATGTGTTTCCGCTTAATTTTGTGATATTGCAAAATACAAAATGGCCGCCGGCGCCGCCTGAACCGGAAGTGCCTTGTAACTTCTGATATATACGACATACAGTCAAACTTTCTTCACTAAACCTTCGGAATGTGCTTCCGCTTAATTTTGTATTTTGTAATATCACAAAATTAAGCGGAAACACATCAGTGGCTGTCTAGGGAGATAAGTGATACCTTACTGTGTTGTATTAAAATTTGTTTTCTTCATTTTTTGCTTCGGTGCATAAAAACTCTTACGTTTCTGCAGGATAATTTATTGATCCTCCCGGAGGATTAAATCCCTTGCATTCGGCTCGGGATACAAGCTTCTTCGTCGAAGATAAATAAATTTTTCGGCCGATGCGTAATAGTAGATTATGCAACGGCGGGATAATTTTTTTATTTTCGAGGGGGAGGTTAGCATCCCGAGTCGAAGGTGAGGGATGTATTCCCCCGAGAGAGAGAAAGAACAATTACTTTATTGAGGCCTCCGTGCGCGTTCGATCAACTATTTTTAATAAAAAAAATTTACTTTATTTATTCATTTATTTATCTCCCAAATGCAGTGACAAAGTGAAAAAATCTTGACGGGGAGGCAAGAGGAAAATATATTAATAAGGAAAACGAAGTGTGAAAGCCCACGCCATAAGGATTTCAATTAATTGTGTGCAATACAATTTGTTTGACAATCAGATAATTCAGAAGATTAAGTGAGCTCTGCTCCATAACCCCGACGGCAGCGGCGGCCTGATTTATGGGGATTAGGACCAAATGTCAAAAAATATCCCCAACCAAAATATCCCCGTGGACAAAATATCACCGTGGACAAAATATCCCTTCAAACAAAATATCCACACTCAAAAAATTAAGAATATTCAATTTGAAGTGTACTTAGCGCCGCAGGCCTGAAAAAAACAACCAAAAACAAAAAAGCGGGGTCGAGGGGCGGCAGCCCCCGAAAAGGTCAAGGGGGGAATATCCCCTTGCGAGATATAAGGGGCGGAGCCCCTAGCGGGGTTTGGGGCAGCGACCCATTTACGTAAGGCCGCCTGCAAGGCTTACAAAAGCCCGCCGCAGGCGCGGGGATGAGGGGGCTGAGCTCCCAACACACAATATAATATCTACTTTATAATACCTACCTATTATACCTCACCATTTCTGAGTAGACATTACATCTGGAGATCTTTTGTCCGTTTTTTGTGGGACATTTTGTCTGGGGACATTTTGTCCGGGGATATTTTGACCGGGGATAATCGTGCCTAGAGTCGATTATGCCCTTCAGGTAAACTTCCAAGCATGCCCCAAACGACGCCAGGATCTCTGCCACTAAGAAGACACAAGATACATATTCCTCCCTCCTTGAAAGGAGAATGCCTCCCGACTCCACTTGTTTCTCTTTCTTTTTAAACCTGCCAAGCTGCTTTTTAATGTTACGGTGAAAATAATATCCGGATTTTTTCAGTTAAAAATTAGTGATACTTCGTCCCTGCTATCTTGCAATTTCAAAACATGCAGTCATGCAGCGCTCATATTAACGTTCGAATCAATTTTGGCTGTTTCCGAGAACTAGATGTATATATTTAATAGTACGGAAACCAGAGTGAGACCCTTCCTTTCAATTAATTTCTCTGCTAACCTGCAATCTTAAAAGCACAGTAATTAACAATGTAATGTGTTCTTTTAAGATGAATTACAACCAACTAACACAATTAATTGAAAATGCAGCTAACCAACAACAATAATCGTAGTCCATCAAAACAAAAAGCGAGAGCAGCATTCCAAACAATTAAATCTTACTATGCTATGCAAGATGTGTATTCGAGAGTTAACATGTGGCATTCACATTTTATGCTATTTTATTAAGTGGTTATTGAGATATGTATTTGAAAATTGTGAAATCATGGAAATAAATTGTGTGTGAATTTAATTTGTCTTTTTTTTCAAATTCGGTTTTATCTTTCATATTTCCATTTTAATGTGCGGTTCGAGCTATCGTGTAGGTAAAGGTATACACAGATATTGAGTTGTAGTTTGATGTGGAAAATATGGAATAGGTGTCAGTGACCTGAATTCAATTAATTAAAGTCTTTCATTTATTTTGAGCATAATATACCCATTCCATGAATGTTTTTGATAAAAATTGGTTTAGTTTTTGTTCGGAAGTGAGAGGAATGCGCCTGAAAGTAGGCAGCGGAAATAATAACAAATTTACAAAAAAATCTTTGCATAAATACAGGCAATATTGAGGTATTGCGCTTTAAAATTCTGTGATATTATGAGTTGAAAGAAATATCGAAGTTACCGCCGCGTCGGTACAAAATTATCTCGTCGATCGATCGTCAGATATCTTTAAATACTTTCAGATTAAAATGCTTACTCGTGCGACACAAACTTATCATTAGAATCTCTTTATTGAGTAGCAGTAGCTACTTCATGTTTTCATTCTTCCTGTCCGTCCGTTCACCGGGAAAATTCTGGAAAATCCATGGCATGTGGAAAAGTGGTCAATTTTGAGGGCTTTTTAGGTAATGCTCGGAGTTTTCGAATTTTAGTTCCGGAGTGACAATAGCTAGAGAGTTGGTTTCTTCGGGAAAGTTATAGAGTTTGGTCAGGAGAATTTTTTAGCATTTTAAAAAAATTGGCAGCCAACTGTCAAAGTCTTGGATTTTTTGCTAAATTCTGGTTTCTTCAGGAAAGTTATATGAATTACTGAGAAGAATTGGTGACACAAAGTGTTCCGAAGGTAGCCGAAGGTGACACGAAGTGGTCCCAAGGAGGCCGAAGGTGACACGAAGTGTTCCGAAGGTAGCCGAAGGTGACACGACGTGTTCCGAAGGCAGCCGAAGGTGACACGAAGTGTTCCGAAGGCAGCCGAAGGTGACACGAAGTGTTCCGAAGGTAGCCGAAGTCGTTTTTTTGGAGAAAATTTTTTTTTGAGAAAAATTTTTTTTGGAGAAAATGTTTTTTGGAGAAAAATTTTTTCGGAGAAATTTTTTTTTTTGAGAAAAATTGTTTTCGGAGGAAAATGTTTTTGGAGAAAATTTTTTTTGAAGAAGATTTTTTTTCAGAGAAAATTTTTTAGGGAAAAATTTTTTCGGAAGAAAATTTTTTAAGAAAAAATTTTTTTGAGAAAATTTTTTAAGTAAAAATTTTTTTGGAGAAAAATTTTTTTTTGGAAAATGTTTTTCGAAGAAAAATTTTTTTTTTTTCGGAGTCAATTTTTTTCCACCACAATTTTTTCGGAGAAAATTTTTTTCGAAGACAATTTTTTTTCGGAGAAATTTTTTTCTAACAAAATTTTCTTTTCTGAGAAAATTTTTTTTCGGAGAAAATTTTTTCAACAACTGAAAACTTCCAAAACGACTGATATCACAACAAAAACCTCTTAAGAGGTAGAGTGTGACGCAGTCCGTAAGTCCGCTTTCAAAATTAATGATATCGCTTGAGGTGACGCTATCGCTGATAATACGCAGAGGTTGGTTTGAATGGAACCTTGTGTTCAAAGTTTTCATTTCCTGAAAAAATTACAGCGCTTTCTTTAAAACAAAATTACGTTGTATTAAAAAAATTGCATCGCTTTGGTAGATACCCACACCTCATGCCATATAGATTTTTGATTTAGATCTTATTCTAAGCCCTCTATAAGCCTAGACTCAACCTATTCATGGAAATATCGTGTAAGGTCGGGTAGCCCGAGTTAGCCCAACTCTATGGAAAGGGCGTCTTAGGCTTTAGTTTTCCGCACCTTTTATTTAAAACTTAAAAAATGGTTGTCCGTTCTTATTTCCCGTCCTTCTGCTGGATCTAGGCCTCCCCTCATTCTTTCTATTTTTCGCGATCTTTCGTAAATCTTGTTTTGATGTATAGGTATGTGGAAGCCCAATAATTTGAGTTTGTGCCCGTAGACCTACGCATTTTTTCCATATAAATCGGGTAAATTCTATCAAATTTTATTGTTTCTTTTTCTATTTGCAGTGTAATTGAGGACCGAAGAGTATTTAAGAACCAATTTGGGCCGAATCCTATACATAGGGCGTCATGTAGGCTCAAAATTTGGCCCTAGCCCAAAAAAAACCTTTTTTGCTACGTTGCAGAGAAAATTAAGAAAAATATTTTTGTTATGGTTTGGAGGTCTCTTCTTAGGGCCCCCAGGGTCCAATCCCAAAACTATTTTTTTTTATTGTAAAGAAATCTGAGGGTTACATTTTTGCCAACGGAACAGCTCGGACTGTTCCAGATTTTGTGTCAAAAATCGTTTTTACCACGTTCAACATCGTATACGTAGTGAAAGCGAAGTGAAAACGAGTTTTGAAAGTGTGTGTGTGGTGAAAACGATTTTTAACATAAAATCTGGAATATTCCGAGAAGGCGACGGCTAACAGCGTCCGCCGAATTTTAGTCGAACAACGGCGGTGGTGGGAACAATTTTAGCCATTAGCCGCCGTTTTCGGCGGCTCTCATGACTCGGTCCGACACCTCTCCTTAGGATCAGCCCCTGTTCCGATTGCCTTTCGAACAGGGGTCTAAAGGGGAAGCATGCGCAACACAGAGCACCGTTTGTGAGCTCCACTATCCTCTGCTTGCCAAATCCTTCTGTTGGCGTTCTCGTCGCGGAACCCGAACAATGGCACTTGTGCCAGGCAAACAACAGAGGGTGACAGAGTGAATGGAATCGAGTGAATGGAGCAAACGTGGTTCGGCAGTGGTATTAGAGAGAACTGAGGTATGAGCAGGGATGGACACCGCTGGTCGAACCGGTCGAAAGGTCTATACCAGCAAGGACCATGGGTACCAAGTCGTTTACGGCTGTATCTGTGCTTCAATGATGTAAGTTCCTTTGAGTGGACGGTCATATGAGGTAACCAAAAAAAGCTGAAAAGATTATGACGTAAGATCTTTTTCGTGGACAGTCATTTGTGGAAGTTGAATACGATGAAGGAATGAATGAGGTTTTGAGCAGAGGTGGACGCCGCATTTCACAACGCCCCTCACCCGAGCGGACCTTGCAGTGTCGGGGTTGTAAGGCCTAACTGTAATTGGTTTAGCAGAACTGGTGAAAACCCCCACCGAGGGTTAAGTCGGTACTTTATCGGTACTTCAGGGTTTGAGAAAGCCACTAGATGGTAACATCTGGGCCCAAACACTGGTTGAGGTACCTATGGCGCTGAAACGAAGAGGCTTGTGGTAGTTGCACGCTTGGTCCGCTGCACCCACTGTCCTCTCAAGGACATAATTGCAGAAGAGGCTGCTAGTTGTCTCGGTCCTCACCTTGGATGAAGGACGGTACTTACATACTGGAATTCGAAAGGTAGAGCCTAGGCTCGCGTTAATTGGGCGTATCCCAATTCCACGCCCATGGGGGGCGTGCGGTTGTGTCTATGCCTGCTACGCACCGTAATCTGCAATCACTTCGTGCCTTTCGAACATTACCACAGGGGTAGTCGCCAACGGACTTTGCTTGCTTCGTCCAGTTGGTCCACTGGTGAGTGACGACACCATGGTTTCCTGAGTTGGTCCGGCGGTACCTAGAATGAATGTGTGCATTTCTACCGAAGTATTCTGGTTAAGAGCCTTACTGCGAAAGCCCTCACCGAAGGTAAATTCGGTACCGTGGGGCTTGGGAGCCCTCGGGTGTAGTGTGCTATGCGAGATGGCCGCATCCGGTCCAGCGCTTGGTTGAGGTGCCTTAGATTTTTCAGATGGGTGATCATCACTGATCGCGAACACATACTCTTGCGGTCCTTTGTTCCCCGATTCATCATTAAAATCTAGAAGCCTTCGTTAAGGCCTCCACACCACTCAAACCACATAAGATAACAGGCTCATAACCAGGGGTGAACCTGGTAGATGAAGCCTGAAGACAACACCTCAGCGGTGAAACCATGAAGGGGTCGAGCCAGGCCGCCTCCTACTCAGCGGTACGCAGCTGTCACGCCGCAGCAAAGCTCACCCTGCAGCCCAGAACTCGCCTTCCGACTAGCCAGCCATCCTCCTATCTGAAATGATAAAAGGTGTGGATACTAGTCAGCCTTGTCTGAATGCAAGCCTCTCTTCAACAACCCGGAGTTGAAACCGGCCGGAGAGACAAAGTCTTGTCGTGACTTCGACACATCGCTAAACGGGGTGGCAGCCCGGCCCAACAGTTTCATAGTTTCATCACAGACAACACCTGCACGAATTCCAAAATTACGTTGGACATTCGTTAACAGTAACACCACCACTATTGCATATAGAGTACAAATGAAACCAATCGACTCATATGCAGAAAGTTGTGTGACGTTTCACTGCTTTGTATAGCGAGCACACAATGAGACCAAAACTCATCTATACAAAGCTGTGCATTTCGCCGAAATATTGACATAAAGAAATGTTTCCTTCATAAATAATTTCAGCGCATTTCCTTCAATTAATTGAATGGTGTATAAGGTGCAGATTTGGCCGCATTGCACTTACATTGCAAACACAAAAGAAATCATTGTTCGCCACGTGTGCATTAATGCGGTTTCAACACTTACCTACTTTTGTCTCTGCGAAAAGCCAACACAGAAACCAAGCCACGCAGAAACACCACTCAATGGCGTGCTATCGCACAGACACCCGTCGGCAACCTGCAGCTCAAAAAGCCTCGCTCCCAAATTAGTCCCGTTCGCACTTCCATGGGAGGTCATGTAGGCAAACTAGCCCCGTACCGGAGGGGCCTTTCGTTACACAAATTAAAAGACAGAGCGTCTGAACAACAACACGCCAATGAACAGCGTGGCAACCCGACTTGCAAACCATGTTGTCCTTTCGCAAAGTGAAACCTGTCTCAGCGAATTCAGGAATCAATACAATTTCAACTGACTTACCACGTAAAATACAGCTAAAACAGATTGATTATCCTCGAATTTTCGCCAACAGTCACACTAATGCTATTGTGTGGAGAGCCAATGAAATCAACAGACTCATCCATCAAGCATTGTGTTATATCCGAAATAATTACAAGATAATTTTGAGTTACTACTTGTGATATTAATTCGGCAAATTAAACACACCAGACGACCGAGTTTAACATTGGAAACTGGCAGTTAAATTGCCTTCAACCGGCACAAAAAGTCCAAAATTTCCCGTCTTACAATTTCACTGCAAACAATCAAAACTTATTGTTCGCCACGTGCGTAAAAATCCGATACAATAAAATTTTGTACTTTAATTGACGACGATAAAGCAGGATTCATAGCACAAAACAAAATTTTTGACAATAACACAAAAATTAACACTTTGGTAATGCACAAAATCCAATGTTTCGGCCGAATCAGTTTTATTCGACGTGGAACAGCCAAGTTCATAACTTTACAATGTTGACGATGCTGACTCAACCACAGCTACGACTCGACTCGACTTGAGGTGCCTAGTGGCGCTGCAACGCAGGGGCTGTGTTGGATAGTGGACTGTGTCAAAACAGTTCACGTGTTGAATTTGGGTGACTGCACCCCTAGTCCTTACTGGGTAACCAGGTTTCGAAAATACAGTAGAAAGATGATAGTATTTCGGGCCCTACCTAGGTCGCGGAGGTTCACACATACCTTCCGCTTATAGGTAGCGTCACCTCGGTGACTCGCGCTAATTGGGCGTACACACGTTAATCTGCAACTTCTATGTTGCCTTTCGAACATGCCACAGTGTTGGTCGCCAATGGCCTCTGCTTGTATCATCCCGTTGGTCCACTGGTGGGTAGCGACATCATAGCTTTCTGAGCTGGTCCTGCGGTACTAGGAATGTGTACGTGTCCATATTCCTATCGTAGTGGTTTGGTTGAGTCTTACTGCGAAAGCCCTCACAGAGAGTAAATTCGGTACCACGGGGCTGTGGGCCCCCGGGTGTAGTGTGTCATGCGATGTAACCGCACCCGGCCTTGCGTTTGGTTGAAGTGCGTAGTGGCGCTGCAACGTGGTGGTTGTGGTAGATAGTGAACTGAGTAAAAAATGTTCATGTGTTGAATTTGGGTTACTGCACCCCTAGTCCTTCCTGGGCAACCAAGCTGGCGAAAATACAGTAGAGAGATGATAGTAACCCGGGCCTTACCTAGCTCTCGGAGGCTTGCACTAACCACCCGTGGCCGAGAATATTTTGTTTAATTTTGTCGCTAATTTGATTTTTTCGGCGAATTTCGTTGAAAATCTTCACTGATTTTCTATAATTTTTTTTTCCTTATGACGGCAAAATTGGACACGGCCAATTAGGACGAGTCCCCATCATCTTCATCATCTTCACTAATTTTCTCTAAGTTTTTTTCCTTATGATGGCAAAATTCCTCGTCCATGGGGCTGTTCGCTTAAAGCATTGCTAGTACGCACGTTAATCTGCAACATCTTCGTTGCTTTTTGCACAATTCCAAAACATTTAAGTGAGGACATAAACACAAATTCACTACATTCAATTGTACGGGTCCGCGAAGCAAATAACTAACTGGTGCATTTTTACAGGAGTAACTTTCAGCGTAACCACACAATTGAATATTTTGAAATTGGGAAGCCAAAACGTCCAACTCTGCGTCATCGCGTCGTTTCGTTTTCAATGGGGTTCATAGGTTTTCAGTACAAAGAAAAAAAAACATTCCTTTAATTATGGATTTATTTAAAAATCAACTCAGTAAATATTTAAAATGTGTCAAAATGGTTGAAATATAAAGAGCAGAAAAACGTATGCTTCATTAAAATAATATTTGTCATTAACACTAAGCGATCAACGCAGTAATAAAATAAACCCAAAACTGAAACTCTCAACAGCAAAACATTTCAACAAAACTCTAACGACTATAATCATAAATTTAGAAATCAGTGATATGACTAATTCTTGAAATCATCTTTTCAACTTTTTACAAACTAAATGTCTAAATGAAATTATGCTCTTTCCTTGCTATACATTCGTTATTGCAGTGGTTCGATTCAGTTTTGATTGATTCTCGACATCAATCAATTACTAACTCTCATAACGAATTGTTGATGGCTGCTTTGACATTTTCAGAGGTCACATTTTTCAGCGCTGAAACTACTCCGTTTAACGCATCTTCGGAGTACGCTTTCCCTTTCAATTCCGTTACAACTGGAATCGGTTCACATTTGGGCATAGCGATGAAAATGTCACCAATTAATCCCTGGAAACAGAATTTCAAATTATTAACAACGTGGAATCACACTGGAGAAAAGACAAAACGCTAACCTTTTCTACTTCCATCTTTAACTGGAAACTAGACTCTTTGTCGGTGGATTTTAATCGAATATCCTTTTGTACTGTAAATTTGGGCGTTTTTCCAAATCGCCAATCCCATGAAGCAAATGTGTCGCGTAGCTCCATCAATCCAGGAAACCATTTTTCGGTGGGATTTATCAATTGAAAACCTCGTTGCTTTTGAACTAAATCTTGTCCTTCATCATTCAATTCAGTTGCATGGGTTCGCAAATATTCATAGCCAAGTGCTGATATTAATTGGGGAATGTTGACGTTTCGATTCACATCCGTCAGATTTTTTATTGGTGAACGTACCGACTTTGTGGCATTACTGATGATTTCAGCCTAAAATTGAAATATGAGTTAATTCTACACTCAGACAGCTAATTTCTTTAAACTATTCTCCCTTCTTCCCGATTCATACATTTCCTTGTTTATTTAAAGTCTGTGTGTGGACTTGAAATATTTCAAACAACACCTAGTCGGGTCCTGTTTCCATCCCTAATTGCAAAAATTGCGAACGTAGACAGAATTTTTTTCAAATAATAAATTTGGTTGGAGTGATTCTATGCCTTACATCCGTCGAAATGGCAGCAGAAAGAACTGATACCAACCATCCGGAACAAATACTCCGTACTCGCCAAGACTTTTTGCTGAATTGTGAAGAAGGATATGTCCTTTCCCCTTTCATTTCCCACTCTTACGTGGAAAGAAGCGTTGACATTCTATGTTGGCTGTCAGCGCCATCTTCTTATCGTTTTTCTCAGGGGAGTGTCTTTTGTTTAGAACCGTAAAAATGGTATCCAAAGTGAAGTTAGCTGCAGAGCTGCAGTTGTGACCGAAGCTTACTTCATTGCGAGAAAATCAGCTGATTTGATTCATAAGTTTACCAAAGTCAGCTGACTTCATTGAAAAATTCAAAAATCTGATTTTTCAGCAACGAAGTTAGCTGCAACTGCAGCTACCTTCATGTTGAGTATTACTTGCAAAGATCGAAACAAAAGACTGTCACGCCCAGGGAGTTGACAGTCCTTTGTTTTGAAACGTGCAAATGCTATTCAGAGTGAAGTTAGCTGCAGTTGCGATCGTAGCTAACTTCATTACAAACAATTCAGCTGATTTTTGAATTTATCAATGAAGTCAGCTGATTTTGGTAAATTTGTGAATGAGATCAGCTGATTTGTTTGTAATGAAGTTAGCTACGATCCCAACTGCAGGTAACTTCACTCTGAAAAGCACTGTCATGACAGTGGGTAATACGGCTTTCTTAATGTTCATAAATCTAGTACTGCTGAAACAATTTTGACATAAGTTTTAAAATTATGCTGTAATTACTCTATAGTAATGACAGATTACTGGAAAAGTATAAAAAAAATTTGACATTTTAAAAATTTTAGAATCCCACTCCAGTTTTGACGAATTTCTCTATATATTAAACGTCAAACTGTAAAAATTCAAAAAAGTAAAAAATCATAACTTCAATTCTTAATACCGTTTTTTGCTCTTTAGCCCATGAACATACATCATTACCTACACAATCAAAGTGACAACAATGTTAGAAATAGGTGGGAAAGGTGATTTAGTACAATTTTGTGGTCATTTTATTTATCATTTTTGGCGTCCCATATATAAAGTAGTTCGTCAAAACCGGAGTGGGATTCTTGAATTTTCAAAATGTCAAATTTTTTTTATACTTTTCCGGTAATCTGTCATTACTATACAGTAATTACAGCAAAATTTTAGAACTTATGTCAAAATTGTTTCAGCAGTACTAGATTTATGAACACTAAGATAGCCGTTTTACCCACTGTCACATGTCACCCCTCTGGTCACGCCCCTGATTTGATCAGATGATTTGCTTGTAATGAAGTTAGCTACGATCGTAACTGCTGCTAACTTCATAATAATAAATAGCATTTGTACGGTTCAAAACAAAAGACTGTCACTCCCGTAATTTTTCTAGTCAGAAAGCAGATAAACTGCTTGATATAGCGGTTGGGTTCCCCATACAGACCTCATCACTTGACATTTTGTCACCATATAAAACGCAAAGAAAAGAGTGAACGAAGAAAAGTCTAAAATTTTTCCTGTTTCGTCACCCACGAAACTACGTCTTGAACTAATTTTATATGAAAGTGGATAGTAGGGCCGAGCTCGTAATGAATTCTTAAGTTGATCCTCGTGCTACTTCCCCCATCCTCCTTCCAGAAGTTTCCGGTGCAGGCATTACTTTGACTATTTATTGAGCGGAGGGATGGAGGTAATAAGGAATTTGAACATCTGTTGATGAATGTTTGAACATCTATACAACTGAATGCATTCTTATAACCGAGATACTACATGTCGAGGTGGAAGGAATAAAGGAATTTGTTTCAAAATGCTTGAAGTTGAACTTATGATAGCTCCTTATCCATTGGGTCCACCACTCAAAACATTGAGATATGATCGTTTTTCTTAAGATTTTCTAGGTTCTTTCCTGGACTTAGACCGTAATTCAGATATTCGCGACCTAGTTCCTGAAGCAGAAGCTTCTCCTCAAGATCCACCTTGTTCCCATCTATAGAACTCTGGAACGGTAGCTTCTTTCATCAAGTTTTTTTTGTGTTGTTCTGGATTTGTGGCGCGTTTGAGATATTCACAAGTCAGTTCTTAAAAGTTAAGGCGTGTAAAAGCCGTTGAGAGGTAACCGAGTAATTCAAAAACAAATTTGAGCCCGGTGTCTGTGCTTGATGCTCAAGTGGGGCCTAGGTCGGTCGGCCCTAACCGAAGAATTTTTTTTTTTACAAAAAATTGTTTTTGCTATATTACAGATCAAATTGAGGTAAACATTTTTGTCTATGGAATTATGTGTCCGAGGCATTTCCTTATGGCTCTAGGTTGGGCCTAAGGTCGGCTCTAGACAAAAAAAAGGGTTTGCTGCTGTGTTGTAAAGAAAATTGAGGGAAATATTTTTGCCTATGGAAGTATTTGTCCGAGTCCTTGCCCAAAAAATGGTTTTTTGCTATCTTGTAGAGACGAACATTTTTGTCTGTTTGTGGATCAATTTTGTGCTTTCGGAAGGATTTTTTCAAACCTTTGCTTAGGACAGGTTTTTCAATATTGCCCTCTCGGCAATTTCCAATACATATTCAATGTGGACGTAATTTCATACATCCCTTGCATATGTTTTCATCAGATTTATAGTCTATGTGGGGTATCCAGCCGCCATATCATGTCTCTGCTATTAACCAAATCAATTTTCGGTCCGAGAAGTCAGTCTTGCGACTTACGTGAAGGAATACCAAATTTTCCCCATCTAAATCAGAATATTACTCCCTGCCCTTAAAACGCATTCATTTATACCACAAACTCACGAGATTTGTGTTTGATTCACGAAAAAATGGAACGAAGCACATGAGTTTTGTGTTTGACCCTCGGAATAGTGGACGTTTGTGTTTACTCTCAGGATCATCCTCATACAGAGGAGTTCAGCGAGGTAGATATGCCAGAAAACTCTATGAGAGCGCGCTTCTACTTCGAAAGAAGTTTCGAAACGCACCTGCCAAAGAGGTCTGAATGGAATTTAGGGACACCTCCAGCGGAGGCATATGTCGTGATTGCACAAATGGATCGAAGACAGATGAAGGAATGGGCGCAGGTGTGCACTCAGTGGACTTGGAATACGATGTATCCATGGCGGGTTCATACACCACCGTTTTTCAGTCAGAGATAGTCGCCATCTGTGAAAGTTCAGATATAATGCAGCGAGATGGCATCAGAAATAAGAAAATTTTGATCTGTTCAGACAGTGAATCGTCCATAGAGGCGCTGTCATCGGTCAAGATTTCGCCGAAACTGGTTCATCAGTGCTTCGAGACTCTGGAAACTCGGTCAAGAGACAATAAAGTCATATTGACATGGGTATCAAGTCACTCAGGAGTGCTGGAGAACGAAAAAGCTGATCAGTTGGCCAGAGAGGGAAGCAGTTCCACATTCATTGGGCCAGAACCTGCTGTGAGCAGACATGCAGGCTTAATGAAGTCCTTAGTGAAGGCGAAAATGAAACCTGTAGGCAATCTAAAGAATTTTTGATCGGATGCAATGCCGAAAACACAAAATTTCTGTTGAGCCTCAACAGGAGTGAATTAAGCAAACTTTCCTACAGGTCCTTAACAGGTCACAACAGTTTGAATTACCATCTCAGCAAGATGGGAATCATTGCAGATCCGACATGCAGTGGCTGCGGACTAGAATTAGAAACGGCGAGGCATTTCATATGCACTTGTCCGGCTTTCAAAGGTCTCAGAACGAAGCTCTGAGGAGACTTCTATCTGACCCCCGAAGAGCAGCTGAAACTGAAATTAGTCGACGTGCTCTCCTTTATCACAAGGAGCAGGAGACTGATGGAACCCGAAAGGGGAGTTTAAAGTTAATAGAGAAGGAGATGCAGCACAATAGGCTCAACAAAGATGGCCTCAGTGCTTTAATTCAGGACGTTAAACAGACGGGAGATACAATTAATTTAGCTTCATAGTATTTAAGTGTATTTGGTAAACTGTGTAGCGAACTGAATTATGTTTCCTAAATAAAACCAACCAACCAATCCTCATACTTTATAGACTGTTAAGTACGATTCGTTGATGAACGAGTCCCCTCCCTGTCGCCCTATTATCCAACAAAAAGGTTGCTTCATCGTTTGGTGAAAGTCCCCTCACCTCCCATTCTATTCATTTAACTGTATCTGTAACTGTATTCTTGGTCCACCCGTAGACCGGACACCTCAAACTTCTGCAAGAGTGGGCAGCACTCTTGGAATAATGAAAAGTTATCCGTTTGATGAAAAAATCTTGCACGACATTCTTTTAAGCGTTTAATGATGATTTTAAGATTTTAGCGACGTTTAAGCTACGCCAAAGTTCGTAACTTAACGATTTAGATAACTAAACGTCTCAACGATATCTAGAATTTTTTACTATAAGCTCCAGCGACTTATTGGTTTCATCAAATCAACATGAAAATTTAATTTGGATTTGATAACAGAATATGTTTTTCAGAAATGTGGCAAAAATGACAATTTTTCCGCTTTAATTTCAAAATTTTACTACGGTGTTGAAAGCATCGTTTTGAGAAGGTTGCCATTCAATTATCACCAAGTTGTGTTTTTCTAGACAAGATTATAAGTATTTTTTGTCCTATAGACTTTGAACCGTAACAAAAACAAATGAAAATCCATTTAACTATACACACAAAGCGAACCAATTGAACAAACACCAAGTTTATCAATTTCAATTTTTTTTCTTGCTGTTGTAAATTGTAATATTTTTCATTAAACCCATAAAAACGCGAATGATAAGCCGCTGATATACAAGTTGTTGTTCTTTGTCTCTGTAACCGAGCAATCGAAAAAAACAA
>CM055403.1:59997181-60015773 GCA_029228625.1 Pseudolycoriella hygida | reverse complement strand
TTTTCATTTGGGGCCGAGACTGACGTTCCCTGAAAATTTTAAGGAAATCGCTCGGGCGGTTCTCGAGAAAAAAAAAGTAAATAGATAGATCGTTGACACACCACACAGGAATAAAATTGTTATTAATTACAAAGGTAATTTGACCACTTTTCCTTAGGAATTGGTCATCTTTGATTGGCGATATCTCAGTCAATTTTCAACCGATTTTGATGAGTGAGGGCTTGTTTGAAAGCTGCTGCGACGTCGTTTTTTTAAAAATAATTGGGAGGGGAAGGGGGGCGAGGGGAAAAAACTCAAAACTTCGCCTATACATCGTGTCTTGTCCCAAAGGTTTTTGTATGGAGGTTTTTGGGTTTGTGGACGTCTTTTTTGGGGTGTGGGGACTGCGTCACGCTCTCCGCTACCGCTCCGAGCATGATGATCAAACCTCTGACCCGGACGTGTTGTAACGGCGGATTATTATTATATCATTAGTAGAAACGCTAGAAAGAAATTTTTGTGAACATTGTCTCATTGGGCTGATCTTCATTATTGGGCTTCGTCCTGGAGCATTTTCTGAGTCACTATACCGTTTCTGGACTAAGATTTTATGGGTAACTTATCTCAATATAGAGTAATCGAATGTTTTCTAATTCATAGGAACAAACAGACGGCTGGGATTACACTCAACTTAGTCGTTGTGGTATTGACCAACGAATCGTCTGTTCATATCACTACAATCTACTGACCCCAGATACACCCACACCAAATCATCATCAACATATTCGTCATCTATTTCCAGTTGAAAAATCTTCGACACAATGGTCCCACTGTTCTGCTGTTTAGCAATCACGCAACAATGAAAATGTTTCAATCCTTGTCTCTAACTGATAAGACTTTCGCACTACCGCATTGACACGTATTTGAAAGTGAAGTAACTTACCTCATCTTTTACAAGGGCATCGCTCAAGTGTAATTTATTCGAATTCACCAGCAATGTACAATGATGATATGCATTCGGTCGACCCAATTTCGCAGCTGTTCCTGAAATCTAAGAAAAATACATCTCTTCAATGATTGCGTTTATCAAACGTAATATTTTCGTAATCTCCAAGACAATAGGTTGTCTGGTTAGAACAAACGTCATGGAAAAATAAGAAAAAAATTTTTGTTTTTTTCTTTTGCTTAGACAGAGGCTTAATCAGCAGACAGACATTTTCATATTAAGCCGCTCTGTTTCAATGTAATGTTTGTGTAATTACAACTGGTAAACAAACAGGCTTTACAGTAAGTATGCTTTGCGTCTACGTCTGGCGTAAATTCGTTAGTGTTTTTTTTTATATCCGACGTGACGTTCAAACACAAAAAATGTAATAAAATTTGTAATTTTTATCTATTTCAATATTTATGATTGCCTTGCGTGGTATAAGCGACACGGGAGCTTTGTTAATATCACGCTTATGCTGCGTGTTATACACTTCGTCTAAGAAAATGAGTTCATTGTACACTAGGAACGAATGGAAAATTTTCAGTAATTTTTGTTTGAGATAAAGAAATGTAGGTAAAGGTAATTCTAGCTAATTTGTCTAGTCTGCGACGTATAAGTCAAAGTATTGTTTGGCAATGAGTAAGGTCATGGTTAAGGGATTATTTTGAAAGGTGAATGGCAGGGAAAATCATTGATATCCGAAACATTATACACTTCAGTATGACCGTGAGTCAAAAAAGTAATATAAAAAAGACCCACCAGTACATATCAGAATAGATGTAGCAAACAGAATAGATGTTGCAAAAAAACTCTAACGTATCTAAATAAAAATGAGCAAACAACTTAATGTTTCTTATTCTATTAGACCTCTAAGAATTTGAAAGATCCGCAGAGATTATCCAAGGTAATGTCAAAGGCCCTGCCGAAGTACGTCTTATGACATCTTTGACAATTGTTATCGTTGGCTGAAATGTTCTCGCCTGCACCATATAACAATCAGAACCAAAAAGGAAGCAGCTGCCATAGTTCTAGAGATATGAGTCATCCCTTCCAATTCTAGAAGTGACTATATCCCGGTCATTTTTCCTTAAAACCCTACAACACATTTTTCATAATATTTTATTCTCCTACAACTTTGCATTTCACAGTAAATCGTCATATTGCATACTTAAGCAAATACAGACGAAAAATTTGCTTTCTTACATGGCCAAGAAACTCAAATTCGATGACCGTTAAACTGGCACAAGATTGGTCCCTCCCACTAACTTTAGCACCTGCCGATAACGATGTAAAATCGAGTGTAAAATAACGCTAACACCATACGCTCAAATCTTGTGGAATGTTCAGTCGAATAGATTATGGTCTTTCGCTTATAGTGAAAAGAATAATAGAGAGCGTCAGATTGCAACCACTAAATCCAACAAAAATGTTGAACGCTAATGATAAATTCAATTTTCAAGCTTTGACAGAAATTAATCATGGACATTTGCCTTTATTGATTGCAATCTGACGCTCTCTAATCTTGTGAAATATGTTCTAATATCTTGGGAAATAAACAAAATCTTGTGAAATCTACGTCTACCCGTTATCTTGTGTAAAACTTGGGAATTCAATAGCTATCCGTTAATCTTGTGAAAAATGCAGAAACTTGGGAATTCTGTGTCTATCCGTTATCTTATGAAAAATGGCAAAACTTGGAAATACTATGTCTATCCGTTATCCCGGGAAAAATTCAAAAACTTGGGAATTCTATGTCTATACTAGCATTGTTACCCGGGCTTCACCCGGGATATAGTTTTAAAAACTGATAAAAATTGTTGGGTTACTTATATCATTGTTTTAAATTTCAAACAGTTTTTGAGCAAATTTCAAGATTTGATCAAAAATTTTAAACTTTCTGGGTCGAAATTATGTTTTATAACTTAAAATAGTCACACAGAATCACCTAATTTGAGCCCATTTGTTTGACCCATTTATACTTATGTAGTCAAGAATGCTTCGCCGAGTTTTCTTAACAACAAAACAATAACATATTTTTTAGTGTCGAACTTAGGGCCAGCCTATTCGCTAGGGACAGGCATTGGATCGATACATCCAAGACAACAAAATTTTCTCCTATTTTCTCTTAAACACAAAACCACCAAGCCACGTCGCGAGTTAGGCCCATACAATGGTCCCTACCAGTCAGAACTACTAAGCCGATTTTCGCGAATTTTTTTTCTTTTCCGTAAGTAAGATGTTATCCTCAATATTTTCATAAATACAATAAAAAGAACTCATTACACTTCACTGCCTTTCACTGCACCTTGATGCATTTCACTACAGTAAGGTGCACCAAGGTGCAGTAAGGTGCACCAAGGTGCAGTAAGGTGCACCAAGGTGAGGTAAGGTGCACCAAGGGGCAGTAAGGTGCACCAATCTGCAGTGAGGTGTAGTGTAGTGAGGTGTAGTGAGATGCAGTGACATTTTGGATATTATATTATAGATGTCAAACGGTTAGACACAGAATTCCCAAGTATTAGCATTTTTCACAATATAACGGATAGACGTAGATTATTGTTTTCACAGGAACACGGGTCGACCAAAATATATTCCACTGAAAATTTCACAAGATTTTAGCGTATGGTGTTAGCGTTCTTTTACATCGTTATTGGCAAGTGCTAAAGTTAGGGAGAAGGACCAATTTCCTCCATTTCATTGGCTCCAGGCCGCAAACCACTGATCCGATTTCCACAAAATGCCATTTCCAGTATTGTGAGATCAAATGCTTTCATTTGACACCAAAATGAACAATTTCCGTGCTAAAGTTGCTGAGATATTTACGAAAAAGTTTCACCAACCCTCGAAAATCTACGTTTGTCGGCACTTCTGCGACCATATCTGCGCATTTTGCTCATCTTTGAACTTGAAAAAAAGTTTCGGGTAAAGCCGTTTGGAAAAATTGTTGAGACGAAGGGACGGACGACCGAACATTTTTTTTTTTTTTTTGCTGATTCGTCATCTCTAGACGATAATAAATCTATCTAAATAAATTGTTTGCGTTTATGACATTTTTTGTACTTCCTGAGGGTCTAATAATTGAATTTGTTGTTTTCGAAAATCTAATTAATTAAAAATTAGTTTAACAGAGTTCAACACTTTAGTGTCTGAAATCTACTTAATGAGCGATTGAAATTTTTGCTTATCTGGTGTGACGTAATCGATATTTTTTAGAGGATTTTACACTATTGACCAGTTACTCTATCTATCATTATTTTGAAAAGGATTTCCCGTCAGATTAAGGTTTTTTACGAACATTTTCCTTAGTACAATTTTCATCTCAACCTAAAAGTTTCTTCGTTTTATATTTTGAACCTCCTACGTGTAAAAGTTTTATACAATTGTTGTAGAGTGCAAAGCACTAATCTCAAACCTGAAATAATTTGTTTACATTAAAATTTTTATCGTTAATAAAGAAGTAAAAATTGAAAAGGATTTGACTTTTTTTATTCACCCATATGTAGACAATACTATGAAGTATATAACGAGATGACTACGCACAAGAGGGGACGTACAGACCCATTGAGAAGGTGAATCTTTACTCGGGTCTGTCTTGATCCAAAATGCCAATACAAGCGTGACACGCCGTGTTAAAGGAAAATACAGGACGGTATTGGGGGGTAGGGGGTTAGTTGTGTAACTTGTTATGATATACTGAATTTACTGTCTCAGAAGTCAGTCTCCCAGAGGCACCGACTCCACTGGGGCGAGGGGGGCGATCGCCCCACTTGAAGCAATTCAGCCTATGAAAAAACTATTTCGAAAATTAAGGCTGAGCTCTGGCTATAAATACCTATTACTGTATGCGTAGCCCAACGATCGTTTTCCGGGTTGAAACGACAAATGGCCTATTCTAGAGCTAGTATATAATAACAGCTGAAAACGAATAGCTTTTCCCTAGCGAATCATCATCGAGAAATTGCAAACGAAATAGGTTAGAGGTAACACAGCCCACCTGGTCCGTTACAGAGCCCCCCAATACACTCAAAAAATTTATACTTTTGTCTTCACTTTTCAATTTCAACTTTTCTGTTATTTTATAAAAAAATCTTACATTCAAACACCTTTTACCTCAAAAATTTCGCCTGCGGCGCTGCAAGCCAATGGTTTTTCAGAGTAAGCTAAGAAATTGTTTCAACGTTACTTGACTTGACGTTGGACATACAAATTTTGCCTGCGGCGCTATGCTACAATTTCTCCCAACCCCAAAAAAACTAAAATTAGCCCTCTGATAAATAATTTACAAAATTTTCGCAAATCATTGCCTTCTGTCTTTAGTTGTAACTCGGGCCCGGATTTGGTGTGTACGGATGTGTAGAATTACAATAAAGAAACTACCAACTTTATTGTTTTCTATTCTGTTATACGAAATCTGTAGCGTCAAGGTAGTAAACATTTGTGAACAATAACACAGATACTTCGAAACATGAACAATATACTACAAAAAAATTTCGTTCGCAATAGACATTACGTTCGTAAAGGTATGGGCCTCAGCCACTCTGTAAACGGTTACTAGCTACGTCCCTGGTGCGTACAGCCATGTGCTTTTAACTTTCATCATACCTTAATTTTAAACAAAAGAATGCAAGAGAATTCTAATGAAAATTATGAAAGTTAAAAGCACATGGCTGTAACACATTCGCCTACAGAACTTCTGTAAAAGAAGTGAAATTCATTCATTCATTTATTTTTCATTTTAAGTCAGCTTTATACAAACGGACTGTTTATATATTACAATTATATTATCTTAGGTTAGTATCACAATAGATCGTTAAAATTTACCAAAAGGTAGTCGAAAATATCACAAAAAGGTCGTCAAGCACAATAGATCGTCATAGGTATTACAAATAGGTCAGATAGGTTAATAAATATCACAGACAGGTCATCGTCTTATCCACACCATAATCAAATAACATAATTTATAGTATCAAAGATTTAAAAATTGGCTCAAATCGGAATCAGGTAATTGAAGAAGTGCATTACGGAACTGGGCGTGGGGCAACGTTGGATTGATAATATTGCATATGGCATTGAACATACGACAGGCGTTGTTAAATGGCGAATTGTATGAGCGACTTGTCCTGCATGCTTTGATAAAGATCATTCCGTTGTGCCGTGTTGATCTCGAATTGAATATTATATGGGAGCGAAGCGTTGGTGAATTGATTTTTGTAGTCGAAATTTCCTTAAAATAAATCAGTACTGTCAAATTACATTCTTTAATTCTAACTGTTTCGCCCCTGTTGAGTCAAATGAAAGTCGGCGCCTCTGCTGTCTCCCTAGCATTAAATCTTACCACGACCTTGCTTGGGCTACTTGCCTTGTGGTGGCTACCGCTTTTTGATTCATACAGCTCTGGTTGTTTACGCAATGAGCGAAATTGTTATGAAAATTAATTAGCAAAAGCATTGACAAAATGAAAATATAAGTGGAACAAAACAGACTTTTACGTGAAGAATATTTCATTATGAATAAATCTATTTCATTTTATTATTGCAGCTCGTGTAAATAATTAGTTTTTTCAACTGCAATAAATTATAACATCCGAATGCCGCTAATTTTTGTTATAGAATTGGTGTACGGAGATAGAGTCAACAGTATTGTCTAGCTACACATACATTAAGTCGAGTAGTGGATTACATCATAGAAACAATGTTGGTAATTGACACTTTCTACTATAGTTACAACGGAATATTCCGTTTTCTAAATTAAAGCAGCAATTTGAACGACATTTGAATGAAACGTGCGCTGGTTATCAGTCTTTTCATTCATCCGAACATGTCAGTTGAATGTGAGTGGAATTTAATTTAATCGAAGGAGATAAATATTCAGATGCAAAATGTTTATCACAAGTGATAAATCAAAAAAAAATCTTCATGCGTAATAAATTATGACCGAGTTACTAAGCTCGGGACACAGGTACATTGAAAATCAATCTCACTTAAAGTATCTGGGAAACGAGAAAAATGGTCAATGCGTCACAAACTTAGCCTGGCACAGGTAACCCTTTGAACTTACGATTTTGTATGACCGCGCGTGTCTTCTCAATAACTTTGAGGTTTGTGAAATGAGGATTCTGCGGAATTGATATGCTAATCATAAAGTGCAACGTGATAATTATATTAGGAAGGAAGATATTAAGTAAAACTACTGAGTTCAAGGCACGTGTAGAAAATCTGCAGGTTGTCAAAAAGGATCTTATCTGCAGAGTTGCCTAAAACTAGAATAAGTGAGCAGTAAATGAGATACCAAGAATGGTGGGTGGACCTTAAGAGTGATATAGCGAATACTTCAAGCAGTGGTATCACAAGTCATCGCCGATGAAGGCGAGTGATACCTTCCTAGAATCGTGGATCCTAGTGGAGAAATACGTATCCCTGCGATTTTTTTTAAATCATATTTTCGGACTTAGAGGTCGTCAACCACATGGCTTACACAGTAGGGGGATTGGTTTTTCCAAATGACCTAGAGGAGTGGTCTACAAATTATTTATATGTCGAGAAAACTCCAAAAACACCAGGGTTTTGGTTTTTGGATGAATTTTAATGCTTGCACAAAATTGATGAAGTCAAAATTTCGAGTTTCGGTGAATTTCCCCATTGCGAACTCTACCAAACCAATTTTTTGTGCTTTTATCCCTACCTGACATTGCTTTTCGACAATTCTATATCCATTTGAGGTGTAAAACTAAATTTGGGACTATACAAGAAGAAATAATAGCTTTTGTGTAGTGGCAAAATTTGCCCACGGTTGAAGATTGGGTGTTTTCATAGCTTTACACAATCTAAAAACACACTTTTTTCGTTTGAAAAAGTCAGGAATGGCGTCAAATACGTCGAAAACTATATTTCTAGTTGATATACCAATTTCTTTCACGTACTCAATCGACTTGGTAGAGTCTATATACGTCTACGTATATTTCGTACTCATTTTGAAAATTTACAGTATATTTCACTGAATTCGCAAGGAAAAACGTTTAATTTCGTGAATGTCGAAGCCCAAAAAGTCAGAATCGTCATTGATAGATTGTAGACGATTGGAGCGGAAAGCGAACAGAATTTGTATCTGAGCAAATGGCTGCTCGAAATCAGGGATAAATAGTTGATGGTAATTATTACTTCTCTCCGATGGAATATTTGGGCGCCAAATGGAACAGAACGATTATTACAGGTCTGCGAAAAAAGAAAATGTTGAACGATCATTATCTTCTCCTTCTGTACCGATATCTGAAGATGCAGGCATTGAACAAAATTTCAATGAAATATGTGAATCCGCCCTGATGTCAGATGAAAATTCTGACTTTTTGGGCTTCGACATTGACGATATTTAGTGAAAACGTTTTTCCTCGCGAATGCAGTGAGAATTACTATCAATTTTCAAAATGAGTGCGTACATTTCGATGTAGAAGTTAGTTTGAGTGGGTGAAGTAAAACCTCTACACCTAGGCCTCTAGTGGGCCTGTTGTGCGTACCCACACTAATTTAGATTATCTAAATCCTTTGGTTCCCTATCAATTCGCCGAGGATCGTTTCGCCGCCGAACATTTCGCCGCGTTATCATTTAGCATCGCGATCATTTCGCCGTTAGGCCAACTCACCTCCCAATCTTTTCGCCGTGCAACATTTTGCCGCTGGAACTTTTCGCTGCCAAACATATAACCACATACACTGAGGAAATGTCTGCGGCCTAATGAATCTACGGCCAAACGATGCCGCGGCTAAACGTTCCCGGCGGCAATATGATCGGAGGCGAAATGATCAGCGGCGAAATGCTCGGCGGCGAAACATACGCGGCGAAATGATGGGTCACCAAATCCTTTTGGTTCGATTTAGGTAATCCAATATGTTGTTGGGCGGAAGACTCCAAATTATGGAAATTTTTACTTTAATTTTCGATCACATAGGCAAGTAACAGAAGGTCACAGGTTGAGAATTTTTATTTTGAATTTTTTCGTCATTGTAATGACGCTCAGATTGAACTCAACTAGAACAGTTGTGCTCTTGAACATATTAGAAGCATCAACATTTCGGCATCCAGTGCCAATCATCAAAATTTCTCAAAAACAACTCCAAATTATGTTGTATGGGAGTATGTAAGCGCCTAGGCTTGTCGCCCTTGCTGAGATGTAAGCTGGGCATTTGCACAAGAAATGTTCGGCTGTTTCTATGTCGGCACATTTCGGACATTTATCATTTACTGCTCGGCCGATGGAGTGCATGTGCTTGTTTAAAGGGGAGTGGCCGGTTAGTACCCCTGTTATTCTTCTAATATTCCTTGTACTAAGTGATAGGAAGTATCTTGAGTTTTTTACACTGATCGCAATTCAATTCTTGCATTGACGTGCAAGGTTTGTTTTACTCCACTGGTCTTTAAACTTGTTATCCCTCCAAGTGACAATAAGCCTTTTTATAGAACGAAGGTGGTGCTTTGAGTACAGGCTCAGGGCCGATAAACTGTTTTTCAGCACCACTTCTTGCCAGCTTGTCCGCCGTTTCATTGCCTTGCACGTTACTGTGTCCGGGGTCCCAAATCTAGGTGACTGGGTTGGTGCTAGCTATAAGTTGTAGTCTATCCCTACATTCTAGCACAATTGCTGATTGTCTTTTGTAGGCGTTAAAGCGCTGAGACTATCTGAGTAAATTAGAGATAAGCGGGTTGCCTGAAACTTCGAAAAACCCGACCCGAACCCGAACCCGAATGGTTTTTTTTTCGGGTTCATGGGTTTCGGGCTTCGAAAATTTTAATCGGGTCGGGTAGAGTCCGGGCCGGGTTTGGAAACAGTTCGGGTTTCGGGTTTCGAAAAATTTTATTGGGTCGGGTTCGATCCGGGTCGGGTTGTTGTATCATTTTATTCGGGTCCCGATCCTTTATTGACTTTTCATATTTTACAAAACTCGTTTAAATTTTATCATCTTACATTACACGAATTTTGTTTTAGTCTAAGGTCCGTGAAGAATGCAGACGTCGGGCCTTGAAATATTTTTTGTTTCGAAGTAATTTGGGTTGTGAGTTTCGAAAAACTTGAGTGTCTGGTTCGGTCCGTGTCGAGTTTTGAAACAGTTCGGGCTTCGGGTTTCGAAAATTTTAATCGAGTCGGGTTCGGTCCGGGTCGGGTTTCGAAAAATGGTTGACCCGCTCATCTCTAGAGTAAATTATCATTGGTTGGTAGTGAATGTTCTTGGCAAGCACTTCTTTGCTGTATATCGAGATTCCAAAGGTTTCTGCTTGGAAGATTGTCGCTCTTGATCCCAGCGAGTATGATTTAGTTGTGTTGGTGTGCTGGCAAAAAATGCCGGCTCCAGTTCTGTTGCTAAATTTCGAGCCGCCTGAGTACCAGGTTAGGCAGTTACTATTTGTAGCCCCTGTGTTGTTTGCTCATTCTTCTCGGGTAGGGACTATCAATTTAAATGATTTGTCAAATCGGAAAGTAGGCTTAATTTTATCGTGTGATATTTCGAAGCTTGGTGTTTCTGAAGACATAATCCGCCGATGTAGAAAGTTATCGCTGTACTGAAACCTTCAAAAAATCCGATTGACCCCGGTAGCTACCGACCTATAAGCCTTTTGAGATCCTTGTGCAAAATTGTGGAAATGGTGCTACTTAAATCGATAGATGCACACATCGAGTTGCGTAATATTATTTCAGACTACCAGTTTGGAAGAGGACCGAAAGATGCCATCAGAGTAGATGGGAAGCGCTGACCACCTGCAGACAATCGAAAGAATTTTTGAAGCGAAGAAGATCGACTGGAATGTTGCCATTGGACATCAAAAATGCACAAGATCTGGCATAATAGGTCCTATTACACAAATTGTTTCTACCCGGAGGGCAGGTGTTTTTCTGTTCACAGCTTTGATTGCATGATCTGTTGCTACGCAAGCTTCATTGTTTTAGGATTATGGGTGTTGCAAGCTTCATTGTTTTAGGATTATGGGTGTTGCTCTGGATCTGATCCGAAGTTACCTGAGCGGTAGAAGACAGTACACCGAGTGTAATGGGGTATGCAGTCCTATGGCTGACGTCACAATTGGTATTCCTCAAGGTGCTGTTCTGTCACCCTTGCTGTTCATAATTTTCATTAATGACTTCTTCGATCTCCCTGTGAAGTCCTCTTCTTTTCGCTTTGTTTGTTTCTTCAGCCTCTGCCTCTGAGAATATTGTTGATCTTGGCGTTGACATAGGTGTGGTCGCTGAATACTTCCGAGTTAACTTGAGCTCAACTTGAGTAAGACTAAGCTGATTCACTTTCGGAAGCCCTCGTCAAAATTGATGGGTTGCTGCCACTGTCAGTCAAAGGAGTATTAATACTTTTTCATCTACTAAATGCTTAGGCTTGACGTTTGACGAATTTTTTACCTAGGATAAGCAAGTTTCAACTGTTGGCTCATTCATCTCCGGACGGATTGGTGCTATTAGAAGATTGCGTTTTCTCCCGAGAAAAATTCTTAGACTAATCTACTTCTCGACAGTTCATTGTGATTTGACTTACTGTGTTGGAGTATGGGGTTTAGCGAGGAAGTCTCTGATTGATGATGTTCAAGTTTTGCACAAGAGAGCTCTTAAGGCAGCACATAAATTACCAGAGCGATTTTTTACTGTACTACATTTTAGGGTTGAGTTTCCAAATATGCTGACCATACCTCAGATGTATGAGCTTGCCGTATGTAAATTCGTTTATACAAGTCTATTCAACTTGAAGCACCACTCTATCGAGTTTCCTAATAACATCAACCCGTATAACACCAGATATTCGTATCTTCTTAAAAAGCCCGTCATTCACTCGAACTATGGTAAGAGGTGCTTATTGTTCTCAGGTGCTGCTCTGTTTAACTCGCTAACAGCACCAATCAGAAATTCGCGTAACTTGCACCAATTTTGTCATTCTTTAAAGGTTCACCTGATTAAGTTAATTCGTGAAAACTGAAATTAGATTATTCTTGATTTTGACTGTTGCTGATTTTTTACTTGAATCTTTGATCTCATTAAATTTCGCCATCGCTCTTGATTGAATTATTTTGAATTTGTGATTGAAATTTGAATTCAATTTTACTAATGCCTTTTTGCCTTTGAATGATTTAACTGTAGTTTATGTTCCAACCTTATCTTGTGTGGTGGTACGAACAGCTGGTACCACCAACAGGTGGAGCTACATAGATCTTTGTACATCGGTCCGTTTTGATGGAAATAAACTAAAACTAAAAAACTAAAAAACTGATTGCATGACCGTAAGATTCTCAGTTCCGGCTGGACGCCCTCATGGTAGTGTGCTCAGCACCGTTCTTTATAACATATATACATCTGACATGCCGATCCCAACTGACACTGATTTGGCCCAGTTTGTTGACGGCACCGGGATCTTGTGCAATGGGAAGAAACCAAGTAGGATTATTCGGATTTTCGAGCAGTCATTTAAGGCGGTATCGAAATTTGATTTTAAGTGGAAAATTCAGATAAATGACCAAAAGTCTATAGCGGTGTTGTTCTCGAAGAGACGCGCTAAGGGACTTGCTGATCAATAGAAAGTCAAAACTAAGCCTCTGGAATAAACTTATGGTTTTCAAGAGCTCGTTCCGCTCGGTGCTGACAATCACTTGAAAGGACTCAAATATTAGGCCCTGTGTCAATTACACATGTCTCTTATTGGGTAGTTAGATAGGGTAGCGCCTGATTGCATATGAGCGGAGTGTGGTAGTCCGTGTCATGTGCCAGGCGTGCAACTGTCTAACTATCAAGTGCTGTTTTTACGTCCACGTCGTAGTCCCCGGGACCTCATTTCTTTTCGGAGTTTTGTGCTAAACTTAAGAGTGCTACCTGATGACTTGCCCACGGGTCAGAGGGGAATCGAATTAGTGGGTTGTGCGTGTGGCTAGCCACCATACCACACTCAAAAAAAGCAATATGGTTATGAATTCAACAACAGAGCCTCGGATTGGATAGGATAAACGGCAACGACTTAGGCAACGGAAAAAGGACAACAATTTACAATTAGGAATATGGAATGTTATATCTCTGTTACGGCCAGGAGGGTTGAGATCACTCATTAGTGCGCTAAGGGCGACTAGACTTGACATTACAGCAGTACAGGAAACTAGATGGCCTGGGAAGGATTCTATGATCAGTAGAAACTTTACGTTTTATTACAGCGGCAAGAGCAACGACAGCCCAAGAGGATACGGAACAGGCTTCATGGTCTTCGTTAGAGCCAGAAACGCGGTGATTGGTTTCACTCCTGTCAACGGAGGAAAAAGATAATGAAGCGAAGGAGCTATTTTACGAGAAACTGGTGAAAGTGTATGATGGAGCACCGAATCGAGACATCAAAATCATACTTGGGGATTTGAATGCCAAGATAGGTCGCGAAGTCTACTACCGTCCCACTATTGGTAAATATAGCCTCCACGAAAAGACAAGCGAAAATGGAACGTTGGCAATTGATTTCGCAGCGTCAAGGAACATGGTTGTCTGCAGTACCTATTTCGAACATAAAGACATCCACAAAGCGACATGGGTATCACTTGATGGACGAACCAAAAACCAGATTGACCACGTGTTCATAGATGGGCGTCACTGTTCAAATGTTTTGGATGTCAAAAGTTGTAGGGGACCGAACATCGATTCAGATCACTACTTGGTAAAGGTGGTTGTTAGGGCTCGAGTTTCGATTTCACACAATCGACAGCCGGCATTGGAAAAGTGAAACGTCGAGAAACTGCAGGACGAAAATATTAAACGACAATATGTGGATAGTTTGGAGAAGAAAATTATTGACGGAATGGAAAGCGAACAACGAAACGTAGACGATGCATGGAATCAAATTAGACGAAACGTAGAGCCGCAGCAGAGACGATAGGAACGAGAACGGGAAAGAAAAGAAATGACTGGTTCGATGACGAATGCAGAAAAGCACTGGATGACAAAAATGCGGCTCGAGCGAGATATCTAAATAGATGCACTCGAGCTGGCATGGCAGAGTACCGTTCGAAGAGAAATTTCGAGAAAAAACTATTCCGAAGAAAAAAGCGACAACATGACAAGGAAGCTTTAATCGAAATTGAAAGGTTTGGTAATCGAAAAGAGACGCGGAATTTTTACCGAAAAGTAAACGAATCGAGGAAAGGTTACAGTCAACACCCTTTATTGTGCAAGGACAAGGATGGGTTGGTCTTAGCAGATGAGGAAAGATGCATCAGACGATGGGCGGAGTACTTTAAGGAACTGCTGAACCCGAACAGACCACCGAACCGAAACGACACCAACAACAACTTACCATTTCAGACCGCGCAGCCACATATTGCAGAACAAACGCTACAGGAAGTGGAGCATGAAATTTTAAAGCTCAAAAATTTCAAAGCCCCAGGAACCGACAACATACCTGGAGAACTTTTCAAGCACGGTGGTAACGCATTATGTATGGAGATGCACGAGCTCATCAAGCGCATCTGGAATGTCGAGGAGTTGCCGGGAGAGTGGAAGACTAGCATCATCTGCCCTTTGTACAAGAAAGGCGACAAATTGGAGTGTGGCAACTATCGCGGAATTTCGCTTTTGAATATCGCCTACAAGATATTTGCGAATATTCTATACAAACGCCTTCTTCCATACATGGAATCTACTGTTGGTGAATATCAAGGTGGTTTTCGTGTAGGTCGTTCAACAACGGACCAGCTGTTTAGCATTAGACAGATCTTGGAGAAGTGTAAGGAGTACAACGTGGAAATACACCATTTGTTCGTAGACTTCAAAGCAGCATACGACAGTGTCAACAGGAGGAAGTTATGGAGAGTGATGGAGGAATTAGGGGTTCCCAAAAAACTAATCTCGCTAACAAAGTTGACAATGGATGGAGCTAACAGCCGAGTAAGAATCCGAAGCAAATTGTCAGACGCTTTCGACATTGAGGAAGGACTACGTCAAGGTGATCCGCTCGCGACGCTGCTTTTTAATTTGACCCTTGAAGCAGCAGTGAGAACCATGGACATCGACACCAGCAGCACCATTTTCACCAAATCCAGTCAATTGCTGGGCTTCGCTGATGACTTGGATATCTTTGGCCGAAACATGGAAGCTGTTAAAGAAAAGTTCACGGCTTTGGACAGAAAAGGTACCGACCTCGGGTTAAAGGTTAATGGCACAAAGACCGAATACATGATTGTCTCCCCATCGAATCGACAACACGACCAAAGCGTAACAATTGACATACACACATTTAAGGTGGTAGACAAGTTCGTATATCTTGGATCTCTGCTTAATTCTGACAACGTAATCATGGACGAAATCAACAGACGGATAACTCTTGGCAACCGGAGTTATTACCGTCTGATAAAAATTTTAAAGTCCAAATCAGTAAGCAGAAACTCTAAATGCGCACTGTACAAATCTGTGATAAGACCAATAGTTACGTATGGGTCGGAGTCGTGGTGCATGACTCAGAAAAACGAACAATCGCTGCTCACGTTCGAAAGAATGGTACTGCGGACAATTTTCGGACCAGTATATGACGAAAATATGAACAGATGGAGCAGACGATTTAATCATGAGCTTATGCAGCTTTATGGAGAGCCGGACATAGTTAGAACAACAAAAATTAACAGACTACGATGGCTTGGTCATGTGCAGCGTATGGACGACAATCGTATCCCGAAGAAACTTTTTATCACCAAACCGGAAGGCAAAAGAAGTGCAGGCAGACCAAAATCCAGATGGTGCGATGCAGCTTTTGCCAACCTGAACCTGAACTGCGGGAGTAACCAGCTGGAAGACGTTAGCTGAGGATAGGTCCGGTTGGAGAAGCATGTTGGAGAAGGCCAAGACCCTTAATGGGTTGTAGGGCCGGTTAAGTAAGTAAGTAAGCTTATATAAGAAACATCGTGTATCAAACGCTCAATTTTGTTTTAATCAAAACAAGTTGAATTAGCAATAGAAATTAGGATTAGTCTATGACTGTTTTCAATGACGAAATAAATCTGCAGACAGAGAAACAGACGGATAACAATTTATCTTAAAGCAAGCAAAGAATATTGTGTTCTACATAAGAAATCATAACGAATGACTTTCACTTACCTTTTTCCCTCTTAAAGTAATGTCATCTCTATCCGAAATTTCAGTTGTAATTGCAAATTCACGGAACAAGGCTCTGGTTATAATATTCAAATTATAATTTCGGTTATAACGATCTCTGTTCGTGAAAAATGTGCAATTCAAATTTCCACGATCATGGAAAACAGCACCACCGCCACTGTTGCGACGAGCTAATTCAACTCCTTTGTTAACCAAATTGGAGACATTCGCTTCCATAAAGGGATTCTGATGTCTGCCAACGACAACACACGGGTCATTAGCCCACAACATCAAAATATGATGATTTGTTAAATCGAAATTCCTATAAATCCAATCTTCCAACGCCAAATTGGTGAACACATCGTAAGATTGTGATATGAAAACGGATTTATTAATTTCGTTCTGACCACCAGCTGATGATCGTTTTAACTTGTTGTTTTTATCGACACCGCTATTCGAATAATTAGCCACTTGTAGCATACCAATGGTTTTGTTCGCATTCGCAATTCGTAGAATTGCTAAGCGAGTCATGGTTGAACTTTTTATTATGGTGGCCATGTTTTTTGATGATGTATCTCTTCTTGACGTTTATCCTCTCGTGCAATCAGTTGCTGGTGTAAGTTATTTATGTAATTTTTTTTTCGTTTCGTTTTAATTTTTCTTTTATTGATTTATAAAAATTTATCACTTTATTCGATGTACAGGCACTGCGGTTGCATTCACTATTTTAATTATTTACTAATTTGATAATTAATTGTTCGACAAATTATAAGAAATCACTTAAGGTTACACTATTTTCGTTTGCGAAAGTCTAAAATGAGGCAGATTTGCTACAGTCTTTAAAAAAAACCCAATCTATTACACTTTTTGTATGTTGACTAGACCGAACTGTTTCGCCGAATTTAACAGACCTTAGCGTTCGAATCAGCTGATGACATTGAAATTAGATATTCGTGTAATTTCTCAGTTTGATGTAACCACTTGAATGTTTGATGAAGGCAACTTATTCGGTATCTTAGACCTACGCAGTCTTTGCTACAGTTCTTTGGCATTCCTCTTGTGAATCCAATCTTATAGAAAAAAATAACTTGTATCTCTGACACCACACAAAATAAAAGAATTATTTTATTTTCTTGATGAAAAATGCTTCGGTTCCGTTTCTGAGCGATCAAAGTATTGCTACTAAAGAATCCGGAGAACAGACGAATGAATTTATATTACGCGATGAGGGGAAACCTTTATTCGTAATGTATATAAAACATTGAGTGAGAAGCAGAGAAAACATTTATTCGAGTTTTTCTTTCGAGGTTTCGAGGAAGAGAGTAATTCAAAAGGAATAGAAAATGAGAGTTCGAGAGTTTTTATGAATGCCATAGTACTGGAAATCGGTTTCAATTCGATTTTGAGGGATTTTTGTTGTGCAAAGAATTCTTATTCAGCGTTTTTACGATATTTGGCGAAAAATTTATTATTTTTTGGATTAAAAGAACAAAATTTGGGAATGGTCAAAGCTCAACTCACTTTTACATATTTGCCGGGTAAATGCGTCATTACCTCGTCGCAAGCGGCTTTTCGCCCCGTGGGATTATATTTTACATTTTTCGTCCCTAGTAGGCAGCATGAAATAGTTATTTACGTAACTAGGAGTACAATATTTTTCATTCCGTGGATCCCGAAAACCACTTTTCTGTTTTAAAATAGGAATGAAATAGTTGTTTGTGTACCTGTTTTGGACGATTGATATCAGGCAAAGGGACGAAATAAAAAAAAACTTACAAAAATGCCCTCATTTTCGGCCCCGTCACATGTAAAACGCAACACGGCAATGAATTTTCGTCCTACTCCCTTGTTGCGTATATAACTATTACCGAGCATCAGCATGTAAAATACTGCACGTAAGTGCTTCCAATTTTTTTTGACTCGTAGGAAGTTAGCTGCATGAGCCGTAATGCAAACGACCAATTCGGAAGCACATTCGTAATGTACTATTTTTGCAAAACAAAATTGTGATCGTCGACCAGGGGCGTGACAGTCTTTTGTTTCGATCTTTGCAAGTAGTATTCAACGTTAAGTTAGCTGCAGTTGCAGCCGAAACTAACTTCATTGCAAACAAAATCAGCTGATTGGACCCGTACGAAGTACGAAAGGTCCTATACGTTTACTACAAACAATTTTATTGTAACATGGGGTAGATCGAGGTGGGAGGGGGGGGGGATGCGTCTATTATCGTCTAGAGATGACGAATCAGCAATAAAAAAATGTCCGTCCGTCTGTCCGTCTCCACTTTTTTTTCCAAACGGCTGAACCGATCAGCCCAAACTTTTTTTTCCCTGAAAGGTACATGTCTCCCATGATTCAAGTTCGAAGATGAGCAAAATCGATCAGGTGGTTCCGGAGATATGGTCGAGGAAGTGACCAAAAACATGGTTTTTCGAAGGTCGGTGAAGCTTTTTCGCAAATATCTCAGCAAGTATAGCACGGAAATTCCTCATTTTGGTGTCAAATGAAAGCATTTGATGTCACAAAAC
>CM055403.1:59978201-59990201 GCA_029228625.1 Pseudolycoriella hygida | reverse complement strand
TCCAACTAACAGGTTATAGGCCCAGGTATGACAGTTGGAATTTTTTACGCTGTCTAAATCTATTCAAAGAATCAAAAGAATATAAAAAGCAGTGGGCCTACCAATTACAGTCTCTCGAAGAGCATGAGGAAATTATAATCGATCATCTTGACGATGTAGCTTCAAGACGACGCAAAACCGATTTCAGAGAAGATAGAGATGATAACTGCCTGTAAAATGCTTCGATTCAAGGAGGATGTTAGTAGATACAATCGAAGTAATCCGATTTTGTTGTGCGAAATCGTAGTGCACAGTTTGTTAATCAATAGTTTTTCTTCTATAAATATGGCCAAAAATGTTCGCCTCAATTTTCTCCATAACATAGCGAAACATTTTTTTAGGGGTACAGGACAGGCCTTAGGAGAAGCCTCGGAACTCATCTCTACCACAGCCTTCCACCGAGCCTTCTCTTAACCCCCTCACATATCTGTCTATGTTATTCATGAAATATCGCGTGCGGCCCAAGTTAAGCCTGCTGTCCGAACCAATGAACAGATTTCCACAAAAAACTTCTCATTCGTTTTCCTAAATTTTCTGCACGATACGCAAGTTATCCGATACAGTTGCTGAAAAATCAAATCCTACTGCAAATTTTCACTAAAAGCTACCAAAAGATTTTATTGTGAATAACTCATCACTACTATCGCGAAGATAATCGAAAGAGTATGTACGCAGTAATCATGAAATGAATTAAAGTTCGAACTAGACTTTCACCAGTTGCAAACATACTCTGTCCGAGCCACCGAGTCACCAAAAAGTTCTCCCACATGAGTATTTTTGAAAACAAATATCCGCTCCGACGACAGGTGCAAAATGCGTCCTTTTTTTTCAACAACAAAGCAGTTCCGAAGCATTGCATTATACTTTCAAACCATTTTTGATGCAATGCAGTACATTGTTTTGTATTCTCTAAAATATTTTCGTAAATTGATACTCGGAATAAAAGTTGGTTTTCTCTGTGTAATCTGTTCGCTAAACGTTCTGAATATTAAAAACATAAACAAATTCTGAAAAAGATAAAATATTTGTCTTCTTTTTCGTTTTATTCCGTACCACATGCGCACACAGCAGAATCCTCAAATCTGTAGAATGCAGCTTCATACAAAAAAGAATAATCAACAGGTAAATACCTGTTAGAGTAATACATGGAACGAACGTTATACGCGAGCATTCATACAAACGTATGGAACTGTATGTAGGTGCAGTACAAAACTACCGTAACAGGTATAAAGGTGAACATTACCTACATTTTCGTATTGAACGTGTTGATGTTCATACGAATAGAATGTGAGTAATCGTCCCGACATAAAAGGAAAATATATAGTCACCATGTGTATAAGTCGTTTAATTACAACATTGAAAATTTGTATTTTAAGGAATGTAGTCATTTAAACTAGAGTAACAATTATGTAACTTTCGGTGTCACACATTGCATAGAGTGCAAAACTATTTCGGAAAGCTACTCAAGCCTGTCAATGGAATGGCATGACTTCGTAAATTATTTCCAGATTTATTACGACTGCAGTTAAATATAGTTGGATTAAATGTGTAGCCAAAGCTTATCACATTCGTGCTAAAAAAAACAAAAGCAACAACAATAACAATAATCAATTTTGATTGAAAAACATAGCTATTCTTGTTGTTCAATTGAAATAATCTGATCATTTTATGTCGTTGGGCTTATCTCACTTGAAGTGTATAGTAGATGCCTTTTAGTTAATTCGTTGATAAACAAAATCACCTGAAACTGTTACGCAAACATTCACAAACTGAATGAATACACAAAATGCCAATCAGGCAGGAGTGTCACATACCTCACATTATTTAAAATCTAAACAAATGATATCTTAACACTGATGTAAGCGACTAGAAAGTTGGAAAGATATAAATGAAATGAAAAGCGAATCGATTTTTGAAGGCTATTCAATCATATTTGTCTGAAGGGTATGAAAGTTCCCTGTCAGTATCTCCAGTATTCATTCCACGGGGAACTACAGGCTTCCAAAAAGGGAAGTCGAACATAAAAAATTGTAAATTAGGGTGGGTCGAATTTGAAATTTTATTTTTTTTCGAAACTCCTGACCCCACAAATGCTGTATAATGTTCCCACAAATGTTTTGTAGAAGAACTTTTTTTTTTTAAACTCGATCTTTTGGAAAACTTCAGCTTCAAAGTGACAACTGTCAAAGTGACAGATGTCAAAGTGACACTCTGACATCTGTCACTCTGGCATTTGTTTTGTCAAAAAAATTACTCTACTGCTTCTTTCTTAAACCATTTCAATGGTTTTTAAGTAGCGGTAGTTAATTTATGGGAATGCTCTGTCTGTGACAGTGACAGTTGTCACTTTGACAGCTGTCACATCATTTATTGGAAAAAAATAGCTTCTTCCCCGGAACCTGAGCATTCAATATCCTTTTTGGCAGCCTGTCACAGTGACAGTGTCACTACTAAACGTGCACGTACCATTACAGACGACTAACCCTTTTTTCCTCTTCCACTTACGCAATCCCAAAATTTTCCTTGATGTCGTCGTTCCTGATATGATTGTCGCACTGTTCCCTCTGATTCACCTCACCTAAGAACCCTTCTATAAGTAACCTCCAGGTCATGCACAAGGTAGCCGCAGTTCACCCAACTTTCACTACAATAAAAAATTGTTGGCGCGAAGATTGAGCTGTGAATAGTCAACTTTGTGTGGCTTGTTAATTCCTTTTTCCTTAACTCCTGAGAAAATGCATCCTAAATATTTAAACTCCGAAACATCCAACTGCTCCCCATTTACACTACAAGGTATCTCTTTCCGAGATTCGCCCACAACCAACATGCACAACCTTCGTTTTGCTTACACTTATCTTCATCTCGTATTCCTCACAGAGTCATGTCATCCACATAGGCCAAGATTCTCATGATTACTTCCCCCACCTACACTTTGCCCTGCAAATTGGCCATGGTCCATTGGTCCATGAAAATTATGAACAGAAGAGGAGAGAGACAAGAACCCTGACGAACGCCCTCATTAATCTCGAAAGCCTCACTAATTTCACCATCTATTCTTACTGCAGCCCTGCTCCCTGAATAAATGCTTTTCATAACACCCAATAGAGTTCCAGCAATTCCGTACTCGACAAGCACCTCGAACAGCCTTTGTCTCGGCACCCTATCAAATGCCTTTTCTAAGTCGATGATTCGCAAATATAGATCAACATTACTCTCAAAGATCTTTTCTCTCAGAGGTCTCAAACTAGTGCGACAAAATTTTTTTAACGCTCTAGTGCGATATACTTTTTCGCAATAGTGCGTCAAAGTTGCTGTAGTAGTGTGATAAAAATTTTGTGCGTGAAAGATGTTTTTACTCACTAGTGCGAAAAAACAATTGAAATTTCGACAAATTTTCACAATTTCGTTTGCTCCACTGAGCATATGCGGAATAGTTGAATAATTAAGGAATTTCGAATTAAGTTATTTTCCAAGCGGAAGTTTGTGTAATGACGATTGATGCTCAAGAAGAGCTTCCATCAAGAGTACATGGGAAAATTCTTAAATGCTCGGATAGGTACTTACGTCTACTCTAACAACGTCTAAGCTGGTGAGTCTATATAAGCAGCTTCTGAATCGGTTAGGACCAGACCGGATTGAGGGATTGGGTGATCACCGGACACTGTAGACTGAACGAGCACATGGCGAGAATGAAGCTCGAAGACTGTGCTTGAGGATTACCACAGGGGTGGTCGCCAACGGTCTTAGCTTACCCGTTGGTCAACTGGTGGGTGGCGACACCATGGTTTCCTGAGCTGGTCCAGCGGTACCTGGAATGACTGCGTACATTCCTACCGAAGTGGTCTGGTTAAGAGCCTTACCGCGAAAGCCCTCACCGAGGGTAAATTCGTTACCGCGGGGCTGGAGGCCCCCGGGTGTAATGTGCCATACGAGAGTGCCGCATTCGGCCTCAGCACTTGGTTGAGGTGCCTAGTGGCTGTGGTATATAGTGAACTGCGTCAGAACAGTTTGCGCTTGGAAGTGGGTGACTGCACCCCGAGTCCTTCCTGGACAACCAGGTTGGCGAAAATACAGTATAAAGATGATAGTATTTCGGGCCCTGGTCGCGGAGGGTTACGCAAACCTGCCCTATATGAGTCACTTCGGCGACTCGCGAAAATTGGGCGTATCTCAATTCCATGCCCATGGGAGACGTGCGGTTAAAGCAATGCTAATTACGCATACGCACGCTAATCTGCAATTTCTTCGATGTGCTTGAGAATTTGCAGAAGAGACGGGCCTTCCAAAGGGTCATTTTCAGTCAAGTGTTTTCTCAGAAACGAAATTATTCGAACTCTGAAATTCCAGGAAATTAAATGACATTCAGTAAAAGTTTCTATTTATTTTGCGACAGAGCGGATCTGATCCGTGGAACTGTTTTTAAATAATGATCAACAACTAATTTCGTCAAACATTAGATTGTATGGAAATTGAAATTTCGATAATATTTTCCTCACTACAAATAAATTATGGAAAGGGAGGAAACTACAAATAAATTTTGAAATTTATATAAAATGGTTCGACTGCAACTAGATATCCCATAGACTGAAAGTCAAAAGAACATCTTAAAAAGTCGAAGAACAAAAAATGTTTACAAGTGTATATGTTGTTGTTGAATTATAAATTCAAATACACAAAATACAAACCTGTTGTCCTCAGAATCAGATCTTCGTTAAAAGATTCATTGAGTAAATACATGCAGCACATTTGATCAAAATTCAATTTAACGCTTCTTCCGATATTAGTTTAAATATCAAAACCATAAAACGAAATAACAAGATACGAAAATATCATAAATTAATGAAAAATCTCCTCTCGATCAACATATAAATGTTTTAATGTGATATCTACAGACACGTTACGATTTCGTATTTATATTCTATGTATCTAACTATGCAGGGGTGTAACAGGGGTAACCATTTTGTTTTTTCTTTCACATTTCCTTCGATAAGGATTATTGCAAGAACATTATGCAAGGGACCCGTACGAATCAGAATAGATGTGGCAAAGAGAACAGATGTTACAAAAAGACTCGAACAAAATCTAAATAAATATTGCCTTATAAAATGGATCGTAATAAACGGCCGATTTAAAATTACAAAAGGAGAAATAAAACATTCAAAAAGGCAGATAAAATTTCGTAAAAGTAAAATACATTTTGATATCTGCGTTTTTGAATTAAATATCTGCAATTTTTAATCTTTTATCTGCATTTTTTATCTCAACGTTTATTATAATTCTTATGAAATTAGGTCGATATTAAATTGTATTGGAAGTTGCCATTAGAGGTGAGCGGGTTGCCCGAAATTCGAAAAAAACCCGCCCGAACCCGACCCGAACCCGAACTACTTTTCACGGGTTTGGGTTTCGGGCTTTCGGGTTTAGAAAATCCCGGTCGTCGGGCTTCGGGTTTTTAAATTTTCGGTCGGGCGGGTTTCAGGCGTACCTTTTATCGGGTTTACGATTCGGGTTTGATAATATTGGTACAAAAAGATATTTTGAAAATATCCAAATTACATCGACTAACTAACAATGGTATTGCAATGTACCAGTTATCAGTGTCATTGTTGTAAGTATACTTTGGTAATGATTTCAGATAAAAGAACATTACTCGTTTGTGAGCCGTATGATGAGCAAGTTTATTTTAAACATTTTAAGCGTTATTTTGTCTAAAAGGTGTAATTAAAGTCAAATCTCCCAATTCAATTTAGCCTAAAATTTCATTGAGTTCAATTTTGTAACACAAGCGATAAAAATTGGAACACTGCAAATTAGTCAATATCAATTTTGTCAACCTTCCTTTTTTCATACTATAAATATAATATAAAAAGTTTAACTTTATGTCATACTTATATTTGATAACTTTAAAGTCAAACTTTATGTCACTGTTTTGATATACGCGCTTACTCAGTTATGTGTTGTCTTTGGTGCATTGTATTTATGTTCATAATACAAAACGTAGTGTGGAATAAATGGGAATAAATGGAATAAATGGGAATAAATGGAATAAATATTGGAATAAATGGTAATTTTTTCAAATTCGTCAAAACCTCAAATAGACTTGATTTTGATGGCAACGCACAAAACAAACCATAGAAATATGTCAAAAATTGAAAAAACATTCTTTTGAAAACTTAAAAGAATTTTTGTTGAAAAATGGAATAAATAAATTTATTCCATTTATTCCCAAAAAAATAAAATTTAATCTCAAGATGGTTTAAATGCTTTATAATTTGTGCAAACCTTTTTTTGAACTTATTTGTCTAACTTGTGGTGTGTTTGGTTCAGATATTTCGCAGAAACAACAAAAAAAATTTTGGGAATAAATGGAATAAATAGAATAAAAGAATAAATGGAATAAATGAAGTGCGCCACCCCTCGAATATACCTGAAACATATTCTCGTCGAATTCTGTAGTACGAGATGAATTCACGCCCAGGAAATTATCGCCCGGGAATTAACGCCCGGACAAATGTAACAACAATCAAATGTAACAAGAATCAAAGCAGTAAAGGACGAATTAGAGCACGTTCAAAGAATGGCTTTAATGGGAATTACAGGAGTGATGAAATCCACTGCTCTTGATGTGTTGCTGTCAGTTCTTTCGATAGACTTGTTTATCGAGCGAGAAGCTGTAATGACATCAATTCGGTTGTGGAACAGCAATTGCTGGCAAGACTCGATTGCGGGTCACGCTAACACCTTGCTGGAGAAATGGAAGGAAATTCCAGGGATCTTGATGGACACAGATCAATGTACTCGACAATATTTGTTCGATAAGAACTTTCGAGTCATGATCCCAAGCAGAGAAGAGTGGGAAAATGGAAGAAAAACTTTAGATCCGAATGACGTGAATATATTCACGGACGGATCGAAGATGAACAATGGGACGGGCACAGAACGGGAGTCTTACTCGCTTGGTAAGTATGCATCGATAACCCAAGCTGAGACCTTCGGGATAATTAAGGCTTGTGTTGAGCTAAATGAGACGGAATATGAGGCAAGAATTGTCAACAGGCATTGTCTGAAGGCATTAAGCTCTAATTGCTTAACTTCTAAACTCGTGATAGAGTGTTCACAAAGAGTGAACGAAGTGGCTAGATTGCATAAAGTTAACTAAGTTTGGATACCTGGTCACAGAGGAGTGGGCGGAAACGAAGAAGCAGATGCTCTAACTCGAGAGCTTTCTTCGGACCGGAGCCAGTCTTTGGACTGCCATACAGGGTGCAGAGGACCATAATCAGAGAGTGTTATTCTAGAAAGCATGATGAGCTATGGACAAATCTCCGAAGCTGTAGGCAGTCGAAGATTTTCTTAAATGGCACATCCAACAAGATTACCAAATATCTCCTAAAGTGCTCCAAAACAGCACTGAGGAAGCTGCACAACATGAAATTAGAGAATTCAACGATCTGCAGGAGATGTAAGCAAGAAGAGGAAACGCCCGAACCCCTATTCACAATGTGCCCATCCTTGGCGTGGCCAAGACTAGAGAGACTTGGAGCTGCCTTACCAAACCAAGAGCAAATTATGAAAACAAACATAAGAGAACTACACGAATTCTCCAAAAAATTTATTGAGAATATGTATGAGGAGACATTTTGAAGAATAAGTCACCTCAAACTTAGAAGTGCTTTAGTAATAGTGAAGTAAATAAAAAATGATTTGGTTGTAAAAGCGACCCACCCATGCGGCCTAATTATGCTTAAGTTTTATTATGCAAATGTATTGTTAACGAATCTAGTCTAATCTAACAACAATTTAAACCGGGTAAATTTGTACAGGGAAAATTTCCTTCCGGGCGATTACTCCCCGGGCGTTAATTCCCGTCATCTTCTGTAGAAAGACATGACCTTCACTTCCGAAAGGATATCAGATTCAGCACACAGGCCATGGAGAAAGAGCGCCTAGGTAATAGTAACAGTACAGGAACAGAAAGCGATCTAACTGCACTCATCGGCATCAAGTCGTCAGCATACAGAAAACTGAATAGCTTGGAAAAAAGAACCTAAGTAAGTAAGTTTTTGAACGATAAATTTTTGTTTTCCGGCAAGGCTTGGGAGGTTGCGTAGATCACTGCGGCGGCAAATGCAAAAATTTATGTAATCGCATTCTACTGAACAATAATGTTATTGAATGTTATTGATTTAGTATTCAAAAATCGGACTTTCTAGGTCAAAAGAAAATAGCTTTTAGTTTCATTCGAAAGCAGAGGCGCCGACTACACCGGGTCAGGCCGGCTCTCGACCCGGATAGCCAAATCTATCCGGGGTGCCGCCCCGGATAGAATTTCCCTGGACATAATATACCGGAGACTAAATAAGCCCAAGAAAAAATGAATAAATGTTCGAACTTTACAAGAAAGTCTGAGATATACATTTCTGCGATTAGCTTTTTTTCTATGTTCGGTATTCTACCTATACTTTCATTGTTTCTTTAGCTACATATAAGAACATGAGATATTCGCGTGTTTTGTTCGGAATATACAAAATATATTAAGTTATTGTTAACATCTCCCCAAACAGTATTAGGGATTGCAATACCGGTATTAAAACCGGTATTAATACCGGAAACTTCCAATACCGAATACCGGTTTTGACCAATAAATACCGGTATTAATACCGGAAAGTTATTATTAAGCCATTAATATAGAAAATTTCAGAAAATCCTTTAGCTCAGCAATTTGTGCGTAGTAAGAAGCGTCATACGGCTGTTAACAAAATTGGTGACAAAACACCATAATTTAACGAATTGACTTGGGGCTTTTCGACCTTTTCGACGGAAAACGTTGTTCTGAGTAAAAAGTTGTTCTGCGGTATGTCTCTAAAACGCGTAGATTATTTTATAAAATTCATTTTGTCATCAAAATAACACCCCATTTTGTCAGCCGCCAGAAACTTGACTGAGGCCATTTGTGACCGCGATAAAAGCAAATTTGTTGACCTACTCGGTGGCTAGAAATATATGTATGGCCACATTTTAGATCAACAGAGTACCTTATAACAAATTAAATTCAAAAATATAGGTCCGCCATTTCATAGTTTTTCATGGGCGGCTGTACGTTTCGATGTTTGGATAAACTTATAAAAAAATCGGTGCATTTTAGAGACATACCGTAGAACAATTTTCTGCTGAGAATAATTTCTAAAAAATATTGTTTGTCAAATATATTCAGCATCCATCAAAACTATTCGGCAGAAGATAAATAACGCGATCACTCTTTGATTTAAAATGTGATCAAAAACGTTGAATGTATGTGCCTAACCCTTATATGCACCTACCGATAGTTTGAGTGAATCTCATCAGACTTTCAGAAAAAAAATAGCCTCGGAGTGAATCCCAAAAAATATTCTTTTTGTCCTTGTTAACACTATAACTGGAAATTTAAAAGGATTTCCAGGGATCTGAACCACCTTCAATATGGACCTGATTCTTATAGGAATTTTCAATTCTATTTTATTGAGACACGCGTCCTACACCTGGCTGAGTGGTAAAAATTACGAAAAGATCGAGTAATGAGTGAAGTCAATTTATAGGTTTTTTGCTCCTCTTTTTAATCAATACGGACTGTTTATCTTTATTAATAAAAATAATACGAGACATTTGTGTGATTGTTTATTCAACTAAACTACCAAAAAAAACTTCGAAAATTAGAGGAATCCACAGAAGCAATGAGTCTGGTATAAAGGATCATCTCTGTATTCGAACGAAAAACAGTCGAAAAATTTTGCTCGCTTCGCTCGCAATCTTCCATTTCAATCAACAATGATTTTATTTTATCAAAAGTGATGACATTACTCAGGACAGTTCTGACATAAATGCGTTTATGTTTGCTTATAAAGAAATGGGGTAGTGGCACTCATTATATTAGTTATATATGTATGTTCTAATAATTTGCACCAATCAGCTCAAATGAAAGTCGGCGTGTCTGGTTATGAGGCGCAAGTGCACTCGTTCGTTTAGAAAAAATAGTTCTCCATTTAGCTCTAACGGTGAACGGAGGAAAAATGGAGGGCTAAACGGAGAAAAAAAATTTCTAAACGGAAGAGCGTACTTATGCCTGTGGTCGGCAAAGAATTTCGCTTGAAATTTCGAAGAATGAATAATGGAATTCTGATACATTTCAATCAAGGTTTCTCAGCTAATTGAAAAAGTCAAGTCTACATGTCTCCAAATTGTCTTAAAATAATGAAAAATGGCATGATTTATACATTTTTCGGTAATATTACGTAATTTAGGTAATATAAAAAAGTCTTTAAATTACCAATATTACCAAGGTTTGGGTAATATTACGTAATTTTACGTAATATTACCGGGTAATATTACCGACCCATCTCTGCTTGTAGCATTTTCTTAAAGATATGTATATACAACACTTTTTGATTTAAAAATAAAATTTGTAAACAAAAAATCGAAAAAATTGGATTTTTATTCGATTTCCCCAGTTCTTGGATCTCGACCCGGATATAAAAAAGAGAAGTCGGCGCCTCTGTTCGAAAGATTGCGATTGCATAGATTATTGCGTTGCCACCGCAGCGGCATGTCAAGGATCTGCGAAGTTTCCTATATAGCCATGGTTTCCAGTATAAAATATAAAATTGGGAAATACAAACTTGACTTCCAAGTTTCATTTCCCAAAGGATCAAACATTTGGCATAAAATCGGAAAATGGAAAGTTTGATATAAAAAAGCGAGGAGTTTTGTTTATGTGGATTTGTAAGAAAAGAAAGAAAATTGTATCCATGTGATAATACGAGGAGGATTACACGGGTTGTCATATCGGATGAATATTTCTATAGAAAAATATGAATGATACATGGAACGCTCCGACTCTCAAAGCCCTGGGTCAAATGAGATTGCTGCGTTAAAAACAATATACCCAACTAACAAAACAAACTGATTGAGCCAATTTCATCAAATGAACAAATCGACTTAAAAAAAAGAACCACAGAAAGTACGCAATTTTCTTATACAAAACCACTACACCCGTTACTATATACCAACCTACATGTAAAACAAAAATTATGCCCGCTAAGATACCTCAAGAATTTCACTAACATTTTTGTAAAAGAAAAAATTAAATTAAAAATCCACTCGCATACAATCACATGCATACCTCTTAGCTTTGCAAGGAGATGAATTTGTGTAATGGAAAGGTGAGCTTAGTCGATTCTTAAACTCCGTCAGCGTTAGTTGTTTTTTGAAGATCGTTCTTCACGCGAATGTTGTTAAAATTTTTTTAAAAAAATAATTTGTTGTTGTTCGCTTGGTAATTTGATTTTACATAAATTTTTCGTAAATGTGATTTGGACTGAAAAATTAACATACAAATAATAATTTAATAACTTGGCATACCATCTAGAGAGCTTCTTTCTGGTTTTGTGATTCTAAAACTTACCGTAGAGTGAAATACATAATTGAAAGAGCCTTTTGCTAAGGAATTTTCTTCTAATAAATAAATCATTACTCAAAATTGACATGACGTAAGAATTACATTGTGGATTATGAAGTGAGCTCTTAACGTTCCTTTTTAAGTGAACTTAACATTTTAGACTGTTGTGTGTAAACTGCAATTGGATTATTTCAAATGTGTGAAACACTAATTTGGTGATATTTTATTATTTTACTGACAAATATTTCTGTCCTTCCCTTATTTGCGTTGTAACATAACGATTTGTTGATTTATTAATTCTGACACCAAACATTCCGTTTATTAGCGAAATGTTTTCGGCTTGAATTAGGAATATCCGTTAAGTTGAGCCCATCCTCCCCCATTTGAAATCGTTAATCTGTTAAGTACACCAGCAGAAGATACATTCAGTTCAGTGACTTCGGAAAAAAGATTTTCTGAGTCAGAGTAAAAATCAAAGACTAATTCACTGGACAATAACTTAAGTGCATAATTATTTGGTCGTATTTCGT
>CM055403.1:59932227-59977701 GCA_029228625.1 Pseudolycoriella hygida | reverse complement strand
GGGAATCATTTCTGATATTGCTTCTATTAGTATGAAATAAAATAAAAAATTTGCTGTTACAGTTTGTGAAACTGTCAGCATAAGTAACATGATCAGTAGAGAAAACCACCGCGCAAGCCTTCAGACTAAAAGCTCCTAGCTACGCTCCTAGCTACGCTCCTTGACATGGGAACATTTCATAATGACACTAAAATGTTAGTTTAGGGTCTAATGTTGCCTTAAAAACTGAAGAGCTTAACGAGGGACAACATACCTCTTCTAAAAATTGAAACAAGAATATTTGTAATTTCAGCTGACCAAATTCTTAGCGCCTGGAGCATTGGGTAAAAAGGATGCTGCAAAAGTAAATTCATAGCGGGGTTTCAGTGGAAAATTCTTTATCAGAATGAGAGGTATGAATGTGTCTGATGACCACTCATCCATAACGTTGGGTTACTCAGCGAAACTCGCTGCTTTTGGCAGGGAATGTACTGATGTGTCAAAAAAACATCACTTTCGTGAAATCTTCAACTTCACCCTGATACATTTGGATCGAAGGGCGTCTTGACAACAAACTTTTGATATTTTTCGATAAAAATATTATTTTCCGTTACTCTTATAACAAATTTAAGGCGGTTTAGCAAAATATTGAACTCTACGAGAAGTTTTTGTTCTGGCAGATGTGGAATTGCTACTTTGCCAAAAAAGGCATTCGAGCAATCAGGTTCACGTAAGTTAACAGAAATTTGTTTTTTGGGGTTTTTCTGTTCAGAAACATTAAATATATTTGTAAACGAATATTCTACAATGAAAAATTAGCATAAAACTGACATTCCTCTCATAGGTAATTGCGAATAAAGTAAGAAACTATTTTGTGCAGAATTCAAAGGCTCGTCTTGAACTGAAAGTCGAAAATTTTTGCAATTAGAACTGTCCTCAACCTTATCCCTATTTTAAATATAAATTGGTATATTGAGGCTTCAGACACGTAACAAACATTTCTCAATATCAGTAAAACTCGCCTTTTTACTGCATTTAAAATCGTCCGGATTTAGTTTGGAACATCCCTGAACTGGAGTTGAATTTCATTGTTGAAGGCCAGACTGTGGATAAATATGTTAAGCCTATTGTATCGTGTTATTTCTACTCATCATAGGAGAATCGTTCTGCACACTGATTCTGAGCTCATTAGGCTGGAATTACACTTAAAAAATTATCACTCCGTTTTGAAAGTGCGTATGCGCATAGAGAGAATTTTGCTCTATGCGCATAGAGAGAATTTTACTCTATGCGCATAGGGAGAATTTTACTCTATGCGCATAGAGAGAATTTTCCTCTATGCGCATTGCGCATGCGTAGTTTCAAACCGGCGTGATATTTTTTTAAGTGCAAACCAGGGCTTACATAATAGCCCAGGAGAAAAATCATTCGCTCTCACCGCGATCTTCCTCAGAATTTAAACCTTAAGGCCGGATTTTCTCAATGCACATGCGCAGTTTCAAAACGGAGTGATATTTTTTTAAGTGTAAACCAGGGCTAAGTCAAATGCCTAAAATAAAGTAAAAAGGAAGAGACAAATGTTACATTCCTCTCTCCTCTCGATTCGCCGTATTTTTGTTAGCAACTTCGGTGAGTAGAACTTTCTAACTTCTAAGTCTTGGTTTCCACTGAACAAAATACTCCGTTAAGAATTTTATTTGGTCGAAAAAATCACGGGAAGAATTTCAACCAATTAAAATTCTTAACGAAGCGCCAAGCTCAGTGGTAACGTACTGGTTTTCCACCAAGAATATCCGGGTTCAATCCTGATGGGGACAAATTCTGTAAAGTATTTTCCTCATGAAAGTAACGTTCCTAGGCACGCCCAGGTTTCATAATTTTGGTAGTTGTGAATTTGGAGCCGCAACGAATCGTACGTAGGATCACGTCACCCATATTCGATAAATTCTGTGTACAAATATCTGAATCTGACTTTGGATGGAAATATAATGAGCACCAGAAGAAATCCTAATGGTAAAATGCAAGCTACCGTAAGGCGTGGTTCGGAATTCACGTTAAGCATGTGGTCCAAAAAATGCCTGCCGATAAAACACATTGATGGGGTAAAGCGGCACCTAGTACATCATAGATGGCACTAGGTTTGTGCGCAATTTACCGCTGACAGTAAAAACTTCGGTAACGAAAGGATCTCTAAGAAGAATCTATATGAGCGAAGGCTCACAAATATTGCGGAACTAGTTAAATAAAATGATCTAGCGTCTGATCCGGACGGGTTGTAAGGGCGGATTATTATTATTATTAACGGAGCGCTAAACGGAGAACTTTTTTTGAGTGGAAACCAGAACTAACTACTTCGTCATATGAAAACAAAATGAATTTGTGACGTTTTTAAGAATCATCCAAGGGTATACACATACGAGTGCCTATTTTATCGTTTCTGAGTTACCGAAATCTCCCAAAATTTCCCTTTTTGACGAAATTTTAAATAATTTTTAGAAATTTTTACAAATCTTCGTTTTTTTGAATTTATATCGAAACAAACTGTTTGTGACCCTTGTGTGTGGTCTTAAAGCTCCCCTTCATGCCATTCGTAAAGGAAATGGTCTGTTCATCTAGTTAGTGACAGATTTAATTGAATCTATAAACCTTCTCCTCAGCGGCGCAGGGTATAGGGGGGCAGGATGGGCAAGTGCTCTCCATGAAACGATCCATGGGGACAACGCCCCGCATGACGAGAGGAATAAACATAACAAATTAAATGGAAGGTAAATTTAATAACTTTCTGAACAGAAATGGTACATTCAAGGCATAGAGAATGTCTCAGAATTGCACCCTTATGGCCAGAACAGACTCATTTTTCGAATGTTTCCAATAATTTAAAAAAAAACTCGTTTCACAAATTGAGAGATTCAAATTATAGGGTATTTTAGGACTTTAGAATATTTCTTGTAATTGCTGTGGGTTCCATTAAATAACAAAAATAGAAAAATTTTCGCTCGCTTCGCTCGCGTGCACTCTTACTTCTGTCACATAAACGGCAAATACCGCAGCTTCATTCGGAATCTATTACTTCAAAGATTTTCTTATACCTTTCGCTATAAAAGTAAACAATAGCTACCGTTTCATTGGTTACTTTGGCATGTTTGCCAAATACACATCATCAAGTTAAAAAATTTTGCTTGCCCCCCACGGACTGTAAACAAGTCGGCGCCGCTGCTTCTGCTTTTTCCATAGCCAAACACCCAACATTTGTGCTTTCAGTGTTCTACTTTGGCAGGAAATTATGAAGAGAATTAGGCTCCAGGTGGTATCTACTCAATAATAATTTCCGAATTTTTTAAATTTCTGCGCCTCTGGAACCTAAGGGACAATCTGTAGAAATCCTTTTGTGTCTACTTTTACAAGTTATGAAAGTTCTAGAAGTTACGGAAATATCAAAAATTTTAAAATGATTTCTGGGGAGTGGCTCTCGATGCTGCTAGGAAGTATGACTGTGGCTTTAGTGACGATGTATGTACGATAATTCGAAGTCAATTGAGAAAAATTACACGCTGTTTGCTGATAAAATATTCTTATAAGCGAACAGTGCTGAAACTCATGTTATTTACTGAGACTGTGTTGCTCCAGCAATCGGTTGAGTCAGCCGGTAGTCAACAGTTAGTGGTTTGAAAATAATAATTACATCAGAAACGTGAACAACAAACGCATATTTGTCCGTTGTGTTCTATTTTAACATCTTCGTTTTATGTATTTCTTAATCAAATAATAACAAAACTAAGATTGCCGTTAAATCAACAATACGTAGCATTTTCCTATTAGATCTTCGGTTTACTTACATTTTGCGCATACACACAGCCCATAACGCTATCTATATCAATATTGAACCAAAACGAGAAAAGAAGAAAAAACAAATTATGAATATAAAGTAAAAACATACGAAAACCATTCCAGTTTAATTATAAAACAAATATCGCTGCATTTTCAAAACAAATTAACATAGAAATGAGGAATGGAATACAGAAGCGAGCTGGTGTTAAACTTTCTTTCATCACTTTGGTGACCATTAACGGTTAATCTTTATTAAAATGAATCAAAACTAAACTTAACTCGTAAGCAAATGTTTCCCAATATATGCCGTAAAAATATTGTAAAGTCTTGCTTCGTGTATTATTATAAAATCTTCTAAGTAGCAATTAAAATGATTAATAAACCGATAAACGTTGAGGCAAGTGTGTTAATCACATATCAATTTTACCAATTTACCATTAAATATAATTTTACAAGAAAAAGTAAAAGTCAAACTACTTTAACAAGCCCAGACTTTGAATTTAATGATGTTTTCTTATTTTATGTGTGCAAGTCAGAAACCTCTACTCTATTTTAAGCAATTTAAAAGAGTAAAGTTTGGAGAAACAAATTCGAACAATTAAATGTTATTTGCAACGGAAATTATGCACAGCGCCAGTTGCAATCTATTTCACTTATTCAGTGCCGTACTCTGAAAACGTTCCTAATGGTACATACTAACCCATCAGGGGCGCCTAGTTCTATGGGTCTCGACGTCCCGACAGTATGGAAAATTGCTATCTTTTTGTTCATAAATCTAGTACTGTTGAAATATTTTTGACATAAGTTCTAGGGTCTCACTAAATTTACTAAAGATTATAGAAAAATGTAGGGAAAAGTATGAATTTTCGAAAATTAAAGAATCCGACTCCACTTTTGACAGATTTACATGTATATTATTTGATGTCAAAAATTATACCAAAATCACCATAAAATTGTACTAAATCAGCTTTTTACCTCTTTCTGTAATCATTGTTACCTTGCCCGCCCAGATAAAGGTGTTACTTTGTGAGCTAAAGAGCAGGAGCCAAATTAAACAAAGCGAAAACAACTTCACACCTTTGCACAGATTTGACGATTGTGAGGAATGTATGAAGAGTTGAAGTTATGATTTAGTACATGAATTTTTGAACCTTAACATTTTGACGTCTATATGTCAAGGCCTATTTTCGATAATTTTAATTTCCGAAATTAATTTTTTTTTAATTTTCTTGTGTTTTAAAGAATTTTCGAGAATTAAAATTACCGAAAATTCCACTAAATTAATTTAGGAAATTTTCAAGAATTTTCGGGAATTAAATACTCCAAAATAGGCCCTGCTATATATATGGACTAATTGTGGATTTTGTTTCTTGGTTTCATGCGGCATCAAGAAACAAAATCTACAATTTGATAAGCAAATATCTATAAACAAAAACTACAATATATGGGCAATTCCACGGACCATTTCGTTCCTACCCATGAAATTCTCAGTAGTTACAAAATGATAGTCATAGAAAAATAACTAACCTCTAGTTGAAGGATCAATCCTTCTAGTGCACCATTTTCTATGAATATCTTTACGTAACTACAGAGCATTTCGAGCGTAGGAACGGAGTTTTCGTGGAATGGCCCATATATGGACTATTCCACGCGTGTAACGTTGGTTACTCTCGAACCAAAAGTCACACAACGAAATAGTATGACACTTTAGAAAACGAATTTCTTTCGATTTCTAACGAGCTATAATAACATATTGTGCGACTTACTGATCACGAGTAAACGTCGTTAGTCTCGCGTTACATCCGTGGAATAATCCATATAGAGATCTGTCAAAACTGGATTCTGGGAGCTGGGATTTTTTTCTTGACTTTTCAAAAAGCCAAACATTTTCTGAAATTTTCCTCGCATCGGTTTTGCATCAAGCAATAGCGAAAAACAGTCACCGACAAACGGTGTCGCCATCTCTTCATTTTCTATAGCTGATTACGGTTCGCTATAAAGAGTGGTACCGACTGACAGCAGCGCTATCAATTAATTTCATTGTTAGATGTGGTTCAACAAGTAACTGACTCCATCGTCTCCCTTTTATCTAGCATAAGTGATTTTAGCGAAACTTTAGAACTTATGTCAAAAATGTTTCAACAGTACTAGATGTTTAAATTCATGAGCGCATACAGCACTTAGAATTTGAAATTTCTACCCATATGTCGGTGATATGAGTAGAGTTGTGAAAGCTGTCATTAATAGCACATTTCAATTTGTATGATGTGAACAATGGCTTCAAAATTTATTGCAATAACTACATAAAATTCAAATTATTGCAACTTAAAACCTAATGCATGCTTTGATGCAAAAGTTTCACGATCAGAAACTATTTACTGAAGGTTAACTCTTAACGATTCCCCAGTGAATCTTATCAGACGATTGCTAAACGCACTATCCACAGGCGAGTTAACAAACGTTTTTCGTATGTTTGGTTCAAAATATACAAGAAAATTTATAGGAGCAGTTCGTTTAGTGAATGAATTGATTAACTTACGAAAGAAGTGAACGCCGAAATTAACGAATTTGGAAATTGGGGTAAAGTGTGGGGAAGTGCTGAATTATTTTCCACATAATTTGACATTTGTACAATACTGGTACAACGTTGAATTGGGTGGGTGTTTTATCTGTAAAGCTTTATGGAAGTGGGGGACTGTACCTTAGGGCAGCCGGACAAATCGTCCCCTGGACAAAAAAACCCCGGACAAAAAACCCCCCAGAAAAAAAACGGCACCGCGCCGCAGGCCTGAACTTTATGGGGAAAAAAAGCGGGGTCGAGGGGCGGCAGCCCCCGCGATGGGGGTCAAGGGGGTATCGCCCCCATTGCGGGGTCTAAGGGGCGGAGCCACATCGGGTTTTGGGGCAGAACCCCATGCTTGTAAGGCCGCCACAACATTCTTTTTTAATATTTCATTACTTCTTGAAAGCGGACAAAATAACCCCTGGGGGGTTATTTCGTCCGGGGGTTTTTTGACCTAGAGTCGTACCTTAGTCCTCTTCTTTTCTTAAAATGACTCACAACCTTCGAAATGTTACCCTTCACCCAAAATGAATATTTCAGTTAGGAAATAATTAGCGCCAGAGACTTTATATGGCGGCTGGGTTTCCCATATGGCTCAAAACGCAGCAACAGATAATATTCTTTCTCTTTCACTCTAACACTTTTTGCATATTGTTGTATCACTTACACACATGCATTTTATCTGTTGACTGTATCGAAGCGTGGACAACAATAGTTTTTGTCTCATTTCATCATTTTCACTGACACACAATCGAAACAATGATTTAAGCCATATAAACATATAAACAATGTAAGCAAATGTCATCTTCACTTGACATTTCGTCACTATAATATGCAAAGAAAGTTCTTCATATGACACTTTGTTTCATCAGAGATAAAAAATAATAGTCCAGAACCCAGCCGCCCTAACAAGTCTCTGATTAGCGCTTTACGATGTAAGCATGTCACCAAATGTCCAATGCTTTATAAATTATTTTATGTTTCGACAATCGTACACTCACTATATACTTTTTAAGTTTCGTTGGAGCAATTTTTTTCATATGTGCATTACGTTTAATAGAAAATTACAAAATGTACGTTTGTTACAAATCACAAAATGTAAATTATTGTCATGTAATGTGAAAAATAAAGATTAAGTTTTAATGTGATATCCACTAGTTTGAGCAATTTTTCCAGGTAGATTTTTACGTCCACTGATAAATGGAGTCACTTTTACTTCAGTGGCTGCTAAAAATTTCACGCCCATACGGCGCGAAATTCCTACATTAGATTTAGAACTTCGCGCTAGCATCATTCACAATATGACATTTATTTATTTTTATTTATTTATTTATAACTCTGTAACAATTCATAATTGAATAAAAGAGTTTCCCATTTTCTTCCAAATTTCTTTATTCTTCGCTTTCCGTCTCCAGAAACAACTTCCGAATTCTTCGATATCATCTTTCCATCTAGTATGTGGTCGTCCTGGATTTCGTTTCCCGTTATTAGGTGTTCATTCTTCTACAATTTTCGGTAATCGATTGTTGCTATAACGACTTAAATGTCCTGCCCAATTCCATTTCAGGCCTTTCACGGCTTCCTTGATGTCCTTTACTTTCGTTGCTTTTCGTATTCTTTTGTTGGTCATATGATCGGTAAGCCGAACATTCAACATAGATCCTTCCATGCTCCTTTGCGCCACCTCCAGCTTTGATATTGTTTTTGGTGATAATGATAGACATTGAGTTCCATATGTAAATACTGGCAATATACATGCATCAAAGAGTATACAGTACACCCACAGCACTATTTTTTTCATTGGGCAGTACCAATAAATTGAAAGTGAACCTGCTCCCATGTATAATATATGAGAGTACGTTCATTTTCAATTGCTTTATCTTGTTTTTCTCCCGAAGTCTTCAATTAATAGAAAGATTCAGAAAGGGAGTCATGGAATAATATTGTGGCAATTAATAGTATATTATAACACAAGGACTGTAATTTGAGATCTCGTATCTGGAGGGGTTCAATATCCGAGGACATGCATATTATAGACCCGAGTGTTATAAATATTTTTCTTATGCCGAATGCGATGAGTCTTTTATGGAGAAAATGGTGTATTTTGGAATTATAAAATCCAATCATTTGTGTAATTTTGCCAAGTAAAAGGTGGTGTTGCAGTAGCAAAGTCGGGAAGGCAGGCTGGTGCCAAAAAATTATATTAGGGAAGTTTGAATCTAGTATCCAGTACATTACGGCGCAAAACTTTTTGATTTGGCACCAGGCTGCCCTCTATGTGCCCTTGAACAATGAAAAAGAAGGAAGCCTGGTGCCAAAAATCGAAGAATATCACTACGACGGCATTGAAGAATGCTTCACAACGCATCAATTTTCATCTTGGCTCTGGGCTGCCGCTGCCTTCTACATTTAAACGAGCATAGCTCAAGAAGGCAGCCTGGTGCCAAGATAAAAATTGATGCGTTGGGAATCATTCGTCAATGCCGTCATAGTGAAATGCTTAAATTTTTGGCACCAGGCTAACTACCTTGTGCCGTCGAACAATGATAAAGTACGCAGACTGGTGTCAAATTGAAAATTATTTTTCCAAGGAGTACTTGCTATTGGCTTCAACATTGCCTTACATCATTTTTTGATCCCAGGCTGCCTAGTCGAAAATGCAGTCTTCCACTTGTTGCAACTTTTTGAAGGCTGCGTACTTCGGATTCAAGATCCAGTAGTTTCATACACTAGAGGAAGGAACATTCTAGTGCATGAAAGAACTATAATTGCTGAATGTATTGGAGATTCTCAGTAAAACTGTAACAAAGTGCGCCATCAATATGTGGATTTCCACATCTTCACCAAAATGAAAATTAAGAAGAGTTTAGTTACGAGACATACGTCTCAATTTGCCATATTCTTCCGAGGAAAGTCGTTTGGACATTGAACAAAAGAAGATTTTGAAGCTTTTGAAAGCTTTCATTGTTCTTTGTCCGAACGAATTTCCGCGGAAGAATTTGGTTAATTGGTGCACGCCAAGCTGACGACTCAAAAACCTACTTTTGATAGAATTTTTTTATTACATAATATGCGCTTAAACTGTATAAAATCTACATTTCTTTTTATGCACATTTTTGATGCGTGATACAAAGTATGAATGAAAACAAAATTTTCGTAGACAATTTGCATAAAAAACGATTTATTGAGTCCTTGACTTTGTGGTACTTACGAAAGATTAATAAATGGAAAGAGCAGCGAGCGTGATAGTTTGCCTAAACATTTTTTTGCAAATAATGAAATTGCGAATAAATACCTTCGAGTCATAACGATTTTAATAAACTATTTTGAAATGTTGCACTCTCAATATGTCGAATTAAATGCGAAATTTTCGATTAAAGAGCATCCACATTGCATGATCGAACGGAAAATGTTAAATTGAATAGTTGGAAATATGAGAATCAATTAGCGGATGCATGACACCATGTTTTGTAATAAAATAATTGGAATGTGAGAATTCATACTTTTGTTGCTAAATATTTCTAAACTTATGAGGAATAAATTTATGAATTTTATCTTTTCGTATTGACTATGAAAGACATTTTGCCACTTGATTGATTGCACAAAATGGAAAATGTTAAATTCTCTAATAAAATAACAACGAATGTCAAAAAAAAGTCATCATAATCCTAATGGCGAATTCAACGTAAAAATTCTCTTGTTTCATTGTGGAAATAGAAAGACATTAAGATACTTTGCTGTTGTTGACCGTTCTACAAACAAAAATAAAAAGAAAAAAATATTAATAAATTATAAGAGAAAGTTTTTATTGATTTAATTCAACGATTTTTATTTTTCTCTTAAGCCGAAGACGGTGCTTTTGTTGACATATAACTTTTAAGCGCGTTTTCTAAAAATTAAATTATGCAAATTTTTTTATCAAAATATTTTATAAAAACAATTTATAATCTCTTCAAACATTTGTTGAATTTCTACCAAAGAATTATACAATTTCCTCGAAATGAATACATTATTTTGTGATATTGATGCCACCAGAGCGATAACCTTCTATCAAAATTGTTTTCGTTGATTGATTGTTATCCAATCAATGGAATCTGTAAATCCAGTGAGATTTCTATAAACCGTACAATTAAGCAGCAAGTTGAGTTTCAGCTCACGTCAGGGCCTATTTTTGAGAATTTTTTTTTCAAATTTTCTCAAATTTTCTCGAATTTTCTCAGATTTTCTCGAATTTTATTTTAATGAAAAATACGTTCAAACAAGTTAAAATGAGTATATAATTAATAAGAATTGACGCAAAGTGTATTCTGAACCATATAAGAGGTCGTGCAGATGAAAAAAAACACAAGAAACCAAGCATGAACGGATGGCTGAAAATGCAGCCCTACGTACTTATGTTAATAATTCTAGGATGCCCGAAAACACCTAAAATAGGTCGTTTGAATAATTTTTCGAGTAAAAAACATCAATAATACTTCAAAGGTTTTATCAATCTTCAGAAAATTTTTTAGAAATTTTAAGCAAATTTGAGAAAACTTGAGAAATCTTTCTCAAATTTTCTCAAAATTTCTTAAATTTTACAAAAAAATTTCACAAATTTTCTCAAATTTTCTCAAAGCTTTTCTCAAAAATAGGTCCTGCCTCACGTTTAGTTTCGAATCAAGTTTGAATTCCCCGCCTAAATCTAATTTCTTTCAGAACATCAGTAAGGGGTCATACCTTCCTTATACGCCTTAATAAAAAGCAAGATTTTTGTAGAAAAGAAAATGCTGAACAGGCTGTGCCTCCATCATTTGTTCCTTCCGTTCTGATATCTATAAGAATGTTCTCAGAAGTGATGGAAAAAATCTCAGGGGCGGAGAAAATTTGGCATATTTTGTACTTTTTTCTTAGTCAGAATGAACAACTTAAGAAGTGAATGCAGTGATGGACGGTCTCAAATATCCCTTTATCAAAACGTTCCTGCGACCCTTAAAAAAATACGTTTTTGTCGACTTTTTCGATCGTAACTTCGAAAGTTCTTGACCAATTTTGTCCATCTTCAATACCAACGCTCCTCGTGAGACTACTTTTCAGTCAGGCCCGCTTTATGGCTGAAAAAAGAAAAACGGATCAAAGTTTCCAAAATTATCTCCTGAGGCACTCAAAAACACCTGGATTTAGTTAAAAGTCTAAAATTTTTCGCCCGCTGTGTTATACGAATACCAAATCAATCAATAATTATCGAAGTTCCTACTTATAATAAGTCCTACAATAAAAAAAAATACCCGATCTGGCTATTGAGCAATTCTTCGAATCACCTAAAGAACGAAGAAAACCAGTCCAAAGTTTTTCCTGCTGCGCCTTTCTCGATGCGGCACCTAAGCAATTCTTTGACTTACCTACAGAACAAGTAAAGACAGACCAAAATTTTTGCCTGCGGCGGCACGGCGCTGCGCTTTTTATGAAAATTTTAGTTGCACCATTTGAACCCCACAAAAAAAAAACACCTGTGGCGCTAAACTCAACGAAAAGCCGCCAGCGCAGTAACAAAATTTTTCTTTGACAACCACCTACCCCAACTAAAAAACTGGGGCGCGCGCCCTCCCAGGAAAAGCAGCCTAGATTCTAGATACGGTAATGACTCCAAAAATACTGAAATAGAATAGAAAATACGCAAAATTCATTTTCCTGAGCCTTAGGATGGCTCGGAAGCCTTCCAGGGATACGTCTGATACGTCTATTCTACGATTCTGAGCAATTCTATAAGAAGAGTACTAAAATTGTACATACATTTAGAAGAGTACACATGCTTTCAGCTTCCCTTTCGCACACTTCAGTATTTGTGTCAGAAAGCCTGTCAGAAAACTCTAATGTCGAAAAGATCAGAGCTTGAAAAACACGACTCAGTCATAGATTGTTTTTCGTTTCAGAGATTTATATTTAAGTCAGAATTCTCTGGGCAACTCCATCCAATGAATTTTGTATATGACCTGGGAACCGCGTCAATCTCTGAAGTGTACAAAGGTGCGAGAGTTGAGATATAAGAAACAACTTTCAGGAAAAACCTTATCTATAAGTCTCTCATACAAAAAAAGATTGTCAGTCGCACGGTTTCACTGAAAAACGTGGTTCCCAGGTCATGAGCTTTTTTATTTTCAACTAACAAGTTACCACACAGAGTGTGCAGTCTCCCATTAGCGCCCATTAATATTTTGTTAAAAGAAATTGTAAAACATATGCGGGGGACCCGTACGCGTCAGAATAGATGTGGCAGACAGAATAGATGTTGCAAAAAGATTCGAAATGTGGCCTTAACTCTTGAGTGCATGAAATTACGTCGACATTAAATTGGATTGGAAATTGCCGAAAGGGTAATATTGAAAATCCCGTCCGAAGAAACAGCACAAAAACCTCCCTAAATCCTTAAAAAATCTCAAAATATAAAAAAAATTGTACTAGGGCCGATCTTAGAACCGACCTAGAGCACTTAGGAGAGGCCCCTGACCCATACTGCCATACGCTCGCATCTATTTTCTCTGCAAAACCGCACAACAAACCTCATAGTTAAAGAAATATTCACGAAAAATCACCAAATATCGTATGTGGTCGCGTCGCGTGAGTTGGGCCCACACTGAAGACTCTTCAGTCCACATCTTTCATTCAAAACCTTGAACAGTGATTTCCGTTCTAATTTCGCAGAGATATAAGTGAAAAAGCTCCACGAACCTTCAAAAAACCCGTTTTTGACCACTTTTGCGACCGTAACTTCAAAAGTTTTCGACCGATTTTGCCCAAATTTTATCCAGTAATCAATTTGGTAATTATCTTTCAGGAAAAAAAAGTTTTTGAAAATCGGATAAGATTTACCCGATTTATGTTGAAAAAACTCGTTGGGCCCTAGTAGAGATTCAGTTTTAGGGCCATGGCTGAGACCAAAATCTCGAAATTCAAAAAAGTTGCCAGCATACCCAGGCCTTTCAGACAAAAAAAAGTTTTTGAAAATCGGATAAGATTTACGCAAGTTATGTACAAAAGACCAAAAACCACTTAAACGGCCCTAGCTCCGCGGTCCTTGGCGCGACAGGGCCCAGATTCAATCATTAAAAAGCTTTTTCGATTACCTTTCAGGGAAAAAGAAGTTTTTCAAAATTGGTCAAATTTTATTGCATTTTTCTCTTATTTATAACCCAAAACGAAAAACTCCCGGGTCGAGATTGGGGTGGTTACAAACGTCATGGTAAACGCATGAGACCCCTTTTCGAAGAACTTTGTAAAAACGTCCTCAGAGGTGTGAAGTGGTGAATTTCTTTATTCTCTTTCTCTTTATTTAAAGAAATTTTCACAGTTGATGGTGTCATTTGTTTCCAACCAATGAAACAAAAGCAGTAATATTGATGCTAGACATGGTCTACAGCGTGGTTCGCATCACTTTTCATCAGGCAATTGTAGCCGCCTGTCGGTGGCGTCATCCGCTTATTTTCATAGCTGAATACGGATCAATATAAAACTGAAGTACCCCTGTCGGTGGCGCCATCCTTTTTTTTGTAGCTGAATAGGATTCGACACACAACTGAATCCTCAGTCTATTGTGCTACAATATGCAGAACAAAGTTTATTGGGGCGGTAATAGATAGTGTCATTTGTTTCCGTATTTATCAATGAAACAATGGTGGCGCTACTGTATAAAAACGACTCAGCTTTTATGTTGAACCGTATGAATGTATGAAAAAATGTAGTTACCGCTACTCATCAAAAGCAGGAATGTTGCCTGATAAAATCTGATGCAAGACACGATCTATAACATCCGTGAGTAAACGGATTAACACTTTTCAAAGGTTGGCACCACACGCTAAAAAGCGTGTCTTAGAGCTACTCAACTTGCAATGTTTTTTCAGATCTACCTTTTGCGAATGCAAAAAACTATTAAAAGCTATGATTAGTGAGAGGAGAATATCTAAAGAAATCATTATATTGAGCGGGGTGCGAATCGTATCGCGTGAGGTTTGTATGAAAGTTCAACTTGACAAAAAAAAATTTGTTTTGTCAAGTTGAGCTTTCACACAAACCTGATGCGATGCGATTCGCATCGCGCCATATATAATGACTCTTTAAAGGGCTCATTATATTGGACGCGATGCAAATCGCATCGCGTTAGGTCTGTGTGAAAGCTGAACTTGACAGAATAAACATTTTTTTTTGTCAAGTTGAGCTTTCACACAAACCTTACTCGATGGGATTCGAATCACGTCAAATATAATGAGCCCTTAAGACAGTAAAACAGAAACGAAAAAGCTTCTTAAAGTGAGCGTAAGTTAACTTTTAAAAGAAGGTTTCAGAAGATTTTCTTGGATAGTACTTCAGGGCAAAAATTTCATTAGACTACCCCGTAAGTATTTTTTTAATATAACATCATAATTATTGCAGCATAGGGACGTGTGACAAAATATTTAATTCTATGTTCGAAAGCTTTTTGAGATCATTTTAATGCGTCGGAGTAGGAATCTTAATCAAACGTATTTTTTCGTAATTTTTTTAGGAAAATAGAAAACAATCATCAAATACGTTAAGAGAATGATTGAAAATTTGGTAAGGCATGCCTTAAAATATGAATATTTAACTAAGAGAAAGTGTCGACTGGAGAAAATTAACATCGCGACGATTGCCCATATTCTAAAGGTATAAACCAACCTTCTTCAAACAAACACTTCAAAAAACATCCAACAATATTTTTCTTCATTAATGAACTCAAAGGTTTTCTTTTCACAAACTATTAACAAATTCAATGAAAAAAAAAACTATTTTGATATTTTAATTTCTACCGAAATGACTATTTTGATTAGGATTCATAAGAATTTCATGTTTTAATAATTCAATTAATAGAAAACGGCATTTTATAGACGATGATTACGTCGGGTTTTCAATCAACAGAAAATATGTTTTCAAAAACTGATCCATTGATATTCATAACCACTTCAACGTATACAAAGAAATTTATTCATTAACGTCCGATTTCATCGTCTTACAGATTTCTTGATCGACCAACTTACATTGATGTTGTTTTTGATATACATATCCACTCTTCGGACATTTTATACAATTTATATTTCGTTTTAATATTATTTTTGTAATTCCACTTGTCTCGATTAGGTTGTAATTTGATAAGCTTCATGTGGTGACACCTGAACAAAAGAAATTATTGAAAATTTGTGGTGGAACAGGAACATCGAATAACAATTTTCGTTGAACAATCGTAAAAATGGGTAATGAACGCTTTAAAATGGAATGCATGAGCGGCCACATCAAAGAACATTGGCTGAAAAGGAAGAAAATATATCGTTTTTCAGTCGGTGATGATTTATTTCAAGGTTTTTTATCTGTAGAACTTTAATGAAATGGATGTTCAATGATTATTTTTTTTCGGTCGAAATTCTCTTCTGTAATGTTCATACAATTCAAAAGCACAACATCTTTTTTTTCGGTCAGACAGGCCTTTAGGTTCAAAATCGATATTTCTTTCAAATATAAATTTGAGAAGAATATACGTAAGCAATGTGTGCATCCTACGTTGTAATTTAAATTTTATCGAAACACATTTCTTAATGCGACAGAGATAAATGATACTATGCTGTAAATGTTGAAATGTATGAAATATATCGAATGAGTTTTTATGCGAAATGTTCGAAAATTGTTTCGTATCGTCTCTTTGGACCCTATAGTTCCATCCTTAGCGTTATTCTGTTCATTTTTGTATACCAGGTCATATAGGATGAATATTTTGAAACCATTTTTCCAGAGAAATGATAAGTTGGCAACACTGAATAAAAACATGAATCGAATGCAACCAATGCGTCAAAAATATATGTAAAATTGAGAGAATTTTCGCTCTTTCAAAACTCTTATTTCACATGCGGATTATATATCTGGCACACTGTTTCCAACTTATCATTTCTCTGCATTTTTCATATCATACCAGAGAAATGATAACGGCAGCTCACTCGCCGGCCCTGCTGGGTAACGTTCACATGCGCATTCTAGCCAGCAGGGCCGGCGCGTGAGCTGCCGTTATCATACACCATAAATGTTGATAACAAATTGAAATGTGTTATTAATGACAGCTCACAACTCTTACGCTATACACGGTGCTGCTGAAAGAGAAAAAAGTTTTTTTGAAAAAACACCCAAAAATTTGTTGGGGTTTTTGATAAAGGAACTCCAATAGAGTTCAAAACAGGTTTCACTTGATTCCAATCAGATCCTTCCCCATGTATCTATACGAGATTTTCATTTTCCTTCTATCCGTAGGTCTGATTTTTTTAAAAAAAAATTTCGATTTCTTCTGGTTTTCCCTACTGAAAAGTTTTCAATATTTGAGAAACTTGGAAAAAATTTTTTGGAATTTTTCGGAAAGGATCTAGAGATCGCGCAATCGCAGAATGTGCTTTTTTGTTCATTTTGGAGCGCTTTCCGCCACTAACTCTCATAAAATCAATCAAATTGGCTTTATGATATTTTTAATGAAAAGCCACATTAATTTCCTTTCCAACAACGCCCCACATGAGCCAATAAAGAATTGGAATTTCGGCGTCGATTACATTTTGCTGATTTTTGCCATCACCTCCACTCAAATAGCCGTCGTAAATTCAAATTTTCAACTAATTTTTCATGTGGGATGTCGTTGGAAAGGTAATGATGGTGGCTTTCCAGAAAAAATTCCTTTAAGACATTAATTCCTTCCGACTGAAGTCGAGAGGTTGTTTCAGCAGCACCGTGTATAAGGTTGTAAGCCACATTCAGCTGCTATCTCAGTTTTCAATTTGACATTTGTGCGAAAAAACGTGGCAGCAAATTATGTGACAGCGTAAGTTTGTTCCATCAGTGACATATATGGGTAGAACTTTGACACTCTCGTTGACAGATCTCACAAACGATTACTGAATAAAGAAAAAATTATTGTACGCGCTCTGAGCAAAATGTCATCATCGCTCCGATAAACATTCTTGACCATCATTCATATCGACAAGAGTGTGAACTGCAATTATTCGTTAAGTTTACTATGACAGGTCTACCATATGAATTACGTAGACCTGTCAAAATGTTCACCACAGTGAACGTCACCAGCAATTACTGTACGCGCCACTAGTGAGGAGCATAAGAAGTCCAAGACTTGACAATCGTCACGATCGTCACCTTTATGCAAAGAAAAATTTCTTCATATGACAATTTGCTTCATCAGATTTTATAAGTCTATGTGCGAAACGGGTTAGCTTAGTGGTAACGTACTGGCTTTCCACCAAGAATACCAGGGTTCAATCCTGGTGAGGACAAATACTGTATAGGATATTTCTTCAATGTCTAGCATGAAAACAACGTTCCTAATTCCTAGGCACACCCAGGCTTCATAATATGAGTAGTTGTGAATTTGGTGCCGCAACGAATCGTACACAGAAGAATGACAAAAATGACGTCGCCCATATTCGGTGAATTCTGTGTACAAATATCTGAGTTTGACTTTCGACGGAGATATAATTAGCACTAGAAGAAATCCTGATGGTAAAATGCAAGCTACCGTTAGGCGTGGTTCGGAATTCACGTTAGGCATGTGGTCCAAAAAATGCCTGCCGGTAAAACATGTTGATGGGGCGAACTGGCATTCTAAGCCCTACTAGTTTTCGCCCTAACATATGTCCCGTAAGTTTTGAGACTACTTTCAGATGGCTATTATTTGAGCTAGGAACCAAATATTTTTATTCTGCCTTTACCAAAAACTTAATTTGGACCTAAATTTTTGGAAACTATGTCCGAACAGCAGAAGAAATGAATTTGCCCTCGATTTTTTGCAGCATTTAATAAATAGAGAAAATTTCGTTTTGGACGGGTGATTTTATCCTTTTCATCAGCATCTCGGAACAATATAATCCCACATTTACTCAAAGCTTGTGCCTAGATATAATAATATAGGCCTGATAAGTCGCATAAGATAGAGAAACGCGAGTTTTTTTTACCATACTCGGTACAAAAACGGGGAGATGTTCGCAAGAAACCCGAAAATTCCAATGTCATGAAAAATCTGCACATTTAAAGGACGAATTTTGATACCTAACACAAATTTTCAATGTATTTCCAAAAAAAAAAATATTTTTAATCAAACAAATGCAGGGAAACTGAAATAAATCGGAACAGAACCGAAAAACGTGTAAAAGAATGTGTAGAACATGTAGAAAAATCGTAAAATCTACATCAGTTCCATCATACTTTAGTTTTTAGTGCGAAGAGAGCAATAATTAATTGAGCAGGACGCCCGGGAACTGGGAAAGTTGAAAAAATCACCCGTCCAAAACGAAATTTTCTCTATTTACTAAATACTGCAAAAAATCGAGGGCAAGTTCATTTCTTCTGCTGTTCGGACATGGTTCAAATAATAGCCATCTGAAAGTACTCTCAAAACTTACGGGACATATGTTAGTACATCATAGTTGGCACTAGGTTTGTGTGCAATTTACCACTGCACAGTGTGACATTTCTTTCGAAATGGCGGCGTGTGTCAAAATCGGGCACTACGCCAAATTTACCAAATAAGGCAAAACCGGATAAGGATGTTGAATCTATTATGAGCTACAAGCAACGCTACAGTACATTTTTTTTTAATTTGTACCTTATTTGGTAAATTTGGCGTAGTGGCCGATTTTGACAAACGCCTCCATTTTGAACGAAATGTCACACTGTGCACTGACACAGTAAAAACTTCGGTAACGAAAGGATCTCTAAGAAGAATCCATATGAGCGAAACCTCACAAATATTACGGAACTAGTAAAACAAAATGATCTTGCCTCTGACCCGGACAGATTGTAACGGCGGATTATTATGTACGAAACCCATCCGCCATATCATGTCTCTGTTTGTTTTAATGCGAAAAGAAAATCATTTAAAAAGATCATTCCCACTCTTTTTTCACATCCACACTGAAGTTAGTAGCGACTTGCAATAATTTTACAACAAACAACATATCGTTCACTCTTGTTTATTTCGTAAAGTGAACTTTTCTTCTCGTAAACGTCAAACATTTTGTGTTTAACATTAGTCCGATCTGATCGCCTGTGAAGTTTTGTGTTTTTCATTATTGTGGAGTGATTTAATCTGAATTTCGGCTATAGTGCCCTTGTGTGTTAATAAGTATCCTCAACAAATATTGGGTAAATTCTTTCAAGCAATTCAAAATAAGAAAATGTAATTACGAAAGTTTTTTGTGTTCATTTACAATTCGTTCAATAAAAGATTGTGCACGTTTGTTCTACGTACGCATACACTTACAGAAATATATTTTTGCAACAAATAGAATTTTGTACTTCTGCGCAGCTTTTTAACACTGCAAAAATTTGCGCAGAAGTACAAAATTCTATTTGATGCAAAAATATATTTCCGTAAGTGCACAACTATTCAACCGAGATGCGCACAATCTTTTATTAAACCGAATATATTTGCAAGTTTGCACTTGTTTATTGTCATAGATATCTTATCTGCAGCTATTTTGTTCGCCTTTTTGTTGCGAATATATTTCGGGCTGTATTTCATTACAAAATTCTTTTGGTGGAAACGCTTGCCTTTAAATGTACGTACGTTTCCAGTTACTGCCGATTTATTGTTGCTTTTACAAGTACTTTCGGTTTCTGTTAAGGTACCGCGCAGCCGTTTAGCCGTTTATCCTCAATCACAGTTGACAATAAAACAATGAAAAACTGTCATGTAAACGGAGGCAAAATGGCTGGCACCTTTAGACGGGAGAAAGTATACTTTCTCTTACTCTGACCGCAGGCTAAATTTTTTAATTTTCGTATTCCATTTGGCAAGCAAAAGTAATATCTTTCGTAGTTTGTGTCATGAAAAACTTTGAAAAGAAATAATTTTATAAACGATTTCCTACCGCAAGCAGGGAAATTGGAAAAGTCGAGTTTTCGCACGATAATTGACCTCGACTAGGCCTCGTATGATAAAATCTCTCTCGAAATCTTGATTTTTCAATTTTTTTCCTTCGTGACACGTAAATAACTATGTAACGTTGAGAGTTCTGTTGGTGTCATATGAAGTAATTTTTCATCACAATGAATCACTAGTATAAATGGTTGTCTATTGCCTCAGAGGCCGTTCATAAAGCATGTCACGCAAAAATCGACAATTTTCGGACCACCCACCCCCCCGACTGACTTGAGGAAAATAATTGAAATCGGCGGAAAGTAACAAAAAGTCCAAAAAATGCCAAATTTTCGTATTTGGAAGAATCGTGAATTATCATTTGGTCACTCCACTTAAGTCCGAAACGAAGCCTGGTGCCAAAAAGTGGTTTAAGTAAAAGTTGTAGCCTGTACACTTCGTACTTTGTGTCTTTGAACCTTCAAAAAGAAGGCAGCCTTGTGTTTGTGTCAAAACTACTTGACTATCTTACTGTAACGGCAACCCCGCCTCCGCCGCCGGGGCAAGGTATGCGGATACTATGTATATTGAAAACGTTTGAAGTATGTGGAAAATATGACAATGTCATATTATGACATCGACAACAACGTCAAGTTGTATTTGAACTACGATTTCACTTTTTTGTGCCCGGCGAAGAGATGCCCGGACGGAATATGTGAACACAATTTTCTTTCGTCATACAAATTTTGCATGGCATGAGACATTCTCACACGATTCCTATACGTCATCATCATCATCATCAAACTTTATAGACCGCTAGTACCTTCCGGTGTGAGGTCTTTCTGCCGCAACCCCAGATTGGTGAACTATCGTCCTCCATGCCCTCCTATCGCCCGCCAAGGAGATGGTTTGTTCGCCCAGAGAAAGTCCCCTAACTTCTAAATCTGATTTAATTGAATCGATAAACCTTCTCCTTGGTCTACCCCTGGCCTAACACCCGGGACCTGTGCATCCAAGATCCTTTTCGGTAGCTTGTTATTACCCATCCTTTGAACGTGCCCGAACCAGCGCAGACGACTGGCCCTTGCCGCCTCTTCCACTGACGAAATCCCTAAATTTTCCCTAATGTCGCCGTTCCTTATATGATTATCCCACTGCTCCCTCCTATTAACTTTCGCTATATTCCTAAGAACCCTCATATCAGAAACCTCCAGGTCATGCACGAGATATCCGCAGTCAACCCAACTCTCACTACCATACAGAATCGTCGGCCGGAATATTGACCTTTGAATAGCTAACTTTGTTCCGCTACTTAATTCCCTTTTGTTGAACACGTGCGACCTCAACTGACTGGCCACCGCGTTTCCCATTTTCCTCCTTTCCTCAAATTCCCTAACTAACTTGCCATCCTCTGAAAAAATGGTTCCTAAGTACTTGAATTCAGAAACCTGCTCCAGCTCCGCCCCATTTAAATTGCAAGCTATCTCCTTCCGAGCTTTGCCGACATGCATAACCTTAGTTTTCCCTACACTTATCTTCATCCCATACTCCTCACATGCAGCATTTAGGCAGTCAATCCCACCCTGCAACTCCGTGGTACTATCTGCCAACAGAATCAAGTCATTCGCGTAGGCCAGGATTTTCATTATTACCTCACCCACCTCGACATTTCCCTGCAAGTTTGCCTGCTTGATGATTTTGTCCATAAAAATTATGAACAGAAGCGGGGAAAGACAACAACCCTGACGAACGCCCTCTTTAACCTCGAAAGACTCGCTAATTTCGCCATCTATTCTCACCGCGGCCCTGCTTTCTGAGAAAATACTCTTAATGGCACGCAGTAAACCCCCATTGATACCGTACCGCCCACGCGTCCTTCCGTCTGTCCCTTCGTCCTAACGTCACTCAACGCCAATATGTCTATACCGTAGTCCTTAGCCAGATCAACTAGTTCCTCTCTGCGATCCCGAAAACCCCCATTAACGTTTAGACTTCCAATAAACAAACCATCAACCATTTTGCATTGCCTGATCGTCAACGATGGGGTACCTAGCAAGTCGAGCGTTGGTCGTACCCCGTATCCAACACCCGTCCGAGGCTGTGTTGAATTGTTTTTACCGAGAATGAATACAGTGGGACGGCCTGGTAAGCCGAACCGCACCGGAAGTACAAGTTTTAATGGGTACCAAGAACGACCGTCCGGAATGCAATGTGTCCGTTTGTTTATATTTTTTACCAAACGGATTGCTATACATATAGCCATCAACCGAAATTATGACCATAAACATTTTACTAGAAGTAGGATGCCGAGACAAATAAAGTACACAGGTTTGATTAGATTGTTTAGCAAAACGTTGATTCGAAAAACATCACAAGATTGAGGTTATGTTAACGAGACGTCATGCCATTCGGAAATTAAAATGTAAATGTAATTGAAATTCCAAAAACAACAAAATTGATATTAGAACGCGCATATCGCACAGAAAACAATCCAAAGCTCATTTTGTAAGCAATAGAGAAAGTGAAAAATAAGAGAAGCCCAGCAAATACCTGCCACGTTGCATTCGAATCACAATGCAATTGAAACACGCAAAAAGAACAATAAAACCCGCGTTATGATTTGAGTGACCCGGCACCCAACACAAAAACAACTAATAAAAATTAAATTAATTAAAACAAAACCCGGATCGAAACGTAAAATTGTAAAAATAAACAAAACTTACACAGAGCAAACCAAAACACGTCTATCACGGCGGCCATTTTGACTTGACTTGATTCCTATACGTATCTTAAGGAATGTTTACTTATTCTTGACGGGTCGTTTCTCCTTGGAGAAAATTGTGACTTTATATTTATCTAGCAAACAGCCGTTTACCCCGTACTACCGTTTTCCCCGTACTACCGTTTCCCCCGAACTACCGTTTCCCCCGAACTACCGTTTCCCCCGAACTACCGTTTCCCCCGTACTACCGTTTCCACCGTACTACCGTTTACCCCGTACTACCGTCTCCCCCGTACTACCGTTTCGCCCGTACTACCGTTTCGCCCGTACTACCGTTTCGCCCGTACTACCGTTTCGCCCGTACTACCGTTTCGCCCGTACTACCGTCTCGCCCGTACTACCGTTTCCCCCGTACTACCGTTTCCTCCGTACTACCGTTTCCTCCGTACTACCGTTTCCTCCGTACTACCGTTTCCCCCGTACTACCATTACAACCGTACTACTATTTTCCCCCTGAGAGATATTTCAAGAACAGGGATAAAAAGCAATGAACTTCTCCGGTTTACCGAAGTGCTTTCCCTAATCTGATCAATTAAACACTTCTATGAAATATTTAAATTTTGCGTTTCTAAAAAGTTGAAAATAAGTCGATTTGAAGTAAACTCACACAGTTGCAAGCAAATAATGTTTTATGATTCACTTTATTTGATAAGAAGACGTGGGAATGAGATAAACCGAGCATGACGGTACAAAATAAACTCATTGAATTAATTAGAAATTCACATAACGTTAAAGCGAGTGAAGAGTCTGACATCCGACTGTGCATTTTGTTTTGTTAATACAAATTTAAAAACCATTGCAAATTTTAATTTCAATTATCGCGACGAAATTCAAATTTCAACGTCTCACGCACGATTCTATAATTCTTTACAACGTCCCTTGTCCAATGGTAAAGCCGTCGAGCAATAATATTAACAGATATTTATGTCAATGCGGAAGTTTGCCCGTTAATTGTCCATTCTTGCATTCTTTCGTAAAATTAAAATAATGCAACGCCATTAATGGCTGAAAGAACTGAAGAATGTACAATATTGTGATTATGAAACGTATCTCAGTGTTTACATTCCGAGCAGGTTTCGAGATTAAGTACACAAATTGCTATGATATATGATCTGTCTATGTAATTATAAAAAATGTTTTTTTTTATTTATGATTTTTTTATTTCAAAAAAAGATATCGTTCTGAATTATGTCATCTTGAAATGCTGTTTTTTTAATTCAATTGAGGTGTGTGTTTGTTATCATCTCATTTTGTCATTTCATCGTAATTCCAACTTAATGGTATGCACGTTTGACTTCTCACAATTGAACTTGAATCAAACAACTTTTATGTCCACGGTAATGAGTAGCGTTGAATGCATAATCGTAAATAATTTAAGTCAAGGTATGTTGACATAACATTATCATTTTTTCGATATTTATGTTTGCTTAATATCTAAGCATTATTAAAAATTCCACAACGCACAGAACATAAATGACAACTTAAAGCTGGTGGGTTTTGAAAGCCTTCAATTGACTGCCAATACATAATAGTCAAAGAGGTTGGTAACTTGATCTTTTCTGCAAGGTCACAGCAGAGAATGAGATCGTATCAGATTGTGAGAACACTTTCAGTGTTACACTTCATACAATACTTGGAATAAATCAGGATCAAAGTTTGAAGTTTAGAATCTAGTCGGATAATTGCCGCCGACAAAGGTTTCGTCAGGCTGAAGTTAGCTTTAAATAACACATTCTACCTGGATACTGAATACAATCCCGATTCCACCTCCAGACCCGTGCAAAGTGTTGGGGCTAGCGAATGCAATTACCGTACATTTTCCAAAAACCGGCAAACGGTAATACCGATATTTTTTAGTAAATTTACCGGTACATTACCGGTAATTTGTATTACACGCAAATCGCGTGATATATTCAATTTTAGATAATCAAATCGACAAATAATCTGCGACGAACGTTGAATGAGGCCTACGAACAATTTGAAAAAGAAGGATTCATGATTTACACAGATCGTCCACATACATCGTGTTAAGTTGGCATGAAAGCTATGACACTCCAATATACGAACAAAATTTTATGTGCAAATGCTATTCCCTCTCACAATTTACCCACTTTCAATGAAAGTACCTAACCACTAACCAGGTAGGACGTCCATATTTAAGGAAAAACGAATTTCATACAAAAGATTTCATACTAAATGATCAGTTCTTCGCACTCAATATTGGTCATTTTACACTCCCCAGTAGCAGGGTGATCCTTTCCAAATCTATATCTTCAATTTAAGTAATCAATCCTCTTGTATATTCCGAATTCGAAATCGGACGCCCATATTTCTCGAACCGACTTATGTACCTTACTTTTTGGTCACACTCTGTCCTCCTTCACCAAACCTACCTTAATATCCTAAAATAGGACCTCACTTTCCTGTATTTCATTTGAATTGAAAAGCTAGAGACTGAATTCTCATAACACAACTGGACTCGACCGACACATCAAGTCATTATTGTTGCATAAAATGAAATCTTGACTAACTTTTTATAATTCTATTTACCGGTAATCGCCATAATCGGTTTTTACTGGTTTTTAATTACCGGTTGCGTTCCCTAGTTGGGGCCTAATTGGGGTATGTAAAACATAAGCAACACTGATCACACTTTTTAATGTGGTTGCCCACTGAATGTACATTAAATGTGCGAAATTCAATGTTGTTGAGAATATGTACATAAAATGTACAAAAAATGGGCCTGTAAAGTGGTACATATTTCGATGTACTTAAAAAGCACATTTTTTGTGCTATTAAAACTCGAAATTATTGCACTAGATAACAAGTACATTTTTCGCACCTTTTATGTGCGTGATAAGGTGTACACTATTCCTATCACATTTAATGTACTAAAAATGTGCTTGTGATGTAGTACATTTTTCGATGTAAATAAAAGGCACATTTTTTGTGCTATTAAAACTCGGAATTATTGCACGAGATCACAAGTACATTTTTCGCACATTTTATGTGCGTGATGAGGTGTACACTATTGCTATAACATTTAATGTACCAAAAATGTGCTTGTGATGTAGTACATTTTTCGATGTAAATAAAAGGCACATTTTTTTACCTACTAAAACTCGAAATTATTGCACTAGATAACAAGTACATTTGTCGCACATTTTTTTGAGCGTGATAAGGTGTACACTATTTCTATCACATTTAATGTACCAAACATGTGCTTGTGATGTAGTACATTTTTCCATGTAAATAAAAGGCACACTTTTTGTGCTACTAAAACTCGAAATTATCGCACTAGATCACAAGTACATTTTTCGCACATTTTATGTCCGTGATTAGGTGAACACTATTCATATCAAATTTGATGTACCAAAAATGTTCTTGTGATGTGCTTTCTATAATTTAACACATTATACAAATTTAACAAATTTAACAAACCAACACATAAGTATCCGGTGGCACAATTGGTAAAGCAGTCGGCTCATAATCCCGAGCGTCTTGGGTTCGAGCCTCGCAAATGGCAGAAATTTTTCTAATAAAAAAAATGAGAGTTTGGCATAAAAAAATGTAGATGGAGGACGCAGTGTTCATCAGAATAAGAAAAACCAAAATAGAAAAGTCGGAAAACTAAATTAAATTTTCCTTTCTTTTCTTACATAACATTATATTATGTACATGAAATGTACTAGTAATTCACACTAAAAAGTACATTAAAGGTACATTGGTTGTGTATTCAAAGTGTTTTAAATGTACATTAGATGCACATGTAATTCACATTTAATGTACATTAAATGCACTTCACGTTCCAAAGAAAAGATGTAACGGTAAGAGCGCTTTTTAATATACATTAGATGTCCTGGAACTGGAGCACATTAAATGGGATCAGCACATTTTCCGATGGCACTTTATGTACATTTCGTGGGGTCAATTGTTATCTGGGCATTGCCTTAACTCTTAAGTGTATGAAATTACATGTATAAAATTTTTTTTCTGTACTAGGGCCGATCTTAGAACTGATCTAGAGCACTTAATGGGAGGCCCACCCTTCCTTACAAAAGAGTTCGCCTCTACAACACTGCACAAAAACCTGATCATTAAACAAATATTCATGAAAAACGACCAAATATCGTGTAGGGTCGCGTGGTCACTGGTTGGCGAGTTTGGCCAACACTAAGGATACTACAGCCCGAACGACTCAACAGATTTACACTAATTTAATTTTCGTGATTTCTGATGTCAAATGTCCACATCTTTCATTCGAAACTTTGAAGAGCGATTTCCGTTCTAATTTCGCGGAGATATAAGTGAAAAAGTTCCACAAACCTTAAAAAACCACATTTTTGACGACTTTTTCGACCGTAACTTCGAAAGTTTTCGACCGATTTTGCTTAAACTCAATCTTGCAATTAATTTTTTGATTATTTTTCAGAAAAGAAGAAGTTTTTGAAAATCCGATAAGACTTACCCGATTTATGTAGAACGAACACGTTGGGCCCTAGTAGAGATTCAGTTTTAGGGCCCTGGCTGAGTCCAAAAGCTGAAAACTAAAAACGGTTCTTCCATAAAACGTCAGGCATGCCCAGACCTTTCAAACAAAACAAACTTTATGAAAATCGGAAAATTTTTACTCGAGTTTATGTACAAAAGACCAAAAATCACTTAAACGGCACTAGCTCAGCGGTTCTATCTTGGCCCTACTGTGCCCAGATTCAATCCCAAAAAAGATTTGTCGAGGGGAAAATGTTTTTGAAAATCGATTCAGTTTTACTCGAGTTATCGTGTTGACAGACAGACGGGCGGACATTTTTTTATTGCTGATTCGTCATCCAAGGACCATGATCGGTGCTCTCCCCCTTCCTCCCAGGTCGGAATTCGACTGGTTACAAACGTCGTAGTAAACGCATAAGACTCTTTATCGAAGAACTTCGTTCTTCGTAAGGGTCTAAAAATGTAATTCTTTCAGAGGAAAAAGTGCCTTATATCGGCTGAGAAATATTCGAGCTTTTGGGATGAATCTTGTAATTAGGGATCGGGAAAAACGATTTGTGTGACTTCTGCAACTGTGGGTCAGGTGTGGGTCGATCCACTCCGATCCTTACTTGTAATTGACATATGTTACAAAATTTGAGAAAAATCAAGTCTTTTACTCATGATTGCATCAAACTTTTTTCAAATGTTAGACGAACAAGAGCTCAAAAATAATAACAAATTGAAGTCACACAGGATGAACGGTCATCAGAACGGAAACAATTTCTTTAACAGCGTCATTTTGCTATGTAACTCAGCGCGGAGAGACCCATCAACGAATCGTATCACATGACGTCTCTCTTCATACATTGAATTTCTCATCGATAAGTTGTTGATATCGACAGTTCGAACGTGCTGATGTTTGAGAAGTAATGTCGCGTAAACTTTTTATTTCAATTGGCTTATTATGGGCATTTTAAAGCGCTCAATATACTTTCATATGAGTTTTCACTGTTTTCCTACCCTATTTCACCTTCCCCTACGACTTACACATTCTTCCCCTACGCCTTACACAACCATCCCCTACGCCTTACACAATCTTCCCTACGCCTTACACAACCTTCCCCTACGCCTTACAAAACCTTCCCCTACGCCTTACACAACCTTCCCCTACGCCTTAAACAACTTTCCCCTACGTCTTACACAACCTTCACCGCACTTTCCAGTAGAAAAAATGCAAAATAAAAATTCTTTTTGAATCCTCGCTCCTCTTCCAGAGTTGACCGCACTCAATTGACTACTGATTATTGATGTGGGTGTGGCTCTTCATCATTACCAGCCACTATCACTCCTCTCTCCAACGTGATCAGAAAACTTAAGTTTTCCCAAAAATTAGATGTTCTTGACACTTACAAAAAACTTTATCATCCCTCCAAGAGGACAGTTATTTCAAGAAATTCAATAATTTTTGAAAACAGAGAGCTCGCACTCGCATGTCAATCATTTTGTCTGTGAGATAAACAACAATTTGTTTTTACGTTAACAAAAAAAAAAGATGTTAAAACGAAATTATGAAAGCCAAGTTATTAAAGCGCGGTACTATGTTTTTATAAATAACTTTCAACTCCACCTTAAAAAACAAATAAAAAAAGACAATTTCAAAAATGTAATCTTCAAAAGTAGTGTAAATATTGAATTTTTGCTAAACATATATTTACTTTTTTCAGTACATACTCATACGAAAACATCACAATATTCAAATGTGGAATTAATTGAGAATGTTTTGCTAAATAAAAGACAGAGGTTCTTTCTCACCAAAATAGAAAATATAGAAAAACATATTTAAAGTGGATGTTTTTTCCTTCGCTCTTGTGTTGTGTTTAGTTACATGAATATAGTGAGTGTGCAGTGTTTTTAAAACAAACAAAATAAAAAATTAAAATTTTATCATAACCTCTCTTGTGACATTGGAATAATGGACGAGACTTGTTATGGTTCTGGTGATATAGCTGGTGCCGTATTAGGTACACTAATTTGTGGTATTGCACTGGCATATTTGTTATGGTGGCTGTATAAAAACTACTGGAAGAACCGAAAAGGTGAGTTTTCAATTTATTTATATTTTCAACGCAACATTCGTGTATTTCTTTTTATTTCCTTTCTTTCGAAATGTTGCCTATCTATGAAAGCATAGCATATGCCACCTTATATAAATGCAGTTATCCATATAAATTAGAAAATGAAACGTGATTGGAATGCACCCGAGAGTCACATTTTTAAGACAATCCCATAAACATTTAAATGATTATCCAGTCAGTGAACGGTAGCCCTATTCACGTCGAAAAAGCTTTTTCATAATCTATTACTTAAGAGTGCACACTGCTTACAAAAGAGTCATCTGTCGGAATCTTTCCAATTAACGAAAATTTTCATGGAAAAAGTCGCAATTTTCTGTAACGTTTTTCTCTTAAAGTCTTAAATTAAAACGAATGCTTATGTCGTCATTACATACTTAACCTATTCCCAAACAAAATTGCGGAAACACTTTTGGAGAAAACATTTACATTTGCTAGAAATGTGAATTCCAATATTTCACTGCAAAAGTCAGTCTTTCAGCTTTTCCACTTTATAAACACTTCAAAACGCATTCTTTTTTCGACCAATGTGTTTGCTCACTTAATCTTTAACTGAATAATCAATTTAAATGACAGAAAACATTTTCTAAAAGTCAGAAATTGATACAAAAAATTTTGAGTTGATGATTGCAAATAAAAATGGCCGCCATCTTTGTTAGCTTTTGACGTTTACAAATGTTTGCAAATGTATCAACTCAAAAAGTTTTTATCCATTTCTGACTCGTTTCTGAGATAAACACCATTGACAGATCGAAAAAACGTTAAGTCGTTCTGTTAGACCATTGTTTTGAAAAAGGACCCTATCGGATAAGGATACAATTTCGGCCCTCAATTTCTAAAATTCTAGACCTGGGAAGACGTTAAGTAATGTGAGGCTATATAGGAATGTATTTGTAGTACTTGACATATTGAAAATAAAAAATAAGAAACATAATGGAGCCTATGTAGCCCATAATGCTTCGCACGCGCCTTAAATATTCATGTCTTTTTGAGTTTCACATCCTATTTTTTTCGCTGGGATGGCAAATTTGCCCCACCCTCAAATTTTTGTTTTATAAACTACACGCGTTAAAGTTAATTCTGTGAAAGTTTTAGGTTGAGGCTACTTTGCCAACGTTATCCGATAGGGGCCTTTCCGTCATTTTTCCCGACACCATTTCTAGAACACAGGATCCTGCTCTTTTACCTTTCTTAGTCATTAACAGTAAGCAACACAACGGTAGATTGCTTTGCTCCCTTTCTTAGTCATTAACAGTAAGCAACACAACGGTAGATTGCTTTGCTCTCCAATACAACGCAGTAAGTGTATCTTGTAAAACATTATTTTGTATGAAAATGGGGTAAGACCCGTTTCCAAAACGATGGTCTAAGAGAACGAATTAACTTTTCCTCAATCTATCAGTGGTGTCTTTCTCAGAAAATGTCAAATTTCATGAATACGTTAGTGACAGCACGATGGCACTACTATTAGTACCCGATTGCCGAAACTTTCGGGGCAATCCTAGTATTTTCCAGTTTACGGAGACAAAAATGGCAAAGTTTTTGTTTGCGATCTTTTTTACAGTAGCCAAACTTTTTTGTGGGGAAGAAGCAGGAACCTAAACCCTTTTTCGAGTTACCAAACCGAATCGATCCTTGTAATTTTGACAGAAATTCAGTATAGAAGAACCAATAAGCTGGACAGTTTCGAGCGAGAAAGGTTCAGAAAATAATTTTTTGTTTCTCTTTTATCTTTATTTTAGCTACTTTATGTTTTCACCCTTCCTGTCCGTCTATCCGTCCGCCTGTGCACTACACCTTAGTGCATCTAGAAACACTTAGCTGCACCTGGGGAATCAACTTCTTTGACTTCGCTCTATCGCTACTTTCCTATACCCATTTGAATGGCGTCTAACTCGCTACCCTTTCACCTTTAACCTTTAATTGTGTAAACGTTGATTACACCATACCAATTTTCGATATTAGTGAAGAAATACATTCCTCGAATTGAACCCAAAAAACCGAATAAATCTATGAACCAATCATAACTGAACCCTGGCCTGAATCTTTTTTGAGAATCGAAAAGACAACCAGAATTGTTTTTACATATTTTGGGAAGCTACTTCTGCCTATCCGAAAATGCTGAACATATTCTTTTTGAAGTGAATAGGGCTCACGAATCTTTTATTCAGTCGATTCTTCTTGTTAAATCTGATGCGAAATGTTTTTCTGTTTTTGTGTGAAATATCATCATCATCATCCATTCATTAAACGTATGATTCGATTGTTATCTCAGATTTAACAAGCAAATAAGAAAAATGTTGAAAAGGAAAATATATGTAAATTGTATGCATAGTCCACACCAACCATTCGAACAAATACAAGTGTTTGTACTGCTTCTGAATATTACGATTTAAAAACATTTCAGCGTTCGTTTCAAGAAAGTGTAAGTTAGGATTTGTCAGTAGGTGGTTCCCATCTGCTGCAGACATAGCTCATGAATAGCCAAAATAAAAGATTTTTTATAAAATGAAAGTAAAGATAAATGCGTCTGTTCAGTGTTCCAAACAAATTAAAAAACACAATGAGTCAGTGTGGAAAAAATTGTTGACGATTAGGAGCAAACATTTCGACACATTGTTTGAAAACGTTATTTTAGACAAAAAGTGTTCCCTCTACTTTCTGGTTTCAGCAACCTACACATGCAGGGAGAGATGCAACATGAAAGCTTTTCCGCAAGTGGAAAATGCGTTACGTGCAAACGCTCTACCGGGCAAAATGTTTAGATTGTTAGAATTCCTTGTATGGAGAATTTGGAGATTGAACGTTTGTAGAAACTTCTTTCATACAACACAAGCCTCGTATGTGCTTGGTTTAGCAAGAAAAATACTTTTGCACAAAACATACCAACGGAATTGCCCAGTACTCCTCGGGTCCATTAATCTCTCCCAGTTTCGGAGATTTCTGCAAGATTGAGGAAGCCTGACGATAAATAATTTAGAGTCTGTTAGTATCAAAAGTAGGTCTGTTTTTTTCATATGTCAAAGTGACGTTTTAAACGTCAAATTAAATTTTTTTTTGAAGTAGTCAGATAATCTTTTACTTTTCCTCGATTCTATGTTAGCATCAGAATTGAGGAAAAATAAAAGATTATCTGACTATTTCAATTTTTTTTTGACGTTTAAAACGTCACTTTGACAAATGGATTCCAACAGACTCATTTGTTCTATGCCTTCGAAAGCGTTTTTTAAATGACGTTGTCTTTGAAAGCGCTTTGTAAATGACGTTTTTGGTAACGAACAAAAGTCACTATGATGTCCGAAAATTCGTCTTCCAGTTGGATCGACACTATTATAGTTGTTATAGTGCTCTTAAAGGGGAAAGTGCACTTAGTGCTTGTTTTCCTCATTTTGTCCAATTCCCCAACTCAGTAAAAATGTTTCCTAAATATTTAGGCTATGAAATCTGTGAATGTCCACCTGAATTAAGAGAGCGAAAATCAGGAATCAAGAAATCAGGAACCAAAAATCAGGAAATGAAAATCAGGAAACGAAAATCAGGAACCTGAAATAAGGAAAAACAAAACTCAGGAAAAACCAAATTTAGGAAAACCCAAAATTAGAAAAAACGAAAATCAGGAAGGAAATAAATCAGGAAAAATATCAAAGTTTTCGATTCCAAAGGAGGTCGCAATCTTATCTTTGGTATGTAAGGGGCTCTGCCCCCTAATACCCCGCGCCTGCGGCGAGCTCATAACTCCCTGCAGGCTGCCTTCCGTGCATGGGGCTCTCCCCCTTAGACCCCGCAAGGGGGGATATTCCCCCCTTGACCCCCCTGCGCGGGGCTACCGCCCCTCGACCCCGATTTTTTATTTTCCAGGATTTATCACTGTCTGCGGCGCATTCTCTGAAAAATTATTTTCTTCTCAAAACTACAATGCTCTTCTATCATTAGAATAAATCCGTGGCATCACCCATCAAACAAATTATTTTCCTGATTTTGATTTTTACTGATTGCCTGATTCCTAATTTTAGTTTTTCCCGATTTTGATTTTTCTTATTTTTGGCAAATAATTTTTTTTCCTAATTTTCGGTTTCCTAAATTTTTTTGCTAATTTTTGTTTTCCTAATTCGTGTGGAATACCGACATCTGTTCCAGCCGTCATGGCCGAGTGGGTTGGCAAATAGGTACGGAACTGCATGAACTCCGGGGAGATTTGTGGAGAACTATCGAGGATAATCGATGTCAAGAATGCCTAGACAATTCTAGAATACGAGTATACTCTGAGGTTTCAAGCCCTTAAACATACTCGTTGTGCACCCACATAATAAAATTGAAAGTTCCTACACAGCGTTACCAAGTGTAAGAAATGGTTATAAGATTTTTTACTTTGGTTACTTTCAAACATTAGTAGTGAGATAGTACGACAGTACGAAAGAATTCTTTTGTTTTATTTGTGGGACTTGTTTCTTATGAAAATTACGGCAGTAAAACGCTTTTGTAACAGTCTCATCTCCTCTATTTACGAACATGCAAAATCCAAGTTATTCTTTCAAATTTCCTCATCCCAAGCTCCTCGAATACGACATTAGGGCAATGTTTACAAATCGTTATTGTTATCTCAAAATTGTACTCTGCTTTATTACCCACTGTAAACCTCAGTTTCTGTAAAATGTAGTTTAAACAAATAAACTAACGAATAAATCAAATAAATTCATTATAAATTTCCATTTCAATTGTTCCCTTAAAATACTTCTGAGCACATGTTTGTTAGGTGCGTGCACGGCTATTATATTACTTGAATCCAACAACATTTGAGAGATATTTCCTCAGCAACAAAGTCAGTACCACGTTTTAAGGAGTGTTTCTTTCACTTTCAAATTGTCTAGCATGAGAATGTAAAATCAAGAGATTTATCTTAAGAAATGATCACATCTTAATAATTTTTTTTTTCTTCGAACATTTCTTGATTTAATTTTGTAGATAAATATTGAATTTCAAGAGGTTTCAATTCAAGCATTTTTTTCATTTTAATTTTTGGTAGATTTTTTGTCGAAAATTAATTTTTGGACATCAAGTCCGAACGAAAGACAATTCAAAATTTTTCTTTGTTTTCAATGCTGTTGGTGTCGATGCATTTTTTATGCGTAAATACTCCGTTGCGAAACATAATCCAAGAAAGACTCATGAGATGTTATGTGGGTTAGAATATTAGGTTTGGCTTTCTTTCCCAATGTAAGTAGTTTCTATATAAGTCCCATGAATCTGTTTGAATTTACGAACTAAGCAAAGGTGGAATTTATTCGTCAGGTATAATGGGTGTGTGATTGGAAATAGTTTGCATAAAATATTGAGAAAAAATATCTTTCAGTTTCAAATAAATATTATAAAGAATTTTATGTAAATTTTTCTCTGGTAAAATTCAGAGGTGTGAACTCAAAAAACCGGCACCGTTTTCGTGTCATTTAGCTGGAAACATTTTTTCGTTCTTTCGAACAGTATCAATATGCATGTCTTTGGATAATTGACCAACTCAACTCTCTAAAAACTTGTATTTGCATACTCAAAAGTAAAACGACAAAAATTTATAAACTCATCATCGTCGTAGAAAGAAGCACTGAAAGTCACAATGGTTCAAGGCAATCTTGTAGAATCGCTTTTGTTGTTATTTTTTGCCAATAAATTCTCAACGGAATTAATAATGTGTGTCGATAAAAGAAGCAACATATTTGACAGGGTTGTATTTCGCTGAATTTTCAAACAGAAATATACAAAACGTTTCAACTTGTCTGATATTTCGAAGCTATGTTTGTGGACAATTCTACACAAAAAGAAAATTTTTGCTTTTTCTAACACATTGAAAATAAAAGAAAAATGAAACAAAAAAGGAAGAGACCGGTACTGGAGGCAAACAGTCCCTTTGTGGATTAGATCCTTTACCTGACGATATGAATGAACAACATCTCACCGTGCTGACATTGCTTATGAAAACTAAAGAGAATATTAACACTCGGTGCCAAAAGTATTTTCGAAGAAATAAATAAGCAAATTAACGAAATTCTAATATCATACCAACAAATAAGCAATACAAAAGGTTTAGTAATTTGTGTATATGAACCACATTGAATGGAAACACGCGCTTAGTTTAATTTAGCCTACAAGTTGAAGAGAGTTCACAAAAAAAATTCGAGCCAACTGCTTCTCGCCTCGTGAGCATTAGGTCTACGGATTTCATTAACAGAGAGTTTAGACAGAGCGACTATAGCCCATATATACATATAGCTATAAGTAATAAGTTATACGTTTACGTTAAAAGTTACAAGTTTACGTTATAAGTTATAAGTTTACGTTATAAGTTATAAGTTTACATTGCGAGCTATGAGTTATGATTTATAAGTGACAAGTTACAAGTTTACGGTACAAACTATAAGTTTATAGCCCAGATCAGTATTGTAACTGACGCAGATAAGTACTGATCAGTTTTAAAACTGATCTGAATCAGTACTGATCAGTTTCAAAAACTGATCCGGATCAGTACTAATTAGTTTCAAAACTGACCCTGATTAATACTGATCAGTTTCAAAACTGATCAGTATCAGTACTGATCAGTTTCAAAATTGATCAGTATCAGTTTCAAAACTGATCAGTATCAGTTTCAAAACTGATAAGTTTTAAAACTGATCCGAATCAGTACTGATCAGTATGAAAACTGATATGAATCAGTATCGGATAAGTAATGATCGGTTTTAAAACTGATAAGGATCAGTACTGATCAGTTTCAAAACTACTAATCCAAATCAGTTTTGGAACTGATCAGCTATATCGCGGATTAGTTTTGGAACTGATCAGTACTGGTCTGGATCAGTTACAATACTGATCTGCGGTATAAACTTAATATGTTAACTTATAACGTAAACTTGTAACTTATAACATAAATAAATAACTCAAAAGAAATAGCTATATGTTTATGTTATAAATTTGGCTATAAATGACTTTGCCGAAACTCTCTAATCTACGCCGAGAATCACTTATAGATCAATATTCATGGAAAAATAGAAGATCCGTTGATTTGACAGTTCTGCTAAGTTTATACATATACGGCATATGAGGATTTATACTCCGCACATGTTTTAACGTGAATTCAATCAATATTTTATAACATAAGTGGGCACAATATACTAAGCCTTTAAAGTACTCGTCTTGAGTCTTGAGAAAAATGCTTTTATTTATTTGTGTACTGCTGTTTTGTGGTAGACACATCTTCAGTTCTAATCATGACGTGCATATCAGCGAATTAAAACTTATTCAGCAAGTAAGAAGTGTGAAAGATTGAGTATTATGAGGCGATATTGATTTGACAGTTGACACGCCTGATATGAGCATTGTCGAAGAGTTTTTTGATTGTGAATAATCAGTTAGCGACGACATCTATATGGTCGTCAACCTTAGCCTATTTGAAACGAGTGTTTTTCTCAAGACGAGTACTTTAAAGTATTGCCGGATTTAACATGAAGTTGATACGCAATCCGAAAGAATATACTAAATGCATGTACGTTGTACAACACGAAATAATATTATAATAGTATCATCAATCAGAAGAGGTGACATTACGTATTCTCACTGTTTTTTATTTCATTTTTCCTATGCTTCTAAGCTGTATAATATGCTTACATGAACGAATGATTTACCTGATCAATACATACAATTGTATACATACGATATTCCAAAAATGTTGAACTATTCTAACAATCTCCATAGCGCAACTGTTCTAGCTGTGTTAATGTCTGTAGCATTACATAAATTACAAAATAACTCAATTCCTACAGGTTGCGTAATACGTATATTTGCTTACACAATAACACTGTGTCTACAATTTTTTTCTAAGTGGCAAGTTATTTTGAATTAAATATACATGTTACTAGATTATGCACCTCTTGCCAAAATTGTTGTTTTGACGTGTGGGGCATTGTGGCCCTACACCTCTTGCCAAAATTGTTATTTTGGCGTTTGGGGCATCGTGACCCTAGCCGAAGGCAAGAGGTGCATATGCTATTTTATCCATCGAGATAAGTAAATTTGCCCTAAAGGGATAAATAACCGTTAGAATACTTTCGCGGCGAATCGGAGGTGGTTGTGAACTGCACTTCAAAAGAATAAATGAAACTTTTCAATTGCGTATCAGTTCAGTGACAAGCTAAGTTTAGTGTCGGTTAACATTTGAAACTAATACAACCCTGATCTTGGATGAGTAAATGCTCAATTTTTGCTTCTAATTTGTTGGACATTGTAACAATGTACAAATATACAAGATGATGGTTTAAAGAATTTGGTCAAATGATTTGGCACATAAAGTGGGTGACTTTTTGTTAATAGTCAACATTCATTAACTGGTCGTTTTTTTGGTTAATGAGTTAGTTAGCATGTTGTTATATCGAAAAAAAGGTAAACACATGCTGAGAACCATTCCTCAAAATTATGAATGATGACTACAACGAACGAAAAAAAAAACTACTCAAATTAATAATTTATTGTTGCTCTGATATTCTGAAAGCTGGTGAAGGTTATAGATTACGTCAAAATTGAAAAATCAGTTATTGCAACGGCTTTTCAAACTTTGTATACAACATTTTTTTGTTCGTTTCTACATAGCCTAACAATTAAATCGAATGTCACATTTTCTTCATAGTCTACGGAGCCACTAGAATATTCTGTGCACTGACAGAGAAGATTTAAAATCTTGTCTGACGCACGTAGCTTTTCTATAGGTAATGTGTATTTACCTACTAAAGTTGTACTTATTTAATGGAAAATTATACATATAAATTGAAGTAATAGAGGTTTCTCATTATATCGCATTAGAAGGTGGGATAGTTTCTGACGTCCATGCGATAAAGACAATCGAACAAATTAGGACATTCCATTGTTAAAGCACGCCCGGGTAAAAACGATGATTTTACAGAGCTAGTTTTGTTAAAAAAATTTGTCAATTTCAGAAAAGTACTTCAATAGCTCTATAATTTCATTGTTTTTGCATCTAGCAGATGAGCTACTTTTTTCGGATTGCTTAGATTTTTTAACAAAACTTGCTCTGGAAAATAGGTCTGCACTTTCAGCCAGGACATTTGGTGCCGAAAATTTGAAAATGCCAAGGTCAATAAAATAGCGAGTACATTACGTTGCATAAATTTATAATTCGACACCTGGCTGCGTACTTTGGCCCATCACCTGGAAATATGGAAGGCAGCCTGGTGCTAAGTACCTGTTTTCACCAAAGTGTAGACAATAATAAGATCTATACGTCATATAAGTTTCAACTCGGCACCAGGCTGCGTCCTTGAGCTATGACCCTTTGAATGCACAGGGCAGCAGCAGCCTGGTGCCGAGTTGAAATTTATGTGACATATAGAACTCACTAGTGCCTCCAATTTGCCGAAAACAGATTTTCAGCACCAGGCTGACTTATTTATTCCCAGACTTAGGGCACCAAGTACGCAGCCTGGTGCCGACTTCAATTGTGTTACTAACTAATCACCTCGCTTCTTCTTACATATAGGCGTTGTCAGAATTTCAGCACCAGGCTGCCTTGGTTTTACCTTTCATCGGACACCCTCTTAAGTGCATCAAGCGACAGCTACTATCCGCTTTTGCGTATTATTGACGCTCTCGTAGTGTTGCCTTGACACTCTCTCCCTTAACCTGAATGGATGAAGTCAATGTCAGAGGAAACTTCCTAACGGCTGTCAATTTCTAGTAATTTTGATTTTAAGTTAAAGTTTTTTCAATCGTTCAATCTCTTGAAGATACGATCGTAATATTGTACTCATTCTATACTTGCGTTTTATATTTCCGAACAATACTCCATTATTAAGGGATGTCACACACTAAATCCGGACGATCCTGAAAGATAATCTAAAAATTGATTAGAAGATTGAAAATCGGTTGAAAACTTTCCAAGTTACGGTCGAAAAAGTGGTCTGGTTTTTTGAAGGTTTGTGGATTTTTATGCTAATTATTTGCTCGAATGATATAAAAGTTTATAAAAGTATTTCACGATATTATTGCTGAGCGATAAGTACCACTACGACTCGCAGTGGCTAACAACTTGAACCAGTTGGACATTGCGCTTCCAAATCATCAAGATTTTGCATATTTTCCCAGTTATTTTTACTGGAATTTGTCAAGAACATTAAAATGTTTATTTTGAATGAAACTGTCTCAACTAGAAATATGGTGGAGATCCTCTTTCATGCAATTATGTCCAGCCAAATTTGGTAAACAATTAGTGAAATCATTTCCGGCGACTATTCCTGAAGATTAAGCGTTGATGCCACTCATGATTTAGTACTAATATGATTCCATATTCCATGAACCTTAAGTATTCTATAATTACCCCTAAATGATTACTTACATTCGTGTCATTGATCAAAAATAACAGCTTTTTGAGTGTTCCGTTCCTAAATATGTTGAATTGCTGGTTCGTACCTTGCGATTGAGCGACCAAATTTTTTTGCGGTAAAAATCCTTATATAATAGAAAAACACCATTCTATCGATCAGATACACAACCAACAATACATTTGCGTATTTTGACTCATTTTATGAGGCCAGATTCTAAGTACTGACATGGCAGAATACCCAATGAATTGAATGAGCTTTTTGTTGTTTTATTGGTTTTTCTTTTGTTTTTAGGTTGGCGTTGTATGGGGACACTTTCGTAAATTCCTACAAATCTGCAGACCATCCTTCATGAGTGGTGTTGCTAATCGCTTCTTGCCACCGATGCCAGTGTCCTGATGCCTCGATACGGTTTAATTTACCAAAAGTTTCAGCAAACAGCAAGCATTGTTGGAAAAATGAAACAGCAAGCAGCAAGCACTGTTGGAAAAATTGTTGTTCCAACAGGGCCTGCTGTTTTTAGTTGCATCACTCCATCGGTTTTGTTGTCAAATAATAAAAAACTTTGGATAAATCAGACCGTATCAAGGCATCAGGACACGCGCATCTGTGGCAAGATTCTGTTAGCAACGCCACTCATAATGGTTTGCAGATTTGTAGAAAGAGTCGCCCCATACAACACCAACCTAAAACCAACAACACAACAAAAAGCTCAATCAATTCATTGAGTGTTCTACCACTTCAGTACCTAAAATCTAGAGGTGAGCGCCGGTCAAAAAAAGTCGGCGGCGGCGTAACCACTTTTTGATTTTGGTCGACGGCGGCGAAAATCGGCGCAGAGGGGTCTCGGGAAAGTTCTGCAAAAAGCGCTTAAGGCTGTGGTGGTTAAAAAAGGCTTCTGTTTGTTGCAAATTTACTCCATGAAAATGTTCTACGAGACTATGAAATAAGGAGTTCACGCAGTAGACTGGTCCTTTGTCTAGTGCATGAACTTCTTATGTCACCGTCGTGTAGAGCATTTTCATGGAGAAAAATTGCAACAAGTAGAGGTCTGCATATCAAGGTGGGCAGCCTGGTGCCAAAAAATTTTCTATGGCAATGTTGGAGTGGGGAACGAGGACATTACTATGCACAATGTTCCAACTCGGCACCAGGCTGCCTACTTGGGACGTTTAAGTAGCCATAAAGAACGCAGCCTCGTGCCGAAAATCTGTTAATGTCATCGTAACGGCAGTAACAAATACTATACGTGATATAAATTTCAACACGGCACCAGGCTGCCTACTTAAGATATTCTACTGTGAATGTAGAGGGCAGCAGCAGTCTGGTGCCGAGTTGAAATTTATGTGACGCATAGTATTCGTTACTGCCGTTACAATGAGTTTAACTGCTTTTCGGCACCAGGCTGCTTTCTTAAAGGCTACTCATACTTTTCAAGTACGCAGCCTGGTGCCGAGTCGGGACCTAGTGCACATTAATGTACTCGTTTCGCCATCCAACATTACCATAGGAACGTTTTTGGCACCAAGCTGCCTTCTGAAAACGAACAGTGCAACCCCACCTTAAGTCGACATTATATTACTGATTCAGCTCATCTGACTAACCTCTTTCTTTTCAATGTTTGTTTTCCCTAACGATCTAACGATACTCACATCTTTACATTATGGTATGCGTCAACCCCCTTATTTCTACAGGAACGGAAAAGTGAAAACCGACAAGTTTCTGATTTGTATCATGCTCGGAGCGGTAGCGGAGAGCGTGACGCAGTCCCCATACCCCAAAAAAAACGTCCACAAACCCAAAAACCTCCATACAAAAACCTTTGGGACAAGACACGATGTATAGGCGAAGTTTTGAGTTTTTTCCCCTCGCCCCCCTCCCCCTCCCTCCAAAAAAATACGTCGCAGCAGCATTTCAACAAGCCCTCACTCATCAAAATCGGTTGAAAATTGGCTGAGATGTGGAGGTTTGAAGATGGTACTTTTCCATACATCTTACCAAAATCCATTGTTCTCATTATTATGAAAACTTTTTTCCTGATCTGTCGGTTTCTATCTATCTATCTATCTATGTTCTATTAATCATTTTCGATCTCGAGAACTAGACAGCCGATTTGCATCAAATTTTCAGGGAACGTCAGTCTCGGCCTAAAATGAAAAATTTCATCGGCCGCTTTTCCGGGAAAACTCTGGAAAAGTCGGAAAGTGTGGAAAAGTGGTCAATTTTCATGGTTTTTCACGTAGTGATCGGAGTTTTCGAATTTTAGCTCCGGAGTGACAATACCTAGAGAGTTGGTTTGTTCCGAGCGATTATAGAGTTTGATCAGGAGAATTTTTTGGGATCATAAGAAAATGGCTGCCGGGTGTCAAAAAGGCGCCATTTTGAATTTTCCTAAGCAATAAATTACGTTTTTTTGTGTTGTCGAATTTTAGCTCCGGAGTTACAATACCTAGAGAGTTGGTTTGTTCCGAGCGATTATAGAGTTTGATCAGGAGAATTTTTTGGGATCATAAGAAAATGGCTGCCGGGTGTCAAAAAGGCGCCATCTTGAATTTTTTGCTATCTTCTGAATTAGAATAGCCAGACAGTTGGTTTCTTCGGGAAAGTTATAGAGATTGGTGAGGAGAATTTTTTCGTTATCCTAAGAAAATGGCTGCCAACCGTCAAAGTGACGCCATCTTGGAATTTTTGCTATCTTCTGAATTAGAATAGCTAGAGAGTTGGTTCCTTCGGGAAAGTTCGATAGATGACTTGGGCATCATTTTGATGAATAGAAAGCGGGGTCGCCGAGGCTCGGAAGTTGGCCAAAATTGAGGCGAAAGTTTTCGCCAAAAAATTTTTTTCGTCGGAATCGATAGATATTGACTTGCGCATCATTTTGATGAATAGAAAGTGGGGTCGCCGAGGCGCCGAAGTTGGCTAAAATTGAGGCGAAAGTTTGCGCCAAAAAATTTTTTTTCGTCGGAATCGATAGACCCAACAAAAACCTCTTAAAGGTAAAGTGTGACGCAGTCCCTAATGTCTACTTCCAAAATTAATGATATCAGTGGAGGTGACGCTTGCGCTGAAAATACGCATACATTTCCTTGACGACAACGTTACCCTGTGTTCAAAAAATCGCGTCACAAATGCCAGACCCAACGACGAAATATTTTTTCTGTACTTTCAGTTTTTACGCTGCAAAAATTTAACATTCGTGTCTTTTTGCGAAGATTGTTTTGAGTTTTAAATTTTTGCGTGTGAAAACTGAAAGTGTTGAAAAATTATTACGCTGGTGGGTCTGGCATTTGTGACGCGATTTTTTGAACACAGGTAACGTTGTCGTCAAGGAAATGTATGCGTATTTTCAGCGCAAGCGTCACCTCCACTGATATCATTAATTTTGGAAGTAAACATTAGGGACTGCGTCACACTTTACCTTTTAAAAGGTTTTTGTTGTGATGTTCTATCTATTAATAATTTTCGATCTCGAGAAGTAGACAGCGAATTTTGATGAAATTTTCAGGGAACGTCAGTCTCGGCCCCAAATGAAAAATTTCATATGCCGCTTTTCCGGGAAAACTCTGGAAAAGCTGTGGCATGTGGAAAAGTGGCCAATTTTGACGGTTTTTCAGGTAATGCTCGGTGTTTTCGAATTTTAGGTCCGGAATGACAATACTTAGAGAGTTGGTTTTTTCTCGAAAGTTATAGAGATTGGTGAGGAGACTTTTTTGGGATCCTAAAAAATGGCTGCCAGCTGTCAAAGTGACGCCATCTTGGATTTTTTGCTATATTCTGAATTAGAATAGTTACACGGTCGGTTTCTTCGGGAAAGTTATAGAGATTGGTGAAAGGAATTTTTAGCATGAAGCCTGAAAACTTTTTTCGTCGGCAATTATTTTTCGGCGGAAATTTTTTTTCGTCAAAAATTTTTTTCGCCGTAGTTTTTTTTTCGCCAGAATTTTTTTTCGCCGGAAATTTCCTTTTCGCCTGAAAATTTTTTTCGCCGGAATTTTTTTTTCGCCGAAAACTTAGTTTCGCCGCAAATTTTTTTTCGCCGAAAACTTTTTTCGCCAGAATTTTTTTTGCCGTAAACCTTTTTCGTCGGAAATTTTTTGCTCCTATCACGAAAGTTGGGGTCACCGCCACTAGCTATGGCAGCTGCGTGAAGTGCCGTAGCGTCATATTCCGTCCCTACTTCCAAAACGCAAAAATTTAAAAAACAAAGCGATCTTCGCACAACGAAATAAAAGTTAAATTTCTGCAGCGTAAAAACTAAAAGTACAGAAAAATTATTTCGCCGTTGGGTCTGGCATTTGTGACGCAATTTCTTTCAAAGAATAAAACTTTAACTACAAACTAACATTTAATTCAAACAAATGTTTGTGTATTATCAGCGATAGCGTCACATCAAACGAAATCACTAATTTTGGAAGTGGACATTAGGGACTGCGTCACACTTTACCTAAGTAATCATCATCATCATCATCAAACTTTATAGACCATTATTACCCTCCGGTGTGAGGTCTTTATGTCACAACCCCAGAATGGTGAACTATCGTCCTCCATGCCCTTCTATCGCCTGCCAAGGAGATGGTTTGTTCGCCCAGAGAAAGTCCCCTAACTTCTAAATGTGATTTAATTGAATCTATAAACCTTCTCCTTGGTCTACCCTTGGCCTAACACCCGGGACCTGTGCACCCAAGATCCTTTTCGGTAACCTGTTATGACCCATCCTTTGAACGTGCCCAAACCAACGTAGACGACTGGCCCTTGCTTCCTCTTCCACTGACGCAATCCCTAAGTTTTCCCTAATGTCGTCGTTCCTGATATGATTATCCCACTGCTCCCTCCTATTAACTTTCGCTATATTCCTAAGAACCCTCATATCAGAAACCTCCAGGCCATGCACTAGATATCCGCAATCCACCCAACTCTCACTACCATACAGAATCGTCGGCCGGAATATTGACCTGTGAATAGCTAACTTCGTTTCGCTACTTAATTCCCTCTTGTTGAACACATGCGACCTCAACTGACTTGCCACCGCGTTTCCCATTTTCCTCCTTTCCTCAAATTCCCTAACCAACTTGCCATCCTCTGAAAAAAATGGTTCCTAAGTACTTGAATTCAGAAACCTACTCCAGCTCCTCCCCATTTAAATTGCAAGCTATCTCCTTCCGAGATTTGCCTATATGCATAACCTTAGTTTTCCCTACACTTATCTTCATCCCATACTCCTCACATGCAGCATTCAGGCATTCAATCCCACCCTGTAACTCCGCGGTACTATCTGCCAACAGAATCAAGTCATCCGCATAGGCCAGAATTTTCATTATTACCTCACCCACCTTGACATTTCCCTGCAAGTTCGCCTGCTTGATGATTTTGTCCATGAAAATTATGAACAGAAGCGGGGAAAGACAACAACCCTGACGAACGCCCTCTTTAACCTCGGAAGACTCGCTAATTTCGCC
>CM055403.1:59906570-59931727 GCA_029228625.1 Pseudolycoriella hygida | reverse complement strand
GACTTGCGCATCATTTTGATGAACATAAAGTGGGGTCGCCGAGGCGCGGAAGTTGGTCAAAATTGAGGCGAAAGTTATCGCCAAAAAATTTTTTCGTCGGAATCGATAGATATTGACTTGCGCATCATTTTGATGAATAGAAAGTGGGGTCGCCGAGGCGCAGAAGTGGGTCAAAAAACAAAAAACTTCCAAAACTACTGATATCCCAACAAAAACCTTTTAAAAGGTAAAGTGTGACGCAGCCCCTAATGTCCACTTCCAAAATTAATGATATCCCAACAAAAACCTTTTAAAAGGTAAAGTGTGACGCAGTCCCTAATGTCTACTTCCAAAATTAATGATATCAGTGGAGGTGACGCTTGCGCTGAAAATACGCATACATTTCCTTGACGACAACGTTACCCTGTGTTCAAAAAATCGCGTCACAAATGCCAGACCCAACGACGAAATAATTTTTCTGTACTTTCAGTTTTTACGCTGCAAAAATTTAACATTCGTGTCTTTTTGTGAAGATTGTTTTGAGTTTTAAATTTTTACGTGTGAAAACTGAAAGTGTTGAAAAATTATTACGCTGGTGGGTCTGGCATTTGTGACGCGATTTTTTGAAAACAGGGTAACGTTGTCGTCAAGGAAATGTATGCGTATTTTCAGCGCAAGCGTCACCTCCACTGATATCATTAATTTTGGAAGTAGACATTAGGGACTGCGTCACACTTTACCTTTTAAAAGGTTTTTGTTGGGTGGTAAATTCGCGTGATAAATCAGAAACTTGTCGGTTTTCACTTTTCCGTTCCTGCAAGTTCGATTTTACAATTTCACAATACTTACTCCATGGATAAAAGAAGCCTAATCTTCTTCTAAAGTCTTGAAAATCTTTGAACTTCGTGTAGTTCAACAAGAAACAAGAACAAGAACCAATATTTTGGTGTGAAAACAGTGTTTTTGCATCACTTTTTTATGATAATTATCATCCAGTCAATCATAGTTTTCTAATTTACCTTACACCATCGTCTGAGTACATGCAAATATGCGGAGTGTATCATTGACAATGAAATTTGTTTGTTTGTTCGGGCATTACGCATTAAAATATGCCAAATGAATATAAATTACTATCATTAAATTATGCAAGTGAAAAAATCACTTTGACTGATTGATAGAAAAAACACTTTAAATTTTGTAAAAATAATCAATCAAATTTTGTATTTTATTGAATGTTCAAGAGAGGTCTGAAGAGACCTTCCTTTTTTAGCCTTTCACATATACCAATTCCTGCAAGTAATTTAACTTATTAGCATTTAAATTGCATTATCTTCTTATATCGTGTAGAATTTAACAGCTCACACAATAATCACGAAATTAAAAGTGTAAAAATAAAAATTATAAAACTAATTTCGGTAATCCACTCAATTGTTCGTTTAATAAATTAGCTTCACAAATTAAATTAATATTTATTTTAATGCTCAATCGCGTTATTTGTTCGAATGTGGTCATGCATTCCAGTTGTTTTTTACAATTGACAAGATTTAGGTACTTGCTTTTAAATGGTTGACTGGTCAAGTTGTTGACACAGTTTTCTTAAATGATTTCTTTTTCATCATCTGTGTACCGAGTAGGTTATACACACTATAAAATTTATGTCCAATATGCATAGCGCTGGTCACTTTGTTGCATGTATATAAAAGCTTGCATATTCTTGTCTATTGCACACCTTTGAAGATAATTTATTTACGCTAGCTAACAATAACTTTTAATGCATTAAATGCGTATGAGCAGACCCGTGGTATGAAATGTTATAAACCAGAGGAATTTGATATTGATGCCTACATAGATACGTGTACATCGTATGTGTTTTACGTTTCATACACATTCCAATGCCTCGATATTAGTAGTAAATATACGTTCGTATAAAGTACAGAAAAATAATAAAATAATCGCGTAAAAATAACAACATTATCTTACACAGTTGATGAGTGTTTATCCGTATTATGATCCAGAGATTAAAAGTGCATTTACATGCTTAATTCTTGTGTTCATTAAAATTTTCTTATACATTTTCTTTCCATGCATAAGCACCGCAGATTAAAATCAAAAAAACGTTGTAATTTTATGTAAATAGATTCGATTGCTATGTTAATTCAATTGAATTAGTGTTAGAAATACAATAGGAGAGAGCAACAGCTTGTAGAACATTTGTTTTGAAGGTCGTTTTTTTACGTGAAACTCATTAAGTAACTTTATGGTGAGAATAGAAAAATATTCAAATTGACAACCAAACACCAACACTTCAGGGAACAAATGTGACCCTCGAATTCCTACTTGTTAATGTAAATTTCTTGCTTAAGTTAAGTAAGTACTTCACGCAGAGACTAACGTTGCGCACCGTTGGTTTAAGATCTCAGCCACCATGCCAGTAGTCTCGGTTTTTCTTAGTTATGTTATACAACATTTTAAGAAAAACAATGTTCTTGTTTTAAGGGAGTTTGTTTCCAAAATCAATCTTAATAATTACACAAAAATGCTTATATGGTAGAGATGAGCGGGTCGACCATTTTTCGAAACCCAACCCGGACCGAACCCGACCCGATAAAATTTTTCGAAACCCGAAACCCGAACTGTTCCCAAACCCGGACCGAACCCGACCCGATTAAAATTTTCGAAATCCGAAAAAAACAATTCGGGTTCGGGTTCGGGTCGGGTTTTTCGAAGTTTCGGGCAACCCGCTCATCTCTATTATATGGTAGTTTTCATAGTGTCTGATTGGCTGTTTTAAGCAGGAGATGTGTGTTTGCCAAGGTTATTGCACAAAATCCGGAGTCCCGGAAATCGTGGCCACGCAAAAATAAATTACAAATTTGTAGCCTCAACATCACGAAGCCTCAAAATCAGGAATGTGTGATCAAAAATTCATCCTGATTGTGATACAAATGTTTACATACAAAGCCTCAAAATCGGGAATTTATGATCAAAATTTCATCCTGATTTTGAGGATTATGTATCTTGAGCCTTCCATATTTTGAGGTTTCCGGATTTTGATGCTTCCTGATTTTGAGACTTCCGGATTTCGTAGGAAAACCGTTTGCAAACACCATGTTAGCCGTATTCGAGTCTGATCGTGTGTTCATAACAGGGCCTATTTTTGGAAAATCATATTTCCAAATTTTCCAAATAATTTCCAAATTATTATTTGGAAAATTTTTGAAATTATTTGGAAAATTTGGAAATTTTTGGAAATTCGATTTTCCAAAAATGGGCCCTCTTTCAAAATAACCACCAGACCCGTGTTAGGAGGTTCCTAATTGGAACAATACTTTTTACAAAAACTCAAAATGGCATCTATTTCATTTCAGCACTTTTTTTTAGATTTATCAGTTTGGGCCGGTCCATTACTGGTCCTTGAAACACAGATCTGATGATCCTTTGTTTCGTAACTCGTTCATCATGTAAATCTCGAAAACCTCCCAGTCCCTATCAGGAACCTGTCTAGAGCGGCAGGTCCCATTTTGGAGACATTTTCGGGTTGGACTACATGACTTCCTAGTGTCCTGAACCTTAGTGATGACGTGAACGCCCGTCTCCTCACTTATGCCGCAGGTGCAACTGGGGTCATTAGAGATTCCCATTTTTGCCAGGTGCTTGCTTAGTTCGCAGTGCCCGGTGATCGCACCCACCACCCTCTTGATGCGTGTCCTGTCCATATTTAGCAGTTCTTTGGCCCACTTCCCATCGGGCACCGGGAAGAAACGCTTTGTGTGCATTCCTCCTTCATAAGTGTTCCAATGGTTAGCGAATTCCGACCTCACCCAACTCTTTATTGCTTTTACGCATGCCGAGTGTGGGATGAGTATGAGAGGTTCTGGCCCGCAACCCAATGTAGCCGAGCCTGTCCTCGCCAGCTCATCCGCCTTTTCGTTACCCTCCACGCCGGAGTGTCCGGGAACCCAGACCAGCGTCACCTGATTTCTCTGTCCCATCCGGTTCAAGGTTTCCTTTAACTCTTTTACTAGCTTGGATATAACGACAGGCGAGATGAGCGCTTTGATCATTGCCTCACTATCAGAACAGACTGTGACCTTTTTCCCACATGGCTCTGGTGGGATTGCTTCCCGCGCTCTCATCAGTGCCGCGAAAATCTCAGCCTGAAAGACGTCGGCATACCCACCAAGGTGGTACCACCTTTCCGCCAACGGTTCCGGGGAGAATACTCCGGCTCCCATGCCTTCTGAAGTTTTAGAGCCATCAGTGAAACTCACAGTTACTTCATCTGATAGGCAGCTTGGCCAACCTTCCAGCCATTCAGACCTATCGGGTATGACAGTCTCAAAACGCCTTACGAAGTCCGTCTCCGGTTTCATTCGGTCCCTAGGCATCTCAAAGACCTCGTTAGTGATAGCCTTCTTGAATCTCCCATGGCCCGAAGTGAAATTCGGAGTCCAAAGATCGTTTTGAGACAGTCTATTCGCCGTAGCAAAAGCTTTCGCCTTCAATGCCACGTGGACCGGTGGCAGGTTAATTAATGTCCCCATAGCCACCGTGGCTGTCGATTTCATAGCTCCGGTAATACAAATGCATACCAGCTTTTGAATCTCGTTCATCTCTTTCCTCGCACTCCTAATGTCGAGCCTCGGCCACCACACAACGCAGCCGTGACTCATCATAGGTCTTATGACAGCTTCATACATCCACCGTATAGCCTTGGACGGCAGGCCCCAGTTTCTTCCAAATGAGTTTCTGCATATCCAGAAGGCTACTAGAGCCTTCTGTCCCTTGTCCTTGACGTGCTCGATCTACTTCAACTTACGATCGAGAATAACTCCCAGGTATTTCACCCACGCTCCAGGAACGATATCTTTATTGAACACCCTCAATTTCCCCACCCGTTCGTGACCAGACGTCCTTCTACTAAAAAGGACAATGTCAGTCTTGTCCGGATTTACCCTGAGGCCGTTGTTTCGACACCATTCCTCCACTATCTTCAGCGAGTACCTCATTCTGTCGCCAATGTGCTCTCAAAGTTACCTCTCATTAAAATTGTCAGATCGTCCGAGTACCCTTGAGCGAAAATTCCCTCGTCGTTCAGCCTCCTAATTAGGGAGTCCACGACCATGCACCACAGCAGTGGGGATAGTATTCCCCCTGAGGGCAGCCTCTAGATGCCCAGAAACTAGTGCGGAAATCATATTTGAAAATTCATTTCACCACCTACTCGATAGCAGGCGTTGTGAACAGAGGCGCCGACTTTGACTTTTGTCATCGGGTGCAAAATTAGCATTTTTGCAATTCACCGACAAAAACTCGCTTTTTCCTGCGTCATTTCGGTGTCGCATGATGTCGTTTTGCCGCACTAGTGCGATGACGGTCTTTTTACGCACTAGAGCGATGAAAGCGGTACCTCAGATGCCGATTTGAAACACCGTACACTTTCTGACTTTAAATTTAACTTGAAGTTGTTCCTGTGCGCTGTTTCTTAAGGTCTAGTTAAAATCTTATTCGTTTATGAGACTTCTGCCTCTCAGTCGAAGAAAACCACCCTACCATTCGTTTATGAGTGGCATGAGTTTAACTAAGACACATTTTTTTGGATTGAACATAATAACACAAGACGCCGGTGAAGTTTTTTAGGTCTTTTTTCTATAGATAAAAAGACCTATTATGGACACTTTATCCGTCCGTCTGTCTGTGTCATCAAAAATAGAAAACTCAGAGCGAGAGATTATTGCAACAAAAATGTGAAAATTTATTCTTTGTATTTCAAAATTTAATATATTTTTTGTAGTGGGAGCTAATATTCAAAAATCATAGATCCTCCGCCTCGCTTTCTTGCTTTTCTACTTTGTTTTTCATTACAACTGTACATGGAAGGTGATTGATCAATTCATTAAATAACTTGTATTCACAGTACACAGGTTCATTGCAATAATTACTCAGCCTCCAATTGTTGTCCAGTTGTGTCACCACTAGCCGATCAACCTCAGTGATAAGAATAACTTTATATGTCTTTCAAAGATCATTGGTGGCTAATGGTTGACGTATGAACATCGAGACGATTTGAATATATGATGGTTTTCCAGTTATGCCAACACTAGCCGATCAACCTCAGTGATAAGAATAACTTTATTATGTCTTTCAAAGATCATTTATGCCTAATAGTTAACATATGCACATCCAAGTGACTTAAATATTTGATAGCTGGAAAAATTTGTTCGTATCGCTTTTGTAGTCATAATACTTGATAGTTGATAGTTACGCGAAAATTGATAATTTATAGTTAGCTGGCCAAATTTTTATTTTAACAGAAATGCATACTTGTCGACAGACTCTTGATAATTGATTTCATATTTAGTCAAATTGTTGATTTTATAATTTTTGGTTGTTGCTTTGACTATGACACTTTTTAACGCTCCTCTTTCTTTAAATTTAGTTATCTAACTATCAACTATCAAGTTCATAGTTGTCTAAGTTGATAGTTAGACAACTATCAAGTTGATAGTTAGACAACTATTAAGTTTATAGTTAGACAACTATCATGTTGATAATTAGAATTATAAAATTGATAGTTAACAACTATCAAGTTGATAGTTAGGCAACTATCAACTTGATAGTTGTTGATAGTTGCGTTCGCCTGATTTCAACTTGTTTTAACAGAGATCCTTACTTGCCGACAGACTACAATCGACTGATGAAATATTATGTTCTTATTACTTTTACATACTCCGAATATTTGATAGTTGAAAGTTGCTAGTTGATAGTTGATACTTAGCTGGCCAAATTTTTATTTTGCCTGAGATGCTTACTGACAAAGAGGCGACCATCGACTGATGAAATAATTTTTTCGTATCATTCTTATATAGCAAGACACTTGATAGTTGATAGTTAACCGGCCAAATTTTCATTTTAAGAGATGCGTACTTGCTGATAGACTACAATCGACTGATGAAATATTTACATAGTTCGAATATTTAATAGCCTATTGTGCTCGGTTAGTTGGTTGGTTGGTTGGTTACCAGGATGTGCAAATTTTGACGTAGCAATATTTTCGTTTGAGGGTGAGTCACTTTTGTGGACATTAAGAATGAGTCACAAATATTAACTTGTGATTTCTTTTAATAGCTAAGAATGATTGTAATAGTCAACTATCACCATAGTTAACAACTGATAGTTAACAACAGAGATAGTTAACAACTGTCAAGTTGATAGTTGTTGATAGCTAGGTAACTATCAAGTTCATAGTTAGACAATTATCAAGTTGATAGTTAACAACTATCAAGTTGGTAGTTGTTGATAGTTAGACTTGTCTAACTATCAAATAATCCTTTACTATTATGGTGATAGTCAACTATAACGGTTTTGCCAATATTCAACAATTAAAGAAAACCTTTACTTGCGACGAAAAAACCATGCAGGCGTTCGCCTGATTTCAACTTGTTATTTTAAAAGAGATGCGTACTTGCCGACAGATTGCAATCGACTGATGAAATATTTTGTTCGTATTACCTTTACATTGTCCGAATATTTGATAGTTGAAAGTTGATAGTTGCTAGTTGATACTTAGCTGGCCAGATTTTTGTTTAGCAAAAATTGCACATTATCAAATCTATCTCACTGCATCTTATAGTTTATAATTACCACAAACATGTGAGATAACGAATACGAAAACTGGTAAGTGTGCATATATTGTCGCTTCGTTAATATGACTATGAGTACCTTTTGTCTCATAGGACAATAAAAGCAATACTTTTTCTCACAAAAATAACATTTATTCTTGAAAACTGATAGCAACGATTCAAAACATCTCTTTTATATTAAATTGAAATTGATTTATTACTCAATATCTTTATGCACATGTATTGATAGCACAAATTTTGGTTGAAGCGCTTTAGAAAAAAGACCTTACTAGGCTTTTAGCCGGTTCGTTTCTAGTTTGAATCTTTTTTGTACATTTCAGCGTTTGAATGGCCTATTTGTCTTCTTACTTTCTCAATTTCTCTTCGGATTACTTAGCGCCTGCATTGGTTTTCGGCTACACAAAAAAAAATATTTTTATGAAATTTTTTTATTTGCTTCAAACATCTATACAACTCTGATTGGGTGCAGAAAATGATCGTCTATCCCTAGAGACTCTCTGGCTCTGATTAACAAGGACCGTAAGGACTTCTATTCCTGGACATTTTCTGAAAGGATTTCAAGTTTTTTTTTAAGATTTCTAGTCACTATTTCGGTCGTTTTTGCAGCGAAATGCTTCGCTTCTATTCAAAAAACAAAATTGTTTATTTTAAAATTTGATGAAATGAGTTATGGTGACCAGGATTTGTCAGCTTTTTTGAGAATGATCCGGTACTTGAATTCGACAAGATTTCCATTTTCAAGTTGCTGAAGTGTTCATGATAGTGGAAATTCAAAAGTATTTGAAAAATCTGGCGAGAATTTCATTGAGAACAAAAATTTAGTGGATGCATTTGCACCCAACGACCCCCAGAAGTTGGCGTGCCTGGTTGTGAAAACATCTCATTTTGTCAAACAACAAAAACAAAACAAATGTTATTTTCTACTTAGTGGAGACAGGAAAAATCTGTAATTTTTGCAACACCCCTTATAACCACATGCAGTTCTTAGAAGGAAAATACGCGTACTTACTCTTGTTCCCACTCACTTGGAAAATTTTGTCCCATTGTTTTATGAATTGAATTAAATTCATGAAAAAAAGATTTCATTCATAAAAAAATGGGACAATTTTTTTCAAGCGAATGGGTTCATGCATGGAAGACAACTCTGTTAAACACTGTTGTGCTGGCTATGACTCCTATTGCATTTACTGCTTATTAGAAACTCCTCGTACTAACTATGTAGTTCGGGTTGTCTTTCGGATGAAGATTTTTAATCAGTTAATACCTAATTATGTAATTGCCTAAGTTCTTTCCTCTTTTTACGATGAAAGCAGCTCAGTTGCGAAGGTAGCGTCACAGGTCACATCCTGGGTCCCTCGTTTTCCAGTGGTAGATATTTGTTAAATCCATTGAATCCTGTTGTTGCTTCATTAAAGGTTTTTGTTTGTATTTAGAAGAAGCTTCGAGTTTTTCCTGCAAATATTGACGAAGCTTTGGCTTGTTGGCAACCAGGAAGGTTATTTGAACATTTTTTCTCTTGTCGCGCATGAATGAAGTGTGTCTTTTAAACGTTCCGGGCCACGCGATTTACCTGGCGCTCAGGTCTTGGCTAAATTTATCTGCCATTTCGTTACAGTTACGATCATATATTTTTGGCCAAAAATATATGATCGTTACTGTAACAACTTCCACGATGTCCAGGTCCATGTGGTTCAGATTTTCCCAACATTTCAACGTTAAAGCGACTTCAATTACTGCCTTTATTACTTCTAAATTGTCTGAGCAGATTGGTACGGTTTGAACAGTAATATTTACATAAAAAGTGTGATGTTTCTGCCGAAAATGAGGGTGAGATTAAGATCAAATCAAGAATTTGAGATATAACCGTCATAAAATACCAGTAAATTTGCATCCATCTTATCTACACGCAAAAAATTCCTTTCATTTTTAAATTAAAATGTAAGAATGTACCAATTTTCGTGAATGCATGCACAGCACAATTTACTTTTTGTATACCAACTACCAACTTTCGATAGAATTAAAATCTGAAATGAATTTATGCGATAAAATCTAATATCATATAAAAGAAACGACCGCATACAAGTGTCCAGCACAACAATAGTCAATAATCCGAGCTGAAAGAAATTATGAAAATGTATGACTTAAAATTTTGTTTTCATATGAGTTTGTAGATTGCCGCAAGCGAAATGTTTGATTTAACAATCTAACAGGCATATGACATTGCAAAAAAATAATAAAAAGTAAAATTTTTAAGTTAAGTATTTGTTCGAGTTATGAACAATGAGATTCAGAAAATAATGATACAGTAGAATGACACCTTAAACGAAGTGCCCAGAGGTGTAATTTTACAATGTCACTATCCGCATATGTCTGCGAAATAAGTATTAATTAGGTAAATGACTCTCGGCGGGTGGCATTAATCCTTTCATCTCGATAGTTTATTTTAAAAATTCTACCGATTTTTACGATATAACTTTCGTTTTTATTTTACAATTTTGCGTAAGCTGTAATTAAGTCTACGATTTTATTGCATGTACTTGTACTTGTACAGAAGCCGAAAAGGCATCACAAGCACGTGTGTGACACTCTGCAAAGTTATGAATGTATTCGGAAATTTTATTGTATAATTCAAAATATTGAAGATGTCAGAAATGACGAAAATTTTGATGCGTTTAGAAAAAAAAACTCATGGCATCAACCCAACATGCGAAAAAGTTTTAAGGAGTTTTACACACTTTTGTGAACTTTCATCCGCGATCAAAAGCCGTAACTTGAAGCGTTTTTCTATTAGCGCAAGACCCAGTTCTGACAATGGTAGATTATCATCATATAAGGGGAAACCTCGAGACTTCCCCTTATATGATGATATGCTTTTTTATCGCATGAGCGAAAACGAGACAATAGAGAGTTTAAACAAAGCAACTTATAGCCAAATTTCTCACATATGCATATAGCTATAGGTAATAAGTAATAAGTTACAAGTTTACTTTATAAGTTGTAAGTTTACGTTTTAAAACCTGATACGGATCAGTACTGATCAGTTTCGAAACTGATCCGGATCAGTACTGATCAGTTTCGAAACTGATCCGGATCAGTACTGATCAGTTTCGAAACTGATCCGGATCGGTACTGATCAGTTTCGAAACTGATCCGGATCAGTACTGATCAGTTTCGATACTGATCCGGATCAGTACTGATCAGTTTCGATACTGATCCGGATCAGTACTGATCAGTTACGAAACTGATCCGGATCGGTACTGATCAGTTTCTAAACTGATCTGGATATGTACTGATCAGTTTCGAAACTGATCCGGATCAATACTGATCAGTTTTAAAACTGATCTGAATCAGTATTGATTAGTCTGAAAACTGATATGAATCAGTGCTGATCAGTTTCAAACTAATAATCCAAATCAGTTTTAAATGCATATGTTATAAACGTAGCTTTGCCCAAACTCTCTAATAGACAAAGTGGAAAGAAAAATTCGTTGCAGATAAAAAAATGATTAGTATGAAGTAAGAAAATTTCGCTGGCCGCTGCTGTGATAAATACAACTTCGTTTATATTTCGTCCGGATTTCACGCCTCCGGATTGTGACGTCTCCTCATTTTGAAGCCTCCGGATTTCGACGCCTCCTGATTTTGAAATCTCCGGATTTTTACGCCCCTGCATTTTGTAGGGACACCATAATTTTCAGGGAATATCACCACGCGAATGCGATAAAATATTTTGGCGGTTTATTTTAAAGATTTCATTTTTTCTCGCTTCCTCCATTAATTGAAATACGGAAAATTGTGGGAAGGTTAGTAGGGTAAAAATTATGAACTTTGAACATAATATTTCAAAGACCAATCGTTACGATTAGTTTCTATAGTCAAGTGCCTATTTCACAGCTCGTTTCCGTTTAAACATCAATTAGATATTCATCCATCTGTTCATTATACGCTATTCAAACGTGAAAATAATATCTCACATACCTAAACATTGTTGTGAAGTGATTTATTTGTTTTAAATTATAATCTCAGATGAAATTAGTATTAAAAAAAAACTATACATTGGAACTCTCTCACACTTTTCATTCAAAAATATTGCCTTAATGAATAGAACCTTACTTTTAATGAACACACTTTGTATGTTACATTACATCTACTTAGCAAGATGTTTTTTTTATGTCTTTACAAATTGTCTGCATTATTGAAGGAGAAATCAAAAAATTATTTTTGAATTATAAATGTGCGGTTTTTATTTGAAATGTTATATGGCGATATGTTTGCACAGTGAGCAATGGGTATTGCATTTTTATGAGTTTGTAAGTTTTCGCTGTCGCAAAACAATATTAAGAGTATTATCGCATGTAAAATTGTTATTATTCATCGCTCTAAGCTTAGCCGTGTATATAATACACTTGAGTCTTGATGAATTAAATATCGTTATTTAATTGACATCAATTATTTGTTGTTTCTACGGTGATGAAGCTTTTTATTGCCGTCAAATTGGTTGGTAAATAAAAAACGTTTACTTTCATGAGAACTTTTTAAATCAACGTGAAAAATGACAACGACATTGGATGTCTGAAAACTGAATTATCAGTCCGGAAAAAACGTCCCTCACATTCATTAGCTCATATTTCCGTCAAAGTAAAATAAAAGCATTCAGAAGAAATTTTGTTGTCACACAATTGATGATGGGCAGTACTATGCTGTAGAAGGTCCTCTGTTTTATGTTCAGGCGGAAACAGCGTCTATCTCGATGGAAATAAATTCCATTTCGATCACTAAACTTGACATAAGTTGTGGTAGATGGAAGAACAAGAAAAGTTCTGTTCGTTTGATATTTTCACATTAATGCACATTAGTGCATTCTTCTCAATTTTTTATGTCAATTCAATACAAAACATAATAAGCAAACACTTGTACGTATCAGAATAGATGTGGCAAAAAGACTCGAACTTCATACAATACATATAGAAATGAGCAAACAATTCAATGTTTTACGTTCTTTTATAACTATAAGAATTTCGAAGATCCAAAGATCCAATGTAATGTCAATCGCCCTACCTAAGTACGTCTGAGACCACTGATTTTGATGACCGAAATGTCCTCCCCTGCACCATATCACAAAGACGATCTACGTAGTTTCTGCAAGAACTATTTTCTCTAAAATGTAATTCTCACCCACTTTGCCTTTGGAAGGAAATTTCTAAACGTCAAAGTTCTAGATATATGCGTCATCTCTCACAATTCAAGAAGTTGCTTCGTCCAGGGATTTGGTAATTTTTCCCTAAAAACCTGAAACACATGTTCTCTTAAATTTTATTCTCGATAATTTTGTCTTTGGCAGCAACTCTCTAAGTGCCATAGTTCCAGAAATATGAGTCATACTGTCCCAATTCTAGAAGTTACTAAATCCCTGGATTTGGCCATTTTTCTTTGAAACATTAAAACATATATAAACATTAAACATATATTACTTTAACTGTTATCATTCTTATGAATTTTAGCATTTTTCTTACAAACTCTTTCCTTTTTTATTTCAGGTTCACATCTTGTTGTGGAAGATCCAGAAAATGCGAAAAACGACTTTGCTTTCGACAATCCAGCGTTTAAAAGTAAGACAAACAGTTATGACATGAAAATTGAAAATATTTGTAATTTCTTTTTGAATCAGGCGAACAGCAAAAAAAGACGACGTCACCATTGGACACAAAATGGACGAACAAGGAAAATAGTTTAGACAAGCGCAAAACTGTGGACGACTCTCATGCCGGGGTATAAGTTTTCTTTTTATTCCAATGCATTTGATGTTTCAATAATGAATTTTTTAAGGTTCCTATTCCTCGGATAATTTCTCTTCGTGGATCAGACTTCACAGGACTTGGCATCGAGGTGTGTGGTGGCTTAAAGGATGGAATATTCATCAAAAAGGTCATGCCACAAGGACCAGCTGCAAACATCGTTAACGTTGGAGACAAGATCACGAGCATAACAATTGACTTTAGACACATTGTTCAAGAAGATGCTGCAACAATCTTAAGTTATGCGTCCCCCTATAACGTTCAATTGGAATATGTGGAAGGTAAAGGCATCCTTCCGCACATTGGATCACAAAGCCCGAGTACGGCGTCGTTGACCCATCCATTGTATCGATCCAGCAGCCAAGAAGACTTCAACACAATCGAACGAAATGCGAGAAAAAAGCTTTTCCCTAACGACGATGGCAACTATCCAACATTGAAAATGGAACAACAGAGATTATCGCCCAGCAAATATTTACCCATGGTTCACAGGGAAAATGAGAAGAAAGTTAATGGCAAGCAATCTCTCGCAACGGATAGCATTCAGACGATGAGCGTAAATATTGAGCAAAATGATGCAAATGCTCGTTTTTCGTCGGAGGATGATGAAAAGAAATTAAAATTCGGCATTCGTGTGCTCCCACCTAACGTATCAGACAAAATTCTTAGCGGGATCAGTCCGAACAAGGTGCAGGCAAACAACGAAAATAACACCAACATAGAGTATGATAACAAGCCACCGCCAATCAGTAAACGTACAAAGAATACCAAGCAGGAAGAGATGAATATCGAAATCGTGAGCGAAGAGTTCATTCGCAATGGAAGTATAAATTCGTCAGGTATTCGAAGGGATGCAAATGGCATACCCCAAGAAATTCCTAATGAAATGATGCAAGCTGCAATGGCAGCGAGAGAACATCGAAAGAGTGGCGGTGCTCTTTTGGATTCAAAGAAAGGCAAAGCTCCACGACCGCCAGTCAATGGCGAGATGAACGAGAGCCTCGATACGGTTGACTGTTTTGGTAGTCCAACGAACAGTAAACTCAATTTTACCGACAATTTTGTCAGCGTGCCATTGGAAAATGGAAAGGAAATGAGCAACAGTTCCACACCGAAATACGGTCAATGCAGTGACACGGAAAGTCAATTGGCTGGATTTGACGAGCATGGTAAGCATTTTCGAAAGTCCAATACGCATTTTATACGAAAACACAATTTTGTTTCAGAATCCGACAACGAAACGGCTAGCAGTGGCACGCAAATTGAATTGAATTCGAAACATATCACCGTCCATCAGACTTCCTCCGAAGAATCAGATAATGAAGAACGTCGTACGGCCAGCTTAGGAGATCTCTCCAAGTTTGAGAAACCCACGATGCCAACGACAAATGTACACTCGCAGAACGGTAATTTGGAACGAGCGCAGAGTCTAGAAATGTCGGAAGGATCGGCTCATATTCAATCGAAAATTACACCGAAAAAGCGCAAAGCAATCCCAGAAATTGAAAGCTCCGAATTTAAGGAACCTCGTCTCAGCATGGACTTGAGTAATTTGGATACGTTGCAAAGAGGTCGCTTGAAGAGCTCTTACGAATGGGGTAATTTGGAAGATGCCATTTATGACAATGTAAATGGCACTAGGCAAAATGACGAAAACATCGATGACTCGAAGAAAGATTCCAGCATGACGATGCATGTGTTGAATGCAAGTCAAATGAATGGCGATGTAACGACAAAAAATAAAAAGAAATCCGAAGCATTCAGCATCAGCTGGGATAAAGATGACAATGAAATACAAGAAATTCCCAACAACTTGGAAGACACAGTGAAGCACTACATTCAAACGGATTCCAGAAATGGATTCCTAGACAAAGCGGAAGAAAATGGATTCAACAATTATGCTTTTCACGACGAACACATTTCAATTTCTCCAGTTCACTTTAGGAGTTCTAGCCATCAGACCGATACGAATCCGGATAAATCGTTGAAAGTTAATGATTCCGATCAGATCAAAATAATTAACTACGGCACTAACATGCCGGACGATGTCAAAGTATCTCGATATCCGTTTGGCAGTTTGGAGAGACCAAAATCGGACGTCCTTAAAAAGTTAGCCAGTCAGTTGACTGGTGAAGATGTCAGTACCAAAACCATCACCACAAATAGCACATCGAAGACAACAATCAAACCATCTTCTCCGACAATTACAAATCTAAACTTTTCAGACATGCAACCCATCAGTTTGACAATGGTTGAGCAAACGGAAAGTGATCTGACAGAATCGAGTCAAATGTCGCCAGTGTTTTCCAGCGATGGTCACGGTGTAAATAGCATTAGCATATCGTCTATGGAGGTGAAGATCCGACCAGACTCACGAAAAGACGTTCTACCGGGAATGCTAGGCCGAGAGAATATTGTGACAATAAACGCAGACGGATCGCAACCATCATCGATCATAATGATTGACGACGAAAAGTTAGATTTCACATTACAAAAATTGGAAGACGACACCAAACCGTTTGCAAACAATTCACAAAATGACGAAGTCATAATCATAGAAAGTCTATCGTCGAAAAAGTTGCCCGAATCGCAGACCAATGATGAAGTGAAAACCTTCGTCACAGAAATTCGTGTACAAACGCCAAACGAAGAACTTCTCGACGATGAAATTGATAAAGATGATTTGGAGGCGTTAATCGAAGCAGCTTTGAAGAACGATACAAGCGCATTGAAATGTGAAAGCCCATTGCCAGCGTATGAACCAATGGAAAAATCGAAAACACCATCACCCACCGAACGGGAGTACATACCGCGAAATGTCGAAATGAAATTCAGCACATCAACGTACGAATCACCACAAAGACATTTCGAAAAACGTCATTCCCACATCGATCAAATACGTTCGGCATTCGAGAAAAACCATAACTCCGAGATACCGGTTCTCATTCGAAAAACATCGTCGTCAAGTTCGACGGGTTCGTCTGTCCAACGGACAAGTCCATCGAAAATTCCAGTATTCAATTCGAAAAGTAACGATGGATCGCCGAAGAATGGCAGTGTAAGTGTGACATCGATTAAAAATTCGTCCAGGAATCCCAGTGGGAAATAACGGCGCCAATACATTGGAAACTATTTTTAGTCATTAATTTTAGGTATAAAATTCACTACAATAAGTTGATGCTTTGCATTCATAAGCTTAAACGTTACAAAAGACACACGAACCAGTTGAAATATTCTACATTATTCAAACGTCTGTAAACTAAGAAATAAAGTAGACACAGCTTTGAGGGGTGGATAGAAACGACAATTCCGTTAGTGTTTTTTACTTACATTTTTTTCTACTTTTGCTTTTTGTTTTTATGGTTTTTCTTCATTTTTTTTCTTTTTTTTTCTTGTTTTTTTTTTGTTTTTATGGTTTTTTTTCATTTTTTTTGTTCTTTTTTTTTGAATTTTTGTTTTGTTTTTTTTGTTGTGTTTTTGTGTTTTTTTGTAATTTTTTTTTTTTTTTTGTTTTTTTTTATTTTTTTTGTTTTTTTTTATGATTTCTAAATTTCATTTTTTTTTTATTTTCCTTCGCTTCGAACCTTGTTTCCACCTTCGTTATCCACTCCTCGGAAATTCACATCCTTGCATCACCATGAAGTGGATGGAGGACTACCAATGAATCCTCTTTTCTCTCCTCATCTGAACTGATAACGTTGCGTGTGAATATCGAACAAACATACTTCCACCACAAACAAATTTCAATTAATTCCGCTGCATTCGGCCATATAATTTGTACTCAAAATTTTGTCTTTCGATTGCAGAGATTCCATTTCCATTTGTCACACATTTACAAAATGGAATTGCTTTAATTATTATTTGTATGTTTTTGCACATAATTTTAATCTACTTAGTGTCATGAATATAAACGAGTAAAAAAATATATTTTACAACTAACTCAATTTAGTTAATCCTTTTTCCAATCGTAGTAATAAGCGAAAAAAAATTGTTAATTATTTTTATATCACAGAATATACTTATTTTTAAAATTTATTCATTTGTTCTCTTACGATTACCTTTGACGGCCTGAATGTTCCTTTCTTCTTCTTAGTCTTCGTTTTTGTTCTTCTAAGTTTGCTTTCGTTTTCTCTCTTTGCTTCAAACTTATTTCTTGTTAGGTAATCGTTGAACCGTTTAAAATGTGAACAAATCTATTGTCTAGACTAGAGATGAGCGGGTCGACCATTTTTCGAAACCCGACCCGGACCGAACCCGACCCGATAAAATTTTTCAAAACCCGAAACCCGAATTGTTTCTAAACCCGACCCGGACCGAACCAGACACTCAAGTTTTTCGAAACTCACAACCCAAATTACTTCGAAACAAAAATTATTTCAAGGCCCGACGTCTGCATTCTTCACGGACCTAAGACTAAAACAAAATTCATGTAATGTAAGATGATAAAATTTAGACGAGTTTTGTAAAATATAAGAAGTCAATAAAGGATCGGGACTCGAATAAAACAACCCGACCCGGACCGAACCCGACACGATAAAATTTTTCGAAACCTGAAACCCGAAACCCGAACTGTTTCCAAACCCGGCCCGGACCGAACCCGACCCGATTAAAATTTTCGAAACCCGAAAGTCGGGTACGGGTCGGGTTTTTCGAAGTTTCGGGCAACCCGCTCATCTCTAATCTAGACCCGTTGGGGTCTTATTAGAGGTAAACGGGTCGGCCTTTTTTTGTATTTCGACCCGACCAAAAATTTTAACCCGAAACCCGACCGGCCGAAGGAAGTTCGGGCCGAGTTCATTACCTGAAAAAAGTTCGGGTCGAGTTCTGGTACCCGAAAGAATTTCGGGTTGGATTGTTTTAATAAAAAAAGTCACTTAGCTATTTCAATTTTACTGGCGTCGCTAGCGCTAGCTCTAATAATTACTTCAGAAGAAATTCAAACAAAAGTAGATAGAAGAGTAAAAATAGAAAAATACTGATCACAAATACAATAGAATGTATGCAGGGTGGTCTCGGCGGCAGCGCAACTCAGTTTTATTTTCGACGGCGGCGGCGAACACTTTTGAAACCTGGCAGCGGCGATTTTTTCAAAAAATTAAATTTTTGACTTTTTTCAATTTTTTAATTTTATTTTTTGTATAAATATTGGCATTAATTTTCCAACTTCTTTTTGAACTTTTCGGTCTGGATATGGTACATCATTTTTAGATTTTTTTACAAATCGGTTTTTTTATGTACCCGAATCTTCAACCCGATAAAAAGTACGGCCGAAACCCGCCCACCCGGGATTTTCAAGACCCGAAAGCCCGAACCCGAAACCAGTGAAAATCGATTCGGGTTTGTGTCGGGGTTTTTCCAATTTTCGGGCAGCCCGCTTACCTCTAGGTCTTATGCGTTTACCACGACGTTTGTAACCACATCAATTTCGACCCGGTAGTAGGTGGGGAGCATCGATCATGGCCCTTAGATGACGAATCAGCAATAAAAAAATGTCCGTCGGTCCGTCACTGCGTTAACTTGAGTAAAACTCAACCGATTTTCAAGAACTTTTTTTTTCCTGATAGGTCATTGAAAAATCTTTTATGGGATTGAGTCTCGGCATTGTCGGCCAAAGGGCCAATTGAGTTAGGGCTGTTTAAGTGGTTTTTGGTCTTTTAACTCGAGTAAATCTTTTCCGATTTTGATAAATCTTTTGTTTGAAAGGTCTGGGTTGGAAGAAACTTTTGGACTCAGCCAGGGTCCTAAAACTGAATCTGTCTTCTTTCTACATAAATCGGGTAAATTTTATACGATTTTCAAAAAGTTTTCAGAAAGCTTATCAGAAAATTGTTTACGGGACTGAATTTGCGCAAAATCAGTCGAAAACTTTCGAAGATACGGTCAAAAAAGTGGTCAAAAACCAGGTTTTTGAAGGTTGGTGGAACTTTTTGACTTATATCTCTACGAAATTAGCACGGAAATCGCTCTTCAAGGTTTTAAATGAAAGACGCAAATCAGTGGAAATCTGTCGAGTGGTTCGGGCTGCAATGTCCTTAGTGTGAGCCAAACTTATGCTACGCGACCCTTCACGATATTTGGTAATTTTTCATGGATATTCCTTTAATGATAAGGTTTTTCGTGCAGTGTTGCAAAGAAAAAAAAGGCAAACTTTTTTGTCCATGGAAGCATGGGTCAGAGGCCTCTCCCAAATGCTTTAGGCCTTTTCTAAATTCTGGGCTTATTTCAAGGGTTTTGAGCGTCGTTGCTTCGTACCCTTTCGGCAATTTCCAGTACAACTTAGTGTGAATTTAGTGCGGAGTAATTAAGAGTTAAGGCAATATTTGCTTAGACAGGTTCGGCTCTTTTCGCGACGTCTATTCTGCTTGCCACATCTATTCTGATACGCGTGCGGGTCCCTTGCATATGTTTTCCAATGGACTGGTTGAACTGTTTGGGTTGAATAGTTAAAAAGGAAACATCTCAAAAACTTATGTTGGAGCAAATATTTATGAGGGTCCCTTCAAATTATTAGTTTCAAGATTGCATATCTGATCAACGATTTGGAGTATTGACGATGTCGACAGATGGCAATCACACGTCATTAAGGTGTAATTCGCTGGACACAATATACCAAAGGTTGTGTTTATAAGAAATTTCAATATCTCGGTTTTCATCACCCTAAGGAATCCCTGGTTTTTCGAAAACCGGTTTTTGGAATTTCGCTGCGGTGGTGTAACGCAAATTGATAGCGTACTTTGTTACAGTTTTTCTGAAAATCTCCGAAACATCCAGCAAAAATAGTTTTTTCATGCACTAGATTAATACTTCCTCTAGTGCATGAAACTACTGGATCTTGAATATGAAGTACGCAGCCTTCAGAAAGTTAGAACAAGTGGAAGAGTGTTATTTCGGCCTGGCCGGGTGTCAAATATTAACATTAGGAAATGTTAGAGCAATAGCTAGTTCTTTAAGGCAATTCGACGCCAGGCTGCGTACTTTGTCATGGTTCCACGACACAAGAAAAAGCAGGCTGGTGCCAAAAAACGACGGCATTGACAAATGCTTCACAAGGCACCAACTTTCATCTTGACAGCAGACTGCGTTCTTGATGTAGATGGCAGCAGCAAGCTGCTTCAAGTTGAATTTTAGTGCGTTGTAAAGCATTCGTCAGTGCCATAAAAAAGAATTGATTTTTTACTCAGATGTTAATGTAATAAGTTGACTTTTCGACCAGATGCCCTTCTACTTTCCAACAAGTCCAGATTTCTAATTTCCAAGATTTAACATGGGAATACGTCGCAGACTACATCTCAATTTGGGAAAACGGCTATTGACATGGGTATAGAATCACTTCTTTTCTATACCCATGTCAATAGCCATTTTATAGCCAATAGAGTATTTTTTAAGAATTAAACGAAACAAGATCTATGACGTCATAACTTTTAGTTATATTTGTGACGTCGTATTTGTGAAGTCATTTTGTTAATGTCATTTTTATGACGTCATCTTTGCGACGTCATTGTTTTATGTCATTTTCTTGACGTCGCGTCGTATTTCTAACATCACTTTTGTGAAGTCATAATTGTGAAGGTGGACAAACGGACAAGAAGCGAACACATGTCTCAGGGTTTTGGGGAAATATAGCCCAATCCTTGGGATATGGCCACTTCTTGAAGCTGGTGGAAAATGAAGGTCTCAGATGTCAAAAGACGTACTTCGGTAGGGCCTTTGACATTACCTTGGATATTTTGGACGGATCTTTTATTCCGTTTGCCACATCTATTCTGTTTGCAACACCTATTCTGCCTGCCACATCTATTCTGATACGTACGGGTCTTTGGTTATGTTTTTACATATTTTTACTGCTGGGTCCCAAACCGCAGATTTATCACGTTAGGACTGTCCATTTCTGAATCACGAAACGCAGATTCAGTGACCCTTTCATTCCTTATCCCGTACATCATGTAAATCTTCCGAACCTTTTCCCGTCCAGTACGCCAGGTCGCACCCTAGGTAAAATCCTTAGGCACGCTATGATGTGGACGCAAGTCTCCCCTCCGAAATCCCAGGTGCTCCACTGCAAAGGAGGGGCGGGAGGGCGGAAGGCGGGTTCTGAACCGCAGTGACAGCCTATATAATTGCTCTCATCACTGTTAGAAGAGATGGCAGCTCTTTTCCCCTCCGCTTCAAGCGGGAATGCTTGCACAAACTCAGGTTATGTCTCAAGGTCAGTAACATGGACCTCAGAGGTCATGTGAGTGCCATTAGTCGGTTTCTGTGGTCGTGGATGTAAGTAATATAAAAATACAGGATTTACAGTGCGTTATTGTCTTCTAGTGGTCTCAGTGATCGAGCCAGATTTCTTGCGTCATCGACTAAACCATCATCAAAGTGGCTGCAAGCGGTTCCGTCTCCTCAATTGGGCCTACTTTTGGACAATGATTCTGCTAGAATTGCCGTGGCGTTAAGGCTTGGTAACAAAGTTTGCGATGCTCATTCGTGTGTTTGCGTTGAATTAGTTCATCCTAACGGCCATCCTGCTTTGTCATGCAAGCTGTCAAAAGTAAAGTATGCCAGACACTCAGAATTAAACAAGGTTTTATTGTCGGCGCTCAGAGCAGCAGGCTTTACAAAAAAACTGGAGCCACCCTGACTGTCTCGACGAGATAGCATGCGTCCCGAAGGCTTGACTAGCTACCATGGCAGCCATGGCAAATTTTTGTTGTGGGACGTAACGGTGGCGGACACGTTCGCACCGAGTTATTTGAAGTGGACCTCAGTGCTCAGCGGTTCAGCTGCTGACAATGCCGAACGCGATAAGCATAACCAATACGTCGACTTGTAGAGTCAGCACATTTTCACACCGCTGGCGTTCGAGACATTTGTAGAAGCTGGGAAAACTAATGACAGGGAAATTCCGTTTGCATATACGAGACACCTTTTGTGATTTTTGTGATATGTTTTCGTAATAAATTTATTTGTGGTTGTAACACATTGTAGATTTGTAGTCAAAGGTTGATCCTTTAACTAGAGGTTGTGACTATCATTTTGTAACTAATGAGAATATGCTCGTTGAATAAAAAAAATATTTTAAATATATAGACTGAGTTAGAGTGTGCACGGGCACGAGCACGCACGTCGCACATTGACTTTTTCTGACAAGCGATAAGGCGGCAATGGCCAAACTCGTTGCGATATTGTAACAAATTAGGTAAAAAACAAGTCAACAACATGAAGTCCCTGTAGACGCTCAGTTGATATAAATGAAAAGAAAAAGAAATCATTTTTTATGAACTATAATTTTGAATCACTTTTTGGTACAAGATTTCATATTCTTAGGCAACCACTGAGGTAGAATTGCACATTGCCGCTGAAATGAAGCTTGACATGTGTCCCAACACGTTCACGACTTAGACCTTGGATTGCGCCCCAAACTGAATCGTTCCGCGTTCACGATTTAGACCTCGGATTGGCTTGTATTGTCGCTCGTAGAATTTTCAGAAAAACTTTCTTTAAGAAGTTTTTCCTCTTTGCGACCTTGCCATACTCCATCTCCACTAAACTTAGTACGAACTTCAATGTTATAGGTAATCAACTTCAATAGTGTAGACTTTGACAAACAACACAAAGGAACGCCTAACATTTGCTTCAATTCCCTTAGCTTTTCTAATTCATTGTTGATGACTTCCCTGAAATTCTAAAGTCGTTTAGTAAATAGAAGCGGATGATAAAGTTTTCAAAATGTACCATGGATACAACACAATATGTATACTCCTGCGAATGTCCTGCAATCCGAATCCTTCACGTCGAAGACGTTTGATTGTATCTTCTATATGATTCATTTGTATGCAATTCCAATACGGATGCCGTTCCATTTCATTTAAATCTTCTTTGTCTGCTTCGAGTACTTTGGAAAAAAATTCCATGATATACTTGCTCGGGTATTTGTCATACTGTTTAAAGGCGAACCTAAACGAAAGTTCACCGGTCAGAAGTAGTTGTCGAAGATTTTTTAGGAAATGGATCACACAGTTTGTATCAAAATAGGGGATAATGTTGATCGTTGATAGATCGAAGTTGAGGAACTGAGATTTCCCTTGTCGTTGGATGGAACAATCGACAAGATTCATGTTAAAAAGATGTAATTGGTCATTGCTCACATTTCCAGTGCCTAAGATTTGAGTTAATTTTGAATGAAAAATAAACAAAAATGTAGGGTGACTATGAAAAGAAAGTGTACATTTTAATTATAATAATAATAATAATAATAATTAATAAATTAATGAAATTAATTTGGAAGAGGTTACACTACTACTCATAGGGCATGAGTTATGAAATCCTTATCCAAAGCATTAATGACGGAAGGTCTCAAAAAAATAATTTCTGTTCAGAAAGTTTGTTGCGTCTGATAGCCACTGCACACATACACACACACACAAACCGATACAAAAATCTTTGGAACAAGACACTCATGCATGGGCGAATTTTCGAGTTTTTTCCCCTTGCCCGCTCCCCCTCCAAAACTACAACGAATTTTCTTTCCAACGAGCAACCACTCATGAAAATCGGTTAGAAACGAGGCGGGATATTGAGGTTTAAAGATGGCATTTTTCCATAATTATACATTTTCGTATCGTTCTCATCATCATAAAACAATTTTTACATGCTTCATGCCCCGAAAGTGAATATTTCGGTCCGCAAAAATTCACTTTTGGGGCATGAAGTATGTAATATGTAATACGTGACACGGAGAAAAATGTTTTTTGGAGCGTGTGATTGTAGCGCTCGCTTTCAGATCGCGCTACAACGCTCACACGCTCCCAAAAAACATTTTTCTCCTTGTAATTATTGCAATTCGCCCACAAAAAACTCGCTTTTTCGTGCGTCATTTCGGTGTCGCATGAGGTCACTTTTCGCACTAATGCATAAAAAGCTGTTTTTACGCACTAGTGCGAAAAAATAATTGAAAATAATTGAAATTGAAAGTGGAAACACGCAGGGTAAAGCTCATTTTTTGTCGGTGAACTAAAGAAAACGTTGTTTGATACACGTTACGTATGCTGGTAGTTTAAAGCTCACGATATGGCTGAACTCGCCTTCGGCTCGTGTCGGCAATCTCACATCTTGTGTGTTACCTTCATACGTAACTTGCATCAAAAACTACTATTCTCTTATCTGTCGGTTTCTGTTAATAAGTTTTTTCTCGAGAACCAGCCAGCCGATTTTCCTGAAATTTTCAGGGAATGTTAGTCTCGCCCCTAAATGAAAAATTTAATCTACCGCTTCTCCGGCAAAATTCCGGATTATCGTCTATTCCTCATCAATGCCTAGGCAGCTGTCAAAATAGCGTGCCATCTTGGATTTTGTGAGTACTGAAAACAATTCCTAGGCAGTTGGTTTCTTCTTGAAAGTTATTCAGGTTGCCAAGGTAATTTTTTTTGGGGATCCTAAGAACATGACCGCCAGATGTCAAAGTGACGACATCTTGGACTTTGTAGAAATGAAAAATTTCATCGGCCGCTTTTCCGGGAAAACTCTGGAAAAGTCGGAAAGTGTGGAAAAGTGGTCAATTTTCATGGTTTTTCGCGTAGTGCTCGGAGTTTTCGAGTTTTAGCTCCGGAGTGACAATACCTAGAGAGTTGGTTTGTTCCGAGCGATTATAGAGTTTGATCAGGAGAATTTTTTGCGATCATAAGAAAATTGCTGCCGGGTGTCAAAAAGGCGCCATCTTGAATTTTTTCTATCTTCTGAATTAGAATAG
>CM055403.1:59873231-59906070 GCA_029228625.1 Pseudolycoriella hygida | reverse complement strand
ATATTGACTTGCGCATCATTTTGATGAATATAAAGTGGGGTCGCCGAGGCGCAGAAGTGGGTCAAAAAACAAAAAACTTCCAAAACTACTGATATCCCAACAAGAACCTTTTAAAAGGTAAAGTGTGACGCAGCCCCTAATATCCACTTCCAAAATTAATGATATCCCAACAAAAACCTTTTAAAAGGTAAAGTGTGACGCAGTCCCTAATGTCTACTTCCAAAATTAATGATATCAGTGGAGGTGACGCTTGCGCTGAAAATACGCATACATTTCCTTGACGACAACGTTACCCTGTGTTCAACAAATCGCGTCACAAATGCCAGACCCAACGACGAAATAATTTTTCTGTACTTTCAGTTTTTACGCTGCAAAAATTTCACATTCGTGTCTTTTTGCGAAGATTGTTTTGAGTTTTAAATTTTTGCGTGTGAAAACTGAAAGTGTTGAAAAATTATTACGCTGGTGGGTCTGGCATTTGTGACGCGATTTTTGAACACAGGGTAACGTTGTCGTCAAGGAAATGTATGCGTATTTTCAGCGCAAGCGTCACCTCCACTGATATCATTAATTTTGGAAGTAGACATTAGGGACTGCGTCACACTTTACCTTTTAAAAGGTTTTTGTTGGGATTAGTTTCTCCTAAGAAAATATTTTTATGTGAAATACTTTTTTGTAGAAAAAGTTTTTTCGGAGACATATTTTTTTGTAGAATAATTTATTTTGTATGAGAATGAATAATTTTTCTGTACAGTAACGGAATCATAAGATTGTGCAACGTTTCGTTTTAACTGTTTCAACCGAAAGAACGGGATTTATGTTAACAAAATACAAGCGAATACGTGAAAAGAGAGAAAAGAGAGAAATAAGAAAGGTGCACAAGCTTATGATTCTCTCCCTGTACTTCCAGGAGATTAGGAAGATTGTTTTGCGTCTGTTTTTGCGTGTTGAAATATTATTACGCTGCACAGTGTGGAATATGTCAATAATGTAGGCACGTTCAAATAACTGTATAAGACGGTGAGATAGACATTTTTGATCTTCAGCATAAAATAAGGAACAATTTTGCTGAAGAAACATTTTTAGTAGAAATTTTATTTTGAAAGTTATGAACTGTTGAAATCTAAAAATTAGGTTTTATATTGCATTTAAAAATTTTCCCAGTTTAAGTGATCATAACTTCCAAAATGAAATTTTTATTAAAAATATTTCTTCAGCGAAGCTGTTCTTTGTTTTATGCTGAACAACTTTGCTGAAGATCAACTATTTCTCTCTCAAACACTTGAAGAGTTATGTAAATTAGACCAGAAAATTGCACTTTTTAGAAAGGTCATCTAACTATTGAGATTGAATTTTTCGGCCAATTGTGTCTTCAGCCAAGTTGTTCCTCACATTGTGCTGAGCAACTTTACTGAAGACCAAAAAATTCTATCTCACCGTCGTCGTACACAATTATTTGAGCGTGCCCGCATTACCTACACATTCCGCCACTGTGCGCTGGTGGGTCTGGCATTTGTGACGCATTTTTTTGAACACAAGCCAACATTCTATTTTTAAACAAAATTTTGCGTATCATCAGCGAAAGTCTCATCTCAAAATTTAGTTGACCAGTTGATAGGGTTTGTAGTCATCGGCGTAACCATAGGATAGGATATACGTGGGTAGGAAAGTCAAACGACAGATCCTTCAGGGCAGGGGGGTCTGGGACATCCGTGGCAGAGAGTGACAACAACGAACTTGCAGATTAACGTGCGTACGTGGTGTAACCTTAACCGCGCGGCCCCCATGGGCGAGGAATTAGGATACGCCCAATAAGCACGAGCGTACTAAACGGAAAGCCTTTAACTCTACCTAATAGAAACATATTACGTACGGGTATCAAAATAGATGAGGCAAACAGAATATATGTTGCAAAAACAATTGAACGTATGTATTGCTTTAACTCTTAAGTATATGCAATTCAGTCCTCACTAAATTAGTCTGGAAATTGCTGAAAGGGCAACATTGAAAAACCCGTACGAAGCAGAGGCGCTAAAAACCTATCCGATCCCTTAAAATAAGCATAGAATTTAGAAAGGACCTAGAGCGCTTATAACTGGCCTCTGACCCACACTTCCATAGACAAAGAAGTCTCCTCTTTTTAGTCCCGTACGAAGAACGAAGAACCCGGGAGTAGGGGGAGAGCTTCGATCATTATCCTAAGTTAACGAATCAGCAATAAAAATGCTGTCCGTCCGTCCGTCTGCCACCGCTATAACTTTAGTAAAACTCAACTGATTTTTGTCCCTGAAAGGCAATTGTAAAATCTATTATGAGCTTGAATCTGGGCACTGCCAGCCCAAGAGCCGCCGAGCTAGGGCCGTTTGAGTGGTTTTTGGTCTTTTGCTCATAACTTGAGTAAATCTTTTCCGATTTTTATTTATGGAAAAATCGTTTTGGACTCAGTCAGAGCCCCTTCTAATGCCAAACGTGTTTTTTCCACATACAATATATCGGGTAAATCTCATCCGATTTTCAAGAACTTTTTTTCCCTGAGAGCTGCGTTACGTCACGCGAACTACAGTAATAGTAGTTGCACCCGTCCGCCATAAGCTTCATTCTCCATGTTCGGGTTGAGCGGAGCATAACAGTGTAACGTGCGATTTAATCATACAATCAAACGAAGGGTTTACGCAAGACCCATACGATTTATGTCAAAAGAACAGTCGTTGCAAAAGGTGACGGGAATTCTCCCCCAGGAAACGATCCACCAGACCGGAAAAGATAGGAATTATCGCCCAGAGAAATGGGAATTATCAACTGGGAAAGTATCGCCTAGAAATTGTCACCCGGGATGGAATTTTCCTCATACAAAATAGCATGTTCCTTACACAAAATGACATTTTCCTTATACAAAAAAGTATTTTCCTTAAACAAATTTACCGCTCTAAACTTGCTGGGTGATAATTCCCCGGACGATGATTCTCATTTGCCCTGGCGATAATTCCCTGGGTGATAATTCAGTCTGGGGGATAATTCACTGGGGAATAATTTATGTTGTCATTGCAAAATCGTGAACGTAAGGCTCGATGTCTTAATTCGTACCTACTAGGGCGAGCAAATATTTTCCTGTCAATGGCCTCTACAACACATTAGAGATGAGCGGGTCGACCATTTTTCGAAACCCGACCTGATAAAATTTTTCGAAACCCGAAACCCGAATTGTTTCTTGACCAGAATCGGACCGAACCCGACCCGATTAAAATTTTCGAAACCCGAAATCCGAACTGTTTCAAAACCCGACCCGGACCGAACCCGACCCGATAAAATTTTTCGAAAACCGAAACCCGAAACCCGAAACCCGAATTGTTTCTAGACCCGAATCGGACCGAACCCGACCCGATTGAAATTTTCGAAACCCGAAATCCGAACTGTTTCAAAATCCGACCCGGACCGAACCAGACACTCAAGTTTTTCGAAACTCACAACCCAAATTAATTCGAAACAAAAATTATTTCAACGCCCGACATCTGCATTCTTTACGGACCTTAGACTAAAACAAAATAGACCATGGTCGTTTTACCTCATTTATTTTTGGTGGACAGATAGCGCTGAAAAAATAGTGTACACAAAGAAAAACGTTTAGAAATTCTTTTTTTAATATTTTAAAACTTCAAATGAAACGATCGAAAAAATTTTTAAAACTTTCGCGCTCGAAGAAATGTACCAGAAAATGTACTAATTTTAACAATTGCCAACTTAATAAAATGAAATTTCATAGAAATACAAAGGATGAACTGTCATTGGGGATTGACTCGGGATTGAGAACAAATTTCTTGAATTGACGATATACAGTGACCGAATCCTTAAATTGTGCAACTTTTCATAAAAATTTGTTTCAGCTGGTACATAGTTTGCAGAGAAGAGTAAGAGGAAATCTACCTGTGTTGTATTCATGAATTTGGCATGAATTCCTCTTACTCCTACCTTCGAACTATAAGGCTCTCTACGTGCGTGCTGTGTTAGAAGAGTGGAGTAAGAGGAATTCATGCCTAATTCATGAATACAACACAGGTAGATTTCCTCTTACTCTTCTCTGCAAACTATGTAACAGCTGAAACAATTTTTATGAAAAGCTGCACAATTTAAGGATAAGGTTTAAGGTTTAAATAAGTTTAAGACGACTTTTCGGTAATTTCTTAAGCAAATCTCATTTTTTCATAGTGAACTTTCATTCAAAACAATAACTGTAAAAGGACCACGGTCTATTCGTGTAATGTAAGATGATAAAATTTAGACTAGTTTTGTAAAATATAAAAAGTCAATAAAGGATCGGGACCCGAATAAAATGATACAACAATCCGACCCGACCCGATTAAAATAATTTTCGAAACCCGAAACCCATGAACCCGAAAAAAACAATTCGGGTTCGGGTCGTGTTTTTCGAAGTTTCGGGCAACCCGCTCATCTCTACAACACATGTAGAACCTCCTAGGACTGTAAGATGAGTTCTAGGTCCTCTTCCATAACATCCACAACATACAAAACACTGAAGCAAGTAAATAGGGCAAAGAATGTTAAAGAAAATATGCAAAACAAATTTGAAAAAAAATACTTTTTGAAAAAAAAGTTTGGAAATAAAAATTCAGAAAAAATTTAAAAAAAAATGTTAAAAAGATAAAATACCACCCCACCTCAGTTTTCTCTGCAATTTTTTTGTGGACCGACCTTAGGACTGAGCAGAACCGTTGGGATCATAGTTCCGTAGACGTTCCTCTCAATTTTGCAATTTTTTCGACCGCACAAAAAAAAACATTACGAAATGTTCATGGAAAATCATCAATATGCGATTGAGTTGTCCGAACTAGACTCTAGACTATACTGGCGTGACATAGGGAGAGGGGGGGCGTACGAAAAAGGCCGATTTTGGCGCGACACACTTTCTGAACGATCCCTAAGCCGCTAATTGGCCTATTGTACATGACCACAGAGCCTAGACAGTGATAACACTTTCTGGAACGATTCTGATAGTCAGATAGTCTAGCACCGTCTTCGGCGGAAGATTTCTTATGGATTTCGGATTCGAAAGCATTTTACTCGTGCCATTAAATGTCCAAATTCCAATTCCAAAAAATTATTATTTGGAAAATTTGGAAATACGATTTTCCGAAAATAGGCCCTGTGTCACACAGTGGAGTAATAGCATAGCCCATCGTGTACAAGTGCTTATTAAGCGAACAGTGTCCTGTTGGAATGTTTGTGAGCCTTGTGACGTCACGCTACACGCTTGGAGAATGGGAAAAGTTCTTTGGACTAGTCTCCGCTTTCTAATGCAGTTTTTGGCGTGACTAGCGTAGTTCCGTAGCAGAGACGATAGGAACGAGAACGGGAAAGAAAAGAAATGACTGGTTCGATGACGAATGCAGAAAAGCACTGGATGACAAAAATGCGGCTCGAGCGAGATATCTAAATAGATGCACTCGAGCTGGCATGGCAGAGTACCGTTCGAAGAGAAATTTCGAGAAAAAACTATTCCGAAGAAAAAAGCGACAACATGACAAGGAAGTTTTAATCGAAATTGAAAGGTTTGGTAATCGAAAAGAGACGCGGAATTTTTACCGGAAAGGAAACGAATCGAGGAAAGGTTACAGTCAACAACCTTTATTGTGCGAGGACAAGGATGGGTTGGTCTTAGCAGATGAGGAAAGGTGCATCAGACGATGGGCGGAGTACTTTAACGAACTGGTGAACCCGAACAGACCACCAAACCGAAACGACACCAACAACAACTTACCATTTCAGACCGCGCAGCCACATATTGCAGAACCAACGCTACAGGAAGTGGAGCATGAAATTTTAAAGCTCAAAAATTTCAAAGCCCCAGGAACCGACAACATACCTGGAGAACTTTTCAAGCACGGTGGTAACGCATTATGTATGGAGATGCACGAGCTCATCAAGCGCATCTGGAATGTCGAGGAGTTGCCGGGAGAGTGGAAGACTAGCATCATCTGCCCTTTGTACAAGAAAGGCGACAAATTGTAGTGTGGCAACTATCGCGTAATTTCGCTTTTGAATTTATCGCCTACAAGATATTTGCGAATATTCTATACAAACGCCTTCTTCCATACATGGAATCTACTGTTGGTGAATATCAAGGTGGTTTTCGTGTAGGTCGTTCAACAACGGACTAGCTGTTTAGCATTAGACAGATCTTGGAGAAGTGTAAGGAGTACAACGTGGAAATACACCATTTGTTCGTAGACTTCAAAGCAGCATACGACAGTGTCAACAGTCAACAGTTTTATGTTGTCGCGTCGTGTTGCTCAAAATTTTGATTTTTGCACAAGTCGAAATACTTATACAATGGGTGGCGTCCTATCCTTAGCGGCTATTCACAAGGTGCGCACGCTACAAAGAAGCGAACTTAAGATCCTCTTCGCATCATACGTCAAAATGTGTGGAGTGCATCCAAGTCCCCTCCCCCTTCGTACTTTGTGAATGGTCCCTTACTTACAAACTTAAAAACGTCATTCTGATAGAAATTCGAGGGGAAATTAAGTGGAATTGTTGGAACACCACTAGAACAAAAAAAAGAATTTTTTTAAATTGCGTGTATGGACAGTTGAAAAGTTGGAATTTTTGGAATTGTTGGGACCAATCTTGACTAGTGGTTATCCCCTCGTAGAAATTTCTATCGCCACATATTCTGTTCCAACCTCTAGGTTCAGTTGCGATGCTATGATACCATTATTTGATGATCGTCAGTTCTTTCCACTGACCCTTTTCCAAGACATTTGCAAGAATTCTGTAGCGAATGAACTGTACAAAGGTTTAGATTCTACCTGATAATTGTGAGAAAATTTGTCGTTGAAACGAAACGGTTACTTGCAACGGTGTTAGGAAGTTTTGAATGTAACTTTTTGTATCAATGAATAAACCTAAAAGTGTTAGCAACTTCGAGGTTGAAACAGCTTCTGCACCAATAGCAATTTCTGATGCAATCCCTTAAAGCGCCTTTCCGTGGGTATCGTCCTATTCGACCCCATCTGTCATGATTATATCGCAAGGGTTCTTTGAGTACTTAGTAGATAACTAAAAGAATATTTATTGACTGAATCGACGAGTCGTGCTATTGCTCAGCCTCTACAAATTTAGTCGTAGTGTTGCCCGAGCCTCGAGGCAAGACCGTTTACGGCGCCCCTGCAACAGGAGGAAGTTATGGATAGTGATGGAGGAATTAGGGGTTCCCAAAAAACTAATCTCGCTAACAAAGTTGACAATGGATGGAGCTAACAGCCGAGTAAGAATCCGAAGCAAATTGTCAGACGCTTCCGACATTGAGAAAGGACTACGTCAAGGTGATCCGCTCGCGACGCTGTTTTTTAATTTGACCCTTGAAACAGCAGTGAGAACCATGGACATCGACACCAGCAGCACCATTTTCACCAAATCCAGTCAATTGCTGGGCTTCGCTGATGACTTGGATATCTTGGGCCGAAACATGGAAGTTGTTAAGGAAAAGTTCACGGCTTTGGACAGAAAAGGTACCGACCTCGGGTTAAAGGTTAATGACACAAAGACCGAATACATGATTGTCTCCCCATCGAATCGACAACACGACCAAAGCCGCATCAGCGCAGCGCATCAGTCCAAATCAGTAAGCAGAAACTCTAAATGCGCACTGTGATAAGACCAATAGTTACGTATGAGTCGGAGTCGTGGTGCATGACTCAGAAAGACGAACAATCGCTGCTCACGTTCGAAAGAAAGGTACTGCGGACAATTTTCGGACCAGTATATGACGAAAATATGAACAGATGGCGCAGACGATTTAATCATGAGCTTATGCAGCTTTATGGATAGCCGGACATAGTTAGAACAACAAAAATTAACAGACTACGATGGCTTGGTCATGTGCAGCGTATGGACGACAATCGTATCCCGAAGAAACTTTTTATCACCAAACCGGAAGGCAAAAGAAGTGCAGGCAGACCAAAATCCAGATGGTGCGATGCAGCTTTTGCCAACCTGAGAACTGCGGGAGTAACCAGCTGGAAGACGTTAGTTGAGGATAGGTCCGGTTGGAGAAGCATGTTGGAGAAGGCCAAGACTCTTAATGGGTTGTAGGGCCGGTTAAGTAAGTAATTAAGTAAGCGTAGTTCAGTGATTCCCAAATTTGGGAGCAGGTTTTCGCTTTCTAAAAAGAGTAGAGGCTGACACAGCTACACTTGGTTGAGGACCTACAAAAGAGGAAGACGAGACCGTCAGGTTGTTCATTCCCCGCAATACCGATCCCAGATAACACAGATCACACTTTTTAATGTGGTTGCCCATTCAATGTACATTACATGTGCGAAATTCAATATTGTTGAGAATATGTACATAAAATGTCCAAAAAAATTTGCCTGTAAACTGGTACATATTTCGATGTACATAAAAATCACATTTTTTGTGCTATTGAAACTCGAAATTATTGCACTAGATCACAAGTACATTTTTCGCACATTTTATGTGCGTGATTAGGTGTACACTATTCCTATCACACTTAATGCACCAAAAATGTGCTTGTGATGTACTTTCTATAATTTAACACATTATACAAATTTAACACAACCACACATAAGTATCCGGTGGCACAATTGGTAAAGCAGTCGGCTCATAATCCCGAGCGTCTTGGGTTCAAGCCCCGCAAATTAAAGAAATTTTTCTAAAAAAAATGAGAGCTTGGAATAAAAAAATGTAGATGGAGGACGTAGCGCTCATCAGAATGAGAAAAACCGAAATAGAAAAGTCGGAAAACTAAATTAAATTTTCCTTTCTTTTCTTACATAACATTATATGTACATGAAATGTGCTAGCAATTCACACTAAAAAGTACATTAAAGGTACATTGGTTGTGTATTCAAAGTGTTTTAAATGTACATTAGATGCACATGTAATTCACATTTAATGTACATTAAATGCACTTCACGTTCCAAAGAAAAGATGTAACGGTAAGGGCGATTTTTTATGTCCTGGAATTGGAGCACATTAAATTACTGGGATCAGCACATTTTCCGATGACACTTTATCTACATTTCGTGGAGTCAATTGTCATCTGGGGATATGACTTGGTAACCAGACCAGAATGACTTGGCGTGACCATAACTTATCTAGACAACTACAACACACCGGCAGGCGATCAACTTGTTAAAAGTAAATTTTGAATGTAACAATTACCTCTCACAATTTTTTCGTCCCATTGTAAACGCATAAACCGAAAGGCATTTCTTGTTGAATTCACTGATATCATTGAGTCGAGATCGAACTTCGCATGGATTTAAATAAAGAAGCTCCAATATTTTAGGATCCCTTTTTACAGCTGAAAATAATTTGATGTTCCTTAGAAATGCAATCCGCGACTTTATTTTTGTTGAATTCAACAACAAAATCTTTGGGAAATTGATTATGGAATCGTCACTGTATCCCATCCTCCTCAATTCAACCAGCGTATCGACAAATTGTTCATACGGCACTTTCATTAGGTTTGGATTTTCACGTAAAATATTCTTAATGTCCTTTCCACCAATCGAATTGATTGTAAGCAATTTACTTAGATTGAAAGGGTCAATGGCCAGTAAATCACGAAGGAATTTTCTGTCCGGTTCAAAATGTTTCTTTGATAATTTGAGAACTTCTGTAATCCATCGGTAGGATAAGTTTAGAGAGTTCCAAGATTTTTCGACAATCAATTTTCTAAATTGTACTCCGGTCATCAATTTATTTTCGGAAACAAATAATTTCAAAATATGCAAACGGACGTCTTTCAACGGCTTATTATCGTCGCACCGACGCAACTTCACATTGAGATAGTCTGCCAATCTACTCTGCACATCAATGTGATCGTCTATCACTCCCATCTTTTTTAAACCGATTTCTGTTTCGTTTAGTAACTTTGGCAATCGACTGAAATAAAATACGTTTAGCGACGAACAACCACATTCATTTAGAATTTCGTGTCTGCAGCGTAAAAGGCTTTCTTGTAACGTTAAAAGCATCGGGTATTTTCGGATGTCACTGATGGGAATTCCATTATTAGTGAGGTAGTTGAAAGATGCCAGACAGCTTTTTTCATCAATTCGTCTTAGTTGTGCATTGTTCTTTAAAAAGATTTTCGTCTCGAGTTCATCAGGAATTTCTGAACAGATACAATATTGTTTAGGTTAACATAAATTTCCGCCTTTAAGGAACGTGATGTTGATGACGGTACCCAGTAATTTTGAGAAAAACTTCATTTCTCGCCTAGACGTGTAGTTCCACCTTCGGTCACATGTATATAGTTGTGATAATTTTAAGCTTCTCACTAGCAACCGTGAACTTCGAGCACCGAATAACATTTTTGGATGAGGCAAAAATGTTTTTTTGTTTACAAAATATTGTGTCGAGTGACATAAGATTTGACAGCATCAGTCTATCCACGCTATCCGCACGATCCACCGTGTGTGTGTAAAAAGTAGAAAAGAATCATTTCTACGTTGTCATAGAGCAAAAATACCTTTTTGGCGCGAAAATTTGAATTTTTCGATAATATCGCTAAAAGTCATATTTTCTGTTCGCGATTTTCACGTTCGGCAGGTGACACTACTAAGGCTAACCTTCTCTGGTGAGATACAGTCCATACCACTTTTCTGGTGAGGCAAACTTCCATAGCACTTTTCTATTGAGGCCAGGGCCTATTTTTGAGAAAATGTTTGAGAAAACTTGTGAAAATTTGAGAAAATTTGTGAAAATTTGAGAAAATTTGTGAAAATTTAAGAAAATTTACTCAAGTAAGCTACTATGCCACACCATAATGAGTGCTGTCTATACGATATTGGAAGAAAACGAAAAATTTCCTTGAATGGTCGGGCTCAGTCAGTCGGGCCGGGTTCACCATTCAGATAGCGGCATTGCAGAATCAATCAAGTCTTCAAATTAACACTGATCGTGAATGTATGTGATGGCGCTCTGTATATGCGCAGAAATTGTGTGCTAAGCATGTAAACGCCGAATATCCTTAACATTTTTCATCTCGTTGATCAACGATTAACCTTTTTCTCGGTAAAGATGGGAAAAAGGCAAAAAGTAAAATGTTTCTTGCACCATTTCTGTACAAATGTCCGTCATACGGAGAAACATTTGCACCAGTTCCAAACGGTTGCGGATGTGAGGATATTCGATGCAATGCGTAAGGTGGGTATCAGAGGCTTTCATATTACACCGACTAAATCCCGACATGCGGTTGTTACTTTAGTAGCCGTTCGGAATAATGGATTCAATCTGATGTTGTTTTATGCAATTTCATTTTCTTCAATGATACCTCTCCTTTTCAATCTCTCAACCTCTATGAAAGGCGAAGTGAAAGCGAATGTTTCTTGAATACTTTCGACACAAATGTCCGTCATACGGAAAACATTTGGGTAGTCTCACATGATTAGAAACCTTTCGTCGCAAGATGGGCAGGAGAGGCTCTCATGCATGTGGACGCGCTTATCACATTGACTTTGATTAGAATTAAATGTAAGTGCACGATCAGGGCTCATGCTTAGACATGGGTCTAATTCCGACAGGGAATCGACTCTGACCCCTAGCTGAAGACAGTTAGGATCTTTCAAGTGGAGGCCAAGCAGACGACCTGTGGACCCATGGTTGGACCGTAAGACTGCATTCGTTCGGATGCACTTTGCTCATTTTATTGCATTTTTAAAATTCTTTTGTTTATAATTTTCCATTTTCTGCAACTTTTTTGTTTTTGTTTTGTACTTTTCTTTGTTTAAATAAACGGAGGATACGGGGGTCTGGTACAAAGGATCACAGATCCAGGTGCCTGTCCGAGTAATCGGACCCTCCAAACCGCCTTATCTATCTATCTTTCTATTGAGGCCAGGGCCTATTTTTGAGAAAATGTTTGAGAAAATTTGTGAAAATTTGAGAAAATTTGTGAAAATTTGAGAAAATTTACTCAAGTTTTCTCAAATTTTCTCAAATTTGCTTAAAATTTCTAAAAATTTTTCTGAAAATTGATACAAATTTTGAAGCATTATTGATGTTTTTAACTCGAAAAATTGTTCAAACGACCTATTTTAGGTGTTTTCGGGCATCCTAGAACTATTGACATAAGTAAATACTAAGGGCTGAATCTTCAGCCATTCGTTCATGCTTGGTTTCTTGTGGTTTTTTCATCTGCACGACCTCTTTACGTCGATTCCTATTAATTCTACACTCATTTTAACTTTTTTTTCGTATTTTTCAATAAAATAAAATTCGAGAAAATTTGAGAAAATTCGAGAAAACTTGAAAAAATTTGAACAATTTTTTTCAAAAATAGACCCTGATTGAGGCTGCTATGTCACATAGCCCATACATTTTGACAGTTCTTGTTTGATATTTGGGGTTGCCATACGTCCTCTTTTTTCGGTTTAATTACTCTTTTACTGAACCAACATTAAAGCAGACATCTAGCTACCTGGAAGCACACCAATTACAACTTGTCACCTAATCAAATCGACCACTCATTGATTAGCGGAAGACACCTCACTGATGTAATTGACGTCAAAACATATATAATGTAGCCATATTATCCATTGCTGGATGAGGCCTCCCAATTAGGGGTATTTAGCCATGAAACACCACGCGGGCCAGTGCGGGTTGGTGAGTGTGGACCACATGCTTAACGTGAATTCCGAACCACGCCTATAGGCTAGCAACACCATAGGATTTCTTTCAGTGCTAATTATTTATATCTCCGCCTAAAGTTATACTTTTTAGACTCAGATATTTTGTACACAGAATTCATCGTGAATGGGTTGCGTCATTCATGTCATTCTTCTGTGTACGGTTCGTTGAGGGCACTAAATTCCTCAACTCCCCGTGTTGGGAAGCTTGGGTACACTTAGGAACGTTGCTTTCATGCTAGACATTGAAGAAAAATCCTATACAGAATTTGCCTTCACGGGGATTGAACCCGGGTTTTCTTGGTGGAAGGCCAGTACGCTACCACTGAGCCAACCCGTTCCCACGTCAAAACATACTGGAGAGCAAATGTCGACTCTGATCACTATCTTGTGGTGTCAAGACTGCGATCACATCTTGCCCGGTTTCATAATGGCCAAGGAGAAACTGTGAGGCGTTTTGCAGTGGACAAATTGAGAGATCCACAGATAGGGTGCCATTTTACCTCTACACAAGAAAGGTGATAAAACTTAATTCGAAAACTACCGGCTAACAAAGTTTTTGCTCGAGTATGTACTATTCGAAAGACTACATCCGCTGGCTGAGAGTGTCATTGGGGATTATTAAGGCAGATTCAGACGATATCGCTCAACAACTGACCAAATATTCACACTTCGTCTGATTCTGCAAAAGGCAGAGTTTCAAATCCGGACGTATTTACCATCTTTTCATCGACTTCAGACAAGCTTACGACAGGACGACGATGAAGGAGCTGGGCTTTGAAACAAAGTATATTGGTCTTGTGAAAGCGACATTGGATGGCACCAGATGTCGTGTCAAGGTGCAAGACATTGGCATTTGTATAAAAAACGTATTTTTGGCTCCCGCTTGAAAACGGCTCGACAACTTTTCTTGAAATTTGGCAGGGACTTTCGGGGGGCCATTCTACGCAATATGCGATTTTAAAAAGAGGGGGGTACCGGTCTTGTTTGGGCGCCAAAACCCTCAGAAGAAGTTTGGCGGCATCTAAAAAAAGACTTTTTATATGTTATAAAGTAAGTTGTGCGGATCATTTTCGCCCATGGAAGTAGTAGCCGCCGCCAGGTAGTTATTTCAGATTTCACACCCCACAAATTTGGCTATTCACACTCCATACATCTCGCAAGGCTAATTTTTTGGTTTGTGAAATCTGAAAGCGCAGAAAAATTATTACTTTGGGAGGGTTCGGCATTTATGACGCATTTTAATGAACGATACATCGATTCTCACAATTTCCCATAAAATTAAAAAAAAATATTTTCAGGAGGAACGTTGCAAGAGGGAAGTCAAAAATCTCCTTTATATGTTCGTTACTCCACAAAAACATTTTTAGACCCGTACGAAGAACGAAGTTCTTCGAAAAGGGGTCTTATGCGTTTACCACGACGCTTGTAACCAGTCGAATTTCGACCCGGGAGTAGGGGGGAGCATCGATCATGGTCCTTCCAAATGTCCGACCGTTCGTCTGTCAACACGATAACTCGAGTAAAACTTAACCGGTTTTCAAAAGGTAATCGAAAAATCTTTTTTTTTTGGGATTGAATCTGGGCACTGTCGGCCCAAGGGCCAATGATATAGAGCCGTTTAAGTGCTTTTTGGTCTTTTGTACATAACTCGAGTAAATCTTTTCCGATTTTCAAAAAAAATTTTTTTGTTTGAAAGACCTGGTATGGAAGAAACTTTTCTGATCTTGAGCCCTAGGACTTAGCTAGAGCACTAAAAAAGAGTCTCTGCTAGGGCCAAACGTGTTTTTTGTACATAACTCGAATAAATCTTTTCCGATTTTCAAAACTTTTATTTTAGTCAAAAGATAAAGCAATTTCCTACAATTTATGGAAGAAACTTTTTTGAATCTGAGCGCCTGGACTCAACCAGGGCTCTAAAACTGAGTCTCTACAAGGGCCCTGCGCATAACCCGAGTAAATCTTTTCTGATTTTCAAAAAAAAAATTTCAGTCGATAGGTCTGGGTATGCCCAACAATTTATGGAAAATTTTTTTTACTTTGGGTCGCTGAACCTAGCTAGAGCCCTAAAGAAGCGGACCCACAAGGGCCCTACTTGTTTTTTATACATAAACCAAGTAAATTCCATCCGATTTTCGTGATTCTTTTTCGATTCGATAGGTAAGCAAAGACTCAAGATCATCCAAGAAAAAATGTGGGCCCGAGCCGAGCCTAAGATGGCCACTAATGTTAGGGTGGATAGATCTAGACAATATATTTTCGAAAAATTCAAACATCTAAAGAACGATAAGAGGTAGAAGATCGGTGTCAAAGGCAAAGTTGTTGGCTTGGGTGTGGCGCATGTCGTTATGTCTGCCAGTATGGCCGCTTATGTTAGGGTGGATCGATCTAGGCAATTTATTTTGGAAAAATTCAAATATTTTAAAAACTATAAGAGATCGAAGATCGGTGTCAAAGGCAAAGTTGTTGGTTTAAGTTTGGCGCATGTCGTGATTTTATTTATTTTATTATTATTTTTATTGGTTTAACGATCAACAAACAGGCCGAAGCCCAATAATATGTCAATCAGAAACTAACAAAAAATCGAAATCAATAATATTATCAAAAATCCAAAAATAATTATTAAAATGAGAAATGTTGCTTACCGTCCTTCTTAAATACCGAAAATCTGTCAACCATTACAATTAGGGCTGAGAAATACTCATCATGATGTTCCTGCAGACGAAAGATAGGTGAATTTCTCTGGATGTTGGTTTTAAAGTTGGGTAGACAGAAAACTTTCATGTGTCTGGTAGATCTTAATCGACGGTCAAATGCAAGATGATGGCGCATCTGAGAATCGATGCGATTATGAATTAGTTTAAAAAGAGTAATTTCATCGTTTTCCAATCTTCTAGATTCTAACGAATGTAACTTCAGAAAATTTAACCTCTTGTCGTAAGATTGGCGCTCCATTTTGAACTTGAAGAAAAACATTCTAAAAAATTTCTTTTGTACAGCCGGTTCATTCCTTTTTTACCTAGTTTTAAGAAATAGGTGACACTTTAAAATTAAACAATTTTTTACTGTTCCCAGCAAAAAAAGTTCTATCCAAATAGGCAAAATTTCGGGGAGCTGCGGGAAACGTGGACTTCGCATAGAAAAATTTGATTTGGCCAGAAACCATGATAATAGGACGAAAGTTAGTATTTTATTTAATTGATTCAAAAGTTGTTGTAAATCTTCGCTTAGTCGGGAAATTTCAAAATAAGAGATTTTGCAATACTACAGACAATTAATGTTATGAAACTATATTTTTTTAGTCCAAAACAATTCTGAAAGGTAACTTAGTACACAATTTTTAATGAAATTTTAATATTTCTCGATTAATGTAACCAACTTTTTACCTCAAAAAATTTTCCCAACTTTACTTGTGAGATTGAGTATAAAGCATAGCTTTCAGTAAAAAAGAAAGCTTCCGAAAGTCGGTGCAAATTCACATGTGATTTTCACATTTTTTCTAATTTCACATGATGAATTGCATTCTATTGTCTTCTATCTTTTAGATGACATGTCATGACATGGAAAAAGAGTGTCTATGACTGCTTTCATAGACCTCGTTGAAAAACCATAGAAATGTTACAATACGATAAATTAAGCGTATCTGCACAAATGTCCAAATCAAAAAGTAAAAAATCAAAAAACGTCAAAAAGCGACATAGATAAGAAAAATGTGGTGACCAAATCGTACTGGCAAATTCTAGATGCGAACGGACTATGGCTGAATATAGCATCTTGGCTGTCATGCTGTCATGTATCGACGTTGAACCTAGCGTAGCATTGGCGTTTCACAAACAAAAGCATTGACATGGCTTTCTTGACTGCCAATTCAAAGCGTCCATTGAAAGTATAGTCGTCGTCATACGTTACACCGATGTCTTTCGTACAGTTAACACGTTCGATCACATCCTTTATATGGTGGTGGTGGATAACTTTACATTTGCTGACATTGAGCTCAGGATCGTTGTCGGAGCACCATTTTATAAAGCTGTTTATGGTTTTTTGCATTGAGTGGGTATCGTCGATCGTTGATATGCTGTTATGAACTATTTTCTTGTCGTCAGCAAAGTTGATGCCTCTAGTAGGACCAGGTGAACAATTAGAATCATCAAAAAAAGATCACGAACAATAGAGCTGCCAGAACAGATCCTTGACCAATCCCAGAGAGTACGTCGATCGCATCGGATTGCAAGAATTTATCTTCACCTTTTGCTTTCTGCCTGACAGGAAGGAGCAGAACGCGAGAAAGAATCGAATTGCATAGCTGGTATTTGACGATTGACATCTTCTTCACTAATCGCACTGAGCGAATAACGTCGAATGCCTTGTGTATGTCAGCAAGGAAGATATCGATTTGTTTGTTGTTGTCAAAGAATTCGTGAACCAATATCGATAGCTCCATCAGGTTAGACTCAACTCTTCGATATGGGAAGAATCGATGTTGAGTCGGTGTTGAATGCGGGAAAACGTTGTACTTCAAATGTTCCAGTTAGGTGACCCATTTTCCAGCGATCAGGGTAGTGACATTCCATTAATGACTTCGAGTAAATCATCGCCAGTAGATGGGACAATTCATCTGCACATTCACGGAGGAACAGGGGATCCATCTTATCTGGATTAACACCCATACTCAAGATTTTCTTCAAGATATCGTGGGTGATCGTGATGTTTGTGAACCCAATATCGTCTGTACTGTTAATCAACGAGATCAGTTCAACCATCTCTTTGTCATCATCGGGGTATCGCTTGTATACGGAAGCAAAATATTTGGCGAACAGATTCGCTTTTTCAGTGTCATTCGTTGCAACTTCATCACCAAGTGACATAATTTCACATTTCCTCATCTTGGCCTACCTATCAACTTTTGTTGATGGCTGGACATCAATTATCTCTTTTTATAATGGAATGTGCCGAGATGTGAACTAACACCACCGAAATGAACGGTTTGTGAGTCAAATGTGCCGTTCACATAATTTCCACAGATGTTAAAAAATGTGAAGCACAGAATTTTTAAACGGCACATTTCGCTTTTCTACAAAACTTTTTGAACGGGTGAGTGCACATTTCAAAACTTTAGGTATAAATGTGCCGAGATGTGACCTATACAACTGAATACATTTGCTTTTCTATAAGCGAATGTGCCAATCACATCTGCGCAAATGTGACTTTTTTCTTCAAATTCGCTGGGATCAGGATCATTGTAAAACTTTCCTGGCATGAGTTTTTACTGAAATTTTCCTCAGAATTGCTATTCTTTGTATGAATAGTACCATTTAAGAGTCAATCTGCGAATTCCTCGAACAAAAAAAAACATAACACCTCACCGATTTTTGTGATTATTGGCCCATTAATTCCTTGGACCAATCCGAGAAATCCGTAGAATAACATTTTTCTGTTAGCGACCATATATGAGCTGTACAGGTGTAAGAAAAATGGTCTACCAAGGTGGCGAAAAACAATTTTGTTTAATATTTTCGCAAAGATGAATCGCTTTGATCTGAAACTTATATATTACGTAGACCTCATTGATACAAAAAGGGTGGATGCCTATTTGCTTGAAAGGTGAAGGTGTCTGAGGACCTGGAACAGTTTATAGTCGAAAAAATGGAACTTTTGAAAAGCGATTTAAAAAAAACTCCAGCGCCGGTCCAAAGGCTAATAGGTGTGGTTGTTTAGGCCATGGTCCCTGGTATCTAAAACGATGTTAAGTAATCTGGACTAGGACTGGAGTGAGTTAGAATACGCGAAAAGCTGAAATGTCACACTGCCGGGAAGACTTTGGAGGTCGGTGATGATATGCAAAAATTGTTAAGAAGAGGAAAAACAAGAAAAATTTACAGAACTAACATTTTATGTACATTGGTACCGATTTTCGGAAGCTTTCTTTCTTACTTAAAGCGGTGCTTTAAATTTCAACCTCACAAGTAAAGAACCTGCAATTTTTTGTGGAAAAATTTTTTTGGGGTAAAAGGTCAGTTATATTGATCGAAAAATATTAAAATTTCGTTAAGAATTGTGTACTGAATTACCTTTTAGAATTGTTTTTGACTAAAAAACAGCTTTAAATTCATAACAATAATTGTCTGTAGTATTGCAAAATCACTCATTTTGAGATGCACAATAACTTTTGAATCAATTAAATAAAATACCAACTTTCATCCTATTATCGTGGTTTCTGGTAAAATCAAATTTTTCTATACAATTTTTACGTTTCCCTCAACTCCCGGCAAAAAATTTGACATTTCTATCGCGCATTCAAATTTAGCGCAAAAAATCTATGATTTTGGAATAACTTAATTTGCTGGGTACGCTTGAAAGTGAAGCTGTCATCTATTTCTTCAAAACTAGGATAAAAGGAATGAACCGGCTGTACGCGTTCTATCTGGTCAATTGAATTGTGGTAAAAAGGACTCCAAACCGATGAACAGTATTCTAATCTGGATCTGACGAGAGCATTGTAAAGCGACCTAATGCTCGACTGATTAGAAAAACATTTTCCGCAACGAAAAATAAATCCCAGAAGCTGATACGATTTCCTTGTTATAAAAAGTCGTTAAAAGATAATTTATCGTCGATTATAACTCCGAGATCTGTTTTTGTGCGTTCACTCGTTCAACAACTTCACCACATAGTTTATATGGAAATTCAATTTTGGTTTATGAGTGACCGATAAAACAGCACATTTCTTGAGAGAGACTCATGTTATTTGATTCACACCACCGTTCCACTAGACTCAGGTCATTTTGTAAAAGGGGACAATCGCTCATGTTGGTGATTGAACAGAAAAACTTGAGATCATCGGCAAAACCGAGACCAGAACCCTCAGATAGAGATGTCAGTAAATCGTTTATGAATATTGCAAACAGAAATAGGCCTAGTATTGAACCTTGTGGTACACCAGAAGTCGGAAAAATTTCGTTAGATGTTGAACGACCAATCACCACGAATTGAGAACGATCGCTAACATACGAAGCGAACCATTTAGTGAGGGTCGGGCTGATTCCAAATTCATTAAGTTTACTAATAAGGCGTCCATGATCCACTTTGTCGAAAGCTTTCGTGAAATCAGTGTAGACTGTATCCACCCTGACCACCATCCACTATTTGATGCCTGCCAATACGGCTGCTAATGTTAGGGTGATCGATTCGATCTAGGCAATTTATTTTGGAAAAATTCAAATATTCTGAGAACTATAAGTGATAGAAGATCGGTGTCAGTGGGAAACTTTTTTGTCTATGGAAGTATGGGTGAGAAGCCTTTCCTAAGTACTCTCGGTCGGTTCTAATATCGGCGGTAGTACAAATAACATTTTTTGAAAATATGTCTGAAAAAAAGTTTTTACTTTTTTTATTTTGACGGTTGATTGAATATTTGGAGAGACTTTTACAGCGTTTCTTCGGATGGGTTTTTCAACATTGCCCCTTCGGCAATTTCCAATCCAATTTAATGTCGACGTAATTAAGAATTAAGGCAACATTTACTTTGATACGTTCGAATCTTTTTGCAACATCTATTCTGCTTGCCGCATCTATTCTGATACGTACGGGTCCCCTGCATACGTTCTTGCACATTTTTGGCGTGTAACACTTACGTCACGACCTCTCTACTACGCGTGGCCATTATAGGTACATTGGGCAATAGATTATGTTTTTCCTCGGCGTCTGATCAGGTAATACTGCCCAAGCTTCAACAGTTCCGTCGGTGACTAAACATTAAATTTGTATGGAAGAACGTAGTTTTTTGCGATTTATTCATTATTTATTTTTAATTAAGCGGACTAAATACGTGATGACAGCAGTTCATTTAATTCTACTTTATAATTACTGACTTGGTTCGGTTGACACAAAATACGAACTGAATAATTCGCAAAAAACGAAGTTTCCCCATAAAATAGTCTCTTCTATAGTCACTGTATGCAAATAGCCGAAGGTATATAGAAGAGACTATTTGCACAATGTGCAAATAGCCGACAATATATAGAAGAGACTATTTGCACAATGTGCAAATAGCCGACAATATATAGAAGAGACTATTTGCACAATGTGCAAATAGCCAACAATATATAGAAGAGACTATTTGCACACTTAGACGTAGTACTAATTCTGGTTTCCTTACCCAAAAATTTTTTGTGACATTTTGTGAAAGGAAAACTTCCTTACCTTCGTTACCTACCTAGCTTTGATAGCACTTTTTCGTGACATTTCGTAAAAGTAAAAGTTTCCTAGCTTCGTTAGCCAACTAGCTTTTCGTGACGTTTCATTAAAGCGCAAATTCCATAGTTTCGTAGGCCACCTAGTTTTCTCGACATTTCATAAAAGGAAAAGTTTCCTAACTTTGTTAGCCACCTAGTTTTTGTGATATTTTGTAAAAGTAAAAGTTCCCTAGCTTCCTTAGCCAACTAGCTTTTCGTGACGTTTCATTAAAGCGCAAATTCCCTAGTTTCGTAGGCCACCTAGTTTTCGTGACATTTCGTAAAAGGAAAAGTTTCCCAACTTTGTTAGCCACCTAGTTTTTGTGATATTTTGTAAAAGTAAAAGTTCCCTAGCTTCGTTAGCCAACTAGCTTTTCGTGACGTTTCATTAAAGCGCAAATTCCCTAGTTTCGTAGGCCACCAAGTTTTCGTGACATTTCGTGAAAGGAAAAGTTTCCGAACTTTGTTAGCCACCTAGTTTTTGTGATATTTTGTAAAAGTAAAAGTTTCCTAGCTTCATTAGCCAACTAGCTTTTCGTGACGTTTCATTAAAGCATTTCGTATGCCACCTAGTTTTCGTGACATTTCGTAAAAGGAAAAGTTTCCCAACTTTGTTAGCCACCTAGTTTTTGTGATATTTTGTAAAAGTAAAAGTTCCCTAGCTTCGTTAGCCAACTAGCTTTTCGTGACGTTTCATTAAAGCGCAAATTCCCTAGTTTCGTAGGCCACCAAGTTTTCGTGACATTTCGTGAAAGGAAAAGTTTCCGAACTTTGTTAGCCACCTAGTTTTTGTGATATTTTGTAAAAGTAAAAGTTTCCTAGCTTCATTAGCCAACTAGCTTTTCGTGACGTTTCATTAAAGCATTTCGTAGGCCACCTAGTTTTCGTGACATTTCGTAAAAGGAAAAGTTTCCCAACTTTGTTAGCCACCTAGTTTTTGTGATATTTTGTAAATTTAGTTCCCTAGCTTCGTTAGCCAACTAGCTTTTCGTAACGTTTCATTAAAGCGCAAATTCCCTAGAACACCTAGTTTTCGTGTCATTTCGTAAAAGGAAAACTTTTCCATATACATGTATAAATACATATACATATCATGTACATATTATAAAGTTGATGAAAAATTTCTTCTTTGTGTAAATAGTCTCTTCTAAATATTGTTGGCTATTTGCACATTGTGCAAATAGTCTCTTCTATATACCTTCGGCTATTTGCACACAGTGTAAATAGCCAACAATATATAGAAGAGACTATTTGCACAATGTGCAAGGAGTCTTTTCGAAAATGTAAACTCCCGTTCCTGAATGTGAAGTGCGAAATCGTAGATGGTAAGGTGATAGTAGACCTATACAGAAAGCCAACTAAGACAATGAGACTCATCACCAGCGACTCTTTTCACGATATGAAGCACAAGGTAGCGGCGTACCACTCCATGGCAGACTATATGGTCAACCTTCCGCTAAATGAAGCCTATTTTGAAAGAGAGAGAGCAAAAGTAGTTGAAATAGGCCGTGTTAATGGTTTCAAGAGTTCAACCATCTCTTACATCACCGACACACACTTCGAGAAGAAACGCTTGAAGGACAAACCCAAGGAGCCCGTAAAAAGAGTGAGTTTTAGATATTTCCCCGGAATGACGAAGCAGATGAAGACAATTTACAAGAAATTTGACATCGAACTAGTCCATAGGAACGAAGGCAATCTGAGAGATTTATTGGGGACAATCTGGGCCTGCACAGGTCTGGTGTATACAGCACACAGTGTGGGTGCTGCGGGCGTTTATATTATGGAATGACAATCAGGAAGCTTTTCATACGTTTTAACGAACACATAAATTCTGCGAAATGGAAGCAAAAAACTGCAGTTGGGAGACACATTTTCACTTCAAAACACGAGATCAACATAAGCGACCTGAAACTTATACAACCTGTCAAGCAACACTGGAAGGTAGAATAGTATGAGGCGATACACATACAAAAACACAAACACGAGAACCTGCTCAATGAAAACGAAGGAAATATTAAATCGCCTTTGCTATACCTTTTTGCTCTACAGAGAAAATCAGATGCGAGAGTCATTGATTGACGGAGGACATGCCCAATTCGAGTGTGATGTGGTTCACTAAGTAACTAATTCCATCGTCTATGGACAGAAACTGAAGGAAATGGAAAGTAAAAATTTGCACGCAGTACGCAGACAACTCCACCACAACTCCAATCAAAAACATGAGTCAAAACAAAAACAGTTTATTTCATTTTATTGACAATAATTAAAAGAAATTAAATTAAGAATTCACAAAAAATAACAAATATCAGCTGAAAGCATTGTTAGAACCAATGGCATTGGCTATTGTTGTCGTATCTGTTGCATCCGCTTCTTCTTGTTGCTTCTGCTCATCGCACTTGTTGCGCGGCAATGATAACCCTGAGCAGCAGATCTCACAACAGCCCGAGCCAAATCACTGTTACGCTGCGCCGAACTCACTCTGGGCATTTGAAGAAAATCATGGAATTGATCCCAATTCTTAATCGCAATCACCATACTACATAGATCCTTTATCTTGGCGGTGAGAACATCTCGTACGCATTCGAGTTCTTCACCTAATTCGGTAAACTTCATAGACTTAGTCATGGTGGCGAATTTGACATGAAACATTGCCAAATTGCGACTCACTGTTGTCGCATGAAAAACTTTGGTCTCACGATCACCTCTGTACTGATGTACATTCATGAGCTCCGGGTAGGGTGCTGGAGATTTCTGATTGCCAATGCAATCTTGCGTCCAATTCATACATAAAAACTTTGGAGATTTGTGTCCATGTCCATAGTGTGGAAACCGTCAAATGCACTAGAAATTCGCCCAAATTTGGCACAGACATTTTAACACGCGCTGTCGCTGATGACATGAAATTTTTTAAAGCTTTATTTGACGATTCAATCAACTCTGCTTCATCCTGACCGTAACGGTGCAAAATCCAATAGATATCGAGAAGACTGTTGATGTATTCATCGTTCACTTCGTTCTTGTTGTTTTCCATCAGTTTTACGACGGCGTTGTTCATTAGAGATGCGCACACTTTAAATACCTTTTCAGATCTGGAACCGCAGAAGTGGATGGCTGCACAAAGTCGGTCAACGGCCCAAAAGAAGCGGTCCTTGTTACGCGACCAATCCTTGGTACGACTTAAAATCGGAAGCAAACATTCGAATTGTTTGGATTCGGACGGATATTGATAAGGTGGAGAAAAAACAATATTTTTGGAACTCTCAATGGAAACCCAGTGTCCATATGGTCGGTTGTCGTAACTTAAAAATGTTGACGTGGATGGTTCTGGTTCAATTTTTACTCGATTCAATAAATTGTAACGTTGCGAAAGGTTTTCTTGATTCCGTAGAATTCCAACATGGGCACCGCAATACAGACTTGATTTTGTAGACGATGACACTAACTCTTTCTCAGGCTCTGTTTTCACATGATTCAATGACGACGAATTATAATTCGTATTGCAAGTGAACTCGGAACGTGGTGCATTTATTCGATTTCGAAAAGTATCTAACTCGTCATCTGGTTCTACCTTAACGTGACTCAATAGACGCAAATAATTTTGGTCAAATTTCTTTGTTTCTCTGCGCGATGTACCTTCTCCGAAGTTTGTCGAAACTGGTTCCTACGCGGTACCTTCTGCGAAAAAATTACTCAATTAAAAAAGCTTTTTTTGTAGCAGATTTGTTTAAACCATTGTAGCAGAGCAGGTCAGAAATATCTGGTGGAGGCGGTGGTGTTGGTATGCTATCAAAGTCTGAATGGTCTGAATACACCAAAGTGTTAAACATCCATTGTTGCGTAACAGCACGTTCATCAGACAAATGATCAGCTTGTTCAATAATCCCTTTTCCTTTTTGTTGTTGCTTTTGCTTAATCTGAGACATTTTTACCAGGCTTACGAATTTCTCCAAATCAGGGTGTATGTCCACAAATGTCCTCAAAAATTAATAAAAAAACTGATTAGTCCGACATATTTTTTCACATTAGGCACACGCCACTCAAAAAATGCTCTTTTTGAAATTAAAGTGACGTTTGTCTCGTTTCGCATTGCGGAGGATACGGATGTAGGGCTTTTAAAAAGTATTATCGTCAGTAAGTCTACTTCAGAGAAATGATAAGTTGGCGGTGTGGGGCTTGGTGTCGAAATAACTGGAAAAAAATCCCTAATGGACAAAATAACTAAAACCAAAATAACTATCGTCAGAATAACTATAGGATGAAACGTCGAATGGACGAAATAACTAGAAACATTAATGAAACTAACATGGAAAAATAAATAAATGGACAAGTAGATTGTTCTATAAATCATTAGGGGGCTCTGCCCCCTAGGCCCCCGCGCCTGTCGCGAGCTTCAAAAGCCTTGCAAGCTGCATCCCGCACGGATACGATCATGGGGCTCTGCCCCAAACCCCGCTATGGGCTCTGCCCCTTAGATCCCGCAAGGGGGTTGTACCCACTTGACCCCCAGCGGAGGCTACCGCCCCTCGACCTACACATTCCACTATTACTAACTTTACGCACTAACAAAGTCTAAAAGACGCCTCCATATATGAATATCAAAAACTCGTCACAAGTAACTCTCGTCATAAGAACTAAAGGATGAAACGTCGATGGGACGAAATGACTGGAAGCGTTAATCCAAAAACCATGGAAAAATATAAATGGACAAGTATATTGCTCTATAAATCGTTAGGGGGCTCTGCCCCCTAGACCCCCGCGCCTGCGGCGAGCTTTGAAAGCCTTGCAGGCGGCATCACGCTCGGATACGAACATGGGGCTCTACCCCAAAACCTCGCTATGGGGATCTGCCCCTTAGACCTCGCAAGGGGGTTGTATTTACCACTTTAACCCCCAATAGTGGGAGTTGCCGCCGTAGTCGTAGTAGCAAAGATTATATTAAATGTCGACACGAACATCATGTTGTTTCATACTTTTCTCAGGACAATTGCTGATTCGAATACAATTAGGTGCATAGTTATTTGTGCACCTTAGTAATATGTGGCGCTAGTTGTTTTGACTAACTAACAGTATGTGTTGGAAAGGTCAGCAAGTGCCCAACATTTCATGGAGTAACAATTTTCAAGTTTGGGTCAGTGGGTAGCTGGAGCCACAAAAAGCGGAACCGACAAGGGCCCTAACTTGCATTTTATAGGGGAATGGCGATCATAGGGCGATGTGGGGGAATGGCCAAAACTCAATTTTTTCTGTTTTTATCTATAAAAAATAATGTAAATAAATTTTCTTAATTAAATTTAAGTAGTGGCTCTTTGATTTTTCTCTTCTTCTTTCCGTTCTTACTCTTTAACAACTCAGTGGTGAACCCTTCGACCGAAGGTATTAAAGAAATGCATTAGTTAGTACTGTGTGAGATGTGAGCGGTTTTCGGAGTAATTTCGGAGTCAATTTTAAGTATGACGGACAAATGGCCAATTTTTCATGTTTCATTTCTTAAAAGTATTCAATATTTTCTTCTCAAAAAACATAATATGACAAATTGACCATTTCTGCGTCATACTTTAAATTGACTCCGAAATTACTCCGAAAACGGCTCATATCTCGATTAGCTAAATATTATATCTTACACCGTAAAGAGTGAGTGAGTGGAGATAGCGCCGAAGGCCAAAATTTTTAAAATTCGAAATGTGAGAATGTACAAGAATCGAATGTTTTAGCTTTCAAGCACTAATTCTTATATCAAAATCCGAAGAATTTATGAAATAAGTGAGACGAAGTGAGAAAAGTGAGAAATTAGCAAAAAAGTGACTCACTTTAGAGGACTTCAAAATAAGTGAGGGGAAGTGAGAAAAGTGAGTGAGATGCCTCCCTGTAGTCACAACAACTAATAAAATTTCTTTCAGGTAGATCAAAGCTTATTTATGTCCTGGAAACAAAAGATTTGTACATTTCGTATGAAATTCATTTTGGACTATTAGCTATGCTACCAAAGTTATGGAATCTAGACATCAATTAGACGTCATATACACCGATTTCCGGAAAGCATTCGATAGAGTCAAACATTCGACTCTTTTGCACAAGTTAAACCAAATAGGTGTTCATTCGAACTTGCTAGCATGGATTGCATCTTATCTGAATGGACGTTCACAATTCGTCAAGCTAGGGAATTGCTCTTCTAGAACGTTTAACGTGACCCCTGGTGTTCCTCAGGGTAGCCATCTCGGCCCTCTCTTATTCATGGACGACGCTACTAAAGTCTTCTCTACGTCAGTTTACCAAATGTATGCTGACGACTTGAAAATTTTCATGAGAGTTAAAAATGTTCTTGACGCAAGTGCTCTTCAACGTGACTTGAACAGGTTTCTGCAGTGGTGCAAAATCAATCAACTTTATTTGAACGTCGATAAGTGCAAAGTAATTTCCTTCACTCGAAAAAGATCCAAGATTGAGTTCGGTTACACTATCGATGATGTTGCGTTGACTCGTGTTAAGGTAATAAAATATTTGGGAGTCCTCTTGGACCAAAAACTGACGTTCAGTAAACACATTGAATATATAATTGCAAAAGCTTACTCAATGCTTGGCTTCGTTATTATAACTGTAAGCAATTTAAGAATATTAAAACTTTAAAAAGTATATACTCTGCCTATGTCCGTTCTTACTTAGAATATGTTTCAGTTGTTTGGCATCCTTATCAAGACACATTTGTTGACAGGATTGAATCAATTCAGAAAAAATTTTTGATGTACGCACTGAGGCGGACGGTGAAGCGGGATGAAAACCACAAGCTTCCGCCATATATTGAAAGATGCGATTCGATCAACATCGAAACACTCGCCCGACGCAGAATCAATGCCTGCGCACTTTTTGTATCCGATCTGATGAATGGAACCATCGACGCACCTAAAATCAAAAGCAAGATCATGCGAAATTCCAGACCCACTTGTGCTGATGATTTTCTCAAAGTTGACAAACACAGGACTAAATATGGTCTTTATGAGCCTATCAATAACATGTGCATGGCATTTAATCGCTTTTCATTACTGTGGTTTCAAAACATACACGTGAAACGTTTAAGGCGACTATTAGGAAATTGAGAATCACATATAAACTGAACGGTAAGATCAGAATTTCATAAACTGAACCTCTGGTTCTCAATCTAATCAACAGCTGATTAGTCAATTGGGTCTCACGACTCTCAAATGTAACTCTAAGTCACGTCGACTTGTGCAAAAATAACTAGTCAAGGCAACTAGTTTCCGCTAATCCCTTTTGTTTCAGGTGGACCATTGCTACACGAGACGTTGGTGCCTCATGGATCGACGCGACGGGCTCTTCAGTTTTCAGTTTCAATTTACTACTACTCTGTGATTGATTGGACAAGATGCAAAAGATGGCTGTCGACTTCGACGGGTCGTCAGTCCATCTTCGGTTTTGATAAAATTTTTCTTTTTACTATTTTTAAATGTGTTCATTGTAAATGTAATAGCCAGTAAGTGATAGCCGTTGGCCGAAATAAATAAATAAATAAATAAATAATTGCAGTTAGTTACATATTTTGGCCTATAGTTATTTTTTTATGGGGATTGGGTAGTTAGATAGGGTAGCGCTTGATTGCATATGAGCGGAGTGTGGTAGTCCGGGTCATATGCCAGGCGTGCAACTGTCTAACTATCAAGTGCTCTTTTTACGTCCACGTCGTAGTCCCCGGGACCTCAATTCTCTTCGGAGTTTTGTGCTAAACTTAAGAGTGCTACCTGACGACTTGCCTACGGGTTGTCGGGGAAACGGATCAGTGGGTTGAGCGAAGTGTTAACGCCTCTTCCTCGTAAAAAAATCACAGTTCAAGAAACTCTACAAGAGCCTCGGGTAAACGGACGGACTCAACAACGACGACCACGGTCGAAAGTTGGACGTTGCGCAGTGGAGAAGTCTGGCCCAAGATCGCTCCAGATGGAGAAACGTTGTAGAGTCAGCCAAAACCCGCTTGGGTTAGAAAGGCTGATAAGTAAGTAAGTTATTTTTTTATGGTTATTTTGACCGATGCCCCCTGCGTTTTGTCTAATGCCATTAAGCGAATATGGATTTCGAATGCATTTAGAATCCATTTCAAGTATACATTTCAAGTATACATTTTTAGTGACTTGGTTTGTCTCTTCTTTATCAGATAAATTAATTTAGACAAGAATCCAACAAAGATTACAGTGTGAAGACTGAACCATTTTGATTTAAATTGGATTTATTTTGACTGGGCTACTGTGATATGGAGAGAATTCTCTCCACTTTTTATTCACCAGAGCCACCGACGCGCTTCTGATTGTGCAAAAATCTGTGTGTTTGGCCTACTAATTTCATAGATTGATTGAACCCGTGGACGTAACTGACGTATGGGTCAGAGGACTCTCCTTATAGTGCTCTAGGTCGATTCGAAGATCGGCCCTAGTTGTGTGAAAAAAATTTTTTATATTTTTTTTTTTTCAAATTTTGGGCTTTTTTGTGGATATGGAGACGGCCCATTCACAAATAACGTCACGCTTGCTATAAAAAACTAGTATTATTTAGTATTAGGTTACTCCCCTCCCCTCCCCCCTCCTTCCCCCACAGGGATGTGTTTGTGGGGTAGCCGGAGTACTATAAATAAAATGTCTGACTAGTTTGGAGTCATGAACTTTGTGGATTTTATAGCAAGCATGACGTCATTTATGAACAGCCCCAGAGGTTTTTCGCCGTTTCTTAGGATGGGTTTTTCCATATTGCTCTTTCGGCAATTTCCAATCCAATTTGTGGATGTAATTTCATACAATTAATTTGAATTATGTTTTCAGTTAATGAAAATTCGAGAATTTTGAAAGCGAAATTATGAGAAATTAAATTATTGAAATTAAATCTGAATGAAAAATAAGTATGTACCACGACTGGGACCCGAACCCAGACGCTTCACCCTTTTCTAAGGAATTTTCTCTTTTACAAAATGTCACGAAAACCTAAGTGTGGCGCCTAACACAGTCCAAGGATATTGAGTTTGAGCGCTTTAAAGAGACATTAAACAACGGGAGCGTTTTAAAGAGAAATTATATCATTTCTGAATAAGGGGGGAGCAGGGCCTATTTAGTTGAATTTTTCGGTGAATTTTTACGAATTCGTTGAATTCAGTGAATTCCGTGAATTTTTATGAATTCGGTGGATATTTATGAATTTTCGCGAATTTCGGCATCCTTCGTTAGATTTTTTTTTGAAAAGCTTTTATTTTGTGTTCTAATCCTGTGTCCTCGAACATATCTTTAAACGGATTTTCACTGCGACTACTCTTATACGAGTGCAACTGCCTTTTCTTTTTTGTTAGCCACAACTCAGCTCAGTTGCTGGTACTACAAGATCAAAGTCTTCAACCGTTGTCATATTGGTTATACAGATAGTTGAAGAGTGACGCGACCAAACATCATCGACGACCAAACACCATCGACGACCAAAACACCATCGACGACCAAACACGCCATCGACCTCTGCACGCTGTTGACCACTGCGCGCCATCGACCATTGCACGTCTTTGACCAAATACCATCGTCGTGCGAAAACCACCACTTCAAACCAAACCATTGGATTTGTATGAAACAACGACTGTCGTTTGGCATCACCGCCACGTCCATGCTAAATCCGTCACCATAATTTGTACAGATCGACGATCACATTGTTGCTTGGCCTCACCGTCATGTTCATACCAAAGTCTCCTTCTAAAAACCAATTTCATCTGTAGCCAGCTCTTTCACCATACCAGAGCTTCAATCAATTGTAGCGAGTGTTATTGAAACCCCTTCTAGCAAACTAGCGCTACAAATTGATCAGCCTGGACCTATAACCTGTTGGCTTTTTTTTTCGTGAAAGGTATGATAAATACCTTTCATTTGGTACCTTATTCATTATCATCCGTGCTATGTTTTAGAGGATTAACTCAAACAAGTTTCCTGGCCCTATGTCTAACGTTTTTGGCCATATCTCCTAGAGTTTTTGACTAAAATTGCTCATTTTCGAACTTAGCTCCTATTTTTTGTTTATCTTTCAGAAAAAAAAAATCGAAATCAGATGTGTTTTACTCGTTTTATAGTGATGACGGACGGACAAACCATTCTGCAATCTCCTAGTATAGGTGAGCGGGCTGCCCGCCCGAACCCGACCCGACCCGAACCCGACCAGAACCCGAACTATACTTTTCACGGGTTTGGGTTTCGGGCTTTCGGGTTTAGAAAATCCCGGTCGGTCGGGCTTCGGGTTTTAATTTCGGATCGGGTTTGGTTCGGTTCGGGCCGAGCCGCCAGCGTTTTCCGGGCGGTCGGGCTTCGGGTTTTAATTTCGGATCGAGTTCGGTCCGGGCCGTCTTCCAAAAAAGGTTCGACAAGGCTTGACTTCTGATAACCGAGAAATTGCTCAAAACGTGTCGGTTTACATAAAATTTCATTCCGCGACAACTATTATTAAAAACAGTTAAATTTTGGTGAATTTCGGTGAATTTTTACGAATTCGGAGAATTAATTCAACTAAATAGGCTCTAGAGGGGAGTAGGTTTTACTGACATTTCGTAAAAGGGAAAATTGCAAATCATCCACCTAGTGACATTTCATAGAAAAGGGAAAACTCCTTAGTTTTGTTTACTAGGCGGCTTTCGTGATCAGAAGTTTTCACGAGTCATCAAATCTTTCGATCGGAAGACTTGAGTCATCAAATTTTGCGATCACAAGATGCGAATCCCCAAATCCTGCGATTTCAGCATTACGACTTCCCATATATCACAACAAAAACTTTTTTAAAGGTAGAGTGTGACGCAGTCCGTGAGTCTGCTTCCAATAATAATATCGCTTGAGGCGACGCTATCGCTCATAATACGCAGAAGTTTGTTTGAATGGACTCTTGTGTTCAAAGTTTTGATTTCCCGAAAAAATTACAGCGATTTTTTTAAAACAAAATTACGTTGTGTTAAAAAAAATTGCGTCACAAATGCCGGATCCACCAGCGGAATAATTTTTCAATACTTTCAGTTTTTACACGCAAAAATTTAAAATTACCTTAAACAATCTACCCAATAACAAACAAAAGTCAAATTTTTGCAGTGCAAAAACTGAAAGTACAGAAAAATTATTTCGTCGTTGGGTCCGGCATTTGTGACGCAATTTTTTTAACACAACGTAATTTTGTTTCAAGGAAAGCGCTCTAATTTTTTCAGGAAATCAAAACTTTTAACACAAGGTTCCATTCAAACAAGCTCGGGCGTTTTACAAACCTGCGATGCGTCACTCGACGATATCATTAATTGTTGGAGAGCGACTTAACGACTGCGCCACACTCGACCTGTAAAGGTTTTTGTTGTGATATCAGTCGTTTGGAAGTTTTAGTTTGTTGAAAAAATTTCTATTTTTGAAAAAATTTCTCAGAAAGAAATTTTTTTAGAAAAAAAAGTCCTTCCGAAAAAAACTTTGCTTTTTCGTTAAAAAATTTTTTTCGTCGAAAAAAAAAAACTTTCTCCAAAAAAAAATTTCTCCAAAAAAAATTTTATACTAAAAAGTTTTTCTCCAAAAAAATTTTTCTCCGAAAAAATTTGTACTCCAACACCTTCGGCTACCATCGGAACACTTCGTATCACCTTCGGAATACTTTGTGACACCTTCCTTCGGAACACTCCGTGTCACCTTCGGCTACCTTCGGAACACTTCATGTCACCTTCGGCTACCTTCGAAACACTTCGTGTCACGAATTCTTCCCACTGATTCATATAATTTTCGTGAAGAAACCAACTGTCTAGGTATTCTTATACAGAATTTAGCAAAAAATCCAAGATGGCGTCACTTTGACAGTTGGCAGCCATTTTCTAATGATACTAAAAAATTCTCCTGATGAAAGTCTATAACTTTGTAGAAGAAACCGTCTCTCTAAGTAGCGTCATTCCGG
>CM055403.1:59832325-59872731 GCA_029228625.1 Pseudolycoriella hygida | reverse complement strand
CAAAAAGTATAAAGTGATAACAATATTTTCCGTTCAGGTAAATACTGAGAGTTGTTTTAATGCTTGAACAGCGCGGCTAGCTACACATTTACACATTTTATTGCATCCAATAAAAACATTCATTTTTTATGTGGATCACGATTATTAATGTTTGTGTTAATTGTCAATAAGTATTGAGATATCAATTATAGTTACATATCTGAAACAAATTGATACTCAATGTTATGTTTCATCGCACAATTTAGATTCATATCGATTTTAAACATGAAAATTTGCTTTATTATTATGCAATAATAAAAATAATGTATTTATTCACCTGTTCATTTTCGATAATTATTTTGTTTCTCTCTATTTTTTCAAACAATTCTTCAAGAACCAAAACACTTGTTAGTTTTTACAGATCTTTGGAATTGAATTCCTTTCACAACGAAATTCAGAGCGTTGTTCCACATTCAAAATCCAACTGTAAACTGAAGTGATAACAAATGTATTGAACTTTTTTCTTATTTTTAAATAGAAATAATCTCAAAATTCTCTCAGTGCAATTATTGTGATTGTGAGAACATATTAATGCGAAACGTTTAATGCGATGATAAGAAAATCTGAAAGTTTATTGTGAATTTTCGAAGCTTTGTTGGGTTGGGTTGCCATCTATTTTCTTATAATCCAACTTATCATCCACAAGAAAACTGCTGATCAGCAAATGGATCTTCCATAATGAAGTAGACGAATATTCAGTGATATTACCACGCTTTGGATCATTATTTTTTGGAATCTTAAGCTTTCTTAGTTAAGCTATGTGTACTTGTTTCAAATTAACAACATGCACATTAAAATTCCTCTTAATTTGTACACACAGACCCGTACTGGCTATATGGGCTGACCGGTCATCGCCCGACGCGCCCCAGCGACTTCGGCGCCCCTATTACATGAAAATAAAATAATACACGGTTTGAAAATTTATGCTCCCCGAGACATTAACGTTTTCTATTGTTCAACTGACACATTTCGGTTTCTGATAGCGACATTATCAACCAACAAACAAATTAAACGCAATTTAAAGGTGGTGTTACCTTTATGTAGTCATGGTCACCGAAAAATTTCTTGACGTGCCTAATATTATGTCCTCAATTTGTCCTTTGCGTCCTTTCACCCGCCGTTTGGTTTTAATCGACCGCCGTTTGGTTTTAATCAACCGCCGGTTGGGTTTACTCACCGCCGGTTGGTTTTAATCGACCGCCGGTTGGGTTTACTCACCGCTGGTTTGGTTTAATCGACCGCCGGTTGGATAGGATAGTCATTGAAAGAACTGCAGCGTCATTTCATTGAATAGTTTACTTTTTGTATCTTTTACTTACTACCATAATAAAGCTTTTGCTACATACAAAAACGCTCTTGTCTTTATATAGTTATTTTTATTTATTTACCTGCTGGGACATTGTTTGTTCCTGGGTACATGAGCCTACGACGAATACTGTAATTCTTCGAGTCTCAACAAACAGTTTCCAAGCAGACAAGCACCACGTAACTTTACATGCCGATGCTATCTGGGCACAATTGTCACGAAAACTACAGCACGATAAGGACACCCTTGCTTGTAAAAAAATTCTTAGATTGGCGGCCTTCAGTCGGCTCGCCCGGTGCGCCCTTCGGTCGCCAGTCCGGGCCTGCTGTACACACTTTAATTTACTCTTCTCCTCCCATCTTAGAAGTTAAAATCTGTTTATTAAGTAGCGATAGTTACTTTATGTTTTTACCCTTGCTGTCTATCCGTCCGTGCACGTTCACCGGGAACGGTAACGGGGAAGTTCACACCAGCGCGATTCACAATAGAACATTTTCTTTATACGAAATGTCACATTGTGAATGACACTGGCGGGAAATTCGAAATTCCTAGCAGCCGTACTGACGATTCACCGGGGAATCAGCGATGATTCTCAGTGGAATCACCAATGATTCACAGTGAAATCATCGATGATTCACAGGGGAATCATCGGTGATTGGAATTTGAGTACACTGTATCGCTACTTTCCTATATCAATTTCAATGGTTTATTGAACATTACCTCAGTCCATTGCCACATTAACACAATTGTTTCTTAAACCTACTTACACTGGAGCAAATGTGGAAATCAATCGTATCCATAGAGCGAGCCCATGGACCCTAAGGTGTGTGATACAGACAAGACTGGATCATCTCAGAAGTAGAAATCTGCTTTTCCATGAATATTTCGTTAAGCAAAGAGATATTGAATCACTGTCAAGGTTAAAGTGATACAGAAATACAGAAGAGAACGTATTAGCCCATGGGAATGATTGTCACGATTTTGGCACTACCCTAGGTCGCGGTCGGCCAGAGACTTACAAATATTTTTTCAACTGTTGTAGAAGACGTCGAATCGAGAAGCATTCATGCCCGTGGACCCACACGCACTCTGATCGCATAAAAGAGATTGATATAAATAGCTATTCCCTTGACCGAAAGGCAGGGTCTTACGAAAGAAATTCACACTGCGTGTCATTTCTGTTCACTATGATGAAGAGATGCTTGGCTAACTGGAGAAGTTCTTAACAGATGAAATGCAATTTTTGAAATCCAGAAAATCAGTCAAGTGACCTGACCCACCAAAGGTGGGACCTAGCTAGTGTTTGGGAAGTGAAAAATGACGATTTGCGTAATTGTCGTGATGAAAAATTACATGAATTACAGGGGATGCCTACGGCGGGCGCGGGCACCAGCTCTCGCAAACAATGCCTCTAAAATCTTGTTTTGCTGTTGAGCAATGTGTTGCCCTCCAGAAAATAAATCTTTTTAACCAAAGAGAACATTAGGATTGAAAAGAGACTTGGACTAACCAACAAGGTGACCCCCCAGCGATAAACTTATAACAACAATTTAACATGTTGAAGTATATTTGGAAGAATCTGTTAGAGAGCAATGGCTGAATCATTTCATTTCAGCACATCGGCATAATTTTGAATAAAAAATGTTATCCTCGAAAGTGTGAATCGTGTACTCTTTATCAACTTACCTTCAAACGTAGAATAGAAAATTAGTAAATATAATTAACAGTTTAATTAGATGCATTGCTAAAGGTGTTCGCTTCGTACATAATCACATAAAAGAATACAGTAGACTTACATGTTAAGTAATTTAGCACAATGAACAAAATAACTGTATGCAAATAGGTAGCTCTGTTGAAAAACGTGAATATTGGGAAGTGAAAAGAAAGACAGCAAAGCTTGGCAAAACCCGTACGATTTCGCTGCAATACAACAACAGCAGCGTTGTCTCTTCATATTAACAGCGACTCTAGTTGCCAGCAATAAAATTAGTTTTTCATGATTGCGTTGAATAGGTTACATATTCTTGCCGGTGAGAAAGTAGCTACTTTCTCACCCCAGGTGAGAAAGTAGTTATTTTCTCACCGCTCCCACGTTACACTGAATGAACATTTTGTCGTGGAAACGTTCGTTTTCTCACGGTCAAGCACAAAAAACATTGTGTTACACTTGGGGAGAAAATTGAATTCCAACTCGCTCTTGTTGGAATTCACTATTTTCTCGTCACGTATAACGAGATACTATTGCCTGCAAGTTCTAGTGAAATCGTAATGCAATGTGTCTGTTCGAGTTAGTGTGTTTATTTTCTGGCAAGCGTCAAAAATTACTAATTTGTTTTAGAAAGTACAATGAACCTACTTCCTTAAACTGATGTTATTTATAGGAAGTTTAGCCGATCTTCGTTAAATCCAAGGTTATGAATAGGAAGCCGGTATTTTCGGCTGAAGGTTTTTGGAGGCGTCTACAAGCTTGAAACGACATTCTACTAATTCATAATGTTCTACAAATGTGTTCCCAGATTTTGTTATCCGCTGTGTTAACATTGCAAAGTCCTAATCGTACGAAAGTTATATGCGTTGCGCTGATGCTTCTAGAGAAATTGGTTGAAGAGCTTAAAAAAACCAGCGAAACGCATGTAAATTTCATATTATTCATAAATTAGCAACATAAAGTAGGTAGACAACGACTGACAATATCTAGGAACAATTTTATGGAATATTAAAATTAGTAGAATGTCGTCTGATGCTTGTGGAAGCCGAAAATATATGTGCACAACTCTACTCTGCAGACCCGTATGAGGAGGAGTGGCAGTCCCTTCTGAGAATTAAAAAAAATCAAATTTTCGTCAATTTGTCCAAATAAAAGTGAATTGAAGTTACTCAGCCTCCACCAGATATTCAGATATTCTGCCCCTCCTAAACTGCCGGGTTGGCAACGGGACTCACTCTATACTGGCAAAATGTGAACTACTCTACAGCTCTGCATTTCATCATGAAATTTCATATACTCTAGACAGAATCGGATGTCACGTCACGTTCATTGCTTTGTCATCGTCTATGATTGTTATTTGAATCGTCGTGCGAAACATTTTACGAAATTGACTTTGTCTGTATTTGCTTTTACTTGCATAGTTTCTCTGAAGTTTTGCGAAATTATTGCGGCTTTGTTATTGTCTAAACGAGGCCCCTGTTTGTTGCAATTTTTCTCCATTAAAATGTTCAACGCGACGATAATGAAAAGAGTTCAGGCGATTGACAGGCCCTGTGTATAGTTTATGAACCTCTTATTTGATCGTCGTGTAGAACATTTGCATGTAGAAAAATTGCAACAAAGGTCTGCATTTCAAGCTGGGCAGTCTGGTGCCGAAAACGTGTCTGTGACAATGTCGGAGTGGTAAAGGAGTACATTACAATGCACTCGGTTCCCACTCGACACCAGGATACCTACTTGAGAAGTTTAAGTAGTCTCATACAAGGCAGCGTGGTGCCGAGAATCTGTTACTGTCATCGTAACGACCGTAACGAATACTATACATAATATACTACATGGGGTGAAAAGTCCGCGGCCTCACATAGAGATGACGTCATTACTTCAGAATTTTTGTTAACATTCAGTAGTACCACCCTTTAATTGTCTACAGCCAAAATTTCCTGACGTTTGGTGTCATAGTTTTCGAATTACTGTCAATAGAGTGACGCAGGTTTTTGTTGTTCGTAAAAAATGGAAAATAATGAATTCCATTTGTTGATTAAACATTGTTTCTTAATGGGAAAAAATACGGAGCAAAGCAAAGAATGGCTGGATAAGTGTTATGGCACATCTTCTCCGTCGTATACAACGGTCAAGAAGTGGCATGCTGAATTTAAACGAGGTAATACAAGCACCGATGATGCCCCACCTTCAGGACGTCCAAGTGAAGCAGTTACTGAAGAAAACATCAAAAGAATCCATCGTATTGTTTTGGCTGATCGGAAAGTTAAAGTTAGTGAAATAGCTGACATCCTCAAAATATCAACAGAACGGGTGCGACACATTTTACACGAGTATTGGACATGAAAAAGCTTTCTGCGCGATGGGTGCCGCGTTTTCTAACAATTGATCAAAAGCAGCACCGTCTTGACGATTCAGAGCGTAATTTAGCTTTGTTCGAGCGTAATCCAACGGAGTTTTTGCGTAGATTTGTCACGATTGATGAAACGTGGATTCATTACTATACACCAGAGTCCAATAGACAGTCTGCAGAGTGGTTAGAATTTGGTCAAAGCCGACCGAAGCGCCCAAAGGCACAGCGTTCTGCAGGCAAGGTTATGGCCACGATTTTTTGGGATGCGCATGGCATAATATTTATCGACTATTTGGAGAAAGGAAAAACAATAACTGGCGAGTACTATGTCACATTATTGGAACAGCTCGACAACGAGATCAAGAGAAAACGACCGCATATGCAGAAGAAAAAGGTCCTGTTTCATCATGACAATGCACCAGCGCATTCATCCATAAAAGCAACTGTGAAACTGGACTCTTTGGGCTATGAATTACTCCACCACCCACCTTACTCTCCAGATCTGGCCCCCAGCGACTACTATTTGTTCCCAAACTTAAAAAGATGGCTACAGGGAAAAAGATTTTACTCTAATGATGAGGTGATATCCGAAACAGAGGCCTATTTTGCAGGGTTGGAGAAATCCTATTATACCAAAGGTATCCAAATGTTGCAGGACCGTTGGACTAAGTGCATTTCCCTTCAGGTTGAAGGTTGAAGAATAAAATTAATTTCATATGTAAAAGTTAGTTCTTTCATTGCAAGGCCGCGGACTTTTCACCCCATGTAGTAGATCGTGCTTGGCTAATTAGTTTTTAGATGAAACTCGCGTCCTTGACTCCGCCATGGCAGCATTTTGTCACAGAAACTCAGGTGGCGTCGCCCTCAACATAAAATTACAAACTCGATCTATTGATTTCAACTCGGCACCAGGCTGCGTACTTAAGATTTTGTACTGTTAACATATTGGTGCCGAGTCGGAACCGAATGCATATCAATATACTCGTTCACGCATCTAACATTGTCATATTAACTTTTTCGGCACCAGGCTGCCTTCTGAAATAGGCGGGTGTAACCTGACCAAGGGGAACCTGGCCTAAGCTGAAACCGGAAAGTACGCCCACATTGATAATAGTACCTTATTAGTCAGGGTATGGAATAGTCCGTTTCGTTAAGTTATAAATCAGGTCAGTTCAGTTCAGTTTATCCTTTACCTGATCTTATTTCGAAACTGGACTAATTTTCGATGGGTTATCTACTTCATTTCTACAGGCTGGTGGAATTTTTGGAATTAAAATGGAATTTCTGGAATTATTGAATTTTTTGGAATTTCGATGCAATTTTTGGAGTTTTTGGAATTTCTGAACTTCGGAATTTCGATGAAATTTTTATAATTTTCGGAGCTTCTGAATTTCGGAAATTTTGTGGAATTTCGAAGGAATTTTTGGAATTTCGATAGAATTTTTGGAATTTCGATGGAATTTTTGTGGAACTTTTGGTACAAATTTTTGACCAGTGGATAATCACTCACTAATTTTAGTAAAATCGAAAAAGTACTCACAAAAATAGAGCAGACGAATTTTATTTATTGTAATTTGTTGTTGAAAAGATCGTTTTTTTCTACTGGCTGCGCCATTGTGAGTAGCATTTTTTTCGCTTAATAAATCTCAATAATTAAAACCCACAAAACTTTGTGAGTACCAAAGTAAAGGAGAGTGGAATGCAATGATTTATTAGGTATAGATAGGCAGTTTTTGACAAAAAACTAGCACAGATTGAAGCAGAAAAAAGACGTAATGTTAAGTGGTGTTAGTACGTCCACCTAAATTGATGTGGATGACGTAGTCCAGTCTGTGGAATATTCTAAGGACCACATTTTATGTTTCGTATATAAATTTTGTATGAAATTAGAAAGTGTGGTCCTTAGAATATTCCACAGTCTGTATTTTTTTTCTTTGATTTATTATTAAAACTGGTCATAAATGACCAACCATTAATTTACATCTGAATTAGTTTTTGTTTTATAGTTTTACAAAGAGTCCATTGATAGTCTTTGTACTTTGTCTGTTGGTTGAGTGTTGTGGGATAGTGGGTAACTACTCCTGATTATTGACGAGTTCGTGTGGCTTGGTCCTTTTGAGCCGTCTTTTGTTCTGATCGGTGTCCAATAAGCGATGTGCCTCTGGATTTTCATGCTATATGAGCCTCTTTTCGTGTTTCGTAGCAATCATTTTGATGACTTCAGCAACCATAGGAACGCCAAGGTCACGATGAATATTTTTGTAACGCGTATGTACCAGAGGGCATTAGTGATAGTTCTTAAAACTTTATTCTGTAATCGTTGCACTTTCATAATATGACAAGTACTGGCGCATAGCCGCAATTGAATTCCATACATCCAAATTGGTTTCAGGATTTGATTATAGATCAGAAGTTTGTTGTATATTGAGGATCTTGATTTGCGATTTAGAATCCAATATAATTCTCTAAAGCGAAGGTTCAGTTCGGTGATTTTGGCGTTTATGTGTTCAATCCACTTATTTTTGGCATCGACGTGCATCCCAAGGTATGTCGCGATGTCGCCGAGTTAGTAATTACGTATATTTATTCAGCAGGACAAATCAGCGTGAATTGTATATGTATTTGTGTGCGTTATGAATAATACAGAAAATTACGTCTTTTTGCTTCAGATGTGTGTGTGTCTGTTTTGGACGATTGATTTTAGGAACAAAGCGAAAATGTCTAAAATCAGTCGTCCAAAACAGATACACAAAAAGTTTTTCACGCAGAGGTCCAAAATCGAGAGAAAAATTGCCCTCGATTTTGGCCCCGATTGAAACAATGACTTATAGAAAAGAAGTGTAACGTGTGACCCCAGCTAGGACTTCCGTGAGACCCCAGCATGCTAGCATTCATTTGTTTTCCATCATAAAACATCTACTGAGCTCAATACACCTTACAGACAGCTGAGATGCCGTCTAATTTTTCGAGTTCCGCAAAGTCGGCGCATTAAACAAAGTAACATAATCACAATTAGCTTACACCCAATCCACGTAATGAATTTTACGATTCACTTTATAACCATCATTAGACCAGATCCGAGAAACTAATGATGTTATTTAAAACAGCAAATGATGAAACTCGTTTACATTACAACTAATATGATGAGTTATGTTCCAGAGTTCATGACACATCAGGCGCTCAGCATCAATAACAAAACGAAAAATTCATCAGTTTGAAACAAACTTCTAGAGATCACTTGCATCTATATGGAAACGAGAAGCAGTCATCTTTGCGAACTTAAAACCAACAAAATGTATTTATGGCAGATTGAATGCATAAAACCACATTTTTTAAAGAAAACATCACCGAGGTTGCTGTTATAACATGCATATAAATGTGCCGTACATAATATAGAGCACGATGCTGCTATAAATCGTTTGGGTTTGTTGAATTTCGTTGATTAATTTTAATGTTTTTGTCAATAACATACCATCAGAGTTTGATTTTGAAACAAAACAACACTCGACAAAAAAACACAATTAACAACTTTATAATGAAAATAAAAACCGACCGTGTGTAGTGTTTGGCTATTTTTGTTATGAGAGTGCAGTTTTATGTTCTTTTGACGAATCTTTGGTTTCGTCTGGTGTTGGTATCTCTCTATTTAAAACTTGCAAAGTTACACAGATTTCCAACAGATGTTCACGATCCAACAGATCGAACATTGCAAAAAAAATAAATTTTCAAACATGCGATCAAATGTTCACATTTAAATTTGTAAGACTTTAGCTGAATAGACATTTGATGAAATCCCAATAAAAAATCGAAACATCATTTCCGACACTATGGACATTATTTCGTATGATTAAACAAAAAAAGATACATAAAATTAAAGAATTAGAGTGGGAAGAACCGGGGGTATTGACTGATTTACCTCAGAAGAAAGCAGATGTTGGCCGAAATATTTAGTTGTGTCTGTGTTTAGTTTTGCCTATATTTTGATTTGTGCCATGTAAATTGTCTTTTTCCAGTGTGAACCGTATTATGGCGAGCGTGTTCTTTGTTTCAAAATGTGACAAATGCTTCACTGTTTGCCGTGAATGTACGATCCTGGGAAACTTTCACTTTTCGAGCCTGCAATCCGGTGTCCAGTTGCCAATCTAAGGTTAGGCTCATTACGCTGAAATAATTTGTTGAAAGACTCGCAGTTGAATTATTTTAGGGAAGGCACACAGCTTTCTATGAACGAATATCGTGTCCATCGTTCTTGATGTACATTGTCAACGATGCTCCGAGATAAATCAGTCAAATCAGTCTCGTACGAAGAACGAAAAGGGGACTTATACGTTTACCACGACGTTTTTAACCACACCAATTTCGACCCGAGGGAAGGGGGGAGCATCGATCCTTAGATGATTTGCTGTCCTGCATGAGTTATGACCTTTTTATGGATACTAATTTTTTATAGCAAGCGTGACGTCATTTGTGAATGACCCCTAAATACATATGCAGGGGACCCGTACGTATCAGAATACATGTTGCAAAAAGATAAAAGATTCGAACGTATCAAAGTAAATGTTACCTTAAATTGGATTAGAAAATGCCGAAAGGGCAATATTGAAAAACCCGTCCAAAGAAACGGCGCAAAAAATATCTCCAATCCTTAAAAAAGCCCAAAGTTTAAAAAAAAATGGAAAAATTAAAAAGAAAATGCACTAGGCCCGATCTTAGAACGTTGAGGCCTTGATCCATACTTCCATGAACAAAAAAGTTCGCCCCTTTTTTCTCTCCAACACTGCCCAAAAAACCTATTCATTAAAGAAATATTCACAAAAAAAAACACAAAATATCGTGTAGGATCACGTAGCGTGAGTTGGGCGCACACTGAGGACTCTACAGCCCGAACCACTCAACAGATTTTGACTAATTTAATTTTCATGATTTTCTGATGTCCATATCTTTTATTTAAAACGTTCAAGAGCGATTTCCGTTCTAATTTCGCGGCTCCCGTCAAAAATCTCGAAAATTAAAATCCCGAATGCAAAAATCCCAAAAATCCAAAATTCCCGAAAATCAATAATCCCGAATGTACAAAAATCCGGAATAACCATAATACCGAATGATAACAAAAATTGTGAAATATTTAAAACTCCTAATTGATACAAGTGAATTTGAGTTTGGGCGGCTCTGCCCCCTCACCCCCGCGCCTGCGGCGGGCTTATTTTTTACGCCTGCGGCTGGCTTATTTTACGCCTTGCAGGTGGCCTAAGGTGCATGGGGCTCTGCCCCAAATCCCGCTAGGGACTCTGCCCCTTAGACCCCGCAAGGGGGGCTATACCCCCTTCACCCTTCACAGCGGGAGCTAGCGCCCCTCGACCCCGCTTTTTTTTTCACCTTCGCTGAGACGCAGCTCATATAACTTCTTTCTTCTTAAACTCGAACGATAAAAAAACTTGTGAAATATTTAAAAATCCTTATTGATACGAGTGAATTGGAGTTTGGGGGGCTCTGCCCCTAAACCCCCGCGAATGCGGCGGGCCTATTTTTTACGCCTTGCAGGTGGCGTAACGTGGATGGGGTGTTAAGGTGTTGAAGTATTGGCAAAATTAAAATGAATTATCTGAGAAAGTATTTTTTTTAAATACCCTGAGGTACTTCCGGATGACTTAGTGCTGAATTGCAGATTTTCTGGATTTTTGTTATTCCGGGTTATTAATTTTCGGGAACTTTGTTATTCTGGATTTTGGATTTTCGGGACTTTTCCATTCGAGATTTTAATTTTCAAGATTTTTGACGGCCACCAATTTTGCAGAGATATATGTAAGTCAAAAAATTCCACCAACCTTCGAAAAACCACGTTTTTACCACTTTTTCGACCGAAACTTCGAAAGTTTTTGACCGATTCTGCCTAAATTCAATCTTGTAATTATTTTCTGATTATCTTTTGTACATACCTCGAGCAAATCTTTTCTGATTTTCAAAAACAATTTTTTTGTTTAAAATGTCTGAGCATGCCTAAGAGTTTTTGGAAGAAACTTTTTCGATTTCGAGCTTTTGGACTCAGACAGGGCCCTAAAACTGAATCTCTACTAGGGCTCAACGTGCTTTTTCTACATAAATCGGGTAAATCTTATCCGATTTTCAAAAACTTCTTTTTCCTGAAAGACAATGAGCGAGTTGATTACGGAATTGAATTTAGGCAAAATCGGTTGTAAACTTACGAAGCTACGGTCGAAAAAGTGGTCAAAAACGTAATTTTTTGAAGGTTGGTGGAAGTTTTTCTCTTATATCTCAGCGAAATTAAAACGGAAACCGCTCTTCAAGGTTTTGAATGAATGATATGGACATCAGAAAATCACGAAACTTAAATTAGTGGAAATCTGTTGGCTTTACTGTCCTTAATGTGGGCCAAACTCACGCTACGCGACCTCACACGCCACAATACTATGCACCAGGCTACCTACTTGAGAAGTTTAAGTGACCTTAAGAGCGTGTCAGATATTTTGACAGTTCTATATTTTGCGATGTTTTTTCATTGCATGTTTCTAAGACAATGGTCATTAATTTTAAATTCCAAAACATCTACTGTTTGCATAGCACATCCCTTTATAGATTCTATGAATCAGAATATATAATTATTGAGTCTTAGTGTCAAAATTTGATCTGAAAAAACATCGCATTGTATTATGCAGCCGAGTGCTTTGCGATGTTTTTTCAGGTCAAATTTTGACACTAAGACTCAATAATTATATATTCTGATTCAGAGAATCTATAAAGTGATGTGTTATGCAAACTGTAGATGTTTTGGAATTTAAAATTAATGACCATTGTCTTAGAAATATGCAATGATCATTAATTTTTAATTCCAAAACAACTACTGTTTGCATAACACATCCCTTTATAGATTCTGTGAATCAGAATATATAATAATTGAGTCTTAGTGTCAAAATTTGATCTGAAAAAACATCGCATTTTATTATGCAGCCGAGTACTTTGCGATGTTTTTGTGAAGTTAGCTGCAGTTGCAAAAAAATCAGCTGATTTTTGAACTTTTCAATGAAGTCAGCTGATTTTGGTAAATTTATTAATGAAATCAGCTGATTTTTTTGCAATGAAGTTAGCTTCGGTCGCAACTGCAGGTAACTTCACGTCGAATATTACTTGCAAACATCAAAACAAAAGACTGTAACGCCCCTGACCGTAGTTTAAAAATATTTTACGGCACATTAATCTCAACGCGGCACCAGGCTGCGTACTCAACAAAATAGTGCTGCTTTCTATTTTGACAATAGAATATGTTGAGTTCGCAGGCTGGTGCGAAATTGTAATTTATATGACGTATAACATTCCTTATTACCGCAACAATGACTTTAAGAGATTTTCGGCACCAGCCTGCCTTCTATAAGGCTGCTAAAACTTTTCAAGTACGCAGCCTGGTGCTGAGTCGTAACAAAGTGAACATTTATGTACTCGTTTCATCATCAAACATTAACAAGGGAATTTTTTGGCATCGGACTGCCTTCCGGAATCCACCAGAAGCTCTTAAGGCAACATTTACTTAGATACGTTCGAATCTTTTTGCGACATCTATTCTGTTTGCCACATCTATTCTGATACGTATGTACGGGTTCCCTGCATAGGTTTCACCTTTAGTGTGTTCGTGTAGTGAGGAATGAAAATTCAATTAATGATCAACGCAAATTTTTCCAAGAACTTCTAAGGAACTATCAACACTGTGTGGATACCGACAACACCGATGACGTTGACGAACTATGAAGAACCCCGTATATTACACAAGACGTCATTATCCAAAACAAAAAAGTTTCAACAAACTGTACAACGCATCCATTGTTCGGTACAACCATAAGTAATATTTTTCTTATTACGGCTTACGGCCTCTCTCAAATTCAATGCCACATGACATAAAAGAACTATGACCTAACAACTTATATAAAGATAGTTATTTCTAAAGCATATAAACCGCGAACGAACTTCTCTATGCAATACGCTGTCGCACAGCATAAGAATCATCCACTAACTCTTGAATACAAACAATGCAAATTGAAAAAGTATATAAATAGACTTTGATCGGATCGGTCAAACAATTCGTTTCTTTCATAAATCTTGACAGTGAGACAATGCCGATTCTGTTCAATTTTAATTAATGTAATTTGTTCATTCTCCTTGCGCGAACACAAGTGTCTGCAATCTGAATGTTTAACTCTTATAAGAAAGTAATGAAAAAGAGGTTTTCTCTTTTAAAGAAACATGCTGCATGTGTCAGATGACATTTATTGATTATTTTTATTAATTCCGAGGCTCCAATTATGTTTAGGTCATAACATTACTGCACGTACGTACCAAACGTTTGCGTTCAAACGTTTCTAATCTAATTAAAAACGTGGTTTTGGGAGTTTCGCTCTTTCATCTGTTCTATTTTAAAGACGGGAGCGAAAAATATGGTAAATTTCAAAATACACTGAAGCATTTATAAGAAACAGCACTTTGTGTGATTTCAATGTTATTCATTACACAAAAATTAGATTCGTAAAGTCACATGTGAATGATACATGCGATACGAAAGTTGACGCATGCAGCGCGCTCGCATATGTCAACTTTCCACTTACTTATGGATTTTTGAGAGATGAATTGGGGTGGTATGAGAGGTGTGCGACCACGCCCGATTTCTCGGCCCGTTCACAAGCTAGCCCGGGCACGGACATCATTATTTCGAAAACGGGAGGGCACGAGTAGTCTCGGGTATCTTTATTTCGAAAACGGGCGGGCAGGCTTCAACCGTTGTTGTCCACGCTACCTTTTCGATCTTGCATCTTTTTCACTCACACACAACAATCATAATGAAATGAGACAAAAGCTATTGTTGTCCACGCTTCAATACACTCAACAGGTAAATCACATGTGTGTGAGTGATACGACGATATGCAATAAGTGTTTTTTCTTAGCTATCTATCTATCTATATCAACATAGAACTACCCACTTTCCTCAAGTGGCGTCATTCATACTTTCGTAGCTGAATACGGACAAACATTAAACAAGGCGCCTAATCCATTCTGAGAATTTAAATAGTACGACATTTATGAATGACTCCTAAATAAAGAGTCAGCGGTCTTTCACACTTCCGACAAATAAGACCTACGATGGATTATGCACTTTATGTTTGTCCGTATTCAGCTATGAAAGCATGGATGACGCCATTTGAGCAAAGGGGGTTGTTCTATGTTGAGATGTTAAATTCAGCTAGGAAAAAAGAAAGATGTCACCACTTGAGGTTCGGGGACGAGACTCCGGCAAGACTTGATCTATATGTTAATCAAGTATCTCCTTTCGTATGAAAAATCACGATGATACGTAAAACACAAGTTAGTGTTTGTGTGGGAGATGAAGAAACATTTTCATTTACATGAACGTTGTCTGACGATATGAATGAGCGTGTTTGATAGGTGACTGTGCGAATGCAAATGAAAACAATTGCTGGGTTTGTTATACGAAAACAAACGTAAGTTTCGTTATGTGGAAACGAAACATGAATAAGAGCAATAATTATATGTTTGTAATGAGCATAATATAATAAACACAAGCATAATATGTTTAATGCATAATATGTTTGCCACAGATACACATTTCTGTACACAATAATATTGCAAATAGATTTTAAAGTCAACGTAATGTGTGAACTCGGCGTGATGTTTGGAAAGAATTGATAATTAGAATGTTCATGTTCGGGAAATTCAATTTGGAGAAACATCAAACGGGAACATGGAACGAGCGTAATTTTAGATATTATCAACCGACTGGATATTTCCATCGTCGAGTATGCATAAGGCAAGGTGTAACTAAAATTTAATGCGTTAATTTTCACCAAGAACAAACTTATGTATTGAAGTTAGCGTTAAAGTTAACTCCAGCATGTTACGCTTGACGCTGTCTTTCATAGTTTTTCACTTTTATCTTTTTTATTTTCTTGTAATGCTCTTTAAAACTAGTTTTTTTTAGGTTCCACTAAGTGCATGATAATATTTTGTATGGATTCTTATAGACATTTCTTGTGGTAGAAGATATAACATTGTGAGAAATGTGAAAGAAGTCCGTCCCGTAAAATATTAATAGAAAAGTTGTCAAAAATAAATTTCACAGCATAAAGTGATGATTGATTGCTTGACTGTTAATCTTATAACACTTATTGACAATGAAATGAATATCGTTGAACCTACTAATAACTGAGAGACATTGTAAATATTGGCACGTGCTTTCTATTTTACGAATCAGAAATTCAATAAACAATTTTTTTTACTTTTACATTATTCTTGCTATTGTATTCCTAATTTATGGGAACGGTGTCACTCCCTAAAGCTTTTATTATGGACACATAAACGAATGAAGAGTTTGTGAGATTTTTAATAATGTTAATTGAATAGATGACTTAATTTGTGTGAAATACGTATTAGAGTTTATAACGAGTTGAAATAAAAAGTCGAATAAGTTATTTTTATCTAAGTCGCCCTTTTCATGAAGAAGGGTAGAAATAACTCAAACACGAAATTTCTGTGGCTTTTAGGTCTTTCTATTACGCAAAAATAATACAAAGTCGAAAAAAAACATCGTTTAAATCGTTCCATTAGTCCTTCAAACCGATTCAGAAATCCGACTTTTCAATTGCCGCTACTCTTTTGACTGTGGACTCATCGGAAGCCTCATCCGCTCTCTGTCCAGTTTTCACAGTAAGCTGCGAAAATTCATTTTTACTTTTACATCCTTTAGTTTTAGGAGAAAAACTTAATGTAAAAACTGTGAAAAATATAAAATGTCTTTTTTATGACAAAATCATTGTATGTAATGCAATCCTCTTATATATTAGGCGCCTTGTTTTATGTTTGTCCGTATTCAGCTATGAAAGCATGGATGACGCCACTTGAGAAAAGGGGGTAGTTCTATCTTGAAATGTTAATTCAACTATAAGAAAACATAGATGTCACCACTTCAGTTTCGGGGAAAAGACTCCGACAAGACTTGATCTATTAGGTGGATTGTAGATGGTGTCATTTGTTTTCTACTGACCCGTAGTGATCAATGAGACAATAGTGGCGCTAGTGTGTTAAAACGACTCAACTTTTGCGTAGAACCGCATGTAAGGTTCGGAGCAAGTCAGGTTTGCATTTATTCATTTATTCATTCGCATACAAAAAAATTAGTTGAAACATGATTTATATCCCATTATGTAAACAATAGAGTGAGGATTCAGTTGTGTGTCGAATCCTATTCAGCTACGAAAAAAAAAGGATGGCGCCACCGACAGGGGTACTCTAGTTTTATATTGATCCGTATTCAGCTGTGAAAATAAGCGGATGACGCCACCGACAGGCGGCTAGTATTGTCTGATGAAAAGTGATGCGAACCACGCTCTATTCAAAGGGATACAAAATATCTGAAAAATAAGTAATATCATGGCCCCACGATAGTAAGGGGCCGTGACGCAAGTCTTACACGCCAAAAAATTCACAAGAAATTTTTTCGTAGACTAAGGAACATATATACAGGAACTTCTTGACTTTGGCGGATATCAATTGGCAAAATCAATGGGTATATCGTAGTAAATCATAAAAAACATCAAAATTCAAATTCAAATTCGGAACTATAGCAGTTTCATAAAAAAAGAGAAAAAAAAAACAAAACAATCGATCAATGAGCAAAAATATAAAACAGTAATTGGTACTTATGAGATCGCACATTGCAGGCTGAAGCACCCAAAAGTCATGTTCTCAAACACAGTTAGGAGTGTTCAGTTCACTAAGATCGACCATTCTCATTCATGAAAAAGAAAGCAAATGTTTTCCAAAACGTTATATTTCCAGCAAATATAGCTTCAATGAGTGACAAAATCGGGTTTGTGTATGCGATGTCTGTACATTTAAAAGCAACGAGTCAAAATTTTTGGCTCCAGCGACACTGACTCTACGCTCCCGAACACAGTCAGTAGTCATGTGCCGGTCTACTGAAACTCAAAGTATGATGACATAGGCCTCTCATTGAAGCAAATACAAAATTACAGACCGCGTACCTATACATTCTACTGACAGCCAATAAGTTTGGATAACGATCCGAAAAAAGCAGTTCAGCAGGATACCTGTAGGGCAACCTATGAGCCACTCTCAAGGCAATCCTCTGCTTCCTTTCGGCATTCTTAATTAGTCTTCTGCTTGCACAACCCCACACACCATCGCAGTAAAACAATCGAGAATGGATCATTGAAAAATGCAAGGACTGCAAGATTTTTACAGGCAGAACATGACGTAACCTTCGCAGGATACAAATCTGACCCGAAATTTTTGAGCAAAGTTGAGTGATATGAAAATTCCAACTCATGTTTCTACCGAGAATAACACCAAAGTATTTTATTGAGTCAACAGATTCAATCTCAACAACATTACTTTTCTTCAGATTCAATGTAAGTCTATTAGCATCGAAATAATATATCAGTAACTTCAGATCTCCATTAATAACTCCAACATTGTTTGCAAAACAAACGGAAGATGAAAAGATACTGGAATCATCCGCGAACAAGTAAGGTTGGGATTTCAACGGCAAGAGGTGCAGGTCATTAATAAAAATCAGGAACAGTAGCGGTCCCAGAACGCTACCTTGAGGGACTCCCATAGACAAAGATTCCCAGGGACTTTCATGTCCATTCGCCACTACACGCTGGAATCTGTTTTCCAAATAACTCTCCATAATCTCCAATGATTGACCCCTGATACCAGCAACCGAGATTTTTTCTAACAGAAGCTTGTGATTGACCGTATCAAAAGCCTTAGATAGGTCCAAAAAAAAGAAGTCACAATTTTCCCCTTGTCAACATGAAAACAGATATGATCGACCAATTCGCTCAAGGCAGTATGGGTTCCACTTAGGGATCTAAAGCCATATTGTTTACAATAAAAAACTTTGTCGAGTTGAGGAAGTTCAAAATATTTGAGAAAATCAACTTTCCAAAGACCTTATTAATAACCGGCAAAACAGATATTGGCCTGTAGTTGCTGACATCAGTTGAGTTTCCTGATTTGAAAACTGGCGTAACGTTAGCTTTCTTCAAGGAGTCAGGGTATTTCCCAGTGGTCACGCACAAATTATAAATATCAGCCAAAATTGGCGAAATAATCGAAGAGCAACATTTCACCGATGCCACAGACAACCTGTCATAACCAGGGGATTTATTACCATCCAGCGATCGTATCCATTCAGAGATCTCACTATGTAACACACCACTCATGAAGATAGACTCAGAATAAGGTACCGAACCCATGAATATCACCGTCATCGCGAGCCGGAAGACTAGAGGCCAATTTAGACCCTATTTGAGCAAAATAATTGCTGAATGACACCGCAACCTTATCATCCTCAACCAGGATATTATTGGACTTTATCTTAATCTTTGGGTTACGACACTTATCGCTTCGAATAAGCTTGTTAATTGCACGCCACACTTGCCTAGGGTTCTTACATTTGTCAAACAAGTCTGCGTAATACTGTTCCTTATTGACTGTTTGACCTGACCTGAACTGAAATCTGATTTAATTAAGGTCAGGTTCAGGTTTGACCTGAAGCAAACCTGAACCTGAGTTACGAATTTCAGGTTTGACCTGAACTTGAACTAGGCGAGCAAAAGAATGTCTCTCTTATCATATTGAATTTGGCGCCAATTTTACTCCCATTTAGGTTAAAGTGTTTTCAATTCAATTTTGTCAATTGCGTCAGTATTCACTGAGCCCTATTTCGATCACTTTTGTTTTTTGTAGGCTTCAAATTGGCGCACTTCAAACTCCTCAATTTTAATTTTGTAACTTTCAAATAATAATTTTCTTTTCGAATTGTAAATCATTGTTTTGAGAGCTGCTTCGTGCTCCAATTTGTAATTGCCCATTTTCCACTATTGAAAAGGCGACCCTGTCCATCGAAATGACGAGCAACACAATAAAGCGAAATCATCTCAGTAACGGTTGTATATACCCTAATGCAAAACGTGTAGTGCGTATGTTAAGTGATTTTTCGAAACCTGAAATTCGGAAAATCAGGTTCAGGTCAACCTGAGAACCTGACCTGTTCCAAGCCTTAACCGTATGAATGTATGAAAAAAGGTAGATGTAGCTACTCATCATGTTGCCTGATGAAATCTGATGCTAGACACGCACTGAGGAAAATATCTACAAACGACGTAGGAATTGTGTTTATAATATACGCCACCGACGTATTTTATCCACAGTGCAGGTATTTTATCCACCGTGCAGGTATTTTATCCATCGTGCACGTATTTTATCCACCGTGCACGTATTTTATCCACCGTGCACGTATTTTATCCACCGTGCACGTATTTTATCCACCGTGCACGTATTTTATCCACCGTGCACGCATTTTATCCACCATGCACGTATTACGAACGCCGTGCACGTATTACGAACGCCGCGCACGTATTATGTGAGCTCATAACACGTTCGTTACGCTTGGCATACTACACAATACTTAAATAGGGTTGATAATACATTCACCGCATATATTATACGTCAGCGGCGTATATAAAAACACAATTGTTGCTTGTAGATATTTTTCTCAGTGCGGTCTATTGCGGAACCTAATTTTTTCGGGTCGGGTTTGGTTAGTTGAAGTATCCAAACCCGACCCGAACCGAAAAAAAACCAGAACCAACTGTCGAACCAATGAAAAACCAAAACAGAAAACCCGAGAATTTAATTGGTTATGCTTTTTCTTCAAGAACGCTCCCTTTCTTCCACTCTTTCTTCCACATGCAAACGTGAATATATTTTTCTGTACACGGCGACAGTGCATTTGTGTCACCTAGTAGGTCTAACTACAATCGCATTAACATACACTCGCCTATCACAGTCAAAAAAACTTTTAAACACGTCACGGTTTGCAGACAAGTTGTGTACTTTCCTTGATCTGCAGTCTGGGTATACTTAACAGAAAACGTATCTGAGAATTGGGGAATGTCCAGAATTGCTCCTAAAAACATTTTTGAGTTTAGATCTCTAAAGACAATTTTCAGTATTAACTTTACAACAACAATGCATTAGGCGCCTTGTTTTATGTTTGTCCGTATTCAGCTATGAAAGCATGGATGACGCCACTTGAGAAAAGGGGGTAGTTCTATGTTGAGATGCTAAATTCAGCTAGGAAAAAAGATAGATGTCACCACTTGAGGTTCGGGGACAAGACTCCGGCAAGACTTGATCTATGACGTCGTTTCTCACCTGAACAATACAATGAAGGATGTAATGAGATGTGTGCGCATACATGTGCGTAATGCAAACTTCAGTTTGGTTTTAAGTAATATTCATTGATCGTGCCTTGTCCTCGAACCTCAATTAGTGAGACCTATGTAATTTTCATAGTTGAATTTACGCCTCAACATAATACTAGTCCCTTTTCTCTAGTGGCGTCATCCATGTTTTCATAGCTAGCTGAACACGGACTATCATTAAACGTAATCTATTCGCAGCTGAATAAAGAATTAGTTTAATGTTAGTCCGTGTAGAGCTGTGAAAACGGATAGCGTCACTGGACAAAAGGGACTAGTTCTATGTTGAGGCGTATATTCAGCTATGAAAATAACATAACCACTTTGCGGACAAGAAACGCTCAATTCTTTAAAGTAGCATTTAGTTGCTGAAAGAGATGCTAAGACTTTCACGACAAGGTGTGTGGTCCGTATTGCATCTAGATAATTAATGATTCAGAGTGTCTAACTGAATTCTACAAAACATTTTTTACTTATCATAATTTGTGTTCATTTTCAAACACCGGTGTTTACATTGCTATTCAGACTCAATTGTTTGTGGAAACGACCTTTCTGAATCATGGTATTGTGCAAATATTATTTCAACAAAATAAATGTGACGATAACCATTATGCCATCATTTTCTTCATATTTTTTTCCTACGTAATATTTCCTCTGTCTTCCGTTGAATACAAGGTGTTTATGATAACTGCGTGTTTATGATAGCTGCTACTTACAACTTATAAGCAAATGCGATAAAAGGTAAATTACTTTTACATGGCATATTTAAGCAGAACAAAATAAGCCATAACATTGATACAAGACGCTTTTAGGTGTTTAGTGCATTGTGCTAAGGAACTTGTCGCTCAATTGTGAAAAATAAATGGGTCCCATAAATGGTAGAATAGGAAATGAAGAGAAAACTTTGGAAAAACTGAAAATCATCGCAAACAATTCAATATCCGTTGGAAAAGTTTATGATTTGTGTATAGCGTTTATAAACTACCCCAACATACAATTTAAGGAACTGATACGCAGACGATGATTGGGCAAAAAAATCACTTTGTGGTGCGTAGTTTTAAGGACAAATTGATGCGATTCATCGTTTCTTCAGTATAAGACAAATTTCGTGGTCAAGTTTTGATAGAAATATACACCCCTTCATTTCGTCTCATAAAACTAAAAGAATTTAGAACAAATTTTACGAAACTATTCTAGGAATTATGTTTACCCTTTCCAAATGTCCTAAAAACTATCATAAATCGATTTCAAAATGCGAATAGCGAAAGAGTTGATGGAACGTTTGATATCAAATGCAAATTCTGTTATGTTTGAGAATCCCCAAAACAAAGTCGTAATTCGAAATAATTTCTACATTTCGCTGATGACTCACTTAATCAATAATTAATTTAGGCGTGAGTGGTTGGAAAACGTAAGTTATATGACTGAGTTAGTATGCAATCTGATTTTGACCGATCAAACATTCAACATTTAAAAAAGATCTTGTTCTTTGATAAAATTGTTCTTTTTCACCATTCGGCAGGTGGTGTTTCAAAAATTGCGTCCTTAGTTACAATTTACAATTTTTCTGAAAATCTCCGAAACATCCGGCAGTCATAGTTCTTTCATGCAATAGATTGATCCTTTCTCTAACGCTTGAAACAGCTGAAACTTGAATCCGAAGTACGCAGCCTTCAGAAAGTTGTAACATGTGGAAGATTGTCTAAAAGTGATGTTATAGGAAAAATGCTACTGTGCCTACCCTACACATATAAATGCGAAATTTTTCTCATACGGCAACACCAAATTTCATTCATAACTTTCGATTTATGAATGAAATTTGACGTTGCCTCATTTGAAAAATTTCGCGTCTGTGACTTTCGCATTGCTATGTAAATCTATAATTAGAGGCAATAGCGAGTACGTTATGGTAAAATATTTGTCAATTTGACACCAGACTGCGAACTTTGTTATGGTTCGACGCCACAAAGTAGACAGCCTGGTGTCACAAATTGAAGTATATTTCACTGTGACGCAGAGGCGCCAACTACACTGGGGCGAGGAGGGCCCGATTGCGTATGAAAAAATCTATTTCGAAAATTAAAGCTGAGCTCTGGCCCTAAAATACCTATCAGACTGTGTGTGCAGCCAAACGATCGTTTTCTGGGTTTAAACGACAATATGCCTATTTAAGAGTTAGTATGGACAGCTGAGAACGAATAGTTTTTCCCTACCGAATCATCATCAAGAAATTAAAACGAAATAGGTTAGACGTGACACAGCCCACGCTAGGCTGCGTTCTTGAGCTAATGTTCGTTTAAATGTATATGGCAGCGGAAACCTGGGATCAAGTTGAAATTTAGTGCGTTGTAAAGCATTCGTCAATGCCATAAAAGTGATATACACCAATTTTTGATACCAGGCTGCCTTCTTTTTCATAGTTCAGGAGCACATAGATTGCAGTCTGGTGTCAAATTAAAAGGTATTCCGCCGTAAAGTACTGGCTACTAGGGTAAAAGCATTGGTTACGAGCTCTGTGCTAGTTACGAACCTTTCTTTTGTTCCCTTTCGAAAAGACAATGCGGACTCGTAACTAAGGCACTTTCCAAACAGCCTCGTAAGCGGTGCTTTTACCCTAGATTCAAAATTTCCATACATCATTGTTTGACACCAGCCTGCCTTTCCCGACTCGGCTACTGCAACACCGCCTTAAAGAAAATGAGATTTTGACACATGTTCCCAATGGTAAGCAGTAATGAAGTAGTCATTTTATCGTATGTGTGTGACATCACCAAGGGCTGATTTCACTAGAAACTGTAACATATACATATCAGAAAAGGTGCGTTCTTCATGCATTTTTATGTAAACTCTCCCCCATGAGGCGTATGCTATTTAGCATAAACCGTGACGACTATAATGTAAGGAACGGAAACACTGCCTTAACTGTAGGAAATAGAGAAATCATATGTTCGGCAGAAAATTAGACACAAGAGTTTTGAGCAATTTCTTTATAGAACACATCATTTCCACTCTTGGACGATTCTGCAGAAATTTTCGTTCCTAACACTACATGCACATGGAATGGCAAACTTAGTCTAAGACAAATCACATCAAAAACCCTTTTTAAAAGGGAAACGTGACGCAAGTCCTCGTCCCGTCTTCCAAAACAACTGATATCAATTGGGGTGACTCTTACAGCTGTGAAACGCAAAAAATTCTTTTGAAATGTTTTCATTTTTGATTAAAAAAATGCGTCACCAATGCCGGACCCCCCAGTGTTATAGTTTTTCTGTTCTTTCAGCTTTCATACGCAAAAATTTGATTTCCTGTACAAAAATACGCCATACATCCCATAAATTTTTGCGTTACTAGTTTTGAAAGGAAATAGGAAACAAATTTCGGCGAAAAAAATTTTCAGCGAAAATAATTTTCGGCGAAAAAAATTCTATTCGAAATTCTTCTATTTGAATTTCAACCCTCATTCATAAAATTTTTTTTGGCGCCACGGCACCTCGCGCGGCTGCCATCACCGGCTCCTCAGGTCACATTCTAAAAATTTTGCTCATGTTTGACCCATACTTTGAATACACACACAAACACATACAAAATATGCTTTTATATGGGAGTTTCCATGAGCGCTGGCGCCCAAACGAGGCCGGTACCCCCCCCCCCCCTTTTTTTAAATCTCATATGTCGTAGAATGCTCTGCCGAAGGTCCCTGCAAATTTTTAAGAAAAGTTATCGAGACGTTTTCGAGCACGAGCCAAAAAAGTCGGTTTTCATACAAATGGCTCTGGAACTAACTAACTTACTAACTAACTAACTAAGGAACTAACGGGAACTAACGTAGGATGTTTCCATTAACTTGGGCGTATATAAAGCAGCACATTTTGTATGGAAAATGACGATTTTCTAAAGGTCATATCTTCGGATCCACTTCGGTCCGATTTTAATGAGTAAAATGTCGATTTCAATCAAAATTTTACAAGGAATCCAATGAACTAGGGAGGTACAACGCAAGGGAAAAAGTCAAAACTTAGCTGTATATATGGTTTCGAAGTCTACGAAAAAAAAATTTCTGATTTTTTTGTTCGTATGGGGACTTGCGTCACGGGCGCATCGCTACCGCGCGCCTTTGATATCTGCTATATTCTAACCAAACATTCAAACATTCTAAGCAACATTGAAAATTTCATTATATTCTAACAATTCATTTATCTAGACTCTTGCGTTGGTCAAAAATACCTGGTAGAGAATGAAACAGATTGAGAGAAGTCTACTTGCGACTTACTTTAGCTGAAGTCAAACTATTCTTTTTGAATTTTCCGACGTTGGGAATAAAACTTTAAGTCAATTTCGTTCCCTCAATTCATCAATTTTCTTCTAGCTCCATTAAGATGGCCAAAAATATTTTTTTATTTATGGCACATTCGTTTCAGTTCCACATAAAATGCTCATTTGAAAACAGTCGATAAAGTTTAATGGCATAAAATTAAAATTAATTTCATAATTCGAAATGAACGAAGTTAATAATTTTATTTTCAAATAAATTGAACATCTTGTGGCTTCGTGGCCTCAGAAAAGTACCCAAGAGATGAACATTAAATTGTATCATCAAAACATAATTATGTTAGTGATGTCATAATAGCGTATACCTGACGTTTTGCAGAATAAAGCAGTGAGTGGTGAAAAGCAAGATCATGTCCCACCTATTGACCATCCGCTCCTATTTTCGCGTCATTTCCTCCTACTTTCCTGGCATTCACCTGCCATTCGTTCGCATTTTATATGGCCATTCAGTGTCATTGGAAACACTGTCCAACCATTCGCCGTAGTTGTTTCCCTTTCGTGTAAAACATTGCTTACTTGAGTTGAGTTCTAGAAATGTAGAGATGAGCGGGTTGCCCGATTTTTCAGGCTACACCGAAACCCAACCCAGCAGGGCCTATTTTTAAGAATTTAATTAAAAATTCCAAAAAATTATTAAAGATTCCTAAAATCTTAAATTTGAGAATTTAGGAATTTTATGGAATTTTTAAGAATTAAATTCCCAAAAATAGGCCCTGCAGCCCTACCCGTCGGGTTTCAGGCGGGTGCGTTTGAAAACTGTCATGTTGATTTGGGTCGGTTGATTTCGATTCGACATTTGAGATATTTATTTCATGTCAATTTCCAAGGTATCTACGTTAGTCGGTAACTTATAACGTAATTCAAATAATTACGCCAAAAAATTGAAAGTAGTGGCATTTGGCTGCACACTTTACGATATAATATGAACAAATTAGGGAATGAAATCACCCATTATTTTCAGACGAATTCAATGTGCTGAAATTTTGCCAAGATGCTAAGGCTCGAAAAATTCTGGCCATTCCAGCGTCCGAAACAACTGAAGAACGGACATTTTCGAATACCTGTAGAGCAAAATCCTCTCGACGAACGAGGCTGAGTGGGGGTACATTATTACAAATGGTATTTGTCTGCAGGAACGGATTAGGCGCCTTGTTAATGTTTGTCCGTATTCAGCTATGAAAGCACAGATGACGCCACTTGAGAAAAGGGGGTACTTCTATTTTGAGATATTAAATTCAGCTAGGAAAGAAGATAGATGTCACCACTTGAGGTTCGGGGACAAGACTCCGGCATGACTTGATCTATAAAAATTGTAGATTTTTGACGTTTTGAACAATGAACCTTTCACACACCTTTCGTGCGTCTCCGGCTTATGTCAAAGTATAATGACACGATGCATGAGCTGTGATCTAATGGTAATCTATGTATCAAAGCTTAACGAACGGGTTAGCTCAGTGGTAACGTACCGGCTTTCAACCAAGGATATCCGGGTTCAATCCTGGTAGGGACAAATTCTGTAACGTCTAGCATGAAAGTAACTGAGTCTAACTTTAGACGGAGATATAATTAGCAATAGAAGAAATCCTAATGGTAAAATGCAAGCTACCGTTAGGCGTGGTTCGGAATTCACGTTAAGCATGTGGTCCAAAAAATTGCCTGCCGGTAAAACACATTAATGGAGCGAACCGGCATTCAAAGCCCTATTAAACATCGTAGATGGCACTAGGTCTGTGTGCAATTTACCATTGACACAGTAAAAATTATCTAGCTTCTAAGGCGGACGGGTTGTAACGGTGGATTATTATGCATCAAAGCTTAAACGTTATGTCATAAAAGTAACTATACTTTGACAGAAGCCGTTAACGCACTAAAGTCGTGGGTCGATAAAGAGAAAGGATTTTACTTTAGGAAGAATTACAAGTTTCAATTCAATTCAATTTATTTACAATACCTATGTCAAGGTTTCCCTTATACACCCCTCGGTGGACATAGTTAAGTAGCATACAAACATCTTACAAAATTTAATTTAATTAAAGTCAAGTTGTCAAGACGCATTAGCAACATAAGTATACAATAGAGAATAAATGTGTATAAAAGAATAAAAACAACGCAACTCCCTCGAACAATTCACAACTCGCCAAGTTGAGGTCCCTATTAGGCATGTCAATTCACATAATTCCGTTTAAATGTCTCCCGCGACCCCGAATATCTCACATTCATAGGCAAGGCATTCCACTCACTAAGCTCGCGCGCAAACATAAATCTGTCATCATTCTCCCTAGGTATCATGAGCTGTTTCGTACGAGCTGATTTACCAAAATCCGAGAAGTCTCGAAGATATTCCGGCCCTTCTCACAATATACTATACAACGCAGCCATTGACCTGAACTTAAAGTGGTCGAACAACCCCATGTCCAATAACTTCTCTCGCACGCCCGAGCTGTCATACTTAGATTTGCTGTTACATAGCGGACAATTGAATTATAGGCTTTCTGGAGGATTTCGGAGGAGCTACCATCAAGATCGTAAGAATAAATCTCATAGCAATATTCGAAGTGAGGCATCAATAGAGCTTTAGCCAAAAGACGCCTGGTTGAAAGGGAGTCGAGCCAGAAAAGGGCCACAAACAACGAAGTCCAGCATAAACTTTTTGGGAAACAAGAACAGCATGGTCCAGCCAAGTAAGTCCGTGGTTAATCATCAGTCCCAGATTCTTGACACAATGAAAGTATTAGACTCGAAATCCACCAAGATTCACCTCGGGTACCACATCATATTTGCCGTTCTGATTCAGTATTGTAACTGTGTATTTAATGGCTGCATGAAGAACTATAGGCGTTACTTTAACGTTAGTAGCTGAGCCTATAACAATTGCCTGAGACTTGACAGCATTGAGAAACAGTCCGTTCGCAGTCGCCCAAGTACCCACAGACCCAAGGTCAACTTCCACGCGCCTGATACATTCATCCACTTGACAAGCATGGAACATTTTGTATAATTGGACATCGTCAGCGAAGAGATGCGGAAACATATACTTGACGGAAGCAGGAAGGTCATTAACATACAACGAGAAAAGTAAAGGACAAAAAATTGAGCCCTGTGGAACGCCCCTAGTCACCGGAAGGAAAGCTATCAACCTCGTTTCAGTGGTATTTCATGGTGTTTTACTTTTGTTATCCATCTATAGTGTTCATGACAAATGACAAATTATGTTACTGGCGGCTAGCCTCAATAATACGAACAGATACCATGGTCGTACGTCAAAATAGCAACAATTCTATGAAATTGCTATTGGTCCTCACGGGCGAATAGCAACTGTTCAAAATATCTTATTTCTTTGAAAAACATAAAATTTCTTCGAAAAGAAGACATGAGCTTCTTTACCATTTCAAAGAAAAGATTTCTTGGAAACGGATTTGCAATTCGAAAAATACAAGGGTCAAGATTCTTGAGTTAAGAAAGACAATTACTCCCTGAACTTGTTGTTTATTATTTAGCAATGTCTTATTTCAAAATTTAAAAAGTCATTGACCGAATATTATGCACATTGTACAAATGTGCTGCTGCTTATTTCAACCTTGTACCATGAAATTGGATGTTATTTATGAGAATATAACTTTAAATTTGGGTTAGAAGTTTGCTTCAACTGAAGACAATTACGCAATGCATTTGATTAGAAAATTTCTGAAACGTAACAATATTTTGTTTCAAAGTTTTATTGTAGATAGCTAACTAATTCCTTAACATACTTTTCTGAGGTTCAACGAAATTCAAGGCATGTATTCAAATTAGAACTATTTCTTGTTGCTAGATAATACTAATCGCTGCTTTGCTTTGTACTGTAAAATTATTTCTTATCGTAAAACTAATTTTTCCATTCCAATGTAATGCCATACATGACTTGTTTTTACCCGCCATTCGATCGAATTTTGCTTTAATGATATAAATCAGTGACTCAATTCGAATTCATTATCACTAATCTGCAGCTGATATTAGGTGTTTGCTTGGAAATAATTAGAAATCGATTTTTTTGCATACGTAGAGCTGCTCACTACTACGTTAAATTGACGCTAAGAGCAATAATGTAACAATAAGCCACCATCTAGGGTGGTCCAAAAAAAACAAACAAAAATTAAGATGTGCGGGGTGAGTAGGTAGATTTTGATACCTCGATTAGGCCATTTCCTACACACTAGGTACACGCAATCTCATGTTTGTCACAACTGAATTTCGGGTTTAACTATGAAAATTTCACCTTCATAATTGGGTTAAACATTCTATGTTTGCAGCTACCATGCAATATCGGATTATAACATGTTTGTGATAAACATGAGACATGAATTGAATTGATATCAGTTTGCTCTGTTATTTTTGCCATCAAATATACTTTGAACGGGACTAGTATCGCCTTAATCAATGCTTCTGTACTGAATATATAAAAATACTTCGTCTTATCTTGAACCGTTCCTACTAAAAGAAATATTGCCACAACCATACTCTAGTTGCTGCAATCATGTTATGTTTGTGGCAAGCATGTTACTTTTGTGGCAATCATGTTATGTTTGAGAGATAAATATAATAATTATTATTGAACTATTTAGATTATTTTTTATATCGATCACTGGGAAGTAATATGGAACGAAAGCTTGAGAAATTTTAATGGAATGACATTGTGACGACGCTCTGATTGAAAAAAAATATTATACATTGGCCGCAATTTAAACTTTGTTCTTCTGCGCAGGTGTTCGCAATGTTAAAAACCTGCGCAGAAGAACAAAGTTCTAATTTGAGTCTATTGGAAGCAAGACCTGGTCTATTTCAACTGTCAAAGTGACGTTTTAAACGCCAAACAAAAAAAATTTCGAAATAAATAAAAAAGTTTTTTGTTTGACGTTTAAAGTGTCACTTTGACAGTTGGAATAGACCGGATTTTGCTCTCAACAGACTCATTTAGATTGTCGTCCATGTATTTTTTATTCTTCTTCATCACATCTCTTCCGTGTACGGAGCTATTTTAGTAGAGGAATCCGATCTCAAATTTACGCTTGAAAAGCAGATTCATTAGGACACCATCCATACAAGTTTGGTGTCATTGGAAAGCTGGGACTAGCAGCAGCCATGAAAAGAATTTTTTAATGTTTCCGTCGCTTTTCGGATGCATTGCACAAAAATGGTTTGAAGTTAGCCGAAACTTACAAGTTTTGACAAGTTTTATAATTTCAAAAGCTCATAACTCAGAATTTTAAACCCAACAAGATCTTATTTGGCCCGAAAGTACGCGACACCCCAGACGAATTTGTACGTTTCGTGTACTTGGAGAAATTTCTATAAGAAAAGTGCATGTTTTCGATTTTCGAACACCTCCTACTAACCACATGAGCATCGATGAATTTTTTAAAAATTATTTTTGACTTCTATCGACCAATACCTATCTAGGCACATAAAAAAACGTCCACTGGAAGATGCGGCCGATTTCGGCAGGTCGTTTTTCAGAAGAATCCCTCAATATTTCCCGTCAAGGTTCTAGAAAAAGTTTTATACACCTCAGCGGCTGTCAAGGGAGATAAGTCCTCGAAGATGAATAAATTTTCCCGCAGATGCGTAATAATTATTTCCATTTTAATTTTTCTTAAAACTTTTTAAGAATTTGGGAAACTAAACTAAATCAAATTTTAAGGCGATGCCAAAAATAAATAGAAAATCGAGGGGTTATTCACTGGTCAAAAATTTGTACCAAAAATTCCATTTCCATAAAAAAATTCCACCGAAATTCCAAAAAAGCCATCGAAATTCCAAAAATGCCATCGAAATTCCAAAAATTCCATCGAAATTCCAAAATTTCCAAAGTTCCGAAAATTCCAGAAATTCCAAAAATTTAAGAAATTCCATAAATTCCACAGAAATTTCAAAATTTCCAAAAATTCCATGGAAATTCCAATAATTTCATCGAAATTCCAGAGTTCAGAAATTCCAAAAGTTCCATCGAAATTCCGCTAAAATTCCAATAATTCCAGAAATTACATTTTAATTTCAAAAATTCCATCAGCCTGTACCAAAAAAAAAAAAAAAAAATGAAGTGGATAACACCTCGTAGAAAATGGAAAATTAAAATTAGAAAATTTACTAAATTTAGTATTCCACATTCGTTACGTCTTCTCGAATTCATTTTTGTAGCTTAAGACACTTCCTTTCTACTTTCTTTTACGAATGTCTTCGCGGAAAATAATGACTTTTTTCACGATTGTGGCTACTTCGTCACTTCTGCATGTGGCAAACATGCCCTGTTTGTGATTATCATGTTTTCATCATTACATGTTTGCGATAACTATTGAGATGTAAACTTTTCTGCTTCAAGCATGAGTATAATTGTTGTGAGCATGTTATGTTCGCTGCAAGAATGTTATAATTGCAGTAAATATGAATATACCAACTATATTGACGCCTTTTCATCCCACACATGACATGCTTGTTTTAACCAAGCAATGATTGACAGAAACAAAACATGATTTTCACAACCATTAAATGATTATCACAACTATGAGCCGTGGAAATATTTAGTTCCGTGTAGCTAAAAGTTGCAGGCAGTGGATTACTTTATTATTACTGCGTGAAATCGTGTGATTCTTTGCACGATGCAATATTGGCGGCTGCGACTCAAAATGCACGAAAAGCGTCAATATATTGCCGCAAAAAACATTTTCGTCATTTAAGGTACATGAGAAAACATTTTCGTCATTTAAGGCACATGAGAGGGAAAGAGATGGCATCAAGTCGTTTATTGTTGCATTTTGAGCACTTTTAGTCTGATTCACAATATGTGAAATATTTTAGCAAATGAAATTCAGTTTTTTTTGCTAGAAAACTGTATGTTAATACATCCGATTATGTCAAAATGGATGAGACTTTGTTTATCCACTCCGGGGACCTCCCCTTCGAAGACAAAAAAAATCTCTGAAGATTATTAGAAAACATTTTCACATCAGCTAGCATCAGCACTCACTATGAATGTTTCTGATTATAATCCCAGATAACACAGATCACACTTTTTAATGTGGTTGCCCACTAAATGTACATTAAATGTGCGAAATTCAATTTTGTTGAGAATATGAACATAAAATGCACAAAAAATGTGCCTGTAAAGCCTGTGCCTGTGGTACATATTTCGATGAAAAAGCACATTTTTTGTGATATTAAAACTCGAAATTATTGCACTAGATAAAAAGTACATTTGTCGCACATTTTACGAGCGTGATAAGGTTACACTATTCCTATCACATTTAATGTACCAAAAATGTGCTTGTGATGCAGTACATTTTTCGATGTGAATAAAAGGCACATTTTTTTAGCTATCAAAACTCGAAATTATTGCACTCGATCACAAGTACATTTTTCGCACATTTTATGTGCGTGATAAGGTGTACACTATTCCTATCACATTTAATGTACCAAAAATGTGCTTGTGCTGTACTTTCTATAATTTAACACTGTACACAAATTTAACACACAAACACATAATTATCCGGTGGCACAATTGGTAAAGCAGTCGACTCATAATCCCGAGCGTTTTGGGTTCGAGCCCCGCAAATGGCAGAAATTTTTCTAATAAAAAAAATGAGAGCTTGGCATAAAAAAATGTAGATGGAGGGCGTAGCGATCATCAGAATAAGAAAAACCAAAATAGAAAAGTCGGAATTTTCCTTTCTTTTCTTACATAACATTAGATGTACATGTAATTCACATTTAACGTACATTAAATGCACTTCACGTTCCAAAGAAAAGATGTAGCGGTAAAGGCGCTTTTTTATATACATTAAATGTCCTAGAATTGGAGCACATTAAATGGGATCAGCACATTTTCCGATGGCACTTTATGTACATTTCGTGGAGTCAATTGTTATCTGGGAATTAAGTCAGGTAGACAAATAAGACAGAAAAGGGTCACAGATTTCTAAGAAAATAGCTACAACTACTTGCAGGCCATCAAGGAAACATCATTAACGTTAATTGAAAAACAAAACATTGTAGTGAAAGAAGTTATTTCAGATTAGTCGTTTCAGACATTAGAGCCGCCAGCGACACATTTTGGTTCAGCCAAGCCCCTGGGCAACAGTCATCAACACAGTCTAAACCCAGCTTGAAATCGGCTGGAAATTTTGCTACTTTCAACAGAAAAAAAATAATTTTTTTCAATTTGTCTTGCTCATCGAAATTCAACTTATAGCTACGATTTTTCAGCCGCCGTTTACGGCCGAGTCTTAGCCGCCGCTGATTAATTTTTTCCAAGACGATATTTTGCAGACAGCTCTCATATCTGATTCGTTAATTTATTTATGAATTTTTCGAACACTTAGAGAATGTTAAATATGTGCTCATTAACACCAGCTATTTGTTGATTGCTTTTGCTACCAGCAGTTGTCATACGATGCACATATTTAAAATCCTCTAAGGGTATTTATTCATATCAACACACCTTCCCATCTCGCGTCAGTAAAGTGCTCAGCGCTCTGTGAAATAACCTATTCTTTGATTTTGTATATTAATTGTGCGCCAAATTTCTCAATCGACCAAATTAAAATTCTAATCAGTCAGGCGAATTGTTACACAGTTGATACAAATAAGTGGAAATCTTAATTGCTTTGGGTGAAAAATTGCATTGATTGATTAATTGATTTCACACGACTTTCAGTTTTCCTTTTTTATGTGTAATTAAGTGAGTGAATTGAAGAACTCATTGAATTCTTTCAAAAATAAATCAACATGAATGTCAATTGTTATCGTAAACTTGAAACGGTGAGACATTTCAAGTAAAATCCAATCGTGATGCATTCCACATTTGGTATGACAATAAAGTATGACTAATAAATGACTCAGAATGATCAAGGCAATCGCTATGTGAGGACACCTTGCACCGTTGTACAAGTTGCAACTTAACACACAATTTACTTAAGAGAATCTCGTGAAGATGAAACTTAAACTTACCAGCTTTTTATTCAAATAATCCGTTACAGACTGCACAATGTTAGCCCATGAACTGAATATGAACTGTTCATACCACCCTCGATGTTTTCAGTTAATTTCAAAAACAGAGTTCACGTTTCGTTTCTCAACAATCAATTCAAAATGTTCGATTAGTTTTCATAAAGAAAAAAGTTGCATTAAGTCCAACCAATTACTTTTGAACGTTTGTAAATGCTGTAATGGTAACCGGCTTTTAACGACTTCTTTCTCTCACATAAATCGAGAAAATATCTTTCATGAACACAGAAACAATTTCAATGCCGCGCGACACAACAATAAAATATTCCAATCGGATCACGCTTTCAAAGACGACTGATTCAACGGCTAAATATTATTTTAATATGAGTGTTGGTTAATACGAGTACGAGGAAAGAAAATCCGTAGCACTGGTGCCGGTTGGTATTATATACTCTTCTACTTTGCTAAATTCGTTGTTGTTTTTGAGAGTGGATATGCGGTGTTTATATCAAGTATATACAATACAACAGCTTTACCCGGTTAAGCTCGTATGATGGTAACAAGAATACTTCCTGAGACACTATTGTTGGATGCAAAAATCCATACAAATTTTTTTGTCTCTTTCACACTAAGTTTCTTATGCAAATTAGGGCAGTGTGGTGATCAGAATATAAAATAAGAAAACTGACTGTGACACTGACTGGATTTCATTCATAAATATACCAAAATCAGCTGACTTCATTGAAAAGTTCAAAACTCAGCTGATTTCTATTGCAATGAAGTTAGCTTCTGTCGCAACTGCAGCCAACTTCGCTTTGAATGTAGAGTGTTAAAGGAGAGCGTTTTTTGATCAGTTTATTCTAACTTATCTCGGGGTCACGCGTCAAAATGAGAGAAATCGCATACAAGTTTCAACTGAATCTTACTCTCAATTCTCTTTTTCATTCATTATTTTTTGACAGCTGACCCCGAGAGAAGTTAAATATAACTGAATTTTGCTTTAACAATAGCCAAACTCTTCTGCCCTAATTTGTGTGACTTAGTGTTGACTTAGTGTGAAAGAGACAAAAAATTTTGTATGGATTTTTACATGGATTTTTTTTCTCTCTTTCGCACTAAGTTTCTTATGCAAATTACGGCAGTCTTGTCAGACCAACTTGTCTTTTTCATCTTGATGAGTAGTTTTCCCGGCAGATAATTTGACGTAATTCAACGTTTGTGAAGAACGTTTTCCGAAAAAACTGGGTCTTGATGTCCGGCACGCGACTTTTGTTCTTCTATTCTAAAGCGTTGGTTAGAGTGAGACAGATATAGTTTGAAGTTAGTAGTTAGAAAGAACTAATGCTTTAGAATTTATTCTTTATTCTGACCAGTTAACATGTGAAAAACCAGTTAAACTGACTGGTCATTTGAAGGCAATGTCAACATATCCATACAAAACATTGACAGTGCCTTCAACAAAATCAGTTTTATTGGCTGGGACTCGTCCTCACAAATGATCCGGTTAAACAGTCAATAAAAGAACAAAAGTCACGTGTCGGGCATCAAGACATTCGAAAAACGTTCTTCACAAACGATGATCTACGTCAAATTAGGGGCTGTTCATAAATGATGTCACGCTTGCTATAAAATCCACAAAGGTCATAACTCCAAACTAGTAGGATATTTTGTCTATAGTACTCCGGCTACCATCCAGCCAGAGTCCTATAAACACAATTTTCTGTCCTGCATCAGTTATGACCTTTTTTTGGATACTCATTTTTTATAGCAAGCGTGACGTCTTTTGTGAACGGCCCCTTATCTGCCAGAAAAACTACTCCTCAAGATAAGAAAGGAAGTTGGTCTGACGAGAATTTCACTATTTAACTTTCTATTACTTGCAAAGATGAAAACAAAAGACTGTCACGCACCTTTATCATCTTTAAAACAAAGTTTGCAGCCATTGCTGTGCATCAGCGCCTTCTTCTATTATTGAGAATTTAGAATTTTTTCGATGTTTTCGATCTATACAACACTAATGTCAGTCTAGACAAAATCTGTTAACTATATGTCTGTCAATAAAATTGCTACTCATTCTCTTGGGTTCTGAAACATGTTACAGACAGGAGAGCCGCTGAGTTTCAGCCATCGTCGACAATTTTAGTCCAGCCGTAAAGCGGTCTGAAATCGGCTAGAAATTTTGTTTCTGAAAATTTTTAATTTAGAAAAAAATAGATTTTTTTTATAAAAATATAACTTTAATTTGCGATTTTCCAGCCGTCATTTTAAACCGAGCTTTAGCCGCCGACTGCTTTTTTTCGGCCTACTGCCGCACTGTGAACATTTCACAGAAGCAGGGACGTGACAGTCTTTTGTTTTGATCTTTGCAAGTAATATTCAACGGGAAGTTAGCTGCAGTTCCAACCGAGGCTAACGTCATTGCGAGAAAATCAGCTGATTCTTGAACTTTTCAATGAAATCAGCTGATTTTGTTTAAGGTGAAGCTAGTCCTGGTTTTAATTTTAATTTGTAGAAATCGTCACATGATTTTTTCAACCAATGAAAGTTCTTAATGGAGAGCTAAACGGAGTACTCTTTTTTAGCGGAAACCAAGACTTAGCTTCGGGTCAGAGGGGTGGCAGTCTTTTGTTTTTATTTGTACAAGTAACACTCAACGTGAAGTTAGCTGCAGTTGCGACCGAAGCTAACTTCATAGCAAACAAAATCAGCTGATTATTGAAACATTCAATGAAGTCAGCTGATTTTGTTTGCAATGAAGTTAGCTTCGGTCGCAACTGCAGCTAACTTCACCTTGAGTGTTACTTTTGCAAATGAAAACAAAAGACTGCCACACCCCTCTTCGGGAGCAACTCCCATTGAGTATTACTTGTAAAGATCTGTAGGAGCTTGACTCCTACACTAATTATCAGTTATGTCATCACCACACACAAGAATGTAGAATCCAATCACCCTCATAACTAATATCATATAAATCACAATTCATTCCATTACCGACGCTTGACCAATAAAAATTTTACATAAAAAGTCGTTTCATTTCGTAAGCTGGAGGCAAAGACTCTACATTGGTGACCCCGACAAAACAAAAGACTGTCACGCCACTGCATAGAAGACTCTAATGTCTAATACAGAAGACAGCCTGTTGGTAAAAATCACTTCAGTATAGAGCGAGGGAAGAAAATGAAAACGGTACCAAAATGACTACTGGAAAATAATACCGAAGTAAATAACCAACTACAAAAAAACTAAAATATTTCGACACCTAGATTCTTGGGAATGGTCGTCTTTTATGTACACCCTTTTAGGCATGAGGAAGGAATCGGTTGGTATTCTTACATGGCGCCCCTTCCAAGTTATGTTAATAACTTCGTTGGTTACAAAAATCTGCCTCCGAATATTAGTAAAGCAAAACACTCCGTTTTATAGTTGTCGATACATATGTGACATGATGACACCGTGTACATATTTTCATGAATAATAAGCGATATGGGTCTAGTGTGTTCAATTCTATATATAAAAATTCAGTGCACTGTTAAACGAAACACACATAGAGGAATTAAAGGTAAAAATAAATGAAGAAAGGCATAGGATGTATCAGGTTATTATAAGAATTAGCGTATTTCTTATATGTTAATTTTGTGTGTGTATTTCTTCGGATGTTTCCAAATTATGAATGTGGCGCAACGAATATAAAAGGATATTATATGGACAGTTACATGGCTTGCTTACCGATCAGAGTCGCACTTAGGAAGATGTGTAGTTGATTCTTTTTCCTATTCGGGTGTATAGCACATACTCCTCCACTTATTTTCAAAAAAAATGTTTAATGCAAACATTACAATCTGAACACACAAAATTATATCAATAAAATTTAATTACGACTTCTATCAATTATTTGTTGAATGAGTAATGCAAAGAGGACAGAAGATTCTAATGTTTGATTATTTATTTTAAGCGTTTTTCGAATTTTTGAACAACGAGTAAGTCTCCTTTCTTTGTTGAATGATTCAAAACAAAATCAAAAAAGTGCACTGGCTTAGTTAACATAAGGTCACAAGGTGAATGAAATCAATTTACGATGTTTGAAAACAGAGTATTGACCAACACTTACACTGCCTTTATAGCCCTGCAGTATTCGAATGAATCTTAAGATATGCGTGGCTGGAATATAATTTTGAAAATTGATGATTTCACAAAGCAAGCAAAAGTACAGCTATACAAAATTAAGACAATCTGGTGTTTCAGGGCTCGTGCAAGTGCTTCTTATTGTTTTCGGCATACCACACACAGTGCAAGGGCGGTTAACAATTTCCACGTTTAGATAGTAGTTTAGGTTGTTGTGACCGTTAGATATTGATTATGTTTACTTTGGTAGGAAGGGAATGTGGATTTTGCCTCCTTCGTGAAGTAAAATGGCATACTACATCATGTAGTACACACGGGAAATAATTTGATAGACGTATCTAGATGAGCAAAAGTATCCGAGGACTTCCCTGATATAGTAATCTACTATTACACGTTAAATACTAATACTTATTTATGGGTCAGAAGTTATTTGTTATCCGAGGAGTGAAAATAAAGAGCGAAAGTTGGAATTTCCTATTGTCCCCAAGGGTAACACCTCGGGTAAAATAAAGTTTTCTGTGTCTGTGTGGTGGGAAATCCACAAAACAAAAACCTCAAATTATTATAACGTTTTCGTAAACAAAAAGAAGGTGACAGTCTCCTGAGAAAAATTCTATTGTTTTTTCATAATTTATTTCAGGATAATTCAGTACAATAAGATTCATCGCTTGTATTAACTACGATTTTGCTCCCACGACAGGACTCTCACCAGGGGCGTGACAGTCTTTTGTTTTGTTCTTTACAAGTCATACTCAACGTGAAATTAACTACAGTTGCGAACGAAGCTAACTTCATTGCAAACAAAATCAGCTGATTTGATTCATAAGTTTACCAAAGTCAGCTGACTTCATTGAAAAGTTCAAAAATCAACTGCTTTTTCTGCAACGAAGTTAGCTCCGGTCGCAACTGTAGCTAACTTCATGTTGAGTATTATTTGCAAAGATCGAAACAAAAGACTGTCACGCCCCTGACTCTCACTCTCTCACTTGCTTGTAGAGAAATGTAAAAACTTGCACTCAGAGTGAAGTTGGCTGCAATTTCAATTTTCATTCATAAAATCGTTTACGTTTGCTGTGAAGTTGGTTGCAATCGTACAACTAATAAACTTTTATTCGCTGTCCCATACGGAAAGATATCAATACATGTATATTTCCCCTCATGTAATGCGGTCTATTACATGAGGGTTCTTTCGATATTTGTGTCCACATATGTAATAGCATTGTGTCCTGGTGTAATAACATTACATAGCAAAACTCATTACATACAACTAATGTCATTATCACCGTTTTAGTACCAACATTATAGTCGAAACGGTTGAAACCATCGAATGTTCGAATGATGTGAGCAGATGTTCGAAAATATGACAGTCAACATGTGCACTTTCGCTTTAATCTATTCTTCAAACAAATTCGAGAAAAATTTAAATTTTAATTGTGTTGTTGTGTTTTATTTGATGGTGAGTAAATATACATGTATTGACAACTTTTTTCCATAGGAACAGCGAATAAAATAGCATACGTTCCATGCTGTGAAAATAAATCATTTTTTTTAATATTGATCTTTATTATCATTCCTATACGAAAAGCGTGTGGAACACAAAAATTGATTACATTAATTTACAAATAGAAAAAATTAAATAATTGGAAAAAATTACATAAAATATAAAAAAAAGAAAAAATATCACAGGTGAAATGGCACAGAATCGATCACTCTGGGACATAACTCTTAGCTTCACAGCAGACTTAAACGATTTAAAATTTACTATATCTTCCTCATTTCTAAGCTAAGCTCATTGTACTCCTCACACGCTAGTACCAGTGCAGATTTCGATGTGATTGTTCTCGAATGCGCGTTTGGGATGTAAATGTTTTCTTTACTACGTAAAGACCGTCCAGTTGTGGCGAAAATGGTCGCAAATCGGAAATTATTTTTCACTCTTGAGTTGATCATGAGCGCGCGGTAGCAATGCGCCCGTGACGCAAGTCCCCACGACCAAAAAATTCAGAAATTTTTTTTTCGTAGACTTCGGAACCATATATATAGTACAGCTAGATTTTGACTTTTTTGCCTTGCGTCGTATCTTTCTGAGCCCTAGTTTTTCGGATTCTACGTAAGATTCTGATTAAAATCGACTTTTTACTCAAAAAAATCGGTCCAGTGGATCCGGAGATATGACCTTTAGAAAATCGTCATTTTCCATACAAAATGTGCACTTTCATAGAAACCAAAGTTAATGGAAACATCCTACGTTAGTTACTTAGT
>CM055403.1:59813546-59831923 GCA_029228625.1 Pseudolycoriella hygida | reverse complement strand
CCGAAACTTCCAAAAGTACTGATCTCACAACAAAAACCCTTTTAAAAGGGAAATGTGACGCAAGTCCTTCTTCCTCCTTCCAAAACAACTGATATCAATTTGGGGTGACGCTTAAAGCTTTGAAACGCAAAAATTCTTTTGGAATGTTTTCATTTTTGATTAACAAAATGCGTCACAAATGCCGGACCCACCAATGTAATAATTTTTCTACGCTTTCAGCTGTCATACGCAAAAATTTGATTTCCTGTTCAAAAATACGCCATACATAATGAAAAATTTTTGCGTTGTGAAAGCTGAAAGAACAGAAAAACTATAACATTGGGGGGTCCGGCATTTGTGACGCATTTTTTTTAATCAAAAATGAAAACATTCCAAAAGAATTTTTGCGTTTCAAAGCTTTAAGCGTCACCCCAAATTGATATCAGTTGTTTTGGAAGGAGGAAGAAGGACTTGCGTCACATTTCCCTTTTAAAAGGGTTTTTGTTGTGATTAATTTGTATACATTACAAATCCTTTTAACAGTCGTTAACAGCGTGATAGGCATCAACGATGTGCTGTACAGGTAGGTGGTGGATATGAGTCTTGGAAGTCGAAACAGGGCCTTCAAACAACCATTCTGCAGCACTTGGAGCTCTTTTAGCTTTGTCGCGGAGCATTCACCGTATATGGGAAGCATGTATTGCAAATGACTTTGCACATACGCAAAGTACAATGGTTTCCGTTTAGCTGCCGAGATAAATTTTCCATTTCGCCACATCAGCGCGATGTAGGGTCTGACCAGTTTCTTGATGTGATCCACATGTTCGTTAAATTTCACGTCCTCATCAATCACAAGTCCTAGATATTTGTACGTTCTTACCCGTTTGAGTCGTACGCCATCACTCGCAACATTAAGGTCCGGGAAATGTTTACCATTGAAGAACGTCATGTAGCATGTCTTTGAAGGATTGATGGTGAGCACGTTACGATTGAGCCATTTATTCAGGATATCCAAGTCATGGTTCATCTAATGTTCGAGTTCGGCTCTGGTGTCACAAACATACACCAATGCAGCATCGTCGGCGTACAGAAGTAGTCGTCCGAGCAAGCTCAATTTCGGCATGTCATTTATATAGGTTATGAAATGCAGCGGGCCCAATTTCGAGCCTTGGGCCACACCTACAACTACATCAACTAAACTGCTGGTGCTGCTTCCAATTACCGTTGCGATTTTTCTGTTCAATAGATAGCTGCGCATTAACTTAACGGCGGCAGTGGATAATCCAATTTTTTTCAATTTCTGCTCCAGTCGTTTCGGGCTGACCGTATCGAATGCTTTTTTGAGGTCGATGAATAGACATCCGACAAATTTGCCACGATTAGACTTTATGATGTCAACGAATTGCAAGGCAGCACTTTGACAGCTCGAGTTTTTCAGAAAGCCAAACTGGTTCCCAACAAACAGTTGAATGCTCACAAAATAGTCGTATAGTTGTTGTAGAAGCACATCTTCAAAAAATTTGGAGAGCGATGGTAACAAAGTAAGTCCTCTAAAGTTGTCAATGTCGTTATCGCCACTCCCTTCAGGAGTTCTGTTGGATATACTGACGTAATAATGGCGACGTTGATGCAGAAAGCGATAAGCGGCGCAATTTTCGCAACTGTGGCTTTGAGTAGTTCAATCGGCACTTGATCAATTCCTCTCGATTTCTTATTTGGAAGGGACTTTATCGATTTAATCACCGTCTCTGGCTCTACTTTGCGGAAAGATCAGTTATTGTCTTTGTGCTCGGGATACAAATTTTCAATATCGTCCTCGTCATATCCATGCACCGAAATGATTGAAGTGGCTAGTTTCTCTCCAGCTGTACAGAAGTACAGAATAAATTATTGACTCGATTGCAAGCAGATGTTGTATCATCCAGTAGAACTCCGTTGATTGTTGCTGTTTTATCAACTTTGTGACTATACTGATTGAAAATAACTTCTTTGTATAGTTTACACGTTTTTCTGGAATCACCAGCTGCCGATTCCATTCTGTCTAGATCGTATTTCGATTTGCGTTGATCATTTACAGATTTTATTTTGTTCTTTAACTCGTGATACTGTGATGCAATGGTGGCGTTTTTCGGATGTAAAATCATTAAATGGCGAAGAGTGTCTCGGTTCCTTATGTCCAAAATCATCTCTCGATTCACATGAGCTCTTTTAATGCGATGATTCGATTTGATAGTGATTTCAGTTGTACATTCCTTAACGACGTTTTGTAGTGCCAAATTCAATTGGTTTCCACATTCGATGTTCGCATTATCGCAGAGATACTCCACTTGACTAATTGCTGCCGGTAAATTGAATTTCATCTTTTTCATTGCAGTTGAGTTAGGAAGGGTGTTGCTGCCACTAATTGAAACAAAAATTATGCTGTGATCAGAGGAATCGTTGTGAATAATTGAAAGATTGTGTTTCCGACGCAGCATATTCGTTATGAATAAATCAAGGATAGTGCCAGTTGCCAGTCTTGTAACTCCACGAGTTGAGATTTCGTTCACTAATGCGAAGCCATGAGTTTCGATGACATCATGCAGTTTGCTGTTATACGAATTGTCCAATTGGTTAAGATTGAGATCGCCAGTAATGTTGCAGTTAGGACGATTCAGGCAATAGGCTTCAAGTTCGTGTAGGAATCTGTCAACGTAGGCGATCTGATGCACAGGTCGTCGGTATGGAATAGCGACAGTAGCGTTAATTGTTTGAAACTCGATTATTAAAAACTGGTTCCGGTCAGGTGTGACAATATCCAAAAGTACTTTCGGTGCAGTTTTACAAATACTATCATGTGCAAAAATTGTAATTCCTTGTCACTCCCTTCCAACTCCTCCACGAATGCTGTGAGTCTCACAATAGCCTTTCAGTCGGAATGTTGCTTTGTTGCCGTTTGTTAGCCAAGTCTTGGAAATGGCGATGATGTGTAAAATTGCTGGAAAGACGGCGATATAATGCTCAACTATATGAAGCTTATTTTGCAAACGATTAATATTCCAGTGCATCATGTTCATATCAGTTTGTTGTGGATTGATGATTGTTCCATCACACCTACGGTCTACTCGAAGCATGTTCGACAGATCCATCGGTGATAATTCGTGCATCTTCAGCAAGCGGCTCCAAACCAAATTGAGCTCTGAGTAAATTGACGTGTGTGGCAGATGTCACTCGAATCACTTTTGACTTCTCTTGGTGGCGTGCTAGTATCTGCCCGTCGCACGACCAGACAAATTTAAATTTATTTGCACCTCGGAGGGACCGTGCGCGGTACAGAAGATCCTGATTGTGCAGTGTTAGCTGTTCGGAGATCAGAACTGGATGCTGATTCTTTTGTTGAATTCCAATGTCACTTGGTCGTATATCTTTTTTTGCACGTCAGATTTGCAAGAATTCACGCTTCGAATTAACTGACCGAAAAGTGACTTGAATAGGTCTCCACAATTTGGTCGTGCGATTCGAGTATGCTGGGGAGCACTTTCAAACTTGCAGGTTCAATTTCTGATTTGTCTAAAATTCCTAGATGTGATCTAATGCCGCTGTAAATGTAGGCTAATTCCAACTCGGAGGTGTTTCCGTTGACTTCAATACCACGAATCACTATATTGGAGTTGAGCTGCTGTTGTTGTGTAGAAATCCCACTTTCGTTTGCAGTAATTTTTTTTGTTCTAGCGAAAGGTGTGAAACCTGCGATTGGAGTTCCTTGACAACTTTGTTGAGGTCACTACACTCTGCACTCAAACGAGTGGTTTCGTCGGAAATTGCAGTTGACTTTCGTAATCTTTCCACTTCTGCACGTAGATCGAGGATCGTGTTGTTTAGTCTTTTGTTCTCTTGAATAATGACGTTTTGCCGCTGTTCAATGTCGTTGAATTTCTCTAGCAGGTCAGTAAGTTTCAATATTACGTGTTGTTGTCGTTCGTTGTCTACTTTAAGTTTTTCGTGTGACTCCTCAATAGATGTGAGTTCAGATTCAATTTGTGTAAGTTTTTGTGCTGCCAAATTTGGAGATAAATTTACTTCAGATAGCCTGGTTGCGCTTGCGTGCTTGTTTACAGCTTGTTTTTGGTCTGGTGGGGTTTTTGAACTTTTATTTGATGTTGATGTCCTGTTGAAGTGACTGTGTAAAGTGATGATCTCGGAGCAGTTGGTGTTCTAGTTGTAGACTTACTAAATGCAATCGTACTCGATTTGTTTGCAGGATTAGCTGATGATATTGTACTTTTCGTACTTTTATTTGTTGTCACTTTATAGTTGACTAGTAGACTACGAGTACTACGAGTTTCTCGGGTACAAGCTATGCCAAATTTCATGCAGCATTAAAGTAAAGGACTCACATATGTTAAGTTAATCTAAAGAGCAAGTGACACGTAACTCCAAATTCTCGCCCAAATAAAGTACGTGGCTAATCGCATACAGACGGCTTTGCTTAAGAAATGATTGTCAGAGATGACAGTAGAGTATGAGTACGAGGTAAATCAAGTGGACCAAGTGAATGCAACGCAAAAACAAACACACTTTTTTATCAGCTTTTAACCACTATGCAGCCAAAATTGAGCCAAACTCCAACAAATATCACAACTATGGAACTCTCAGAATCGCCACAAACAGGTAGGGCAACAAAAAAACGCGAGACTTATTTTCTTTATTCACTTTTAGTGTGATCCGGCCTTGACACATGTGTCCGTTACGCCAATCGTCGAGAAGACATTCATTAATTCGAGATCAATTTTGTAAACTCGGGAACTCACTCGTGAATTTTCGAGCAACTCGCTTCGGAAACTGTTTTTGACGCGGGTAGTTGCATACCTCGCCTTCGGCACGGATATGCAAACTCTACCCTTGTCAAAAACAGTTTCCAAAGCTTGTCGCTCGAAAAAACACTCGTGAGTTCCGCTCATATCACACGGGGACTGGTGGTCCAGTGGTGAACGCACTGGACTATCACCAAGAAGGCCCGGGTTTTCGAGCCCCGGAACAAGAGAATTTTTCTCTTAGAAATTATAGACTGTATAACGTCCCTAAGTTGACCCAAGCTTCATAAATTGGGTAGTTACGGTGTTCGATGCGCGTAACGAAAAAATTGTAATGATCACATATGACGTCACTCATATGTTGCTAAGCACTGGTACACGCAAAAAGAACAAAGGAAAGAGAAACGTGGTTGGCATTCTTTCTTCACTTCTGATCCTACGTCATAGATGGAGCCAATGGCAGAATAAGAACTGTGAATGATGACAGCAAGCAAACACTGTGGTTCACAACGCCAAGTCTATCGTCCGAAAAAATGTCATCACCTGGTGGCCGAACTGTTGGTATCATAACCTTCCTCCCGGCCAATTACATGGAAACTGCACGACAACATATGCCTAGAATAAGAACTAATACTACTAGATGTAATGTTCAAATAGGATAAAAATGTTAAGTGTAATGAACTGTAGAATGAAATGTAAAACTGGAATGTAGAACATACTAAATAATAATATTAATATCACAAAATTGATCCCTCATGTAATGAATTATTTGCATTGCATAGAACGTAATCTACTATTACTGGAGGATCTCATCAGATACAACTAATGCCTGTTTCTTCTGACCTTTCTTCCTGACGTTCTTCTGGATCGCTCTTTTCATTTAGGTAATCGTAATAACTTTGTGGGTGCATTTTCATAAACTTTCATTTTGGACCGTGAAATGAGAGCTATTTCACAAGTATTTTCAAACGAAAATAACGGAAAATTCTTTTTAATTTTACTAAATCTTTTGTATTGCTCACTCTAATAGGTGTTCTGCTGATTTACACATAGTCCTAGCAAGACATAGGTGTCGCAGTGGTAAAGTCGTTGCTCGTCATCCGGATGACATGGGTTCGATTCCCAGTACAGGCACATGAAATTTTATTTCTGTGTTATTGATACAGTTCAATGCAGATGTCCGTCTAAGCTCACCCAGCTTAGTAAAATATCGAAAAAAATGGGTACTTAAAGGCCTTCAAACGTTTTTAAGGCTAACCAACAAACGTGTACATGATGTATAACTTTACCTATATCTATACTATCTATACTATACTAACCATACTTTGTGAACAATGACAGTCCAATGTCAACGAAGGCATCAGCAGAGTAGTACCACTAGTCCCTCAGAGATGACGCAATACTTCGAAAGAAACATCGAACCCAGCAAACTTCGGGTCATTGGTTTTCACGATTCGTCAGTGGTGCTAGACGAGAAAATGTGTCATAGCTACGGTAGCCGAACCTGTTGGTCTAGCCATCCGGCCTCGTTTAGGCGCCAGGGCTCTTAGAAGGCGTCATATAAAGCCCATATAAAAGAATGTTTTGTATTTGTGTGTTCAAAGTATGGGTCAAATATGAGCAAAATTTTTGGACTGTGTTAGGATGGAGACAGATGTTTGGTGTCAAAGGAAAAGTTGTTGGGTTGGGTAGCGTGTCAGGGTGACCAACAAAATGTTCGACGGTGGTATGGGACGGATTTAGGGGGAAAATTATTTTTTTTTTGAAATATTTTTTGTTGAAGATATGTAGATGTTTCGTGTCAAAGGAAATTTTTTTTCAACGAAAATTTTTTTTTTTCGTCGGAATGTTCGTCGGAAAATTTTTTTTTCGCCAGGACAATTTTTGACGAAAATATTGTTTTTTCGCTAAATTTTTTTCTGCCGACAAGTGGTTTTCGCCGGAAATTTTTTTGTTTTTCGCTGAAAATTTTTTTCGAGAAACTTTTTCGCCGAAAGTTTTTTTTCGCTGTATAGTTTTTTTGCCGGAAATTTTTTTCGTTGAAAATTTTGCTTCGCCGAATTTTTTACGGCTGAAAATTTTTTTCGTCGAAAAATTTTTTCGCCGGAATTTTTTTCGCTGAAAATTGTTTTTCTTTCGCCGAATTTTTTTTCGGTGAAAATAATTTTTCGCTTGAAAATTTTTTTCGTGAAAATTGTTTAGCAGAACGTTTTTTTTCGCCGAAACTTAGTTTCGCTGGGTATTTTGGTTTCCGCGCGGAAATTTTTTTCGCTGAAAATTTTTTTTTTGCTGAAAATTTTTTTTTCGCGCCGAATTTTTTTCGCTGAAAATTTTTTGTGGTCGAAATTTTTTGCTGAAATTTTTTTCTGAAAATTTTTTTTCGCCGAAATTTTTTTCTATGGAAAAAGATGTTTCGCCGAAAATTTTGTCGTTGAAAAAGTTTTTTTACCGAAGTTTGTTTTCGCTGGAAATTTTTTTTGGTAGGAATTTTTTTTCGCCGGAAAATTTTTTCGCTGAAAATTTTTGTTCGCCGAAATTTTTTTTCGCTGAAAATTTTTTTCGACGGCAATTTTTTGTACTAAATTTGTTTTCTCTTTCCTTGCAACGTAATAATTTTTCTGCGCTTTCAGATTTCGCACGGAAAAAATGTGGCTACCCATTCTCCACACATCACGCAAAAGTTAATTTTTTTCTCGTGTCAAATCTGAAAGAACAGAAAAACTATAACATAGGGGGGGTCCGGCATTTGTGACGCATTTCTTTAATCGAAAATCAAAATGCAAAGGAATTTTTTGCGTTCCGAAGCTGTAAGCGTCACCTAAATTGATATCAGTTGTTTTGGAAGAAGAGACGAGGACTTGCGTCACATTTCCCTTTTAAAAAGGGTTTTGTTGTGATATTATTTTCGTTGAACTCCAAACTTGGAACAAATTGACTAGGTGGCAAGCTCCCAACACATTGAATATCTCCGCAGTATTCCAACCACCTCTTCCCGAACCCAAAATCAGGTGACGCTGTCACTGTTTCTCTTTCTTCTCTTGCTTTTGCTCAGCTGACGTTGAAGGTTGAGTTACCAAAGAAATATTTTAACAATTTTTGGTATGCAAAGCATTCACTTCCTTTGGTTCCCCATAAGTGTAGCGCTTCTTTGCAAATGACTTAAATTAAAATGAAATTCGGACAATTTAACTTTTCTTAAATTTATTCACATAGTCTTTTTTACAAAATATTCAAAATTTGTTGATAATGAAACTCTGTTTGAATGAATTGCTTACTCGTCTAACGTTTACATTCACAAAAAAAAAAATTGTTAGTCCGTGATGTAATGTACTTTGCTAACGTAATCGTAATTGAATTATTATGCACTTTTCAGAAATTCATTCCAAACTACCAATAAATAACTGCAAATTGTTAAAATTAGAGCGAAATGAACTCATTTATGGGTAATTCGGAAGTTGTATGACGTTTGACAAGAACTAAATTATAACTTCCAAATTTAATGTTGCGATGGAACAGGCAGTCAACAACGCAGCATTAAATGGTGGTTACAAAATAAGCGCAATCAAATGAATGAAAAATGCAAAGCGTGTTTTCTGTTTCTTTTGAATTAAAATTATAGGAAATTTACAATATTTTCTTTTCAATGAACTTAAAATTTAAATAATTTATTTGACTTTCTGTGCGTTCAAATAACACGTCTTCTGTATACGTCTTAGCATGAAGAATTCATGAGGTTCATAGCACAAAAACGGATACAGCGACGTCTTCATTATAATCATTATCGACATTAGCAACATCTCGCTTCTTTAGTGAAATTCATTTTCTTTTTCAGTTATTAAAAAAGAAAACCTTTTCATTAATACGCTTGGTCATAGAGAAATATCAATCTTTTCGTGAAGATTGTACAAAACCTAACCGTTGCTCTCCGATTTATATTTCTCCGGGGCAAAATTTCGTGTTCAACGTCTGAATCTTCCCTGAATATTATCAACTTTTAAAGATAACGTCCTTCGTTTCTTTTTTGCTTTTTCCGCTTTATTGTTCTATTGACTTCGTCCTCGATATAAAAACTACTGGAGGGTGGAAGAAAATTCGTTCAGGTTATCAGTTTTTGGAAAATACAAATTTCTTGTTGATTATGGTAAAAAGCTACAAAAATATTTTCATCATTCAAGAATCGGAATTTCTTTTACATAGTTGTCCATTAGCACCACTATCTGCACTAGATGTCATAATAGTCATTTATGCAACCGAGTGTACGGCCTGCGGCCTCGAGTCGTACTTATCACACATGTAGTGCATAAACAAGTACTTTGCACCGAGTTGCATACAACGTTTTACGCAACAGAGGCGTTTAAAGTTCTGCTTGATGATCAGAGATTTGATATGGCGGCTGGGTTACTCATATAGACTTCAAATGTGAGCAAATGTCTGCCCTAAAACGCCTAAAAAACTTACAAACATTTTTTGAAAAATTAAAATTTCTAGCATAAAGACCTTAAGTCGTAAAAGTACCAGCGAAATACAACACAATAAAAACTTTATCTCTCAAATAAAACGCATAAAAACCTTAACGATGAATTTCAGTCCTCAAAAAAAATCATATGGATTTCGTCCGTATAAACCGACTATATTATTGTTGGATTCATAAAAAATGAGGGAGGGGATTTGTCCTTTTCATTAGCAAACGAAACAAGAAACACGTGACTTCATGTGCTATTGTTTGTACATCAATCGTCCCGCTATTTTTGGTAGCGTTTGTAAGGTAGGTGAAAGTAAAAAATGGCATTTCAAAATAATGTCAATTTATCTGGGAAAAATGATATTTCGACGGATTACGAATGTGAATTTCAGGTCCTAACGGCCCTATCTCCGTAAGATTTGGTTGAAACTTGTATTCAATTAATTTGTTCATTTGTCATCTTATACCACTTAGTGAGGCTCCGTATTCACCGACCGCAAATATTTTTTGTTTCGGATGTTCCTCAGAGGAAAAAGAATCTTTCATGCAAGAGCTGAGTATTTGAGCCTGGAACCCGCCCAGAATTTTCCGCTGATGCAAAATTCAACTTTAACTGCTGAACCAGTTCCACTAGCGACGACAACCTATGACGAATCGCTTGCTTCCACTTATATTGATAGTATTAATCAGACCAAGTCGAGTTCACAAGTGCTAATTGATCAAAATTTAAACAAACGTGAAAGCAAAACTGCCCAAAAAAAGAGTGCCGAGGTGGAGAAGAAGATAGCTAAGCATTCGTTAAAAGAACAGTGCAATTTCAAGAAGCTGTGTTCGGTAAAAATATCACACAATCGACGAGTCTGAATCAACGAATCGTTCAATGCACTGAATTCAGTTTTACAAAAAATGTACATTCGTGGACATACAGAAATTCTTCCCCCATCAGATACGAACGGCTCCAATTCTCGCCTGCAAAACCGATACTATTTCTTTGACGATGAGGGTGTTCCTACAAATGTTTGTCAAAAATTTTTCTTAACAACTCTTGGCTTTAATCCAAGCAACAATACGATTGTTCGTAACGCGTTAAAAGAGGAGTTTCCATTAGAGGACAGGAGGGAAAGTATGTCCGCTCGACAGAGGTAGACGAGTCCATCGTGGTGGAACATATCAAGAACTTTCATCCTTCCGTCGGACGTTTCAATTACCAAAATGGACTCGCCTTTCAATGAGACTAGCCCCGAAAAAGAGTGTAGTTACGAATACTACAGAAGAATCGTTGAAAAAATTATTATTTCATTCACAAAGTTGGGCCATGAGAAATGCGAAAGCAGTGAGGAATACAATTAGCACAAGTGATTGTGTACCAAATCTGAAATTTGTGATGTTTGCCTACATCTTCATCACGAAAAACAATACCGAAAAGCGAGAATTGAGTATCAAAAAGATAGGGACCTACCATTCGACCCGAAACACATAAAGGTGTCGACAGATCAGCAGGAGGTGGTCATGCTTCCGCGAATGGATCAATTCAAGGAAGCTTTATTCACAAAACGGTTGAGAACTTTCAACCAAACATTTGCGCCGCTTGGAAGCTCGACAAAAATTCCCGTGTTTGCTTGTGTCTGGCACGATGGAATCGCCGGAAAGAAAAAAGAAGAGGTTATCAACGCATATCACGTGTTCCTGCTTCGATACCGCGATGCGGAAGAAATCATTATCTGGTGCGACAATCAGCTGAGCGAATCCACATTTAATATTTGGAGAAAGGACATACTTTTATGTCCGCAGATAGCTTCCACCACCAGGTGGAGCTATCAATGAAGCATCGCGACCAAAGCTCTGTTTACGATTTTCCTGATTTCGTGGATGCGGTCCAAACAGCAAATAGCACGAAAACTATTTGCAAAGAGCTAAACTTCTTTGATGTTTCTGAATGGCCTGACTTATCCTCAGCAACGAAACTATCAAAGTCAGAACCGAGCGCTTATGTCCACGATTTCACCAATCTCATGTTCGTTAGAGGCAAGAACGAACGGATTCACGACGAATTTACCCAACTAGATTTTATTTTGAGTAAGGAAATTCAAAATCTTCAACGGCCCTTACGAAGAGAAGCACCAGCGGGTATTCCCCAAGAAACTAAGGCTGTGATTAGTAAAAAATTAACCCCCTTGATGCCACCGACGCGACGTCAATTTTGGAAAAATTTATCATTAAAAATCATTTTTTTAGGGCAGATGTCATAGGTGTATATCGTCAGCACCCCCCAAATTTGTGCTAGCATGGAAATTGGGTCTATAATTTGCGCCTGAATTTGTGCTGTCGAATGGTACCAGTCCTAGAATTTGTGCTGCTCTGGGAGCCGAAAACGACTCGATCGAAAATTGAATTTTCCATTTTTCGTCATTTTTGTCTGGGGAGTCCCTTTAATTTAAATTTCTCCGAACTCAAATTGGTTTCCCGAATTAGTGCTCAATTTGTGCTGGCTAATGGTAAAGTTCCCAACATTCAAAGTAGTCGGGGCGCCGAGCACAAATTGATAAAAAATTGTAATAATAATTACAACCACGCTAACCTGTGGTACCATTATGTTTTAATTTTTTAAACATGTGATGCCGTCCTATCAACCTTTATTGTCTTATTTTGATGGAATATTGTAATTCCTAACTGGTCATATGGATATTGTAGTATGGACCAGGCCTTAATGTTAAGTTAAATGATCAAAATAAATGTCTCTGTTGTTCAGCTGTGACAAAAACAAACTGATTAATAATAACTGTTCTAAATTAAATATAATACAACATAATATAAGGGGAATGGGGTTGAGGAGGGGTGAATTGAATGAATACTTGGGACTAAAAGACATACACATCGCAATAATATCTGAAACGAAACTTAAAACAGGTAACATGAATAACTTTAATATGCCTTTTTTTTAAAGCATTACAATATCCTAAATAAATGTGGCCCTAAAGAAGGTTTTGGTGGGGTGGGATTACTAGTAAGAACTGGGATAATATATAACGAAATTAAGTTGACCAATTTGGAACCAGTACAAATAATCGGGTTAGAAACGAAAAATTTACCCGTGAAACTCAACATCTTTTCTATTTATATATCACCCAAACACATATTATTAAAGGAAAGTGAAGTAATTAAACAAATAAAAAAAGTACAAAAAATCATTAAAAAGTATGGAGGGGATTTCAATGCGGCTCATCCCGCATGGGGATCCCAACATACTGATCAGCGGAGACTTAGCTTATATGAGCAATTTGAGGATTTCCTGCTATTAAATGATGGGAGACCGACAAGGATCCCGGGGGGACAGGAGAGGGCCAATCCTTTGGATCTAACATGGTGCTCACCCAACTTGGGTTATGTAATGGACTGGGGCTTATCAATAGAGAATTTGGGATATGATCACAGGATTATCGATATCACAATGACAAATGGAATGATGGCAGGCCAATATAGACAAAAAGAGAAAATTGACATGGAGTTGTTTAGAGCAAATTTAGACCAGATTAACGTAGATACTATAGAAAATAATGAGGACTTCATGACGCAGCTTGAGAAAGCTAGAAGTTTAGCTGTCACTAAAAGGATCATCAATTAGGATCAATAATAAATATAAGCCAAAGCCATATTGGAAGGGGGAGGTTCAAAGGTTACATAAAGAAATGAAAAGGCTACTTATAGAATGCTTCAGAAAACCGACCTTAACTTAATATATACTTAGGGAAGATAGGCGAAGGACTTGGAGAGAATGGTCGGAGAAACTTTCTCCCAATACCCCTATAAAAAATGTTTTTCAAAATATACGTACATTGGCTAATAGCTCAAATCTTTCTCAACCCAACTATATATACAATGAGCCTGTTATGGCAGAAAAATATCTTAGTTCAATATGTCAAAAAATGTTGAAGGAAGTGTAAGTACGGGAATTAAGGCTCAAGTATATGACTCCCCTTTACTTTCCAAGAACTGGACGATATCATAAACTCAAAAAAATCCACAGCCCCCGGTATGGATAAGATGACCCATGAGTATATAAAACTATTCCCTAGAGAACTAAAAATAAAACTACTAGTCGTACTCAACAAATTGTGGGAGAATCAGGATTTGCCTCGGGCGCTTCGGGAAATAACATTGGTTATGATACCGAAACCAGGTAGAGATTATGAAAAACTAAATAGCCACCGTCCTATTTCTCTTCTATCGGTCTACTTGAAAATAATCAACTCATTAGTAAAAAATCGAATGAATGAATGGCTTGAAGAAAACAAAAAATTACCAGAACGTAGCTATAGATTTATTAGAAAAAAATCAGCAATAGACTGTATTAGCCACTTTTAAGCTGTGCTTTACGAAATGAGGAAAATGGAAGGTGAAGTAATGGCGCTATTCTCAGACCTAAAAGATGCTTTCAATAAATTAAATTTGGAGAAATTAACACAAATACTTCATAAGATAAAAATGCCTGAACAAATGATAAATTGGGTACACGGGTGTTTTAAGGAAAGGCATCTTTCCATAGAAACAAGAACAGGTTATGTTAAAGGTCAAACAGGTAAAGGTGTACCTCAGGGCTACGTACTAAGTCCAATAATTTTCGTATTATATACCATGGATATTTTCAAATGCGACACGGAACACACAAAGATATTCCAATTTGCGGACGACATAGCCATCTTGGATAGCGGTAGTGACTTCATTGAAAATAGGGGGAGGTTACAAAACGCGGTTAATAAATTTATGAAAATACTTAATGATATAGAAATGACTATAAGTCATGACAAAACAAAGGCTATGTGGTTTTTCCCCCAAGAAACCAGATTCGGGCCATTTTTGATGACTAATGGAAAATTTATAGATTGGGTAAAAGACGTGAGATATTTAGGAGTATGGTTGGATGCGGAATTAAAGTTTAAAACACATATAAAAAAACCCTTTCCAAATTTGAACTAAGGTTAAATATAATAAAAATGGTTGCTGGCAACAAATGGGGTGGACACCCACAAACTCTATTAAATGTATTAAGAACTATAGGGCGTAGTGTAATAGACTATGGAGCCTCAATATATGGAAATGCAGCTGACAATCTATTAAATAAATTAAAAGTAGCATATAACAAAGGACTTAGGGTTTGTCTTAGAGCGCTAAAACAACCCCGATCGCCTCGTTATACACGTCTGTTGGGGAATTCCCCTTAGAAATAAGGCGTAAATGGAACACCATGAAAGAAATAGTGCGAGTACAATATTTGAATCTACCATTAATACACTACCTGGAAACTAGCAACCATAACATTGATCATAAAAAACATTTACCATATGTTATACAAATAGCACATAAATATTATCATCTCATAGAACCAGTGGGAATGGAATGATATCAGGAGGAGTTAGGGTTAACAACCTGGAAATCAGAAAAAACCTCGAAATAATGGGTGATCAAAAATTATACAAGGCAGAATTAACTCCAACTCAGTGGAGGAACATATTTCTAGAAAACCAAAAAAAGTTTTATTTTGACCACAGGGAAATATATACAGATGGATCAAAAAATGAGGACAGAGGCGGCTTAGGTATCACCGATATGGGGAATCACCATATTGCTGAAGGTATTGATGGCAGAATACAAATCAGCAATTTAGAATTGCTTGCAATATTCAAGAGTCTAGACTTAATAAGGGAACAAGACAAAAAAATAGTTATTTACACTGATTCTGCCAACAGTTGCAAATTGTTGGAACAACAGAATAGTAGAAACTATTTGGCCAATGAAATTTGGATCAAAGTGGGACTAATTAATAATGTAAAAATTACACTGCAATGGATACCCTCGCAATGTAATATAGAGGGCAACGAATTAGCAGATAAATTGGCTAAACTAGGACTAGACGACATAATAGAAGAAACAATACCCCTGACACGGACGGATGCATTAAATGAACTCAATAAAATCTTTCTTGAGGGGATTGGGTAGTTAGAGGGGATTGGGTAGTTAGAGGGGATTGGGTAGTTAGAGGGGATTGGGTAGTTAGATAGGGTAGCGCCTGATTGCAAATGAGCGGAGTGTGGTAGTCCGTGTCATGTGCCAGGCGTGTAACTGTCGTAGTCCCCGGGACCTCAATTCTCTTCGGAGTTTTGTGCTAAACTTAAGAGTGCTACCTGATGACTTGCCCACGGGTCAGAGGGGAATCGAATTAGTGGGTTGTGCGCGTGGCTAGCCACCATACCACACTCAAAAAAAGCAATATGGTTATGAATTCAACAACAGAGCCTCGGATTGGATAGGATAAACGGCAACGACTTAGGCAACGGAAAAAGGACAACAATTTACAATTAGGAATATGGAATGTTATATCTCTGTTACGGCCAGGAGGTTTGAGATCACTCACTAGTGCGCTAAGGGCGACTAAACTTGACATTACAGCAGTACAGGAAACTAGATGGCCTGGGAAGGATTCTATGAACAGTAGAAACTTTACGTTTTATTACAGCGGCAAGAGCAACGACAACCCAAGAGGATACGGAACAGGCTTCATGGCCTTCGGTAGAGCCAGAAACGCGGTGATTGGTTTCACTCCTGTCAACGAACGAATATGCAATCTACGGATAAGAGGAAAATTTTTCAATTATACTCTTATTAACGTCTACGCTCCAACGGAGGAAAAAGATAATGAAGCGAAGGAGCTATTTTACGAGAAACTGGTGAAAGTGTATGATGGAGCACCGAATCGAGACATCAAAATCATACTTGGGGATTTGAATGCCAAGATAGGTCGCGAAGTTTACTACCGTCCCACTATTGGTAAATATAGCCTCCACGAAAAGACAAGCGAAAATGGAACGTTGGCAATTGATTTCGCAGCGTCAAGGAACATGGTTGTCTGCAGTACCTATTTCGAACATAAAGACATCCACAAAGCGACATGGGTATCACCTGATGGACGAACCAAAAACCAGATTGACCACGTGTTCATAGATGGGCGTCACTGTTCAAATGTTTTGAATGTCAAAAGTTGTAGGGGACCGAACATCGATTCAGATCACTACTTGGTAAAGGTGGTTGTTAGGGCTCGAGTTTCGATTTCACACAATCGACAGCCGGCATTGGAAAAGTGGAACGTCGAGAAACTGCAGGACGAAAATATTAAACGACAATATGTGGATAGTTTGGAGAAGAAAATTATTGACGGAATGAAAAGCGAACAACGAAACGTAGACGATGCATGGAATCAAATTAGACGAAATGTAGAGCAAGCCGCAGCAGAGACGATAGGAACGAGAACGGGAAAGAAAAGAAATGACTGGTTCGATGACGAATGCAGAAAAGCACTGGATGACAAAAATGCGGCTCGAGCGAGAAATCTAAATAGATGCACTCGAACTGGCACGGCAGAGTACCGTTCGAAGAGAAATTTCGAGAAAAAACTATTCCGAAGAAAAAAGCGACAACATGACAAGGAAGCTTAAATCGAAATTGAAAGGTTTGGTAATCGAAAAGAGACGCGGAATTTTTACCGGAAAGTAAACGAATCGAGGAAAGGTTACAGTCAACAACCTTTATTGTGCAAGGACAAGGATGGGTTGGTCTTAGCAGATGAGGAAAGATGCATCAGACGATGGGCGGAGTACTTTAAGGAACTGCTGAACCCGAACAGACCACCGAACCGAAACGACACCAACAACAATTTACCATTTCAGACCGCGCAGCCACATATTGCAGAACCAACGCTACAGGAAGTGGAGCATGAAATTTTAAAGCTCAAAAATTTGAAAGCCCCAGGAACCGACAACATACCTGGAGAACTTTTCAAGCACGGTGGTAACGCATTATGTATGGAGATGCACGAGCTCATCAAGCGCATCTGGAATGTCGAGGAGTTGCCGGGAGAGTGGAAGACTAGCATCATCTGCCCTTTGTACAAGAAAGGCGACAAATTGGAGTGTGGCAACTATCGCGGAATTTCGCTTTTGAATATCGCCCACAAGATACTTGCGAATATTCTATACAAACGCCTTCTTCCATACATGGAATCTACTGTTGGTGAATATCAAGGTGGTTTTCGTGTAGGTCGTTCAACAACGGACCAGCTGTTTAGCATTAGACAGATCTTGGAGAAGTGTAAGGAGTACAGCGTGGAAATACACCATTTGTTCGTAGACTTCAAAGCAGCATACGACAGTGTCAACAGGAGGAAGTTATGGAGAGTGATGGAGGAATTAGGGGTTCCCAAAAAACTAATCTCGCTAACAAAGTTGACAATGGATGGAGCTAACAGCCGAGTAAGAATCCGAAGCAAATTGTCAGACGCTTTCGACATTGAGGAAGAACTACGTCAAGGTGATCCGCTCGCGACGCTGCTTTTTAATTTGACCCTTGAAGCAGCAGTGAGAACCATGGACATCGACACCAGCAGTACCATTTTCACCAAATCCAGTCAATTGCTGGGCTTCGCTGATGACTTGGATATCTTGGGCCGAAACATGGAAGCTGTTAAGGAAAAGTTCACGGCTTTCGACAGAAAAGGTACCGACCTCGGGTTAAAGGTTAATGACACAAAGACCGAATACATGATTGTCTCCCCATCGAATCGACAACACGACCAAAGCGTAACAATTGACACACACACATTTAAGGTGGTAGACAAGTTCGTATATCTTGGATCTCTGCTTAATTCTGACAACGTAATCATGGACGAAATCAACAGACGGATAACTCTTGGCAACCGGAGTTATTACCGTCTGATAAAAATTTTAAAGTCCAAATCAGTAAGCAGAAACTCTAAATGCGCACTGTACAAATCTGTGATAAGACCAATAGTTACGTATGGGTCGGAGTCGTGGTGCATGACTCAGAAAAACGAACAATCGCTTCGAAAGAATGGTACTGCGGACAATTTTCGGACCAGTATATGACGAAAATATGAACAGATGGAGCAGACGATTTAATCATGAGCTTATGCAGCTTTATGAAGAGCCGGACATAGTTAGAACAACAAAAATTAACAGACTACGATGGCTTGGTCATGTGCAGCGTATGGACGACAATCGTATCCCGAAGAAACTTTTTATCACCAAACCGGAAGGCAAAAGAAGTGCAGGCAGACGAAAATCCAGATGGTGCGA
>CM055403.1:59737610-59813046 GCA_029228625.1 Pseudolycoriella hygida | reverse complement strand
GAACTGCGGGAGTAACCAGCTGGAAGACGTTAGCTGAGGATAGGTCCGGTTGGAGAAGCATGTTGGAGAAGGCCAAGACCCTTAATGGGTTGTAGGGCCGGTTAAGTAAGTAAGTAAGTAAGTAAAATCTTTCTTAGGGAATGGCAAGATCAATATGATGGTGAAATGGCCAGCAAGAAATACGACTGACTTCCACAAAATACACCCGCACGTGCAATAGGGGCATGCAATAAAAATCATAAATCGGCTTATGACAGGCCACGGATTATGTGGGAAAAAATTATTTTTATTAGGTAAAGCTGAAACGGCTAAATGTGATAGTTGCAACGTAGACAAAGATATCATATTTAAATGTAGAAAAGTACAAAAATCAACGATACAATCATACAATAATACCAAAATTTAATGTTTTTTCAGACTTCTTCCTACATCAGCATTCACAATCACTCAAAATTAAATTCTTTAAAAAAATAGTAAGTTTGTACCAAGAGACGGAACAAGGATTCTAGACAGACTACGACATTAATTATACCCCGGGAGTAATAAATAGTTAATAAGGAAAAGCAAAGGGCTGAGGCCTGCTTTTACATAAGAAAAAAACAAAAAAAGATTCTGTGGTTCCAAGTGTTGAATTGAATAGCCGTGTTTATTGGTCGCTCTGCTCATAAATTGATATTCTAACATATTTTAGTTGAACCCTTGTCTTGTTAACTTTTACACGCATATCCTAGCGGGTCTTTTCCCATGTTTTTTCTTGAATAAGAGTGGGAAAACTACCACACCCCACAAAACTCCTATACAGAGTTTGTCCCCACCAGGATTGAACCCGGATATTCTTGGTCGAAAGCCAGTACGTAACCACTGAGCTAACCCGTCCCTTGTTGTGCGGTGCTTACATAGTGTAAATCGTCAAGATTATTTATTTACTTACACTTAGTTAACTGAAGCAAACTCAGGTCAGGTCAATGATAAATTAGGTCAAGTCATTGAAAAATTATTTGAAAATGACCTGATTTTTTCCGGTCAACTGTTTCAGGTTCCGGTTCAGGTCAAAATCGACCTATTCCCGAGCCTTGAGCCGAAAGTAAAAAGTCTCAATTCGAAGGGTGAATGTTTACTTGAAAATAAAAAATGAAATGAAAAAATCGTGAAAATTTACTTACATTTAAAACCACAAAATAGCACTACAAAATACTATCACGTGGAAGCGTACGTAATTCATGCCTAATTCGAACGAGACTTTCAAATTAAAAGCGCACTGAAAGTTGAGGGACTAAATACTGGTTTACAAATTTTACAAAAATAAGCTCAAAGATTGTAGAAGAATGAAAATTGATAACATTTCGAAGACTTTTTGTTTATTCACGAAGTTGATAGATAATCAATTGTCAATAGTCATTGTACTTAGCTAACATTATAAGTGGTTGGTATGAATCGGACTTCACACAAATGACCCGTCCGTTCCCCCGTCACGTTTCATTTTACCATAATCAACAACTAAATCACATTTTTCTGAACTGATTTAGGAACATTTACCAGTTACTTGTGAGAGAAGTGAGAGAATAATCTAGTGAGAGCAGAGAACTTATTGTGGCAAAGACATTTGTCACAACAGTTGAAAAAAGAAATTTACTGAGGACTAGGCCCTGGTTTGCACTCAAAGAAATATCACTCCGTTTTGAAGCTGCGCATGCGCATAGGGCAAAATCTCTCTATGCGTATGCGCAGCTTCAAAACGGAGCGATATTTTTTAAGTGCAAATTCAGCATAGCGCTGGCGCCAGCCGATTAATTTTTTGAAATGTTTCGATCACTACGCGCTGCCGACGATGGATGGATCAAGCCGCAGAAGTGAGAAAAACTGGATCGGCGCACCGGTCAATTCGAGAAATATTTTTCAAAGTGTGTAATGAAATTTCCACAGAATGGAAGATTATTGAATAGTCGACGTAAGTGAGTTCGTTGCCAGATGGCAAATCCCGGTCGAATTCGTAGTAACAAAATCTGTTACAGGACCGTACCTAAAGATCGCACAAAAGCGCCATCTGAAGTTGCTGTGGTCAGTCTAACCTTTATCTGTTTAGTAACACGCATTAAGGAAAAATCGTGCGTGGAAATTACAATAACGACGTTACGAATGAATCGAAAATTATGAAACTCTCGATCATATCAAAAAATTGGCAAAAAACGTCATTTTTTAAGGGTGGATTTTCCTCCGATTTACGGCTGCCAAATCCACAAGAAAATAGAAGAATCAAATGAACATTTGGCTACAACAAAAGAGATCGCTGAAAATATTAACTAATTATTTTAAAATGTTCCCTGTTATGTGATAAAAGTTTCGTATTTACATCAAGTAGCCTACGTTTCACCACAGCACGAGCAACACATTGGCACAGATAAAAAGATGAGGTGTTCATGTTCATGTCTCTTCAACGCGACTCATTTTTGTTAATTTCAATTACAACAACATTTGCTTAACGGAAAAATCCCCAGCAGATGTTGATTCGATTGTCGAATTTAGTTTTTTACCTTTTAGCGACGATTTCAATGGAAACTTTGACTTCTGTTGCGTTTGACTGAATACGGTACGATCTTTCATTCGCACCGCATCTGGTCGATAATGTTCCGAATGAAACCTGCGTTTCGTAATTTTGGCGAAATTTTCGTCACATTTAGAATTTGATCGTTTGCGATTATTTCGTTTCTTCAAAAGTTGAAATATTCTTTCCTTATCGTCCGACGATATATCAGTTGTGTCAGATGTGGGTGAGGGTGATCTGGTTGTACGTTTGTTAAAGCGATGTTTATAGCTCTGATCGGATGAATCCGATTTGGACGAATCCGATAAGTCGCTGTCGGTCCTTGTTTGCGATGTGTGTGATGTCTGTGATGTATAGGACGTTGTGTCCGAATCATTCGATGAATCTGAAGAGCTGGACGTTGATGTATCTGAATCTGATGAATCGGACGAATCTGAGTCGGAGGAGTAGCAATTTTTTTTTTTTTTTCTTTGGCCTCGATGTCGCGTTGTCTCATCGTTCGAGTAATAATTTTTGTCTGAAATTTAACTCTTCTTTTTACCAGTTCGAATCAATGCGAAAGTAACTTACATTTGCGTCTCTCATTTTTGCTCTTTCGGGCCTTTTTATGATGATTTTTCTTGGCAACCTCAAAAGCTTCTCTCCAATATTCTTTTATTCTTTCCGCAATCAAATTGAACTCCCGTTTCTTTCTTTTCTTTTCCATTTTGTGTAGCTGCAAGTAGAAATTGTTCTAATCAAGGAATCTTCGTCTACGTGATATTTGACGGGCGTCGAATTACAACAGGTCTGTACCCTCAAACGTACTTCATTCGAAACTAACTAAACGCAAGTAGCTTCAACATCACCATACGAAAAAAGAGTTGCTTCAGAGAAAAACATATGAAGGGACGCGTACGTATCAGAATAGATGTGCCAAACAGAGTTGATGTTACGAAAGGACTCGACCGTATTTAAGTAAATATTGCATTAGCTCTATAGTGTTTGAAATTACTTGCACATTAAGTTGTATTGGAAATTGCCGATAGGTCAATATTGAAAAACCCGTCCGAAGAAACGGTGACGTGACATTTCTCCGCCGCAAATAAAGCCCGGGGCGCTAATAATGCCCGCACTCCGGGCGCTAATAACGCCCGGGATGTTATTTACGCCCGCACTCCGGGCGCTAATAACGCCCGGGGTGTTAATAACGCCCGCACTCAGGACGTTAATAAAGCCCGGGGTGTTAATAACGCCCGCACTCCGGACGCTAGTAATGCCCAGCGTGATTAACGCCCGGGCGTTATTAACGCCCGCACGCCGGGTGTTAATAACGCCCAGCTATATAATTCGGTAGACGGTCACTATTGAGCTTCAAGAATTGGAAGTTATTTAAATTCAGAAGCTTAGGACATTTCAATGTACACATCTCGTCTTGTATTGTTTTTATTCATCCCTAATTTTTTGATTTCTTATTGACAACTTTTTCAAAAATAAAATAGAAGAGAAAGAAATTCTTCCATCTAGTGGAATTCTGTATGATTCTCCTAATCAATCCCTTCCAGTGACGTTCTGTTCTTTCCCCTTAGTCAACTCTTTCTAGTGACATTCTGTATAAGGAAAATATTCCTCTTACTAAACTCCTTCTAGTGACATTCTGTATAAGGAAGATTTTCCTCTAGTCAACTCCTTCTAGTGATATTCTGTATAAGGAAAATGTTCCTCTGACTCAACTCCTTCTAGTGACATTCTGTATAAGGAAGATTTTCCTGTAGTCAACTCCTTCTAGTTACATTCTGTATAAGGAAAATTTTCCCCTTGGTCAACTCTTTCTAGTGACATTCTGTATAAGGAAAATGGTGACATTCTGTATAAGGAAGATTTTCCTCTAGTCAACTCCTTCTATTGACGTCTTGTATAAAGAAAATTTTCCCCTCAGTCAACTTCTTCTAGTTACATGATCTATAAGTAAAGTTATTTATTAAAGTGCCATTTTGTAGCGTTTATCCAATTATTCAGCTGGGCGTTATTAACGCCCGGCGTGCGGGTGTTAATAACGCCCGGGCGTTATTAGCGCCCGTAGTGCGGGCGTTAATAACACCCCGGGCGTTATTATCGCCCGGAGTGCGGGCGTTAATAACACCCCGGGCGTTATTATCGCCCGGAGTGCGGGCATTAATAACACCCCGGGCGTTATTATCGCCCGGAGTGCGGGCGTTAATAAACACCCCGGGCGTTATTAGCGCCCGGAGTGCGGGCGTTAATAACACCCCGGGCGTTATTATCGCCCGGAGTGCGGGCATTAATAACACCCCGGGCGTTATTAGCGCCCGGAGTGCGGGCGTTAATAACGCCCCGGGTGTTATTAACGCCCCGGGCGTTATTTGCGGCGGAGAAATGTCCTGCCACCGAAGAAACCGTGTAAAAGAACCAGAGCTGTGCCTAGCGCCGCTATTTTTTCTAGCGGCGCTACTAGCGCTAGCATAAGCGCCGCTAATTTTAGAAATAGACTAGTGCTAGCGTTAGCGCGCTTTAAATTTTAGCAAAGCGCTAGCGCTAGTATGTTAAACAAATTTGACCACATTTACTTAATTTTCTATGTGAAAATGACACAATAATAGTTTCGTTTGATTATTTGGTTATCATCAGGCTTATTCACCTTCTGATTTTTAAGTACTAGCAAGAAACATAGACTCATATAGGCGAGAAATGTATTTTCACGAAATATTGCTTAAGGCCCGTAACTAGTATGCTAAAATATAGTCTACCTTTAGGCGCTCAAATATTATATTTTCGCTTATATCAGTGGACAAAGACGCAGTTTCAAAAAAGTAAGTCAGCATTTCCCTTCCTAAAAATGTTGCCTTTTAATAGCAACTACACTTATTTTTTGGGATCCTACCTACTCTGAGAACGGCGAAAAAATCGTAAAAATTTGCACAAAAACTCGTTCTGAGACAAGGTTCAATCCCAAAAAATAAGTTTAGTTGCTGTTAAAAGGCAACATATTTAGGAAGGGAAATGCTGACTTACTTTTTTGAAACTGCATCTTTGTCCACGGATATCAGCGAAAATATAATATTTGAGCGCCTAAATGTAGACTATATTTTAGCACACAAGTTATGGGCCTTAAAAACGTTAACACATCTACAGATTTCAACTTATAATGCAAATTAAAGACCAGTTTATCTGCAATTACATGCATGTGTTTAAATGCTTAGATGAATTTTAGTTTTGGTGCTCAATGGTACTTCAATGGAACTTCAATGAAAGTTTTCCATGAAAAATTTGCAATGAATTCCGTTGTAATTTGAAATTTTAACATGTCGAACTTATTACTTTCGCGCCTGTGTAGCCATTTGAAAAGTTACGATGAAAATAAATGAGAAGATTCAGGTCAATGAATCTGACTTCCTCCAGCTGAGGAGTAAATAGAAATAATGCCTGAGAAAGCCTCGCTGTCTACTCAAGTTTTTAGGATGAACAAAGTTGAAATTTAAAAAAATTAATCGATTATCTTATTATAAATAAGGGCTAGCGATAGCGCTAGCGCGATTTACTAGCGCAAGCCCTAAAAACAGCGCTACTAGCGTCAGCGGCGCTAGTTTTCAGACGGTGGTAGCGCTAGCGGCGCTAGTAAAATTGACTACCGCGCACAGCTTTGAAGAGAACCCTCCCGAAAGCACAAAATTGATCTCTAAAATGTTCGCCTCAATTTTCTCTACAACATAGCAAAAAACAATCTTTTTGTTAAGGACTGACCTAGGGCCATAAGGAAATGTCTCTGACACATCTTCCATAGAAAAAAAGTTTCCTTCAATCTGCTCTGCAATTTGAAAATGTTTTTTTAGTAAGGCCCGTGCTTAGGACCGACCAGAGGCCTACTTGAGCCCCAAGCACAGGCCCAAATTTGTTTTATTCGGTGTACCTATCAAATACAAAAAGAATCAACAAATTCGGTTAGGATTTGCCCGATTTATGTAAACAAAAACACGTTGGTCCTAGTTTCAGGGTCCTGGCTGAGTCCAAGGGCATCTTATCAAAAAAACTTTCTTCCATAAAATGAGACATTCCTAGACCTTTCGATTAAATTTTTTTGTTGAAAATCGGAAGAGATTTATACTCGCATTATGTACAAAAAAAATGTAGGGCCCTAGCAGAGACTCGTTTTTAGTGCCCTAGCTAAGTCCAAGGGCTCAAAATCAAAAAAATTTCCTCTACAAATTGTTGGCCATTTCCAGATCTTTCAAACAAAAAAATTTATGACAATCGGAATAAATTTACTCGAGTTATGTACAATAAACACGTACGGCCCTAGCGTAGAGTCGTTTTTAGTGCCCTAGCTAAGCTCAAGGACTCAAATCCAAAAAAGTTTCTTCCATAAATTGTCGGCCATACCCAGATCTTTCAAACAAAAAAATTTTATGAAAATTGGAAAATATTTGCTCGAGTTATGAACAAAAGACTAAAAACCACTTAAGCGGCCCTAGCTCGGCGGCCCTTTAGCCGACAGTGCCCAGATTCAATCCCATAAAAGATTTTTTGATTAACTTTCAGGGAAAAAAAGTTTTTGAAAGTCGGTTGAGTTTTACTCGAGTTATCGTGTTGACGGTCGAACACTTTCTTTATTATTGATTCGTCATCTAAGGACCGTGATCGGTGCTCCCCCCTACTCCCGGGTCAGACATATACTTCCATAGACAAAAATTTTTCTCTCAATTTTCTCTTCAACTCAGCAAAAAAAATTTTTTTGTCAAGGGCCGACCTAATGCCCTTAGTAGAGGCCTCGGACACATACTTCTATAGACAAAAATGTTTTCCTCCATTTGCTCTACAACGTAGCAAAAAAATTTTTTTTCGTTAATGCCGACCTGAGGCCGACTTGAGCCCCTAAGCGCAGGGACCAGGCCCAAATTTATTTTTAAATATAATTCGGTACTCGGTTACCGCTCAAATGAAATCGGTTAGGATTTGCCCCATTTACGTAAACAAAAACGTTAGGCCCCAGTAGAAACTCAGTTTCAGGGTCCTGGCTGAGTCCAAGGGCTTCTTATGAAAAAAGTTTCTTCCACAAAATGCGAGACGTTACTAACCTTTCGATTAAAAGATTTTGAAAATCTGAAGAGATTTACTCGAGTTATGTACAAAAAGCACGTAGGGCCCTAGCAGAGACTCGTTTTTAGTCCAAGGGCTTTTGGGCAAATTTTTTTCCCATTCGGCTATGTCTAGGCCTTTCAAACAAGAAAAAATTTATGAAAATCGGAATAGATTTGCTCGGGTTATGTACAAAAGACCACAAAACCACTTAAACGGCCCTAGCTCGGCGCCAATAACATATTTTTGATTACATTTCAGGAAAAAAAAAAGTTTTTGAAAGTCGGTTGAGTTTTACTCGAGTTATCGTGTTGACGGACGGACGGACATTTTTCTTATTGCTGATTTGTCATCTAATGACCATGATCGGTACTCCCCCCCCCCCCTACTCCCGGGTCGAAATTCGACTGGTTACAAACGTCGGGGTAAACGGAATAGACTTCGTACGGGTCTAAAAACTGCATTCGAAAGTTTGAAAAGTAATCGCAAATCATCGTGTGATAACATTGCAAACATTTTCCAGGTGTGAACATTTCCAGTGATTAAGAAACAATACGATTAGTAGATAAATTACGCTATAAAATAAATTTCTGTAAAGAGAAGTTCACAAACGACAGCGCAAGGCTTTTGCGGTTTTCGGTCTCCGTCGTGAAGGCTGGGTATATTTTTACTAGTATCGCCAGGTATACAGAAAGAGAGATAGAGGTATAAAAGAGATGTAAAAGAGAAGTGGGCGCAAGAACCGTTGAGTAGTTGTTTCGTTTCACTATTTACCAGGTTAGCCAGTACCACCCTTCCCTCTATCTCTCCTTCCTCCGTACTTTTTTTCTCCCATACTCTCTTTCTCCGTACAATCCTTTCCCCGTGCTCCCCTTTCCCCGTACTCCCCTTTCCCCGTACTCCCCTTTCCCATACTTTTCTTTCCGGTACTCTCCTTTCCCATACTTCCCTTTTCCGTACTCCTCTTTCCCCGTATTACCCTTCTCCAGTACTACCCTTCCACCGTACTCCACTTCACTCGCACTCACCTTCTTTCGTACTCCCCTTCACCCACGCTCCCCTTCACCGTTATTGCTCTTACCCCGTACTCTCCTTCTCCTCACTCCACTTGCCTTTACTCCCGTTCTCTCGTACTCCACTTCACTCGTATTCGCCTTCTCCCGTACTCCCCTTCCACCGCACTCCGCTTCCCTCGAACTCACCTTACCCCGTACTTCCCTTCACCCGTGCTACCCTTCACCCGTGCTCCCCTTCATCCGTGCTCCGCTTCGTCCGTGCTCCCCTTCATCCATGCTACCCCTCACCCATGCTGCCCTTCACCCATGCTATCCTTCACCGATACTTCCTACTTCCCCCATACTCTCCTTCCCCTTACGCCACTTCCCTTGTACTCCACTTCTCTCGTACTCCGCTTCACTTGTACTCTCCTTCTCCCGTACTCACCTTCTCCCGTGCTACCCTTCCCCTATACTACCCTTCCAACCGTAATTCCTTTTGTGTTTTATGGAAACTACATAGAGAAGTCGAGCGAATCGGGAAGTCTAGCTAATGGGGAAATCGATACGTTCTGGTTATTTGAGGTGAATTTTACTCAATGCGGTAGGAACATGAGCTTTCCATAAAAGATGCTTTTTATAACCTTCGCCTTTCCGAAGTAAAGATGGGACAAAAACAATGGGAAATAAGAGAAACGACAACGGGAAATTGGATTTGAATCAACTACGAAGTTAATTAAAGGCCTTGCCCAGAACCGCTTCCAAGGGCGAATCAACATTTTTCTTACACCAAAATGGAAGCGTGCGATGAAGGGGCACCGATTTTGAACATTGGTGTGTCATTCCTAACGACAACACGTAGGCTTACACCTTAGCTCTCTTGACATATAGAAGAACGTCACTTTCAACTATCGGAAAGAAAATTACAATCAATGATTGATGGGAAAGTTATGGATCGCAATTTGTGGAATGACGTGAAATACTACGACGTTTACTAAGTCATACCTCTCTTTGTTTATTATTATTTTTGATGTCAGCGCTTCGTTCTTGTTTTTTATTGTTGGTGGAGTTGTCAGCTACAGCTGGAAGCAAAAGTTTATCATAAGCATTTTCTGAAAGGACAAGTGAATGAAACGTTACCTGGCGTTACATCGCTATCACTGTCTGAGGTATCGGATCTGCTTTCTTTATTATTGCCTACAATGTCCACATTCTCTATTGGTACTGGAGAAATTCTGTCCGGTTGCACGGGCGAAGTCACTATGTTGCTACTTTGCTGAAAGGTCGGCAAATTAGCAGCCTCTGTACTTTCTATCCGACTTTGGTGACTCGGTTCGATTACACTTTCCGTAAGCTGCGGTTTCAAAATTTTCGGTGTGTATTGTCGAGGTCGTCTCACCGTTTCTGTTTTGCTTTTGCATTCCGGCAAACGTCGCTGAGTATCCTGTTGCCCAGTTACCGTTAAGTGCTTCTTAGTCGGAACAGCATCACTTACATGGCACTCATTGTCATTTCTGACCCGTTCGGCATTCCCTCTTATTAAAGTGACAGCTCGTTTGTACAGCTCGTATTGCGATCCGAAAAAACAATCTTCTCCAAACCCTTCAAATGCAGGCGAATCTTCGTCGCTTGAGTATGAAACATTTTTCGAATATCTGGTGGAACAATTCGTGCTGAATGGCAATTCAATAACATTCGCCACGTTGCAATCGTCAAAATGATCCGATGTCGTGTTTATTTGATCTATTCGGATGCTACACTCTTTAATCAAAGGAATATGAACATCGTTGTTTGTTAACACAGTTCCAGTTATCTGGTTGTCAGACGGCACAACAATTACTTGCGGTGATTCAGTACTCATAACATTATGGTCGTAGCTTTCAAGCGTCTCACAGCTGGACACCGATTGAAATGACGAACTGCAATCGTTTATACCCCAAGACAGTGAGTTGTTGGTATCTAACACAATTACAGGACTACCGGATCTTCCTTGGAAAGTAGCAGAGTCATTTAGGTGATTATTCTGAAAATATTTAGAAAAATGTAACTTATGGGATGGTGGGAATGAAGATCGTTTCTGAGTATTAAAAATAATAACTTAGACACCAATTCTCAATCAACAAAAATCGACTAAAAAATCAAATTCCTAACGTTTAGTGTGGAGTTTTGGACTATCCTCCTCAATGCCATCGTATCACCTGCCAAGGAGATGGTTTGTTCATCTAGTGAAAGTCCCCTAACTTCTAAATCTATCAACCTTCTCCTTGGTGTATCCCTCAGCCGAACACCAGGGGTCAAGATCCTGTTATCATCCATTTTTTGGTAAGTAAATCTCTAAGAAAAACTTTAAAAGAAAATCCTTAAAAATCGTTGGAAATCCTTAAAAATCCCGCAAAAACTCAAGCGAAAATGCTTTAAAACCATAGGAAATCCACAGAAAATTAATAAAAATCCTCAGGAAAACGGTACAAAAATTCCAGAAAATTGTTTGAAAAACGCCGGGAAATATTTAGATTGCTTCGTATGAAGCATGTTCGGATAACGAAAGAATTCACTTCTTTATTTGTAACAAAAATTATTTTCATTTTGAAATGATTTTAATTTCATGAGAAATGCATTTTTTTCCATCTTTAAGAAGAGACGTTGCGTTCAAAAATTAGTGGAAGGAAATAAATTAGAAGAATTGAATTCTGATGTTGGGACAAAATAATATTTTGTAAAGAAACAGACGCAGCGAGGGTGAACAATTATGCTCTTGTACTTAAAGAAGTGTAAATGTCGAATACGTTAATTATGAATGTTAGAGCCACTAATGTGTATAAGTGTGAAATCCTATTTTCGATGCTTTTACATTATTTGTGGAACAAATTTTTTTTCATTTACCGCGTGCTAAATAATTCCTAAATGTAAGACTCAAAATGCTACATTCTAAACATTTCCATACCATTTTCGCATGAAACTTAGGATGCTTAGGTAACGATATTCTTGGATGCGGCAACTTCTGTGTAGATTCCTTGCAATATTAGTGAGGGAAAGCCGTTTCGGAACGCAAATGGGGACTTACAATTCGAACAAAAACTTAAACAAAAACATAACAAGCAAAAACGCCACTAAATTTCACTTTAAAAATGCTGTTGTTTTTGTTGCTTCAAAATACGAAAATATCAAAATACACATAGCGTCATTGACGTACTTGACAGAACATGAATGGCGCATGAATGGTGTTCTTTTACGTCTTTCATACCCTTCTGAAAATAGCGTGTAGTGCGTTTAATGAAATAATACAATGAGCAAGGAAAATAAATTATTAGGTAATGCAAATAAGAGCCACCAGTCTGCACGCTTCTGACATATTGGAACATCCAAAATACAGGTCGTTTTAATTCGGATTTACCGGAAAGAACTCAAAAATAGTCAACAAAAACATTTACGAAATTTTAATTTATGAAGTTCTTGCTCTAGCTGAATTCAGACATATTTTTCATTCATTAAAGATGAGCGGGTTGCCCGAAACTTCGAAAAACCAGTCCCGAACCTGACCCCAACCCAACGCGAACCCGAACCCGAATTGTTTTTTTCGGGTTTTGAAAATTTTAATAGGGTCGGGTTCGGTCCGGGCCGGGTTTGGAAACAGTTCGGGTCTCGGGTTTTGAAAAATTTTATCGGGTCGGGCCCGGTCCGGGTCGGGTTGTTGTATCATTTTATTCGGGTCCCGATCCTTTATTGACTTTTTATATTTTACAAAACTCGTCTAAATTTTATCATCTTACATTACACGAATTTTGTTTTAGTCTAAGGTCCGTGAAGAATGCAGACGTCGGGCCTTGAAATAATATTTGTTTCGAAGCAATTTGGGTTATGAGTTTCGAAAAACTTGAGTGTCTGGTTCGGTCCGGGTCGGGTTTTGAAACAGTTCGGGTTTCGGGTTTCGAAAATTTTAATCGGATCGGGTTCGGTCCGGGTCGGGTTTAGAAACAATTCGGGTTTCGGGTTTCGAAAAATTTTATCGGGTCGGGTTCGGTCCGGGTCGGGTTTCGAAAAATGGTCGACCCGCTCATATGCAGAAAATATAGTGGCCAGTTGCACTCAAGTGACACACTTAGGATGTTAATTTGGCAAGGTAGTTAGATCAGTTCCTTTCAAACTTTCTCGATGCTGACAAATTTAACTCGTCGTTAAACTTGACGACAAGCGGAATTTGGAAAAATTAAATTTTTTTTTTTGACGAAAGTCTCAGCAGCAATTGCCTTACTCAAGAACAACAAAGCTTCCGCTCCGGATAATATACCAGCAGAACTGTTGAAGAAGGGTGGTAAGTAATTGTCTTCTTTTAATGTATGATTAAGTAAAACGAATATGAACACGGAAGAGCCTGACGAGTGGCTAGAGTGTGCCATTTTACCTCTGCACAAGAAAGATGATAAAACTGAATGCGAAAACTACCGTGGAATTGCCTTGCTGAACACGTCTCACAAATTTTTTGCTCGAGTTCTAAACTAAATCCGCTGGCTGAAAGTGTTATTGGGAATTATCAAGGCGGATTCAGACGAGATCGCTCAACAACTGACCAAATATTCACACTTCGTCTGATTCTGCAAAAGGGCAGAGAGTTTCAAGTCCGTACGTACCATCTTTTTATCGACTTCAGACAAGATTACGACAGGACCAAGCTTATGGAATTGTATGCGGCGATGAAGGTGCTGAGCTTTGAAACAAAGTATACTCGTCTTGTGAAAGCGACATTGGATGGCACCATATGTCGTGTCAAGGTGCGAAACGACATGTCAGATGTGTTTGCTGTTAGAGAAAGATTGAAGCAAGGAGTCGCTCCCTTTAACTTGGCTTTGGAAATCGCAACGAGACGTGCTGGTATCCGAACCAAAAAAACGCTGGTCAATGAAACAGTTCAAGTTCTGGGCTCTGCAGATGACTTGGATCTCGCCAGTCGTACACATGTAGCAGCCATTGACACTTTCACAAATCTGAAAATCCAAGCCGAGAGAATTGCTTTGATGATAAACGAATTTAAAACCAAGTATATGAAGACCGAGCCGAATCCGGTAGCCAATCATCAGGGAGACAAAGTATGCATTGGAGAGTTCAATCTCGAGATAGTGGATGAGTTCATTTATCTTGGAGCGCCGATACGGTCAGATAGTGACAACACACCTGAAATTCCCAGACGTATCATGGGGGTAAGCAGGTGCTATTTTGGTCAAAGTTAATATTTACAAAACGCTTATTCGTCCAGTACTGATCTACGGATGCGAATTTTGGACGACGAAGAAAAATGAGGAACCATTACTCCTAACGTTCGAGCGCAAGGTACTTCGCACCATATTTGGAGCTATGCGCGAGGATGAAGGGTGGCGGCGGCGATATATCTTTGAATTGAAACGTGATTTTGGCGAGCCGGATATAGTGGCGGTGGTGAAAGTCCAAAGGTTGAGGTGGGTGGGGCATTTAGCACGCACGGATCCAGAAGGGCGAAGAGGAGTTGGTCGCCCAAAAATTAGATGGATCGATGGTGTCGAACAAGATCTTCGGACGCTCGGAACAAAATATTGGCGATACGCGGCAAGGAATAGACGCAATTGGATCAGAATCCTCGGGCAGGCCAAGGCCCACAAGTAGCTGTAGCGCCGAAAAAGGAAAGTATTTGAAGACAAAATTAAAAAAAAATCCCTACGAATAAATCAGTAATTGCAATTACAAACTTCCTAAAATCATACTGAGGCACAATTTCAAATTTCGTGCATTGTTTATTTCGATAAACTTAACGAAAAACTTAGCCCCATAGGGCATTATCAGTAATTATTATCTCGTTAAATTTACTGATGAGTACGTTTGACGCGTTAGTGCCAGGTTTGTGTGTGCGCCGCCGGGGGAATACTATGACGTGTAAATTTTTAATTATTCTTCACCTTCTTCACACACATTTTGGCTAGAAAAGTGTGTCTGATTTACTCACACATAGAAACATTAAACACATTCATTTATAACCCATCATCACTGTCATCACCGGGGTGGGCTCGGCGGGACCTTGACCTTGACCTTGCAACAAACGAACTGGTCCCTGTGGACATCCCAGAGAGCTCGATAGTGTACACACTGACGAATAAGAGAATTTCAGAGAGCGATTTCGGACCATTTTAAGGGTAAATTTGCACTTACAAAAATATCACTCCGTTTTGAAACTGCGCACGAATTTCGCTCTATGCGCATGCGTAGTTTCAAAACGGAGTTTTTTTTAAGTGCTTTGCTCGGGGTTATCTAAATTTGTGTCCGGTCCCGCTGTCGAAATGAGAGAAAGTGAAGAGAAATGCAAACGTCATTCCAACAGGAGAGAAAACAAATTCAAAATTTTCCGTTATCTCTCAGATAATCGCGCGCTTGTAATTTTTTTGTTATAGCACCATAGCTTGTCGGACTCTCAAAATTGGTTAAATGCCCAGATACATCTACAAACCAAAAAAACGATTACTTAGGAAGGGATTAAATGGTATAGTTTATTGATCAACATTTGGGATTAAATCAAAATTGCCCTAACATGACTTTTCATCATACCTAAGATATGACCAACTTAATGAAATCTTTCATCGATTTTCGTGGTTTTTTGCACATTTCGTCGTTGACCTACCTCTAAATCACCTCGGATTAATATTCCGCTTGCTGCCCAAAGTTTTTGCAACTTCAATTTTTTGGACACCTCTAACTTACACCGAGAGCGCATCAAGTATGTATGTGCTTATTTTGAAGAATATGTTACTGTAATAGGAGATTGTGTAGGTGTATTAGCCCATAGCCTTGATGCCCCCATTCTGTTCCGTCTGCAGTAACGGCGCATAATAATATACCAGGAAATGAAAAGGCTGATTCTTAGCTAAACAAGCAACACTAAGCCAACCCATAGGTGCGGAGCCAACTAGGGCTCGGATTGTTCTAGATTTCGTGTCAAAAATCGTTTTCACCACACACACTTGTTGCTTTCGTTTCAAAAGTCGTCTTCACCACGTGGTGCTCATTTACAGCAGGTGAAACTAGTTATGATCCACGAATACATTGCTTGTTTTAATCACTGCAAATTAATGAGCTATCTTCCATGACGATAATGAGCACTCAGACTAGGTGGAAATGCGGAAAAACTTGTTTTCATTTAAGACCTCCTACCTCTCGCTAGAGACCTCGTAGCGAGATCATATGGGTATCGGTGGAAAGCTATTGATGCCCTCTTTCGATTGACATGAAACATGGACTGATTTATTTTCATTATGTGCCTCAGGACATTTTTCCAATTTTCTTAAAAAATATTCAACTTTGATCATGACCGAGACCCCCAAGTTTTAATCACTTCAGAAGTTTTGTTCGTGATTCTGATAGGCCCATGTATAAGCTATTCAACAAAACTTAAATATCACAAATATCGCATCACCCAACCGATTTATTCTGTTTGTGCCGATTTTTCCGGATTTCGGACCACTGTGCGGACGGACGGACAATTTTTTTATTGCTGATTCGTCATCTAAGGACCATGGTCGATGCTCCCCTCCTACTCCCCGGTCGAAATTGGGGTGGTTTCAAACATCATGGTAAACGCATAAAGGGGTCTTCATTCTTCGTACGGGTCTAAAAATAGAAAACAGAACGAATGTATGTAATTTGCAATGTGTTCTTACCTTAAAGTACACGTTTCAGTTTCTGTAAAATGACAAAAATTGAAAACCATAGAACTACTTCATCGACGAACTTTATTTTCGTCAACAAAAAGTTGCCGAAGTATAAACGAAACACAACGAAGACGCTATCAATCTAACAACTGTCATTCGTTGAGAGCAGCTGTCTCTAGTAATATAAGCTGTCATTTGCCATTCGGAGTTAGTCTTTTTGTTCATATTGTGTTTCGAAAATAAATTAATCTTCAACAAATTTCAGTAAGTTCTAGCATTAGATACACATTGTCTCATTATTATTCGATCATTTTCCGTTATTATCGGAATAAATAATTTACTGCACATTGCTCAAAAGAGCCAATACGAGGGTGTCACTTACTATAAAAATCTACATCGAATTTACAAAATTTTTTGGAGTTTTTGAATTTCGCTACATTTTATAGATTCCGTTTTTTAATTTTCAGTTTGTTATAGGATTCGGCAACATCGACAAATTTGCGTTGCATGGCCGAATCGATTACAAAACGATTGTTTCTTCTTCGGCAATAAAATTTGGATGAATAAGTTACATCCCCGTAGCCAACAAATATGACTCATTTCTCTATGCGCTGAAGTGAACAAAAAAAAATAAAAAAAAAATTTATGTCTCTTTGTTGGTGAAAAAGTTGCATTCAGTATTCTGAGCGAATAAATTAAATGAATTGATAAAACGTGTGTTAATTGAGCAGAATTTGTTGGTTTGTTTTTTATGTGTTTGTGGATGGGTGCACATTCATTTATTTATTTTGTACCTTTTCTTTCTTGTTAAAGTTCTTGTATGACCCACAGGGGTGTAACTCAGTATTTTTTTACAGTTTTCCATTTTTCTCTGCAAAACTCCGGAAAATTGTTTTTTCCAATACTTTACAGTTTCTGGATATTTTCGAAAGATCTTTTTATCTCATTTGCAGCTGGTTATTAGTTTGTAACTTGAACATAATGCAAACTGTCTTTAGTCCAGGGTCGGCAATCGTTGCGATGAAAAATTGTTACTACGGAAAATAGTTTTCCGAAGGCAAAGTAATGAGAAAAGCGGAAAACTAAAATAATAGGAACGTTACACCCCTGTGACCTTTGTAACGTCGAGATTTTTTATGAAGCGAAAACTTTTTTTTTTTTCATTTATCGTTCGACTGACAGGCACAGAGAAGCAAAGGTACCACAGCATTATAATCTAGGTCAAAAGTACTTTTCCATTATAATTTCTAGCAGTTCTTTTTTTAAACGAAATTTAGTTTCTCGTCACTCCTTATTTGCTATTCGCGTTATTCTAGTGATTTGCATTTTTTTTATTTATATTTTTCAATGTCGTAGTTTAATGACTTTTGAGATTGATCGTAATGAGTATCGTAGGTTCTTCTATAAGCTATTCCCGCTATTTTCGAGTCGCACCTTTATCTCAGATCATCACCTGCGATGTCTAGAAATAATTTTTAAATATGAAACTTTGCTTCTGTGTTTCTTTGTTGCCAGTGAAGTGTGCTAGGTATATAATGTAGTGAATGCAAAGGTGACGTACATTCGTTTATATTATAGTCAGAGTTTGCGGGTAAACCTATAGCCAAAGATGATGTGTAATTGTTTATTGATTTTGTATTAAATAATGTGAATTACTAACTGGTAGGAAATTTACTTACACAGCGAAATATGACAATATTTGATGCACCGATTTGAGTGAACTATTTTTAAGAAATGTACGGTGACAGTGGAGTTATTGATTAGTTATATGATTTATGGATGTAACTAAATCTATCGTCTCGCGTCCCAATGCTTCTGCTTGAGACTATTCTGATGAACTAATAACGGCAGTCAGACGAACTACTTTAGTTCATAGTTAACAGAATTGAAAGATTACCTCAAATGCTAGGAGGGCCGAATGAGAGACTGAAATAGAGTGTTAACTGTCAGATGTATAGTGAGAATAAAATTTGCAGTGACTAGAGGGAGCTTTCGACAATACGGGGTTCGACGTAATTGAGAAAGCTGTCAGAGAAAGACAAACGGAGGACATTGCTGTGAGGTGGATTGGTAGAATGCTGGAATGTAGAACTGTTTTCGCTGGCATTTGCGGCACCACAACCAGTCTGGGAGTGACTAGGGGGCATACTATCACCTATACTTTGGTGTATGGTAATAGACTCTCTCCTGGTCAAACTCAATCAATCTGGAATCCAAGGTTACTCAGATGATGTCTCTGTCATTATTGGAGGAATCTGTCCGACGAGCTTGGGAGATCTGATGAGAGAGGTGCTAAAAGTAGTAGAAGAATGGTGTAAGGAGAAAAAACTCCGAGTAAATCCGGGAAAAACAAAACTGATTCTTTTTAACAGAAAGAACAAGGTTGATGAACGAGAGCTCGGAAGCTTCAGACTCTTTGGGGAAATACTTAACCATAGGGTGATGGTAAAATACCTAGGGGTCACCTTCGACCATAGAATGACCTGGATCATGCATCTAACAAGTTAGATAAAGCAATTGGAACTTTCTGGATGTGTAGAAACGCCTTCGGAGGAACTTATGCCTTATCTGGTGGATATACACAGCAGTAGTTAGAACAATTTTCTGCCATGGGTGCATTGTCTGGTGGCCTAGAGTAGAGATAGGGACAGCAAAAAAGGAACTAGATAAACTTTAGAGGTTATCATGCTTGTGCATGACTGGGTTGAAAGTCAGTACAGCCACAAGGGCCCTAGAAGCACTTCTATCTGTCCCACCGCTTGATCTATACGTAAAATCTGTAGCTTGCAGCTCAGCTCTTAATATTCAATGTAATGGTTTTTGGGCACCGGGCTCGGCTAAAGGGCACATGGCTATTACAAACCTAATAAAAGATGAAACCCTCCTCATGAGGAGTGACCAGATTTCGACTATCTTGATGCTAGACGATAACTTTAGGTGTGTCATACCGAGCAGGGAAGAATGGTTAGGCATGGATAAAATTTATCCGCCAGTGGATGGCCTAGTGAGCTACACAGACGGTTCCAAGAGAGAAGAGCTGTCTGGAGCTGGCTTTATCAGTGATGAAGCCGGGATTGAAGGTTCCATATCGTTGGGATACTTTACCACTGTAATGCAAGTGGAGCTCCTGGCAATATCTGAACTGGTTAACACCGAGACTTTCAAGAATCTTCAGTATAGAAGACTCTACATCTGCTCGGATAGTCAATCCTCAATAGAAGCTCTGGAATCCCCCATGGTCAGTTCGGCCACGGTGCTTCAATGTAAGGAAAATCTCAATGAGCTGGGTAAAAAGAACAATGTGGTTACAATTCTATGCGTGCCGGGTCACTCTGGCATTCAAGGGAATGAGAGAGCTGACAAATTAGCAGACAAGGGAGCAAAGGAGCGCCCGATAAGGCCAGAACCCTTCTGTGGTATAACGAAAAATGAAAGAAAGCGCATCATTAAAAATTGGCTCGAGGTGCAGCATAGGAGAATTTGGGACAGGTACGAAGGGGGTAAACACACAAAAATGTGAGACTCCCCTATGGAAATTCAGTGACTGTCTACTGAACCTTGATAGACCTAACATGAAGAGAGTAGTTGAAGTCCTCTCTGTTATAGGATATGCAGCAAACCCAAAATGTGACTGCGGATACGACGAGGAAACTGATTTCCACATTATCAGTGACTGCCCCAAATATAGACATTACAGGCAACGAATCCTGGCCAAACCAGAACTTAGCATAACATTTTTAACCATTGAAAAAATTAACGTGCATGACCTGGCCTGTCCCATGTTTAGGCAATCAAACACAGAATACAGTGAGATCGCCACGTTGAAAATGTCCATAACCGCCATGATGATCTCCTTGCACTCACGCGCTATTTATCAGGATCCGTTGATAGATTACAAAATGCAAAATTTGGAAGGAATTGGGATATTGGGGATTGGGATACGCCTAATTAGCGCGAGCGTACTAAGCATAAAGCTAAAGCCTTAAGCTCTAACTATCGCGACGGTGTTGCGCCACCAACGCAGGTCCTAGATCGGGACCGAGATACTATCATATATCTACTACTGTTTCCCCAAACTAGTTGCCTAGGAAGGAGAAGGGGCGTAGTCCTCCAAATTTAAGACGTAAGCTGCTTTGACTCAGTTCTCTATCCACAGCCCTCGCGTTGCAGCGCCAATAGGCAGCTCAACCAAGCGTTGGGCTGGATGCTAGCCGTATCGGACAGCCAAACAACATCCAAGGGCCTCCAACCCCGCGGCGAGGGCCCTCGCAGGGCTCTTAACCGACCCATTTCGGTAGCGCTAGACCAGCTCAGGAAGTCACTCGCTAGTCACCAGTGAACCAACGAGACACGACAAGAAGAGTTCGTTGGCGACCCCCTCGTTGCTACATTCTTTTAAACAATTCGAATGTCGTGCTGCTAGATTCTGTCACACGGTAAAATACAGAGAAACATTTTGCTCCACTAACGATTCGGCTGTGGAATCGCCTACCTTCTCATTTTTTCCTTTCCCCAAAAAATTTCAAAGGAAATATCCGTACCAATTTCGTCTTTCCTTTAATGACTAGACCAACGGTCATCTAGAGTTCTCAATCCCTTGTACGCGTTTTATAAAAGAAAAAACTGTAAATAATCTGGGTGTCGATTCCTCTTTCGTACCATGAACATCGATGCCCTTCGGATACAGGACAGGCCAAATACCTTGTTATAGCTGGGAAGGATGTGATACATTTACAACTTCAATTGCACTCGAAAAACACTTTTGCAACATTCATTTTTCTAATATTTCCATTGTTTCAACCTTCTGTTCTTAGAATTTTATGGATTTTGCATATCTAAATATTTCTCAGAAGAACTCAGTCGATAGAATTTTTCTCTTAGCCAAACAAATATTTTACTTGGCTTATGTTAACGAAAAATATTCAAATAATGTAATCTTTTGAACGGTATATTTAAAACACGCAGAGATACGTATACCGATAGACACAAGTAGAAGAAAAGTTCAAAAAACAATTTTAAATTTCTTCCAGGAAAACTAGACTCGGTAAAAGTAAGAATTGCATAATTGTTACGACGGAAAGGTTCATCGCCTATTTCTGGGTAAATGAAAAACCTGAATACTTGGGTTTTACGCATTATTAAACCGTGATTGCAATAAACAGCAATATAATGACTTGTAAGTAGATTGCTAATGAGACAACAAGCTAATTAAATTATCAACCTATTGTCGCTTAAGGTTGCTTTGAAGATTTTTTTTGGAAGAGACATTGTTATCACTGTCGCGTCGTCGGTTAAAACAAGTACCTTCTCACTGTTAACGACCTTAAAAGACCAGTTTTCTTTTTAATCAGACCGAATTATTTGGCGGCTTTATTACATTTTCACTTAATTATGCAATATGTCTCAGAAAGACTTTGCAGACGTAATTCACGAATAGAAACTTACGCGATGATGTACACTTTGTTTCCGTTGATAACCGCTTTCATCTGGAAGAGACTGTTTGTAATCATGCCAGCAGCAGTAGCGGAGGGCGTGACGCAGTCCCCACACCCCAAAAAAGAAGTCCACAAACTCAAAAAACGCCATACGAAAACCTTTGAAACAAGTCTCCACGCGAGCTATTGAGATTTTTCCCCTCGCGTCCTCTTCCTCCAAAATATTTGAAAAAAACTACTTCGCAGCAGCTTTCCAACGAGCCCAGACTCATCAAAATCGGTTGGAAATTGGCTCGATTTTTCTATTGTTCTCGTTATTGTATGAAGTTTTTTTCTGATCTGTCCATTTTTATCTATGTATCTATCTATGTAACTATATATCTATCTATTTATCTATTAATAATTTTCTATCTCGTGAACTAGCCAGCCGGTTTTCCTGAAATTTTCAGGGAACGGCTCGGCCCAAAACGAAAAATTTCATAAACCGCTTTTCCGGGAAAAATCTTGAAAAGTCGTGGCGGCATCCGGAAAGTGGTCAATTTTGAGGGTTTTTTAGGTTTCGAATTTTAGCTCTGGAGTGACAATTATTTTCTTTATAGAATTTGATACAAAAAATTGTTTTCGTAGAAAAATTTTTTTTCGGAAAAAAAAATTTTTTTGGGAAAAAAATTTTTTGTTTTTTTTGGAAAAAAAATAATTGTTTTGGAAAAACTTTTTTTGGACAAATTTTTTTGTAACTCGTTTGAATATTTTTATGAAACTTTTGATTCTGCTTAGGTTATTACCCCCGAAAAAAAAATTTCTCCAAGAAAATTTTTTTCCAAACAAATTTTCTAACAAAAAAAGCTATTCCGAAAAAAAATTTCTCCTGAAAAATTGTTCTCCAAAAACTTTTTCTCCAAAAGAATTTTCTCCAAATAAAATTTCCTTCGAATAAAAATTTTCTAGAAAAAAATTGGTCCAAAAAATAATTTTCTTCCGAGAACATATTTTTTGGAGAAAATTTTATCGAAGGAAATTTTCTTGGAGAAAATTTTTTTGGAGAAAAATTTTTTTGGAGAAAAATTTTTTTTTTTGAGAAAATTTTTCGGAAAATTTTTTGGAAAAAAATTTTTTAACGAGGAAATCATTTTTTGGAGAAATATTTTTTTTCGGAATAATTTTTTCTGGCGAATTTTTTTTTTAAAAATTTAAAAAATTTTTGACGTGAAATTTAGTTATAATAATAATAATCTGCAGTTACAACCCGTCCGGGTCAGAGGCTAGATCACTTTCTTTACTAGTTCTGCAATTTTTTGTGAGCTTTTGCTAACATGGATTCTCTTAAAGATCATTTCGTTACCGACGTTTTTTTACTGTGTCAGTAGTAAATTGCACACAAACCTAGTGCCATCTATGATGTACTAAGGCGGAAACTATTAGAGCTTAGAATGCCGGTTTGCCCCATCAATGTATTTTACCGGTTTTACATTGGTACTGAGAGGAGTTTGGAGTCGGTAAATACTTTTGTAGTGACAAACCGAGGGGTCCCCATCTTAGTACGAAGGAAAGGCCCTCAGGGTTAATGGGTTACAAGTAAGCAGCCTTCACGCGGCCTATCCTGGGTGATCGGGGCAAAATTGATGTCCACTCAGCGAATGTTTACATTATCGATAAAATTTCTACTTAAAGCTTGAGCGCTTATCGTGGACTTTTTTTAGCGCCTAGTTTGCTTAATGTGGGCTCTTTAAAGCGCCCAATATATCTTCATGGCAATCTCCGCCTTCCCGTTACTCTTCCACCACATTTTAACCACTCAACGAGCGCTTCCCAGCACTTCCTAACACTCCCCAGTACACAAAAAATGTAAAAAAAAGAAACATTTTTTTTTAATTTTAACCTCTCCCTCTCTTCAGGGAGGTGACTGCCGCCAAATAACTAGTGATTGTTAGTTGTGGGATGGTCCCCTCTCATTAGTACTTCCCCCGGCCCAATCACCGACTTGACCAAAAAACTTAAGTTTTCCCTCATTCATAAATGTTTGACAGCAGTCCCCGAGACAAGGTAAAATCAAACGAATAAAACTGATCTGCTATCTGAAACTACCTTATAGAAACCAACTGTCATTCACATGTTCCTTCTGTCTAGCCGCAGGCGTACCAACTTATCGTTTCTTTGGGAGTTACACAGGGGCGTAACAGTTTTTTGTTTTCATGCTTGCAAGCAGGGCCCACCTGTGAAAAATCGAACGGGAGGTATATCATGCCGAAACATGAACCAGAACTGTTAGAAAAATCAGCTGAAAATTTTCCGTTAGGGTGATTTTTCAGCTAAGATTTTTTTGAATTTTTAAAATTTAGGTTCTCCGAAATTATTTGGAAAATTTGGAAATACGATTTTACAAAAATAGGCCCTGCTTGCAAGTGATACTTACCGTGAAGTTGGCTGCCGTTGCGACTGAAGCTAACTTCATTTTTGAACTTTTCAATGAAGTCGTCTGATTTTTGTAAAATGAATGAAATCCACTGATTTTGTTTGCAATGAAGTTAGCTTCGGTCGCAACTGCAGCTAGATTTTTTTTAGATTTTTATCAGTTTGGGACGATCACTTTCGTGGTCTGGAACACAGATCTTGTGACCCTTTGTTCCTTTTTCCCGCTCATCATTTAAAAAATCATGAAAACCTTTGCGTGCCGGCCACGAACCTGTCTAATATGATAGGCGCTAGTTCGGCCACTTTCAAAGGGTGCAAGACGTAGTCGCCTAGTGTCCTGAGTCTTAGCTGATGGAATTTAGGGCATTCACATATAACGTGAAAGCCCGTTTCCTCTTCCAAGCCACAGGAACAGTCTGGGTCACCTGAAATTCTCATCTTCGTCAGGTGCTTGTTGAGTCCGCAATGTCCGGTCGTCGCACTAACCACCCTTCTCATGCGATCCCGGCCCATCGTCAGGAGCTCCTTAGTCCATTTCTCGTTCGGAGTGGGGAAGAAATGCTTGGTATGCACTCCTCCTTCGTACGCTGTCCAGCTTTTTCTATGCTCCACCCTCACCCAGTCCTCCACCGCTTTCGCACAAAGCGAATTCGGGATGAGGAAATGAGGTTCGGGTCCGCATGAGGTTGCCGTTGAGCCGGTTTTTGCCAGCTTATCAGCCTTCTCACTACCGTTCAGTTCACTCCGGAGTGCCCAGGCACCCAAGCTAGTTTGACTCGATTGCTCAGCCCTATCTGGTTCAAGTAGCCTTTACATTCTTCTGCCAATTTAGAAGTCACAATGGGTGATATCAGCGCCTTTATTGCTGATTCACTATCAGTGCACACGATCACGTCTTCACCATTCAGTCCTTCTGGCAGCTAACTTCACACTGAGTATTGCTTGCGAAGACTAAAACAAAAAGACTGTCACGCCTTTGGAATTACCCAAGTTGCAGGTGCTGCTTTTTCTGTAGAATGATGGTATAGTGTTTCCATGACAGAAAATAATGAATGAATGTGTGCTAGTCGCCTTTTGGTTAGCAACAAATATGTAATGTTTTTAATCTCAACTTGTACCTACGATGATGCATCGTTATGTGATTATAACGCAACGAATAGCTGACTAACAATATTTTTGTTAACAAACAAAAAATGAATTATGAATTAATCGGTTGGGAAAGGCCTGGTTATTCGATACTTTAAAATTTTCAACTTCATTCCCCATTTTTTTTTTTTTTGTAAATTTTTGGTTTCTGAGTGTCTAACTGTATTTTATTTCAGAACGATGTCTCGGGGGCTCACCAATTCATCAAGCGGCTTTCGAGCACTCCGAGACTATGGTAGCACATCTACAGTACCCGATGTAAATTTCGCAGGTTTTAGTCCAACAGAATTTATGTCGCTTAGCGAAACGATTGCGCAAAATGTTGGTTCGGTCAAATCGAGCTGGCAACAGTTGGAAAAAGCCTACAAAATTATCGGAACTGCAAAAGACAATTTAAGCACCAGAGAGAAAGTGTAAGCTTAAAACATTTGATTGTGGCTATTCGTGTGTCAATAATACGAATTTTTCCACAGACATCAAATCCAATCAACGACTAATGTTAAGATACAAACGACAAGCAAAGATCTCCATCGTCTCACCGTTGTGGTCAGGCATGGAGATAAGCAACAACGACTGCAAGTGGAAAAATTAACCTCTGACTTCAAGAACGTTGTGGAAATGTATTCATCAAGTCAGAAGGTGAGACTTTCGTAGTTGCAATTGAAAAGAAAATTGAATTAAAAATGAAATAAATTCCAGCAAATTGCTGCGAAAATGAAATCGGTTTTCTTGACGAATGCATCCCAAAATGATGATATCCACCGAGATTCAATGAATGGCAATGAATCGGATCGACAGCAGCAATTACAGAAACAGAAAATTCTGCAACAAAATTTAGAATTCGAACAAGGGATGATGTTGGAACGTGAGCAACGTGTACAACAAATCGAAGCTGATGTTTTAGATGTCAATGAAATTATGCGCGATTTGGCAACGTTGATAAATCAACAAGGTGAACAAATTGGTAAGTGTGAACATTACTTTTTTCGTTACATGTCACGAAACGAATTCTTCTGCTCGATCCGTAGACTCGATCGGAGCAGGTATAGATTACGCAGCTGGCGAGGTCGAAGCTGGCACATCTGAATTGATAAAGGCTGCTCAAAGCCAGGCCAAATATCGTCGTAAAGTACTAATTTTACTGGCCATCGCTGTGATAATAGGTTTAATTGTAACTGGAATAATTGTATCCGAATTAAAGAGCTAAGTTTAAATGTTTTCGATAAGAATAAAAGATGAAGAAAAATCGTCTTTTTTCCTTTTTTTTATATTTTACGTAACGTATTCTAAGCACACATATATATTTATATTAAATTGTATTAATAATAATAACAACAAACAATTATTATTATTATTCATTACATTATTTAAATAATTCAAAGAAAACAATAAAAAGTATAACAAAATATCAAAGGAAACGTGTTTCACGCAATTTAAGTCAACAGCATTACATAGACCTTTAGGTCGTCCAATCAAACAACGTTTTGACTCAAGCTTCTGTGCTCCCATTGAATGAAACGCTCTATCTACGTCGATGACATCGCATTAGAACCTCAATCTAAGCGATACTCGAGACTAATCGCTTTGTTCCTTGATGGTGCGACTCAAGCCAAATGTCGACAAAACAGTTTCGAATAATTAATATCATAACAAAAAACTCTTAATAGGTAGAGTGTGACGCAGTCCGTAAGTCCGCTTCCAAAATTAATGATATCGCTTGTCTTCGAAAAAAAATTTTCACCAAGAAAAAGTTTTTCTCCAAAAAAAACTTTTTCCGAAAAAACTGTTTTCCAAAAAAAGTTTTTTTCCAAAAAAAATTTCTCCAAAAAATGTTTTTTTCTCCAACAAAAAGTATTCGCACAAAAATTTTTCTCCAAAAAAAATTTTCTCCGAAAAAAAATTTCTCCAAAAAAATTTACTTCAAAAAAAGTTCTTCTCCAAAAAGAATGTTTTTCTTCAAAAAAATTTTCTCAGAAAAAGAATTTCTCCAAAAAAATTTTTCTCCAACACCTTCCGCTACCATCGCAACACTTTGTATCACCTTCAGCTACCTTCGGAATGCTTTGTGGCACCTTCGCCTGCCTTCGGAACACTTCATGTCACCTTCGGCTACCTTTGGAACACTTCGTGTAACTTTCGGCTACCTTTGGAACACTTCGTGTCACCTTCGGCTGCCTTCGAAACATTTCGTGTCAACTTCGGCTGCCGTCGAAACACTTCGTGTCACCTTCGGCTGCCTTCGGAACACTTCGTGTCACTTTCGGCTACCTTGAGAACACTTCGTGTCACCTTCGGCTACCTTCGGAACACTTCGTGTCGCCTTCGTCTACCTTTGGAACACTTCGTGTCACCAATTCTTTTCACTGATTCGTATAACTTTCCTGAAGAAGAAGGTATTCTCATTCAGAATTTAGCAAAAAATCCAAGATGGTGTCACTTTGACAGTTGGCAGTTATTTTCTTAAAATGCTAAAAAATTCTCATGGCCAAATTCTATAACTTTCTAGAAGAAACCATCTCTCTAAGCAGTGTCATTCCGGAGCTTAAATTCGAAAACCAAAAAAAACCTAATTTATTGCTTGGGCAAATTCAAGATGGCGCCGGTTTGACTGCTGGCAGCTATTTTCTTAAGATCCCAAAAATTTCTCAAAAGTTCGCGTAATATGGCTACTTGTCCCAAAGGTTTTTGTATGGAGTTTTTTGGGTTTGTGGACGTTTTCTTTGGGGTGTGGGGACTGCGTCACGCCCTCCGCTACCGCTGCGAGCATGATACCAAATACCTCCAAGTAAATTGGGGCCAGACAGTTGGAAATCACTCAGAAGAAGCTGAAATCATGGGTCGATACAATCCGGAAACTGTCACTCGTTATGTTCGGTGAATTTCTCATCCATCGTCGAACCAGCAGGCATGTGCTGAAGATGATAAGAGAGGTGATGGTTTGATATGACGCCATGGTGGGATGCTACGTAATGCAACACGTTTTCGTCCGAATCTCATCAACGGTCGCCGGGAGAGCAGGAAAATCGGAATATGACGAAATCAAATCGAATAACAACATTTTTAAGGCGTTCGCCGTTGAGGTGAGCGGGCCGCACGAAACTTAACTAAAAACCCTACCCGAACCCGAACCAATTTGTCGGGTCGTGTTTTTCAATCTATTTTTTTGTCGGTTCGGGTTCTCACTTTCGTTTTTTGGGTCGAATTTGAAGACTTCAACTAACAAACCCGAACAGACCCGAATTCACTCAATTATTTTCTCAAAAATTTAGTTTTAAAAACGTTTCAAATGAAATCTTTTTTAAAAAAAAAGTCAGGGTTTCGGATTGGGTTCGGGTTTCTGGTTAAGTTCGAGTCAGGTTTGAAATTTTTTGTTTCGGATCGGGTTCGGCTCGCATCGGTTTTGTATTTTTATTTTGGTTTGGGTTCATTTCGGGATGGGTGTGAAATTTTCATTTTGGTTCGTGTTCGGTTCGGTACGGGTCAAATTTGGAAAAAAAGGTCGACCCGCACACCTCTAGCTGAAACAATGGTCAGCCCTAGCTATGAGTTTAGCCAATAATTAAGTTGATCAAGATAAGAGAAGACCTTTGAACGAAAGACAAGCGAGGCGATCGTCGCATGCATCATGAGGATTATGTGAATTTCAATGTGATGGACGTCTAAACGTGACTTTAGTTACATTAAAAAATCAAGGAACTAAGCGAATCTGTAAAAATTAAACTTGTAAATTAGATTGCTTTGCGTTAATTTAAATTTTTTCGTGTGAAAACTGAAAGTAAAGAAAAATTATTTCGCTGTTGGATCTTCCATTTGTGACGCAATTTTTTGAACACAACGTGATTTTGTTTCAAAAAAAAAGTGACGCAATAATCTTTAAAAAGTAAAACTTTGACAACACGCTAACATTGATTCAAACACATTTTTGCGTATTATCAGCGCTAGCGTCACCTCAAGCGATATCAATAATTTTAGAAGCGGACTTACGGACTGCGTCACACTTTACCTTTTAAGAAGTTTTTCTATGCGATATCAGTCGTTTTGAAAGTTTTCAGTTGTAACAACTAAAATTCATGTAAAGATTTTCTATTTTTTGAAAAAAAATTTCTTGAAAAATTTTTTCTTTGAAAAAAAAAAATTTTTTTTAAATTTTCTTAATAAAAAAAGTTTTTCAAAAAAAATTTGTCTTCAGAAAAATGTTCACCACTGAGTTGTCCCCTTCGACTACCTTGGGAACACTTCGTGTCACCTTCGGGTACCTTCGGAACACTTCGTGTCACCTTCAGCTAGCTTCGGAACACTTCATGTCACCTTCAGCTACCTTGGGAACACTTCGTGTCACCTTCGGATACCTTCGAAACACTTCGTGTCACCTTCGTGTCACCTTCGGCTACCTTCGGAACACTTCGTGTCACCTTCGACTACCTTCAAAACACTTCGTGTAACCTTCGGATCACTTCGTGTCACCTTCGGAACACTACATGTCACTTTCGGCTACCTTCGGAACACCTCGTATCACCTTCGGCCACTATCGGAACACTTTGTGTCACCTGATCTATATAACTTTCCAGAAAAAGCCAAGTCAAGGTTCAGAATATAGCAAAAAATCCAAGATGGGGTCACTTTGACAGTTGGTAGTCATTTTCTCAGTATCTCATAAAATTCTTCTCAACAATCTCTACAACTTTCCAGAAGAAACCAACTGTCTAGGTACTCTAATTCAGAAGATAGCATAAAATCCAAGATGGCGTCACTTTGACAGTTGGCAGCCATTTTCTTAAGATCCCAAAAAATTCTCCTGACCAAACTCTATAACTTTCCCCAAGAAGCCTTCTCTTTAGCTATTGTCCCCCAAAGGTTTTTGAATAAATTTTCTATGTGCTTTTTTTGGGAGAGGGGTACTGGGTCACGCTCTCTTCTACCGCTCCGAACATGATTGTAGCGGAGGACTTGAATCTACGGTGGCTCTACATTGGCTAAAACTTGCAGCCATTCGATTGGTGTGGACGTGGACTGTGCTTGTTATTAGCCGGAGAAAATCGTTTGGCTCGACATCGATGAGTTTTGTGTGTACGCCTCTTCAACCAAATTGGAGCTCCATATCCGGCAGTTAGACGAGAGCTATAGCCGAAAACGTAGGACGTTCGCGTCAGCGAATCATGTTGTTCCAGCTAATTTTCTAAATAGCTTAGTTCTTGGTCGACTTTTTAGAACTGTCCGCTAGCCACTTTCTTCGAAGTTCACTTACCTATGCAAAACTATGTGCAGGTATCTGGTCGACCCCAAAAATCAACGCTCGGAGTTTTCGGTTCTATTCCCTGTCCACTAGGTTTCCATTGATTTTAAGCGCATCTGAATACCTCCTGTGGTAGGTTTTCCTACACATTTTCGGTTTTGCGTTTTACTTGAATTTGTGAATTTTTGCATATATTTTTATATGGAGAAATCAATAAAGCAAGTAAACCACAAAATACAAAAATTAGTCGGTTTTCCGTGAGTGTATTCCGAAAAAGGAAGTGCCGATATGAATCGTTTAATCTACTCGAACATCTAATTCTCGAAACATCTGCCCAATTTTTATTTTCAAATTGTGGTGTGGTGTTAAATATAATAGTTAATTTATTGAACAAATTTACATAAAAATGAAAAATTTATAAATTATGTTTTAGGTTGCTTTCCAGGCAATACAAGTGGTTCGTCGAAATTAAAGCCACGCAATTCGTAGAAAAAAAATGTTTCATCCAATTTTCTATAATTCCTTAACTATTTGTAAATGCTATTTGCGTGTTTGCAATGCATTTGACAGCCAATCCATTGCTTGGTCCAAGCCTTCGCCTTTTGTAGCCGACGTTTTGAATATCTAAAATAATTCATTCATTAGTTCGAAGTCGTTAACTTATCGCGTCAAAGAAATTACTTGGAAAGTTCTGTTTTTTAAAGCTTCCAGCCCAAGAGCTTGGTGCACTTCTGCAACACTCATGCAACCTTCCATGTCTTGTTTGTTTGCTAGGACAACTAAAATTGCGTCATTAAGTTCGTCCTCCTAAAACGGAAGTACACATTCGACGTGTTAGTTAGGTCTAATAAAAAAGGTCTAAAAACACTCAGATAGACGTTGGAATTAGTGTATTATGACTTTTTTATCTTTGGACTCGTAATTTCAAGCACCGAGAAGCTTAGAGACATATCAAAATATGAGTAGGAACCGTTGAAGCAGTGGAAAAACTTGGAGTTAAAGCATGTCAACATCATTTCACCTATAAGTGTAAGAAATGGTGAGGCAAAAAACGGAAGAAATGTGCGGCAATTCAGAAACCGAGCCGGCGAACGGGGAGGAAATTTCGGTCGAAGATTAAAAACTCGGTGGTGGAATGGATGGCTGTATTTGAGTTAGTTATAGATAAAGAAGAGTTGGTTTGGTTGCATTCAGGATCCTCCTACTCGTGATCTTTAAAAATTAGAGGCTCTCATGTCAGTTCCTTTCAAATTATAATGAATTTCATAAATTCCACACCAGAAAAATATGAACCACGTGACAGTTTATGCATCTTATCATGAAATATTTGGACAAAAATCTATTTTGAACAAAAATATCAACGTTTGTAATTTCAGAGCCGATTTCCGGTAGTTGAGATTTTTCGGTTGGGTGAATCATAAAGAAACGATAACGACAAAGTATAGGTTTTAAGCTTTGATAAAAGCAGGGGCGTATTTCCAGCGCCCTTTTTGTTTTTTATGAACACTACTTTGTCAATGACTGATAAAGGTTTTCCAGAGGGCAATGGGCAATTCAAATTGAGCAACCCTCGCTAACGAAATGTTTTTAAAAAATCGGAGCGCTCGAGGTATTTTGAACCGTTGTTCCTATAGCCTTTTTATGGTCCCAATAGAAGTGGTGAGAGTATCCGTCTGAAAAGAACTTGCGTGCTTGGTCCATAATAATAATAATAATCCGCCATTACAACCCGTCCGGGTCAGAGGCTAAATCATTTTATTTACCTGTTCCGCAATTTTTTTTGTGAGCTTTTCCTCACATAAATTCTCTTTCAGATCCTTTCGTTATCGACGCTTTAACTGTCTCAGTGGTAAATTGCACACAAAGCTAGTGCCATCTATGATGTACTAGGGCGGAAACTTGTAGGGCTTAGAATGCCGGTTTGCCCCATCAATGTGTTTTACCGAAGGGCATTTTTTAGACCACATGCTTAACGTGAATTCCGAACTACGCCTAACGGCAGCTTGCATTTTACCATTAGGATTTCTTCTGGTGATAATTTTATCGCCGCGTAAAGTTAGACTCAGATATTTGTGCACAGAATTCATCGAATATGGGTGACGTCATATTTGTCATTTCTCATGTACGATTCGTTGCGGCACCAAATCCACAACTACCCAAATTGTGAAGCCTGGGTGCTCCTTGGAATGTTTTTCGTGCTAAACATTCCTATACAGAATTTGTCCCCACCAGGATTGGATCTGATTGAAACTGAGCTAACCCGTGCTTGGTCCGTAATTTATGAAAGTGGCCATAGGTTGAAATGCGGTAACTCGTTATTAGTGATGTGGTGGGTCGAATTTGAACTTTTATTTTTTTTTTCGAAGCGCCTGACCTCACAACTACTGTGTATCGGTCCCACAAATGTTTTGTGGAAGAACTTTTATTTTTTAAATGCGATATTCCTTTGTCTCTTCTCGAAAAACTCATTTTAGGCGTTGTTCCATGAATTATGGCATAAGCATCAATGTCTTCTTGAACGTATACAGGTTGAAGGGAAACTAACTAAAGGGCTAATTATTAGTATCCGGTATCCGGGAGGTCACAAATATTTTAATGTGGAATTGATGAGTCAATTTCCCTTACCGAATTTAAATTTTTTGAAGAAACGTAGATAGATAGAGAATTTCATTACGAATTCTGAAAAGCAAACCGTTTTGCAATCGGTTGACACTTGACTGACCCACACCGATTTCAGTGTGACCATTGGAGGGGTCCAAAAAATGAAAGTACCACGAAAGAACATACCTTTATGGTACGCCGATAAAAAGTCAACATTTGGGAGCAATCAGCTCCGAGTGGATCTAGGGGTTGCTCAACGAATAAATGTGTGAAAAAACACGAAAATCAATGAAAATATAGACTTTAGCAGAATTGAACTTAACATAACTAACAGGTTGTAGAAGGGAAATCGTTGATTCCTCTTCAGAATGCTCGAAAGAGAAGGATTTAATGGTTTATTGGTGCGTCCACACGTTTCGAGTGGATTTAAAACATGAAAACTAGATGGCAGGACTCTGAGACTGGTACCATAAAATGGTTACATTGATTGCCTCTCAGCTGACATTAAATATTTTCGATTTTCATTTCGTATATTTCAGAAGCGTCTTCTTGTCAATGGGAGTAAGAGTACATTTTGATGAAATGTCATCGTTGGCTCCGATTCTGGTAGAACGAGTTTCATTGACAAAACGATAGAAGAACTTGGATTAGAGCATGATATTTGGTACACATATGCCGACGACCCCTTGACAGCTGTAAAGAGAAAGTCGATACAGAGTGTCCTGGACAAACTCAACTCTTTCGATCCAATGTTGCAATTCACGGTAGAGGTCCAAAAAAGTAACAGATCTTTCTGGACACGACGGTATTGCGGAAACAAAATCAAAACCACAAACCGACTACTCAATTTCTATTCACAACACACTAAGAACATGATATTGAAAAAGGGACAGCCTTCGTGAAACGTGTTCTTACTCTAAGCCACTCGACGTACCACAAGGAATGCAGATCCACAATCCTAAAAATATTGAAAAAGAACGATTTTCCAGAAGCGACAAGTGAAGAGCTGATCAAAAAAGTCCTCAGTTTGGTATGGAAAAATAAAACCACGGATGGGATAAGTTATCCATTAAATGATCTCACCAACACTGGAAACCAACACAGTAGATGAGTTAATGAAACAACGATTCGAATAGCCAACGAATCGCGCAATTCAATTGATATTGAGGAAAACATTCCCAATCCGAATGCAAACTCCACCATGATCACACAATCTAAATGTTTTGTTGGCGTTACATACGTTGCCGGCCTATCCGAAAAGCTTTCGGAAACAATCACAAGGACACGTTAACTACAAGAGTCTCGTGTAGTTTACAGAGTGATTTGCAAGTCGTGTGGCCTCTTCTAAATCAGCGAGACATTGTGGTGTGCCTGTGACAGATGTAAGACGGATGAATCTGATGACAAAAACATGGACAAAAATCCAAAGAAAACAGCGCTAGTGAAACATGTTTTTGACACTGGACCCACACACCACCACTTTGATTTTGACAGCAAAGAATTCCCAGATAACAATTGACCCCACGAAATGTACATAAAGTGCCATCGGAATATGTGCTGATCCCATTTAATGTACTCCAGTTCCAAGACATTTAATGTATATTAAAAAGCGCCCTTACCGTTACATCTTTTCTTTGGAACGAGAAGTGCATTTAATGTACATCAAATGTACATTAAATGTGAACCCATTTAATGTACATTAAATGTACACTGAAGTGTGGTACATGTATGTGCATCTAATGAACATTTAAAACACCTTGAATACACATTTAATGTACGTTTAATGTACAGCATACAAAAACCTCTTAAAAGGTAGAGTGTGACGCAGTCCGTAAGTCCGCTTCCAAAATTAATGATATCGCTTGAGGTGACGCTATCGCTGATAATACGCAGAGTTTGTTTGAAGGGAACCTTGTGTTCAAAGTCTTAATTTCCTGAAAAAATTACAGCTCTTTTTTTAAAACAAAATTACGTTGTGTTAAAAAATTGCACATAAAAAAAATTATCATAAATGCCGGACCCACCAGCGGAATAATTTTTCAACACTTGCAGTTTTCACACGCAAAAATTTAAATTTACCTTAAACAACCTACGCAATAGGAAACAAAAGTCAAATTTTTGCAGCGCAAAAACTGAAAGTACAGAAAAATTATTTCGTCGTTGCTTCCGGCATTTATGACGCAATTTTTTAACACAACGTAATTTTGTTTTAAAAAAAAGAGCTGTAATTTTTTCAGGAAATTAAAACTTTGAACACAAGGTTCCCTTCAAACAAACTCTGCGTATTATCAGCGATAGCGTCACCTCAAGCGATATCATTAGTTTTGGAAGCGGACTTACGGACTGCGTCACACTCTACCTTTTAAGAGGTTTTTGTATGCGATATCAGTAGTTTTGGAAGTTTTCAGTTGTTATAACCAAACTTCATGTGAAAAATTTTCTATTTCTATTCTCTATTCTATTTTCTTATTTCTATTTTCAGAAAAAAAAATTTTCTAAGAAAAAAAAATTTCTCCGAAAAATGTTTTCTTTCCGAAAAAAATTGTTCTCCTACACTTCGTATCACCTTTGGCTACCTTCGGAATATTTTGTAGCACTTTCGCCTGCCTTCGCAACACTTCGTGTCACCCTAGGCTGCCTTCGGAACACATCGTGTCACCTTCGGCTGCCTTCGGAGTACTTCGTGTCAGCTTCGGCTACCTTCGGAACACTACGTGTCACCTTCGGCTACCTTCGGAACACTTCGTGTCACGAATTCTTCCCACTGATTCATACAACTTTCCTGAAGAAACCAACTGTCTATGTATTATTATACAGAATTTAGCAAAAAATCGAAGATGGCGCCGCTATATATCTCCTGATGCCATATCTCCTGATGAAACTCTATAACTTTCTAGAAGAAACCATCTCTCTAGGTAGTGTCATTCCGGAGCTAAAATTCGAAAACCGAAAAAGCATAAACGAAAATCCAAGATGGCGCCGCTATGACAGCTGGCAGCCCTTTTCTTATGATCCCAAAAAATTCTCCTGATGAAACTATAACTTTCTACAAGAAAGCATCTCTCTAAGTTGTGTCATTCCAGAGGTAAAATTCTAAAACCTAAAAAGCATAAACGAAAATCCAAAATGGCGCCGCTATGACAACTGGCAGCCATTTTCTTATGATCCCAAAAAATTCTCCTGATGAAACTCTATAACTTTCCAGAAGAAACCATCTCTCTAAGTAGTGTCATTCCGGAGGTAAAATTCGAAAACCGAAAAAGCATAAACGAAATGCCAAGATGGCGCCGCTATAACAGATGGCAGCCATTTTCTTATGATCCCAAAAAATTCTCCTGATGCAACTCTATAACTTTCCCGAAGAAACTATCTCTCTAAAGAGCGTCATTCCGGAGATAAAATTCGAAAACCGAAAAAGCATAAACGAAAATCCAAGATGGCGCCGCTATGACAGCTGGCAGCCATTTTCTAATGAAACCAAAAAATTATCCTGATGAAACTCTATAACTTTCTAGAAGAAACCAACTCTCTAAGTGTTATCATTCCGGAGCTAAAAATCGAAAACCCAAAGAAGCATAATTTATACCTTACAAAAATCCAAGATGGCGTCACTTTGGCAGATTTCTGAAACTCCCAAAAAATTCTCCTGATCAAACTCTATAATCGCTCGGAACAAACCAACTCTCTAGGTATTGTAACTCCGGAGCTAAAATTCGAAAACCATAAAAACACAATTTTTCTCTTACGAAAATCCAAGATGGCGCCCCTTTGACAGCTGGCAGCCATTTTCTTAGTATCCCAAAACATTCTCCTCACCAATCTCTATAACTTTCCCGAAGAAAGCAACTCTCTAAGTATTGTCATTCCGGAGCTAAAATTCAAAAACCAAAAAATTCACAATTTTTCGCTTGGGAAAATTCAAGATGGCGTCGCTCTGATAGCTCACATACATTTTCTTACTATCCCAAAAAATTCTCCCGACCATACTCTAAAACTTTCTAGAAGACACCAACTCTCTAGGTATTGTCACTCCGGAGCTAAAATTCGAAAACTCCGAGCATTACCTGAAAAACCCTCAAAATTGACCGCTTTTCCACATGCCACGGATTTTCCAGAGTTTTCCCGGAAAAGCGGCATATGAAATTTTTCATTTTGGACCGATTCTGACGTTCCCTGAAAATTTCATCAAAATCGGCTGTCTAGTTCTCGAGATCGAAAATTATTTATAGAACATAGATAGATAGATAGATAGATAGATAGAACATAGATAGATATATAGAAACCGACAGATCAGAAAAAAAGTTTACGTAATAATGAGAACAATGGAATTCTGGTAAGATGTATGGGAAAGTACCATTTTCAAACCTCGATATCTCAGCCAATTTTCAACCGATTTTGATGAGTGAGGGCTTGTTGGATAGCTGCTGCGACGTAGTTTTTTTTAAAATAATTTGGAGGGGGAGGGGGGCGAGGGGAAAAAACTCAAAACTTCGCCTATACATTGTGTCTTGTCCCAAAGGTTTTTGTATGGAGGTTTTTGGGTTTGTGGACGTTTTTTTTTGGGTGTGGGGACTGCGTCACGCTCTCCGCTACCGCTTCGAGCATGATTAATTTATAGAATATTGATTCATTGACGTATCCCCAAAGAAGTCGAAAGAATGTATCGAAATATCAACGTTTTTGACACTTTTCGCTCCCGAAACTTAGTTTGTTCTGCATAACGTGCATAACCGAATTTACATTCAATTAGAATAGCTCATAATAACCCTAAAGAATGCGTTAAAGCAGTTTTGTCGGCTATTTAGTTCAAATTATGGTCATGAAGAATTTCAGACTAATACATACTGGAAAAACTCTCAATTTTTCAGAAAATCGCGTTGGCCAATAACAAGATGACGTTAAAAGTAGTTACAATATCTTAGAAAAATGTTTTTTTCGATCCAGCAAATCGATTACGGGCGGTGGCATTCGAATCAAAAAACAAAATGCAAAATCGACCAACCCTAATATAGATAGATAGAAACCGACAGATCAGAAAAAAAGTTTCCATAATGATGAGAACAATAGAAAAATTATTCCTCCATAGAAAAGTGTCATTTTCAAACCTCGATATCTCAGCCAATTTTCAACCGATTTTGATGAGTGAGGGCTTGTTTGAAAGCTACTGCTACTGTTTTTTTAAAAATAATTTGGAAGGGGAGGGGGCGAGGGTAAAAAACTCAAAAGTTCGCCTATATATGGCTCCTTGTCCCAAAGGTTTTTGTATGGAGTTTTTTGGGTTTGTGGACGTTTTTTTTGGGTGTGGGGACTGCGTCACGCCCTCCGCTACCGCTGCGGGCATGATTTTCGTGTAAATTACCAGCACATTTAATCTACATCTAATGTTATAACAAGAAAAGAAAGGAAAATTTAATTTTGTTTTCCGACTTTTCCATTTCGGTTTTTCTTATTCTGATGATCGCTACGTCCTCCATCTACATTTTTTTATGCCAAGCTCTCATTTTTTTTAGAAAAATTTCTTTAATTTGCGGGGCTTGAACCCAAGACGCTCGGGATTATGAGTCGACTGCTTTACCAATTGTGCCACCGGATACTTAAGTGTTGGTGTGTTAAATTTGTATAGTGTTAAATTATAGAAAGTACATCACAAGCACATTTTCGGAACATTAAATGTGATAGGAATAGTGTACACCTTATCACGCATATAAAATGTGCGAAAAATGTACTTGTGATCTAGTGCAATAATTTCGTGTTTTAATAGCACAAAAAATGTGCCTTTTATTTACATCGAAATATGTACCACTTTGCAGGCACATTTTTTGTACATTTTATGTACATATTCTCAACAACATTGGATTTTGCACATTTATTGTACATTCAGTGAGCAACCACATTAAAAAATTGTGATCTGTGTTATCTGGGGAAGTGCTGAAAAAAGTACGCAAAAAATATATCCTAAAAATCCATGAGGCTAACCAAATAATTATACAAGAAAACGATACGGTTAACTTCAAGTCGGACGCAGCTCACATAACACCAGTCTTCTATAACATCATAAAAAATTTGTTTCTGAGAGTTCAAACTGACTATGAAATAACATTTTTTGTTCTACGCCCTCCAAAGAAAGACAAAACACTCCAATAACGAAATATTTTCGAAAATTTTACATCTTCTAGCGCACTTTGAGCCCCTCCGGTTAGTCAGATGTTTTCTCTAAACGAATAAAAAATTTAAATATGCAAATTTTATAAGAAGCAGCTACCGGCTATTCCTAACACGATCCAGTGTCGTAGTCAATTCAATACCCAGTGACTTCAGCGCGCGGACGGTAAAAACAACGAAAAAATGCTGGCAAATTGAAAAAAAGTAACTTTTTTGTGATTCTCAGTAGGGGTGCACACTAGGGTGGTCCAAAAATGTGTGGAAAAATTAAAGGGTCGAAAAGTTTGGGGCACCAGCGTTAAAACGAATCTAAATGGGTCCCTGATAAAAAGTGTCTATGGAAGTTTCCTGTGTCCTTAAAATTGACCCATATTTCATGATAATGTTAGAGCCGCATGAAGTCATTTGTTCCTACGTTTGAAATTTTTCGACTCCGAATCTATTCATTACCTACAAGATAATCGAAATAGAAGGTCAAGTTCGAAGATGAGCAAAATCGGTCTACATAAACCGAAGTTATGACCAAAAACGTCGTCAAAATCGGTGTTTTTTGCATATATCTCTGCGAAACAAGCATGGTGATTGGTTTCGATGGTTTTAAATGAAAGTTATGTATGTACCTAAGGAAAGCAACCAAATAAATTTAGGGAAAATAGGTTGAGTGGTTTTAGCTGTAGGATAAATAGAGTAGACCAAACTCGGGCTACTCGACCGTACATGATACTTTGTGGATTTTCATGGTTATTTCCATTCTTTTTGATTTTTTTTTAAATTGTTTTTTGAAATTTTTTTTGAACATTATTCTTGAACTTTTTTCTATTAAGGGGACTTCGAGCGGGATTTCCGATATTACCATATGCAATTTCTAATTGCTACATCTAGGCTTTCGCTACATTCGTATTTTTTCGTATGTTTTTTTTTTTTCATTTATTTTTGACGAACCAAAAATAAAGGTAAGACTCAACTATATTGTTTTTTGTACAAAAGATAGGTTACGACTGGCACGAATGTAGCGAAATCCTAGATGTAGCAATTATAAATTGCATATGGCAATATCGGAAATCCCGCTCGAAGTCCCTTAAGGTCAGGTTATAACCGTATACGTCGTCAAATACATAGTTGACTATGTAGACGGGTATAACCTGGCCTTAATAGAAAAAAGTTCAAAAATAATGTTAAAAAAAAGTTTAAAAAACATTTTAAAAAAAATCAAAAAGAATGGAAATAAACATGAAAATCCACAAAGTATCATGTACGGTCGAGTAGCCCGAGTTTGGTCCACTCTATTTACCCTACAGCTAAAACCACTCAACCCATTTTCCCTAAATTTATTTGATTGCTTTCTTTAGGTACATAACTTTCATTTAAAACCATAGTTACCAATTACCATGCTTATTTCGCAGAGATATATGCGAAAAAGTTTCAGATACCCTGAAAAAACACCGATTTTGATGACTTTTTTGGTCATAACTCCGGTTTCCATAGACCGATTTTGCTCATCTTCGAACTTGACCTTCCATTTTCGATTATCTTTTAGGGAATAAAAAGATTCGGGGAGTCGAAAAATTTCAAACGTAAGAACAAATGACTTCTTGCGGTTCTAACATTATCTTGAAATATGGGTCAACTTTTAAGACACAGGAAACTTCAAGTTTGTGAATTGAACCCAAGTGTTTTTTTTATATTAAAAGTACTAGTCATTCCTAACATTTCCCTTAAATTAGTTTGCCACTACCTGATGCAGTCGTCGCGGTCTGGCGCTAGGAAAAGTTGGGTACATTTTGTAATTCAATGGGCTCCCATGATTCCGACAGCGTGCGGAAACTCGAAGTAAGTCGAAAAACGTTCTCTGCGGTCTATTCTGAACGGATTTCATTAAACTTGACTGAACATGACTCCTACCCTTGTACTAGTTTCATGCAATTTCGCAAAAGTCTACGTTTTTCACTGTTTTTGGGATTTTTTGACTATTTTGATTTTGCGGAACCCCTAGATCACTCCGGATTGAGTTGCGTCCATAGACACTTTTTATCAGGGACCCATTTAGATTCGTTTTAATGCTGGTGCCCCAAACTTTTCGACACTTTACTTTTTTGGACCACCCTAGTGCACACCCTTGCTACGGCACTAACGTGAACCAGAGGTTAGAGGAGGGGTCAGGTTTTCTTGCCAAGACCACACGACGGAACTTTAACAAGCTGGGATTTACATTTCGAAATTCATGCGGGCATGGGTTACCCGATTCAAAATTTGTGAAGGTAAGAGAGAAGTGAAATTTATTTGTTTTCTTTCGAGCGGGCAAGCAGAAAGTGACGTCCGCTTACTTCTAATATTAACCGAATATTTATGATTTTTGTGTAGAATAAAGCATATGTAAGACAGCAACACTTCATAAACAGATCTCGAAGAAAGTGAGATACTTCTGCAAAGAAAACATTGAAAAAACCCACAAAATGTAATCTCAAAATGCACGCTCTGGTAATTTTGTTTGTATTTTAAAACGTTGTTATTATATACAAATCACGTGACGAAACTAAAACAGTCACCTCGTCGACAGTCGCCGAAAAGCAACATTTTCGGCCATTACACTGTTCTAACGTTTTAAGGTGTGTGTAGCACATTTGGATTTGTGATAAGAATCGTAATACAAATTGTAAAAAATTTTTATTTGTTGTGTCAACGAAGCACACTCGTAAAACTTGTGGTGTTTGTGCGATACAGCACAACGCATCTTTTCTTCCCAACATATTTATATTGACGAGAAGTTCATTATTTATTTACTTATTGACTTACCCTCAACATGTACAGCAACTCGTCTTTTGATATTCCTATTCTATCTCTATCCACCGAATCGACTACATATATAATCGCGTCCGTATTACTATAGTAGCATCTCCAATAAGGTCGTATCGATGTTTGTCCACCCAAGTCCCAAACTTGAAATTTTAGATTTTTGTACGTCACCTGTTCGACATTAAACCCGATCGTGGGTATGGTGGTTACCACTTCCCCCACCTGTAATCTGTACAATATTGTCGTTTTGCCGGCACCGTCTAATCCAAGAATGAGAATACGCATTTCCCGAGATCCTAACAGTCCACGAAAATAGCTAAGCAGGCCACCTTTAGCAGGTCAATATGAAAGTGGAAATAAGAAATATGTTTTGTGATTAATGTGGACACGGTTACGTGTTGGGGTAGGAATTATCATGTTAGAAGTAGAATTGAGTATTACCCATTTTATAAGAATCGTCGAATGCGTTTCATATACAAATACCGGACAATTTTCTTTGATCTACCGAAATTAATCACTTTAGCACTGTTTTATTGATATAAAAATATGACAGTTTTGACGTGTTCAATTGGACTTGGAGGACAGGTTGAACACGTTCATTATTATGGATATACCCATCAACCGCAAATCGACGAAAAATAAAGCAAAACAAAAATTGATCAACGTGAACGGCATCCAAGAATAGACTCGATAGACCGACACTCTTACGCAAGGTTGTAATCCACATAGATTTGCTATCTCAGTTTTACATTTGACATTTTTGCGCGATGAAATAACGTGACAGCAAATTATGGGGCTTACAACCGTGTTTTGTCACCGAATCTCAAGTGGAGACATCTAGCTGAAGTAATGTCTCAACATAGAACTACTGCCTTTTCCCAAGTGTCGTCATCCATGCTTTCATAGCTGAATACGGACAAACATAAAACTAATGACACAATATATTATCGTGTGATTCAAAAGAAGAATATATGCAAAGGACCAGTACGTATCAGAATAGATGTGGCAAACAGAATAGGTGTTGCAAAAAGAATCAAACGTATTTGGGTTTAGGTTTAAGTTTAGGTTTGTTCTGACAACCACCCTTTGATCTTCCTCTTAAAGAAGTTAAGGTTCATTGTTGTGAACTCAGCCGGTAAAGAATTGTATAAGTCACTTTCAGCAATGGATAGTGCGCCTTGTCCTAATTTCGTACTCGTACCAGCATGATACAGTGGCCTGCGATGTCTGGTGAAGTATCTATGTGAGGTTTTGTTCAGCTTAATCGTGTTGTGTGATTGTCCTAATACCGCATCTTGCACATAAGTACAGATGTTCAGTTTGTAGAGACTGTTAATGTTCAAGACACCAAGGCAATGAGTTTTAAATAAATCAACCGTACTACGACGTTGGCGTAGTTTACACGCGTGCTTAAGGCATATCTTTTGTAATGTCTGCAGCTGTTTGTTTCTCTTCTTACTAGCTTTCCCCCAGGTGCCAGAAAGATATATGAGGCGCGAATGCGCTAGTGAAAAGCACACTTTCATTAGAACAGACTTAGGCAGGATGTACTTAAGTTTATTCATCACCCCACTCACCGATGATAACTTTTTGCCCAACGTCGTAATATGAGCCCCCCATTTTAAATTTTCGTCAATCAAAAGGCCGAGATATTTGTAGGTTGTAACTACTTCCACAACTTCACCATTGAGAGTAATAGGTTGAATCGCAGAATGACCTTTAACAATTCTACGGAAATGCATAATTTTCGTTTTTGCCACATTTTAGGTTAATTAAGAAGTCATTAAGCAAGGTCAAGTCATGGCTGATATCAGATACGTTTTGATGAAAGGAAATATTTGAACAAAAGTCGCCGGTGTCATCTGCAAATAGTTGGATTACAGCTTTCAAAGGCAACTTGTAGATGTCGTTGATATACAACAAGGAACAGGAGCGGGCCAAGCACGCTTCCTTGAGGTAGACCAATGTTAATGTCAACTAAGCGGCTCTGCTGGTTTCCGATCGTGACAAATTGCTTACGCTGACTTAGATAATTCCTAAACAAGTCCAAGGCAACGCCCCGCACTCCTGCAATTTCTAATTTCACTAATAGGATTCTATGATCTACAGTGTCAAAGGCTTTCGCGAGGTCCAGGAAGACAACTCTAAGAACTTTACCGCTGTCTATGTCAAGTAACATCTTGTTAATTAGTTCGTAAGTTGCCGTGTGGGTTCCAGATCTTTTCCTGAATCCATATAGTTTTTCATAGAAAAAACCATTCAATTCAAGAAATTGCATTAGACTCTTGTGCAGGACAATTTCAAATATGTTGTATAGGGCTGGTAGGATCGAAATCGGTCGATAATTGGAGGGATCAAATTTTGAGTCAGATTTATGGATTGGGGATACTCGAGCGGTCTTGAGGCTATCTGGGTAGATACCGGTGAAAAGTACCAGGTTCACTATGCAAGAGACAATAGGAACTAATTTCGTTAGCACAAGCTTTAAGACTCTTGGCTGGTATCTGATCAGAAGCGGTGCTCTTATTCACGTCTAGACCTAGTAGTAAATCAAGGATCTCACCATTATCAGTTGGTTTGATGAGGAATATACTGTTAGGATTTCTATTTAAGGTGGAGTGTTCGTTGATATCTATTGCTTGAACACTTAAGTATATGCAATTAAGTTCTTACTAAATTGGACTGGAAATTGCCGAAAGGGCAATATTGAAAAACCCGTACGAAGCAACGCAGCGGCGCTAAAAAAACTACGTTTTTGACCACTTTTTCGACCGTACCTTCGAAAGTTTTTGACCGATTTTGCCCTAATTTAATTCCCTAATCAATTTTTTGATTATCTTTCAGGAAAAAAAGTTCTTGAAAATCGGATCAGATTTACACGATTTATATGGTTTTAGGGTCCTGGCTGAGTCCAAAATCTCAAAATCAAAAAAGTTTCTTCCAAGTTTCTTCTTTCAGGCATGCCCAGACCTTTCAAACAAAAAAGAATTGTCAACATCGGAAAAGATTTGCTCGAGTTATGAGCAAAAGACCAAAAACCACTCGCTCGGCGGCCCTTGAACCGACATTGCCCACATTCAACCCCATAAAAATTTTTCGACTTCCTTTCAGGGAAAGCAAAGTTTTTAAAAATCGGTCAAGTGACAGGCGGACGGACGGACATTTTACAACCCCCATATATGAAAATCCACCGATGACGGGAGCTATACCTCGGCCGGTAGTGGTCAGATCGTGGTGAATGTGGTATCAAATGAAAAGTATCCATCTCACAAAGCCAACGGAACCGGTCTTGTGGAAATCGGTTGGGGGGCTCGTTGCCAGGAGTCGGTCAAAGTGGTCCGGAATGAGCTACGCTGCCGTAGAGCGACTTTGAGAATTTTTTTTTGAAGTGACCGAAAATGATGTGTAATGATGTGGGAAGTGTGTGGAATGAAGTGGGAAGTGTATTGTAGTGTTCCGAAGGCAGCCGAAGGTGTCACGAAGGGTTCACAAGGTAGCCGACGGTGACACGAAGTGTTCCGAAGGCAGGCGAAGGTGACACAAAGTATTCCGAAGGTAACCGAAGGTGATAAGAAGTGTTCCGATGGTAGCCGAAGGTGTTGGAGAACAATTTTTTTCAGAAAGGAAATTTTTTGTAAAAAATTTTTTTTAGGAGAAAAATTTTTTTCATAGAAAAATTTTTTTTGGAGAAAAATTTTTTTGAAGTAAATTTTTTTTTTGAGAAAATATTTTTTGGAATTCGTCATCTAAGAACCATGATCGATGCTCCACCTTCTCCCGGGTCCAAATTAGGGTAATTACAAACATCGTGATAAACACATAGGACACCTTTTCGAAGAACTTCGTTCTTCGTACGGGTCTAAAAATTATAAGGTAAGGTTAGTTTAATGATAGTCCGTATTTAGCTATGAAAACATGGAGGGCGCCACTAGAGAAAATGAACTTGCTCTTGCCGTTGAGGCACAATCATGCTCGGAGCGGTAGCGGAGAGTGTGACGCAGTCCCCAAACCTAAAAAAAAGTCCATGTAGTGGCTCGACCCCTACTTCATTACAAACACATACATACACAAACATTCAATCATCATAGCTCACATCATTTAACATTCATTCCATTAGCAACGTTCGGTCAGACAACACGTACAATAAAATGACATCACAAAAGTAAAACTTGGAGTTTCAATCTATCGATAGAATAATCTATTCTACAGTCCACAAACCCAAAAAGCTCCATACAAAAACCTTTGGGACAAGACACGATGTATGGCGAGGTTTTGAGTTTTTTCCGCTCGCCCCCTCCCCCTCCAAATTATGTTTAATATAAGATTACTTATGCATTGTGGAAAGCGAGTATATTACACACAACGCGCGAGCGATAGCGAGCAAGTGTGTGTAATATACACGCGAACGGTTATTCGAGTGTCCAGCACACAATGTATAAGTATATTATTTTACTTTAATAGCGACGATTCGTCGAGCATTAAACACAAGTACTGATGGCCGAGCGAGCTAGGGCACGGTAGCGCTAGCGCTAATTGTTTGAGATGAGGTGTCGGGATTCAATTCTGATCGCCTTTTTTTACTTTTTTTATGTTTGTTTCTTGCACAAAATATTCAAATTATCAAATTATTGCATCTATAGAAGAAAGTGAAATAAAAAAAAAAATTCGCGCATGCTTGAACCTAAATGCACATTTTATATAAATATTTATATAAAACACAACCGAAGATTATATGTTACAATGAACAATGCCCATGTGCATTCGAAAACAAAATTTCGAATTAAACACACACACATGTGAGATTCCATTTAGCATATAGAAAACACATTTTATGAGAGTTTTCAATTGAATCACATTAGCTGCGATAATATAATTCGCAATTCATGCATTTAATAAGATCATGTGGTGTAGTGGTTAGCATCGTTGATTGGAATGCGGGGCGTTCTGTGTTCGATTCTCCAACGGGTTTTTTTTAATTTAATATTTCTAGTCTAGCTGGTTATTTATCGCCCTAGACCCCCTAGACAGTGGAATTTATCCCTCTAGACGGATAAATACTGAGAATAATGCAATAAATTCTCATTTTCCGTCTCAAAAATTGGCATTTAATGTGAGACGTATCGTCGCATATAAAGTAAAAAATATTACGTCGCAGCAGCTTTCCAACGAGCCCAGACTAATCAAAATCGGTTGAAAACGAGCCGAGATATCGGCAATCAAAGATGCCCAATTTCCATATAAAAATGGTAAAAGCATGTTTGAAAATAATCAAAATTTTATTCCTGTGTTGTGTGTCCACGATCTATGTATCTATGTCTCTATATATCTATCTACTTTTTTTCTCGAGAACTGCCCGGGCGATTCCTTAAAATTTTTAGGGAAGTTCAGTTACGGTCCCAAATGGAAAATTCAGCCGGTGGCTACCCCCAAAAAAATCTTGGAACTGAGTTATTGGCCTTCAAAGTTTTCATACAACCCCCATATTTGAAAATCCACCAACGGGAGCACTTCTTCGGCTATATCTCGGCCGGTAGTGGTCATATCGGTGAATGGGGTATCAAATGAAAGGTATCCATCTCACGAAGCCAACGGAACCGGTCTTGTGGAAATCGGTTGGTGGGTTCGTTACCAGGATTAGGTCAAAGTGGTCCGAAATTAGCTACGCTGCATTAGAGCGACTATGAGAAAAATTTTTTTTTTGAAGTGACCGAAAATGATGTGTAATGTGGGAAGTGTGTGGGATGATGTCGGAAGTGTGTGGGATGATGTCGGAAGTGTGGGGAATGATGTGGGAATTGTGTGGAATGATGTGGGAAGTGTGTGGAATGATGTGGGAAGTGTGTGGAGTGATGTGGGAAGTGTGTGGAATGAAGTGCGAAGTGTGCGGAATGATGTATGAAGTGTGTGGGATGATGTGTGATGAACACGAAGTGTTTCGAAGGCAGGCGAAGGTGACACAAAGTATTCCGAAGCTAGCCGAAGGTGATACGAAGTGTTCCGATGGTAGCCTAAGGTGTTGGAGAACAATTTTTTCGGAAAGAAAATTTTTTTCGAAGAAAAATTTTTATTTTTTATTTTTATTTAAGGAAAAATTTGTTTGGAGAAAATTTTTTTTTCAAGAAAATTTTTTTAAAGAAAAATTTTTTTTTTTTGAGAAAGTGTTTTTTGGAGAAAAACTTTTTCTCTGAGAAAAATTGTTTCGGAAGACAAGGTTGGTTTGCCAAAACAATTTTTTTTCGAAGACAATTTTTTTCGGAGAAAATTTTTTTTCTAAGAAAATTTTCTTTTTGGAGAAAAATTGTTTCAAAAAATAGAAATTATTTCAACAACTGAAAACTTCCAAAACGACTGATATCATAACAAAAACCTCTGTAGAGGTGGAGTGTGACGCAGTCCGTAATGTCGAACACTTTTGAGAGCGTCCTATAAAGCTTGATCCCTTTCCCTCAACCATTTTCGTGCAACTCTGGAGTACGACTTCGTATAAATGACTTAACCCTTTACTACCTTTGAACTGAACTTCATACAGATGCTATAACTTGAAATGATTCAAACTTGACTGAAATTCCATTGTTAAACCCAGACGTTCAAGTGAATGCCAAGGTTACCAACACAGAATTACAATTTATAGTGAAAAAATGTAATGTTTTTAAGTGTTCTAATGAATCTACGGAATCCAAAACGTAATCTCAAGATCGAAGATTTTGGAACGTTTCTGTTAGAATTCCCGCAAAAAATTGAAAAGTCTATAAAACGGTCGCTGAAGAACACGCACTCGATATCTTTGCATCTTTTAGGCATTCCTGCAGCTGAATCGCGCAATTTTTAAATTTGACACTTTTGATTGCGCGCTAATTTAGAAATTGTCAAACATTTCACAACAGTTTCTTCTAATGGTTTAGTCGAACTTCGGCAACAAAACTTCCGAAGATGGATAATAAACGAAAACAATTCGCTGGTTCGCAAGGTTCCAATGGCTATGGGAAAAAATTTAGGTAGAAAATTTGGAATGTTGCGATCATCGTTTTATTGAATTTTCTTGACAGATCCAACGATGACGATGATGACAACTTTGCCAGTACTTTCGAGGCTGATTTGGCTCATATGGAATTGGAAGACTCTGAACCAGTGATTGGTGACGGACCAGAGAATCAGCAGACTTGTATCAAGTGGAGTAGACCAGAGCCACCAAAATTGGACCCACAATCCAATCCACTTACATTTCAACAAATCGATATTGAACACTACATTGGACAACCGATGTCGGGTAGTGGACAGCTGTAATTTATCAATAAACTGAGCGCTGAAATTCTGTTAATTTTTCAGGAATGCCTGGGTCGCAAATGGGACCAGTTCCTATCATGCGAATGTTCGGAGTAACTATGGAAGGCAATTCGGTGTGTTGTCATGTTCATGGTTTCACTCCCTACATGTACATTGGTGCACCGAAAGGGTTTGAGAATGTAGACTGTAGGCCATTTAAGGAAGCGCTGAACAGAGCTGTCATTGCTGATATGCGATCGAACAAAGAGAATCTACAAGAGGCGATTTTGGCTGTGGAAATTCTTCAAAGACAATCGCTTATGGGATACCACGGAGACGCCAAATTTTCATTCATCAAAATTGTAATCGCCTTGCCACGACTGCTGGCAGCTGTGAAACGATTACTCGAAAAGGAAATCATTTATGACAAGTTCGACTTCCAGGACTGTCGGGCATATGAAAATAACATTGATTTTGATATTCGATTTATGGTAGACACAAACGTAGTCGGTTGTAGTTGGATTGAAATTCCACCGGGTAAGTGGCGGCGGCGTTACAAAAACGGTGTACCAGGATTGGATTCACGATGTCAAATCGAAGTCGATGTAGCTTTCGACGAGTTCATAGCTCACGAACCGGAAGGCGAATGGGCTAAAGTAGCTCCATTTCGAATCTTAAGTTTCGACATCGAATGTGCCGGCCGTAAGGGCATCTTTCCCGAACCGAATCATGATCCAATCATTCAAATTGCAAATATGGTTATTCGACAGGGTGACAGTGAGCCCTTCCTGCGAAATGTCTTCACGTTGAATACATGCGCACCGATAGTAGGGAGTCAAGTGTTGAGTCACGATAAGGAAACCGATATGTTGGACGCTTGGTCCAGTTTTATACGTGAAGTCGATCCAGATATTTTCACAGGATACAACATCAATAATTTTGATTTTCCTTATCTTCTGAATCGAGCCGCCCATCTCAAAGTCAAGAATTTCGAGTATCTCGGGCGAATTAAAAACATCAAGTCCGTGATTAAGGACACAGTTCTGCAATCCAAACAAATGGGTAGACGTGAAAACAAATTCGTGAATTTCGAGGGACGTGTACCGTTCGATCTGTTACTTGTGCTTATTAGAGATTATAAACTGCGGTCGTACACTCTAAATGCTGTGAGTTATCATTTTCTACAAGAGCAGAAGGAAGACGTTCATCACAGCATCATTACCGATTTGCAAAATGAAAGCGATCAAACTCGGCGACGATTGGCTGTGTATTGTATCAAAGACGCTTATCTACCTCTGCGGTTGTTGAACAAACTTATGTGCATTGTTAATTACATGGAAATGGCTCGTGTCACTGGGGTACCGTTGGCTTGCTTACTAACTCGGGGACAGCAAATCAAGGTTTGTCTATTTTTTCATGGTTCGAGCTTGAGGATTTGCAACTCGCCTCGGTTACCTAAACTGATTTTTCTCTTAACTTAACAGGTAGTTTCACAATTACTACGCAAGGCGAAGGAAAAGGGCTACCTTATGCCATCGCACACAAGTCAAGCAGCAGAAGATCAGTTTGAAGGTGCCACTGTCATTGAGCCAAAACGTGGTTACTATGCAGACCCAATCACAACGTTAGATTTTGCTTCTCTATATCCAAGTATCATGATGGCACATAATTTGTGTTACACAACGTTACTTCAGAAGCCCCAACTCAAAGAAAGTTTAGGGTAAGCGCCAAGAATCGTCTTTGAAACATTTAATTATAAAAAACCATTTACCTTAGCCTCACAGACGACCAAATTAACAAAACTCCGATGAATTGTTACTTTGTGAAACCTTCCGTACGAAAAGGACTTTTACCGGAAATTCTCGAATCTTTACTTAGTGCACGGAAACGGGCAAAAGCTGATCTAAAAGTGGAAAAGGATCCATTTCGGCGTAGTGTTTTAGATGGCAGACAGTTAGCGTTGAAAATTAGCGCAAATTCGGTTTATGGATTTACAGGAGCGCAAGTGGGTAAACTTCCTTGCTTGGAAATATCGGGCAGTGTCACAGCCTATGGTAAACTGCGTTAACATTTCTCTCATTTTCCAGTTTTATCAAACAATCTTCCATAGGTCGTACTATGATCGAATTGTGCAAACACGAAGTCGAAACAAAGTATACCATTGAGAACGGTTATGAGAACGATGCTGTCGTTATATACGGTGACACTGACTCAGTCATGATCAAATTTGGTGTCAAAACATTGGAGAAGAGTATGGAATTAGGACGTGAAGCTGCGGAGTACGTCAGTTCCAAATTCATCAATCCAATTAAATTGGAGTTTGAAAAGGTATGAAAACTTCCTAAGTGTTTGTAACGCGCACTCTGTGTTATTAACGCCCACTAGATGTAAATAACGCCCACTGGCTTGGAAGAGCATGACATTTACTGTTGTGTCAGTATTTTCTCCTTGGACCTTGAAAATCTATTGTGGGGCCACGCAAACTTCTCAACAGACCGTACCGATATCCGCAGCCGGTCTCCAAGGTGAAGAGTCTCTAGTCGATAGAGTAATGTAGGTCAGGGAACTCGGCAAATTAGATCCGTAACTTCGGGATAAGGACTGGCTCTGAAGATTGAGATTGTCGGGCTTGATTGGGAAACATTTATAACGGTTAATGTGCTCGTTCTGGGTAAATAGGGTTGGTGTGCTAAAACACATCGATCCGTTCCCCGGATAGTAGATTTCATAGCCAAAATGAGAAACTTTCTTGCTATGATGGTGGAGGGCTTCACGGCTCTCCATCAAAAACGATTATCAATAAACAATTAATTCAGAACTGGCACGGACCTGGGGAATCCGACTGTCTAATTAAAAAAAAGCATTGTGATGGCCCTAGCGGGTGTTGACACAATATGATTTCTGCCCAGTGCTCTGAATGTCAAATTGAAGAAATTCAAGTAAGCACGGGTAAACGGCGGGAGTAACTATGACTCTCTTAATACATGGTGGTGTTCAAGTGATGATGAGGCATGACCTCATTCTGATGACATCACCGGCTAATAGCCAAATGCCTCGTCATCTAATTAGTGACGCGCATGAATGGATTAACGAGATTCCTACTGTCCCTATCTACTTGACCACAGGGGTGGGTCGCCAACAGTCTTAGCTTGTTTCGACCCGTTGGTCCACTGGTGAGTGACGCCACCATGGTTTTCTGAGTTGGCCCAGCGGTGCCTGGGGTGGTTGCGTACACCCCTACCGAAGTGGTCTGGTTAAGAGCCTTACCGCGAAAGCCCCCATTGAGGGTAAATTCGGTACCGCGGGGTTGTGGAGCCCCCGGGTGTAGTGTGTCATACGAGATGGCCGCATCCGGCGCCCCAGCGTTTGGTTGAGGTTCCTAGTGGCGCTGCAACGCGGGGGCTGTGGGAGATAGTGAGCCGCGTCAGAACAGCTTGCGCTTTGATATGGGTGACTGAACCCCTAGTCCTTCCTGGGCAACCAGGTTGGCGAGAATTCAGTAGAGACATGATAGTAATTCGGGTCTCATCTAGGTCCACTGGTCTATTAACTTTCACTGAGTTTTATTAATGCCCACTGAGTGTTATTAATGCTCACCGAGTGTTGTAAACTCTGACACTGGGTGTTATTAACTCCCACTGGGTATTATTAACTCCCACTGGGTGTTATTAACTCCCACTGGGTATTATTAACTCCCACTGGGTGTTATTAACTCCCACTGGGTGTTATTAACTCCCACTGGGTGTTATTAACTCCCACTGGGTGTTATTAACTCCCACTGGGTGTTATTAACTTCCACTGGGTGTTATTAACTCTCACTGGGTGTTATTAACTCCCACTGGGTGTTATTAACTCCCACTGGGTGTTATTAACTCCCACTGGGTGTTATCAACGCCCACTGGGTGTTATCAACGCCCACTGGGTGTTATCAACGCCCACTGGGTGTTATTAACTCCCACTGGGTGTTATTAACTCCCACTGGGTGTTATCAACGCCCACTGGGTGTTATCAACGCCCACTGGGTGTTATCAACGCCCACTATGTGTTATTAACGCCCACTGGGTGTTATTAACGCCCACTGGGTGTTATTAACGCCCACTGGGTGTTATTAACGCCCACTGGGTGTTATCAACGCCCACTATGTGTTATTAACGCCCACTGGGTGTTATTAACGCCCACTGGGTGTTATCAAGATATATTTCTCGCTGGCACACTCGTGTCTTACATACTTACCAGCTGCATGGGGAGCAGCATCAAAGGGTGCTCTACGGCAACTGCAAGTGCTGCAGAAGAGGTGCTTCAAGAATTCGAATAAGCTTCCAAAGCGGTGCCCAACGGAGGAGCTTTTCCGAGTCCATTGTCCTAGAATTCTTAATGTGCACAGGATTGTCAGGTATAGCGCGTGTACGTTTGTGCATGAGACGCTGAGCGGGCAGTCATACAGCATCATTGAGTTTAAAAAAATAGTCCACAGATATGAGACGCGAGGTAAGAAATTGATTGTGCCGGTCTTCGTTAGGACAAAGACTGGGTCTAAAGCGATCTGGATGTGCTTTGTACAACTTATTACCTAAGTCGATTAGGAGTGCCGTGACATTACGATTCAAAAGAGATTTGAAGGACTGGTTACTAGAGACCCAATACCCGGGATAAGGTGACAATATTGGTGAATAGAGGCTATAGGATCTTCATTTTATGATTCCAAGGATGAGACATATAAATGGTGCATGGAGTGTGCACTTCTGCCTGGCTCCCCTAACGCGAACACCGGGGACCTTCCTCTTCCACGGAATATGTCTTTCTTTTTCACGGCTTATGTTACTACTTTCAACACTTTTTAGATTATTTCGCGTAAAATACTCTTCCCATTCTTTCAAATTGTTTACAATTTGGTAGTTATTCATTTAAATTTATTTTTATACCAATAAATTCATGGCGATGTCGCACACATGATTGACTACTTAAGAGTGCATTAGAGCACAGTGGAGTATCATTATTTAATTAATTTGTATTTCAAGATGTAGAAACAATAAATCAAATCAAATCAAATCAAATAAACGCCCACTGTGTGTTATTAACGCCCACTGTGTGTTACTAAAGCCCACTAGGTATTGTCAACGCCCACTAGGTGTTGTTAACGCCCACTAGGTGTTATCAACGCCCACTGGGTGTTATCAACGCCTACTGGGTGTTATCAACGCCCACTGGGTGTTTTCAACGCCCACTGGGTGTTTTCAACGCCCACTGGGTTTTATCAACGCCCACTGGGTGTTATCAACGCCCACTGTGTGTTTTCAACGCCCACTGGGTGTTTTCAACGCCCACTGGGTGTTTTCAACGCCCACTGGGTGTTTTCAACGCCCACTGGGTGCTAATAACGCCCACTGGGTGCTAACAACGCCCACTGGATGCTAATAACGCCCATTGGGTGCTAATAACGCCCACTGGGTGCTAATAGCGCCCACTGTCACCTATCCTAACCTCAATGTAAAACATCTCATCACTTCTAAGAGCCTTAGAAAGTAAATATTTGTGAAAAATACTTTCATCCACTCATTCCTACTTCCAGGTTTACTTTCCTTACCTGTTAATCAACAAAAAACGATATGCCGGCTTGTACTTCACACGTCCCGATAAATATGACAAAATGGATTGCAAAGGAATCGAAACAGTTCGCCGAGACAATTCACCTCTGGTGGCAAATTTGATCAACAGTTGTTTGCAGAAATTGTTGATTGATCGAAATCCGGACGGTGCAGTTGAATATGCGAAACAAATTATATCTGATTTACTATGCAATCGCATTGATATCTCACAGTTGGTCATAACGAAAGAGTTGACGAAAAGCGAGTATGCGGCGAAACAAGCTCATGTGGAGCTCGCTGCCAAAATGAAGAAACGTGATCCAGGTAGATCACTCAGTCTCAGCGCATAACTCAATTCAATTAAATTTCTCTGATTTTTCGCTATAGGAACGGCCCCGAAATTGGGCGATCGTGTCCCGTACGTTCTTACAGCCGCGTCAAAGAATACTCCGGCTTACATGAAAGCCGAAGATCCCATTTACGTACTGGAAAATTGCATTCCCATCGATTCAAAATATTATTTGGAAAATCAACTGGCCAAGCCACTGCTTCGTATATTTGAACCGATTCTGGGTGACAAGGCTGAGTCGATTTTACTTCGTGGTGAGCATACGCGTACGAAAGCGGTCGTTACATCGAAAGTTGGAGCCTTGGCGCAATTTACGAAAAAGCGTGAGGCGTGTTTGGGTTGTAAAGCACTGCTGCCAAATGGATACGAGAAGAAGGCGCTTTGTCCGCATTGTCAAAACAACGAAGCAGCTCTTTATCAACAAGAGCTTTCGTTGCAGCGTACAATGGAAGATAAATTTTGTAGTCTGTGGACACAATGTCAGAGATGCCAAGGGTCGCTTCATGAGGAAGTGCTGTGCACCAGTCGAGATTGTCCAATATTTTACATGCGTAAGAAGATTCGCATGGACTTGGATGCACAGGAAAAACGAGTCCAGAGATTTGGTGTTCCGTCATGGTGAATCAAGCATTTTCAAGAACATTGACTGTTAATTTTATTTGAACTTTTCATTAAAACGATTCAAACTCTAAATTGTCTGTGTAAGCGTAACGAATTTTACTTTTCTATTTTATGCGTATCATCTAATGGTGGCGTACTGCTCACAATTTTGAGCAGTGGAATTAGGTCTTCTAACAGCATACAGTGAAGTTCGTAGGAAGTCGATTTTTTAGGGTCATCAATGATTAGCACTTTTAGCGAGGGTAATCGATAGAGTGCACACAAGCCCCTTTCGGTAATTGACGTGCCAGACAAATCTAATACCTCGAGAACAGGAAAATCGGATCCAGACACTCGATCCAAACACCAATCATCGAAAGTCTTAACATTTCGAAAAGACAGCTTCTTCAAACATGTCAATCGACGAATGTTTTCCAATCCTTCATAATAAAGTTCCATGTTGTCACAACGAATCTCCTCCAGTTTGTACGATTCGTCGTACAAATTTGGAAAATCAAACTCCTTTGTTCGCTCATCGCCCGTAAACCATTTGTCGCTGTTGGTAAATCTGAAAGTCGGAATTGAAAGACCTTTAGGAGACAATGTCGAAAGGATTGTTGTCTGACAGACTACTTACTTGACTGATCCATGACGAAAACAAAGAAAGTGAGCTGCACCCAAGTCATTTCCCAGTATATCATGTCTTTGAGGAATGAATTGTTGCAACGAAGCAGCGAATTTTACTCGCCTTCTTTCCTTTCTCTCTTTCATTCCCTTCCATGAGAAATCAATCGCCTGCACCATTTCAATTATATCCATTGAAGTTCTGTCGGCTTTTTCGCTTGTAAACATTGATAACTTTGATTTCCAGAAACTTTCCTGTTCAATATATGGTGTACGCCACCGTAGCTTCTGTTTTGCTGCTTCAATTTTCTTCTGGTGTTCGGTGAGCTCAACTTTTTCTTCATACCTATCTGCTTCGACTTTTTCATAACGGCCGCCTTTTATGTAATTGAACATTACTTGTTGGACCATTGGCTGCGATGCCTTCAGATTGTTAACGTATTTTAACATTTTATTTCAATTTTTTTTTCTTATTAGTTTTGATGAAAAAAGTTATTTTTGTTTTTTTATTTGACAGCAGAGAGCATAACCACACATTTTTTACCAGCCCTTCTTTGCTCTACCTAATATACCGATGAATGGATATCCGTGACGTCGGTAAAGAAAAACAAAAGAAATACTGATGGTAAGGTAGATGCGTTTAGGGCAGAGGCTATTTTTGGGAAATTTTCGGGAAATTTCAGGAAATTTCGGGAAATTTTCGGGAAATTTCAGGAAATTTCGGGAATTTTTCGGGAATTTCAAGAAAAAACCAGAAAATTTTTGGAAAAAAGAAATAACTTTTGTTACAAGAAAACATCATTTAGATAAGCAAGTAAAGCTAATAATTTTTTTTTTATTTTTATATTGATTTGAAGTATTTTTTATGATGAAATACTTAATTTCTAAGCAAAAGACATATTACAAACTAGACGTCTTCATCGTCATTATTTTAACGGAACGCAGGTAAAATATATGTTTCAGTAAGTAAACGAATACTTCGATGGTCTTTTCCGATCGTCATATCAACAAAAAAAAATTTCTTTTAATTTTGGAAATTTCGGGAAGTTCGGGAAACCGGTTTCCCAAAAATAGGCTATGGTCCAGGGTCTCTAGAGAGATATTCACTTAGATCAGTCTTCTCGGAGTAATGTGCCCGAACGTCAAGTGGTGACATTTATCTTTTTTCACAGTTGAATTCACATCTCAACATAGAACTACCCCCTTTTCTCAAGTGGCGTCATCCATGCTTCCATAGCAAAATACGAACAACCATAAAACAAGGCGCCTAATCCATTCATTTTAAAATGTATACTGTAAGATAAGCTTTTTACGAATTAGTAGCTTAAAAATTCGTTTTGGATAACAATCATCCAGATTGTACAGAATCCCATATAGGGCGTGAATTGTAGATGCAACTTTGACCTCTTGTATATCATATTGAACATTTACTACATCTTTCTGCATATCTTAACTCATGCTCGGACTCACCGTTACTTGCTCTGAATCCATAGTTGCATCTCATGGATCCCAGGAAAAAAGGTGCATTTCGTGTTCTTTCACCTATATATCATTTGGAAAAGTGCCAATGGTATACGAGGAAAACATACTGAAGATGGCGTCTGACATTCTGAATTTGTATATTCATGTGTTCGATACCTACCTCTTACAGCGATGAAACCTGTCAATAGACCGTGTCATGTCAGTATCTTGTCACTAAACCTCAAGTGGTGACATCTATTCTTTTTTCATACCTGAATTAATGATATTTTGGACATGCTTTGAGAAAGTCAGACCCTCATCCATCAACACGCCCAAAACTCGAATTACTGCCACACGTTCTAACGGAACTGTACCAATCTTGTATCCGAATTTGATCGTTGACCTTTTGCGAGTGAACGATATTACACGACATTTGCTGACATTGAGATAGAGCTAGATAGATTAACATCTCAACATAGAACTACTCCCTTTTCTCAAGAGGCGTCATTTATACTTTTATAGCTGAATACGAACAAACATAAAACTAATGACACAATCAATAGAAGACGACACTAGATACAGCCTGCGACTGTGAACAAATTGAACGTGAACAAATAATAACCAGTAAAGTGGGCTCAGTGTGCTTCACGATGTCTGTAAAGACGAAAGTGTCATTGATTTCGGTTGCCGAATCAGTTGGCCAGTGCCATCCTCCCGGTAGTTTCCATCAAATATGGCTCATAACGCAGCAACAGAAAATTTTCTTTCTCTTTCACTCTAACACTTATTGCATATTGTTGTACCACTTACACACATGTATTTTACCTGTTGACTGTATTGAAGCGTGTGCAACAGTTAGAGGTGTTCAGGCCAACCTTTTTTGAAAGCCCGACCCGAACCGAACCCGATTCGAAATTAGAACCCGAAGCCCGACTACCCGGAAAACGTTGGCAGCTCAGCCCGACCCGAACCGAACCCAATCCGAAAGTGATTCGGGTCGAATTGCGCTACCCGAAAAAAATTCGGATCGAGTTCGATTTTAAACTCAAGCATGAAAGTGGAAAATCCAGTGAAAAACCGACAAAACAGTTACTGTAGGTTTTTTCATGCTTTGCGCAGTAAGTGTGTATACCGGCTTCGAAAGTCATTCAATTAGATTCTCACTTGTTGTTGTTGTTTTTTTGCCGTGAAACTTTCCGAAACTTATTGCCGCATTAGCCCGAAAAGCAAAACAAAAGAACATTTCATCTTACCTCACACACTTTGTTGTGTCAATCTAGCTAAATATTCTTCGTTACAATAAATAAAAAATCTCCTCCATTTTATCACCGGACCTAAATGTTCTCTAACTGTTGGCTCGTTAGTCTTATTTGCTATCAATTTGGCCAGCTCATTGAAAAAGTGTATGTCCTCCGTGCCCCATGAACCCATTGTCGCCATTGCGAAAGGTACGAAGAGGTAATTGTTGTCTATAAGTGGCATGGCGCGTATTTCGTCGTTTTCCTTTGTGCTTTGTCTTCGGCCGCGTCGCCCGCGCACGTACCACTGAAGCGCAAATTGCTCGGGGCCAACGGTTCTGGACAGGTTGCATCCCATATTAATGTGCTGCCTTTCGACCACGAAATTAAAGTCATGCCGTCACACCTTGATTACCCAACCGGTTCCAGTATACAGGCACTATAGTGCTGGTATATCGGCTGCATGTAACGCTCTCTTGATTATGTTGTTTAATTTAGCGTGTCTCGCATGTCGGCCAGCGCTTTTTCGGCATTTGAGACTATGTCGACCCTTTCTGTCCACCAGCGAACCACAAGCACATGTGTGTGGCGTGCAAATGTCCAGATCTAGACGCAGACTTTGTTGTTTATTATCACAAAGTGATCACTGAGTAACCACTGTGTAAATTTCAATTACACCTTTTACCTAAAATAACTCTTCAAATGTTTAAATTTGCTAGTCTCACAAGCGTGTGAAGTTCTTTTGTCTAAAATCATTAACAAAATATACTTACAACAATGACATTAATAGCTAATATATTGCAATACATCATTGTTTCATAGTCATCATTTCAAAATTTCTTTTTCTTGAACCCGAACCAAAACCCGATAAAACGTATACTCGAAACCCGCCCGACCGGAAATTTTAAAACCCGAAACCCGACCGACCGCGATTTTCTAAATCCGATAGCCCGAAATCCAAACCCGTGAAATGTAGTTCGGGTTCGGGTCGGGCTCGGGCCGGGTTCGGGCGGGTTTTTTTTCGAATTTCGGGCAACCCGCTCGCCTCTAGCCACAGTACGTCTGTCTCAATTCTTTATGATTGTTGTGTTCGAGTGAAAAAGATGCAAGATCGAAAAATAGCGTGGGTAACAATGGTTTAAGCCACATAATAACGAACATTTTCAATTGATAGAAAAACTAGCATTAGATTAAGAATCGATATACGACTTATATGAGATTGTTACCATGCGCTAAATAAATAATGGATCCCAGAGACATCCGCTTTTCCGCACTACTATCCTATCTCACCCCTTCTAACAGCAAACTATACTTTCATGAAGAAGGTTGGTGAAGCCTGGCGAAAAACATCCGATTGCAGCTGGAAACATATAGATTTTGCCCCCTTAGAATGATTTGTTGCTTTACATTTTTATTCTACAAGCACTTCACAATGTAAAGATAGAAGGTGTAGGTATAGGCCGTCTAGGCAGGGCAGGAAGATTGAGGAAAGGTTTTCATCAAGTATGTTCTGTGGACCTGTATTACAACTGATTATTGCAACAGGAGATAGTAAGTTTCAAATTAATGGACGGCAGTCTTTCACCGCTCTGCTTTATCGACAAAATATGCATCACACTCGGCAAATGGTCGGTAAAGCGGAATGTGCGATGGAACAAAAACATGTACTCGACCCGTGTATCCGCACTCAGAGAAATCTCATGTTTAGCGCAACTATATCGGGGCCAGCCCCGTTAGTTTGCAGCAATCATGTAACCATGGCAACCATAGCTGTTACAAACATGTTATGGATACCCCAACTAATGTTTAATGTTATATTTACCATAACTATGAAGGGGAAATTTTTCATTGCTGGCCCCGATCATGCTTGTCCCAACTAATGGCTCGTTCAAATTTTCCGTTCAGTACGTCACGGTCAAAAATACATGGCGACGTCCGAGATAGTTTTTTGAAAAATTAGGCTACGGTGGCGTATTTTTTCTTGCTTTTTTCGGTGGCGATCGGCGCAACACATTTTTTCGACTACTTCATTTATATAAAAGCAATTTATATGTTCAGAAATCGAAAGTTGTCTCATCAACTGTGCTGTTTCGGATATCCACTCAGAATTTCCGCTGTGATAGGAAGTTCTTATCTGAACGACGATGTCTGTGTCATAAATTCGGTGAATAAACTGTTTGCAAAAATTATTTGAAATATTAAGAGCAAATTCCAAGTGTATAAGATAAACGATTATATATTCATGGAGTCTTGCGTTTCGTGCACATGCTGACTACCGCATAATATCTTCATTAGCATTTCCATTATCGAAAATATTTTTCAGAAAACGTTTCAGTAATCAATAGCGAATATTTTCCATATATTTCTTCCTCAGTTGAGTTTATGTAACAGTTACGGCTAGGAATAGCTCGGAAAAAGCTACGCGGTCTCATAAGCGATAAATTGGAGTACAAATCGAAGAAGTTACTGTTGCACTTCATCATGTACCAGAATTTACCCGGACCATCAAGCAGGTTAGAGGCTATAGAAACACTTCCGCCCTTTAACTGAAATGAGTTTCAATGCTTTCAGTGCTGCAGAATTTGGTTCACTTTGTGCGAGTATTGCAAACGATGTTGGTTCTATTAAGTCTAGTTATCTAGATTTGGAAAAAACATTCAAAATTATTGGAACGCCCCGAGACAATTTAAGTATCAGGGAGAAAATGTAATAAAGAAAGGGATATTATATGCGACCGATAAAACAATTCAACTTTACCGATAAAAAATAATACATGATCGATAACTTTTTACCGATACCTTCTTTTCAGTCGCTTCTCTTAGGAATTTTTCCTTTTACAAAATATTATCAGGTCTTTTGGACACTACCCCAAATATTCGCGCTTTAATCATGCTTGAAATATACGTTTAAAAATTTATCGGTAAATAATTATCGGTCATTTATTATTTTTTATCGGTAAAGTTCAATTGTTTTATCGGTCGTTTATTACCATCCATAAAGAAACTCTGATTTGTGAGAGTAGTTTTCTCGTTTGTTATTTTTAATCATTTTTACAGACATCAATTGCATTTGAGAACGAATGCTAAAATTCAAGCAGCGAGTCAAACACTTCAAAATCTTTCTCTATTAGCCAAACCTGATAAACAGAAAAGATTGCAAGTCGAAAAATTAACGTCAGATTTTAAGGATGTATTGGATATGTACTCATCAAGTCAAAAGGTAGGTAACACAAGGATTCCAACTGATTTCTGCCGGGCACAGCAGAGGTAGAATAACATTTCCCGCCCACGCTTGAGCAGTGAAAAACTCATCGTAAATTTTTTTTCATCGCCACGTTCTTGTCGCGAACAAACCTGCAAGAGATGTTTAATTATTATCAACGGCTTTTCACCTCTCGCGCCCTCCCCCAAGTCGGCGCTCATGATCTTCGGAGAAAGTAGTAACGTTATTTTGTACGCAGCCAAAACGCCATTCTGACAAAGGAGCACCAGCTAATTCCGGATTTACATCGAAATTTCATTTTTTTTATTAAACACTCAACTCTCCCGATTTTTTCATTCAAAAATCCTGGAAATCGAATCGATGATACGGAATTCCTATTACATAATAAGGATTTCGCGACGTTAGCTACAACTCAAGATTCTATTGGGTGTGACCAAATTGTATGGTTTGAGTTCGGTTGGGTTGGGGTAAGTTGAGTTGGGTTGTGTTGAGTCGGGTTGGGTTGAGTTGGGTTGGGTTGAGTTGGGTTGGGTTGAGTTGGGTTGGGTTGGGATGAGTTGGATTGGGTTGAGTTGGGTTGGGTTGAGTTGGGTTGGGTTGAGGTGAGTTGAGAAGAGTTAGGTTGAGCCGAGTTGGGTTGAGCTGAGTTGAGTTGGTTTAGGTTTCAAGAATTGGCTAACCCAGGTTTAATATTTCACACGTCAGCACTTTCATTCTTTCCACGTGATCCATAATCAATTTACTTTATAGACTGAATGTGTTTTCAATTTAGAAAGTGAACAGCTTTCTTTTGGGGCCGTTCATAAATTACGTAACGCTTTAGGTGGGGAGGGGTTCGTACCTAGCGTGACAGTTTGGTTTGTGACAGGGGGGAGGGGGTGGGTCTGAACATGTGTTACGTAACACAGTATTTTTGAAAAAGCTTACAAACACTCGAAAGCTGATGGGTCCATTGAAAGCTTCACCGAACTCTTCGCAGTGTCTCCGTTTGCATATAGGAGTAGTAGTATTATGGAGCGAAGCTAGTTTTCAATTCTATCAAGCGATAGTGTACTTCAAAGTTATAATTGTCAAAATGACACTTTTTATGTAAATTTTATGTAAATTTGATGTATATTCGATGTATTTTCAACTTTGTGTTTCTAATTATTTTTCGACGATATATGTGTGAACAAATATGAAAACGACGTTAACGACTTGATCCAGCGCCAGTAGAAACGCATTTCAAAATTGTCTTCTACGAAATGACTAAGTTGACGAGCCAGATCGTAGCCCTGGCTTCAATCGTAGATACACTTTCGAAAAACTTCATATTTGATGGATTTTTTAAATGTACTGAGGTTCGGGCACACAAAATACATGAAATCCATTTCATGTATTTTGTGTTTTGACTCATGCAACGAGAGTTATGTGTTTGTACGTTAGTCACACACACTACGCGTTCGTTGAAGAGGTACTTGTACCACGGTAGACATCAAGGAATCGAAAAGCCTGTCTCGTTTTCAGGTTTTTGCGCTTTTTCCGTTTTCATGTTTTTCGAATTTTCTCATGTTTCGTGTTTCTCAGGTGTTACTTTCAGGTATTTCAGTTCGCGTAAAATGTTTTTTTCGGTTTTTTCTGCAGATATACAGTAGAGAAACTGAGAAAAATCTTAGTTGGATGGGCCTTGCGTGACACTATTGTGACAGGGAGAGGGGGGGGTCCAAAAATGAAAATTTTTGCGTTACGTAATTTATGAAAGGCCCCTTTGCTATGTGAATTGAACCCAATCCAACTCAGCTCAACCCAACCCAACTCAACCCAACTCAACTCAGCCCAACCCAACTCAACGCAACTCAACCCAACTCAACTCAACTCAACCCAACTCAACCCAACTCAACTCAACCCAACTCAACTCAACCCAACTCAACTCAACGCAACTCAACCCAACTCAACCCAACTCAACTCAACTCAACCCAACCCAAGCGATCTCAAACTGTACAATTTAGCCACACCCAATACAATCTTGAGTTGTGCACACATAATTTCTCGCCCCACGTTATTAATTTTCAGAAATTATTAAAGGAACGAAATTAATATGCTAGGATAAGACACTTGGCAATTATTGATTGGCGTTACGTTACTAATTTGCTTGCGAAAGTCATTAGATTTAACGAAACAAATTCACAAAGAAACACTAAACGAAATATTAGCTGATGATTAATTTTAGAAATTAGCGGCGAAAATGAAATCCTGTTTACTGAGGATTGCATCCGAAATCGAGGATATTCGTCGTATGAGTGAAAGTGGTATGCTCGATGTACAGCAATTGAAAATAATGAAACGAAACTCTGAATTCGAAATGAGTATGATGATGAAAACTGAGAACGAATTAAAACAAATCGAGACAAACATTCTAGACATTCATGAAACTATGAATAATTTGTCCGCTTTAGTTAACGAGCAAGGAACACAAATTGGTACGTTTCTGGGCTACATTTTCAAAAAGTTTTTAATTGAAACGACTTCCCATATTTCATGATTAGAAAAGATCGAAGAAGCTGTTACTAGTGCTGCAGATGGCATAGAAAGCGGCAATTCCGAATTGCAAAAAGCGGAGCAGAGTAGTAACAAACGTCGTTGCAGGATAATAGTTTTGCTGGTAGTTGCGGTACTGATAGTTTTAATTGTGATTGGAATACTAGTATATCAATTAAAAAATTGAACGAAATAGATGGTCTTTACTTGTTAGTTTTCAAATGAAAATACCGCGGCGCCACCAGGGTTTCGATGACCTGTCAAAACAGGTAATGCGCCCTCCGAAAAATCTCATTTTGGTATTTTTGCAGCCACAGAATTTCTGCGGCTGACGCCTCGAATCGACATTCAAATTGTTCAATAATGTGAAGAGAACAAAAATGTTGCTGATTTCATCGTTTACGACATCTTCAGTCTGGGAGCCATTCACAAAGTACGCACACTATTGGAGGGGGCGGGGCGAATTCAACGAAAGCGTGCTGTCCAACACCCTAATGCATGGAATGCGTACAGGAATTGTTCGTTAAGTTAACTTTGACAGTTCTACCCCGGGGCCTATTATGTTGAATTAATTCACAAAAATTCACAAAATTCACAAAAATTCGCAAGAATTTACACTGCTTTGCGGTATACCTCGTTTCTTCTAAATGTTTTTTAATGTATTTTCAAATGTTTTGGATGTTTGGCAAGACATTTCATTCATAAAAAATTTCACGATGACATGCGAAAATGTGTTCTTGAAACTCTACCCCCCCCCCCCCCCCCTTGAGATTGAATCCCCTTCTCGGTATGTTCCGTGACATAATGAAGCAACGATTGTAAATCACGCCATAGGGTGTCTTCTTGTGATGATCAAAAAATATTTCACTCTTGTCGATGATGTAGTAACGTAGTAACGCATTTCTTGTTTGACGATTTTAAATTTTTATACCCGTACGAAGTACGTAGGTCTGATGCGTTTACTACCACGTTTGTTACATTGCGAATTCGAACCCGGGAGTAAGGGGGAAACTTTTTTTGTTGCCTCCAGACGACAAATCAGTGAAAAAAACAATGTCCATCTGTCGGTCTGTCCGTCTGTCCGTCAACACGATAACTTGAGTAAATCTTGACCAATTTTCAAAAACTTTTTTTTGTTTGAAAGATCTCGGCACGGCCGACAATTTATAGAAGAATTTTTGTCTGTGCTTAGGACTTAAGTAAGCCTCATGTCGGTCCTAAGGTCGGCCCTAACATAAAAAAATGTTTTTTGCTATGTTGCAGAGCAAATTGAGGGAAACATTTTTGTCTATGGAAGTATGTATCCGAGGCCTCTATTTAAGGCCCTAGGTCAGTACTAAGGTCGGCCCTAGCCCAAAAATAGTTTTTTGCTATGTTGTAGACAAAATTGAGGAGAACATTTTTCTCTATTTGGAGGTCAATTTTGTGCGTTCGGAGATTTTTTTTACACCGTTACTTCGGACGGGTTTTTCAAAATTGCCCGACGGGCAATTTCCAATACAGTCTAATGTGAACGCAATATTTACTTAAATAAGTTCCAGTCTTTTCGTAACATCAACTCTGTTTGCCGCATCTATTCTGATACGTACGGGTCCCTTCTATATTTTTTCTATGTTTTAACAAAATATAGCTTTCAAACGTCACCCCTCCCCTCCCCGCGAAAAAATCCGGATGATACAAAATCCGAATGACTTAAAGTTCGGATACCTCAAAATACAGACGGTTAAAAGTTATATTAAGTAAAATTTTGTTAGAGTAGATGTATACCTGACTTATAACAAACAAAATATTGTTCGTTGGAAAAGCAGCGTCGCAGGCCATGAACCTGAGAGAAAAATAGAAAAGCGGGGTCGAGGGGCGGCAGCTCCCGCAAAGCGTGGTCAAGAGGGAATATCTGCCCTTGCGGGGTCTAAAGTGCAGAATCCCACAGACGTAAGGCCGACTTTATGGCGGATTTAAAGCTCGCGAAGGGGCAGATCCATCTATACAAAACACATGGCAGATATGTCAATGAAAAATAAATTGCTACAAAATACGGATGTTCCAAAATCGGGATGCCTCAAAATCCGGACGATGCTTATAATGCGAAATCATCCGGATTTTGAGGCATCCCAATTTTTTTGTGCGAATTTTGAGTGTCCGGATTTTGAGTGTTCGAATTTTGTGCTTCCAGATTTTGAGGGTGAGACCTTTATGCTCTTATGTATGGATGTGTGCTTATTCGTTACTACCACAAGCCCTGTATTCAATTCACTTTACAGAACAAACATAACCAAAGACCCGGCGTTTCCGAACAGAGAAAGCATATTTAAAGAATGCGAGTAATGTTTCGTTAACAAAATTTTGTGAGTCTCTGATCTGACAACTGCGTGTGCCATGTTCGAAACCCTTTGATGAAAAACCACTGTGAAAAAGTTTCACCGACCCTCGAAAAACCACGTTTTTAGACACTTCTTTGTCCTTATCCCCGGAACTATTTAACCCATTTTGTTCATCTTTGAACTTGAATTAGGAAGGGATGCATTACATACCTTTCAGGGAAAAGAAGTATAGGATTGCTCGATTTTACAAAAAAATATGCAAAAATTCACGCAATTCGCAAAAATTCACAAAATTCGCAAAAATTCACAAAATTCACTAATAAATTCAACATGATGGCCCTGGTTCTACCCATATAAATTACATGGGCAAATCTATCAAAATGTTCACCAGGTGAACTTCACCAGGAATTGCTGTTACGTGTTCATGGTAATAGATGTGCGTGGAGCTCGTGGAGGAAGGCAGCGGGTTAACAAACTATTTTTTTTTTTGAAGTGCTGAAGCGATTCTTAATGTTTAGAAGACCTTTTTTGGTTTGTTTTGATATGGTTTTACAAGGTAAAAAATTGAGAAAATTCTCGTTTTGGTACAATTGCACCCATAGAAGTAATATTTTACTATGGCTGCTGTACCTTCGGTAGATTAAAGTCCACCCGCTTGAATCAACATTTAAAAAGCCACTCACAATTCTTCATCCTACTTCCAATTGTTCAACAAAAATCGAAAAACTAAAAGTGCTGATTTCGTCGTTTACGACTCATCAGTACACCTTGTCTTAAGACCATGTGAATGGCTTTTTAAATATGGTTTTACAGTTTGACCTTCAATCATTTTTTCTATTTTGTTGACATTTTTAGCCCTTTAAATGCAAAAGCAAGTGGAAGTTTTAATCTCTCTGTCAGTACTGATGTCAGCCAGGGCGAAAACGGCGAGCAAACTCCAAAAGATAGTGTCAGTGTATACGTCTGACTATTGTGTGTGTTTGTGTGTATAATGATACTGTCACTTTTTTCTTCATCTGTCAAAAAGCGATAAAAATTGACATTTCAACATCAGAAAAGATAAAATAAAGAACGAAATACCATTGATTGTTAGTTTGGTGAACAATTAGTTTGTCGTCAGTGAAAAAAAATTCATCGCATTTATGAATTGGTTGTAGAAACGAGGGAAATATGTATCAAAGTGCCTGTAGTGCAGCAACGACAGGCAGTTGTGCAGAACCTGAACGAAATGATAGAGATGGATTAATACATCAACCTGCCGTAGCACCGACTGAACATGATTACAGTGGTTTTGACATTGTCAAGGCTACACAATACGGTGCCATCGGTCGTGTTAAAGAGTTAGTCGAAGCTGGATGGGATGTGAATCAACCCGACAGTGAAACAGTTACTTTGTTACATTGGGCTTCTATAAACAATCGAAAGGACATCATAAAATATTTTGTGGAACATGGAGCTATTGTTGATGCTATTGGTGGTGAACTGGACGCTACCCCACTGCACTGGGCAACAAGACAAGGGCACTTGGGTGCGGTGGTATTGCTAATGGCTGCTGGGGCTGATCCAACGTTACGTGATGCTGAAGGTTGTTCCTGCATACATTTGGCGGCACAATTCGGCCACACCGCATTGGTAGCATATTTTATAGCACGAGGAGTAAATCCCGACATTCAAGATCGTGGTGGTATGACCGCACTGATGTGGGCATCTTGGAAAGTGTCTGCATTGGATCCAGTGAGACTTTTGTTAACATTGGGAGCTAATCCTTCCATGGTAGACTACACACACGGCAATACAGCTCTTCACTGGGCAATTTTAGCACGTAATGCTACAGCCATTTCAACGTTGATACTAAAAGTAAGTAGACAAATGAAATCGGGAATGTTCATGGGTATAGTCAGTTTCGAAAGAGATGTCTGTACCCCCTGAATAAAATATTTATTTCTCAGGGTAAAGCTAGTTTGGACACGACTAACCTGCGAGGTGATACTCCAATTAAAATGCTACAAATAAATGCTGGTTCGATATGGATAGGGAAAAAAATTGTAGAAAAAGTTAGCGAGCACACGCAAACAACTGCGAGGAGAAATTGGTTTGTCAGAATGACTTTGGATAAGGTATGGAAATAAGTTGAGCTTTAAGTTTCACCTTTATCTTTGTTATCATTTACTTGACAACAATAGTTGTGGTGAATCATCGAATGAAAGAAAGTTTTTTTTTCAGCGTGTTCGATGGTGGAGCATGGTAGCGACTCCTTTTCTTACTTTTTACTTAGCTGGAATAATCTTTAATGCTGACACTTTATATATAATCAAACTCTTCCTGCTTACCTGTGTGTACATTGTAGCCCATACAATTGGCAAAACAATGTTCGACGAACATTTAATGTCATTGCTACCACTTAGTGTGTACATGGCAACGAAAGTGTGGTTCTACATGACGTGGCTATTTTACATAGCTGATACTGTCTCATTCATGACGACAGTCATGTTTTTCGCGTGCAGTAGTGTATTGTGGATATGCTTTTGGAAGTCATGGCGAGGTGATCCAGGTGTCATTCGACCAACGCAAGAGCAACGATTTAGGGTGAGTTTAATAAAATTCCAGGTAATTTCAGCGAAAACTACTGTCCTCGTACTATCTCAATGTATCGATCACACGCGACCATCATGACGTACAAATTGTTTGACCATTTCGAAGTGGTTACCTTAAACTTCGGACTTGATTCCACCGAGCTTGTGGGCTTGTGGGCTCGTGGACACGTCTCGCAGTTTCCGGTTCCCACCCACAAGCCCTAAAGATTGTGCCATTTGCCATCCCCCTCTTATTGAGGTGGTAGTTCAGGCTAATATGTCCCGTAAGGATACCTTATAGTTCACGCAGCTTGACTCAAAACTTCTCTAATGGCACCTCTCAGTCCTCCTCATCAGACCTGCATGTCTACCGACGACGGCTGGTTCTGGGCCGATGAATTTTGACTCATTTCTTGCCTACTTGCTCCCTGTCACTTCGGAATGTCCTGGAACCCAAGTCAATATGACATTACTGTCTCTAGACCAGCAGTACCGGAGAACTATCCTAGACGAAATTTTGACTGAGTGGAAGATTCACTTTTCGAACGAATCAGAACTTTCTTGCCTCAAATGTCTTCAAGAACTGCGCGAGTTTTCTAATATGACGACGACTTCAGAATGAAATACGTTAGGGAATACACAGAAAGTAATCTAATTCCTCTGAGTGTATACCAGCTCCCGTTCCTTCTTCCGTCTTCGATCAATCTATACAAACTGTCACATCTGCCTCAATTGGATGCCTCCTACTGTCCCAGTCAGATCTCAGCGGTACACACGTTTCCTCACATAGCTGAAATTTTGAGACACTGTGCGATCCAGTTCTCTTTATCAATAGCAATATCTCTACTTTATGTTTTCATCCTTCCTGCCCGTCAGTATGTGCATGGACCCTTCATCTAAATCATCGGTGATTCCCCAGTGAATCATCGGTGATTCCCCAGTGAATCATCGGTGATTCCGTAGTGAATCATCGGTGATTCCGCAGTGAATCATCGGTGATTCCGCAGTGAATCGCCGTTGATTTCTCAGTGAAACATTGGTGATTCCCCAGTGAATCATCGGTAATTCCCCAGTGAATCATCGGTGATTCCCCAGTGAATCATCTGTAATTCCCCAGTGAATCATCAGTGATTCCCCAGAGAATCATCGGTGACTCCACAGCGAATCATCGGTGATTCCCCAATTAAACATCTGTGATTCTCCAGCTAATCATAGGTTATTCCCCAGTAAATCATTGGTGATTCCACAGTAAATCATTGGTGATTCCACAGTGAGTCATCTATTATTCCCCGCTGAATCTTTGATGATTCATCGGTGATTTCCTGGTTAATCTTTGGTGATTAACCAGTGATTCCGTAGTGAATCATCGGTGATTCCGTAGCGAATCATCGGTGATTCGGTAGCGAATCATCGGTGATTCCGTAGCGAATCATCGGTGATTCCGTAGCGAATAATCGGTGATTCCGTAGCGAATCATCGGTGATTCCGTAGTGAATCATCGGTGATTCCGTAGTGAATCATCGGTGATTCCGTAGTGAATCATCGGTGATTCCGCAGTGAATCATCGGTGATTCCGCAGTGAATCGCCGTTGATTTCTCAGTGAAACATCGATGATTCCCCAGTGAATTATCGGTGATTCCACAGTTAATCATCGGTAATTCCGCAGTGAATCATCGGTGAATCATCGGTGATTTCTCAGTAAATTATCGGTGATTCCCCAACGAATCATTAGTTATTTCTCAGTGAATCATCGGTCATTCCCCAGTGAATCAATTGTAATTCCATAGTAAATCATGTTAGATTCCAGGATCGGGTAAGCTTCCAAAATATCCGAATAGTAAATTTAGATTAAAACACGTCTTATAGAAACAACATTTTAATTTAGAATGAGTTCATATAAACGTTGAACACTAGATTGTACAACATTGTGGATTACTATGATAACATCAAATTGATATTCTAACAAATCAAACGAGATTTATCAGTGAATCACCGGTGATTCCTCAGTGAATCATTGGTGATTCACCAGTGAATCATCAGTGATTCACCGGTGAATCATCAGTGACTCACCAGTGAATCATCAGTGATTCACCGGTGAATCATAAGTGATTCACCGGTGAATCATAAGTGATTCACCGGTGAATCATCAGTGATTTACCAGTGAATCATGAGCGATTCACCAGTTAATCATCAGTGATTCACCAGTGAATTATCAGTGATTCGTCAGCGATTCACCAGTGAATCATCAGCGATTCACCAGTGAATCATCAGCTATTCACCAGTGAATCATCAGCGATTCACCAGTGAATCATCAGCTATTCACCAGTGAATTATCAGTGATTCACCGGTGAATCATCAGTGATTCACCAGTAAATCATCTATTATTTACCGGTGAATTATCAGTGATTCACCAGTGAATCATCAGTGATTCACCAGTGAATCATCAGTGATTCACCAGTGAATCATCAGTGATTGGCCAGTGAATCATCAGCGATTGGCCAGTGAATCATCAGTGATTCGCCAGTGAATCATCAGTGATTCGCCAGTGAATCATCAGTGATTCGCCAGTGAATCATCAGTGATTCGACAGTGAATCATCAGTGATTCGCCAGTGAATCATCAGTGATTCGCCAGTGAATCATCATTGAATCATCTGTGACTCCACAGCGAATCATCGGTGATTCACCGATGATTTAGGTCTAAGATAAAATTCATTGACTACACTCTACCACTACTTTCCAATACTCATGACAATGGTTTATTGTATACATCCTCTACACTAACCTCTTTCACAAACACATGTCCAGCGGCGACAAAGACAGTACAATTTCAATTCAAAATGCAACGAAGCAAACGTACTGTAAAAGCGGAACACGATTACGAACCACATTTAACTTAAATTTAATTCATCCAGTAAAAAGACGATCTCGTTTGAACATTAATCATTTTTGAGGATTTGCAGACGATCGTAGAACTTTCGGAACGGGGAGCTACCGGATTCGAACCGTCACTCTTCTGTTCTGCGTGTTTAGTAAGACGGCCAATCCGCTCAAAACATTGTTCAGTTTGTGATCGATGTGTTGGACGTTTCGATCACCACTGTCCGTGGGTCGGCAATTGTATTGGTAAGTGTGTCAAATTGTCGTCAAGTGCATTTTCATTCGAAATAATTTATTGAAGGTACAAAAAATCACAAATATTTCATGGGTTTCCTATGGTCACTGATGATAATGTGCTGTTGGATGGTTTATGGTGGAGCTAATTTTTATATGCGGATGTGTTCCGTATCAATGAACGATGGTAAAATGGAAGAACATCAATCATAAACAGGAAAATGTTTATTGGTATTTGTTCCCAGGTTTTGTACCGACATTTATTGGCATCGGTATGTGTAATCCATGGGTCGGTTGGGTTATGACGAACGCTCTGTTCCACTTGGGCTGGGTAGCAGTATTAACGTTTTGTCAAACATATCAAGTGGTTTGGTTGGGTATGACGACAAACGAACGTATGAATCGTGGACGCTATCGTCATTTTCAAGAGCATGGAGGAAAAAGTCCATTTTCACGTGGTCCTATCAAGAACATCGCAGATTTTATGGAATGCGGTTGTTTCGGATTGGTGAAACCATTAAATATTGATTGGATGAACTATTATGATGTAGACTTTAAAAATATCGAAAATGAACCGTTGCTCAACGGACCGCAAAGTGAAGATTTCGGCTTTCATATAATTTAGGTTTGTGGCACAATATTATTGAAAACGTGTGCGTTAAATGGAAGCTGTGCGAACGAAAGCATCTGTAACCGGATGACCCTAATTAATTTGTAAGTTTTTTTTGATGACTTTATGTGTTTGTATATGCTATGATATACTGTTATTGTGTTAAGGCAATGAAGAGCGTTTTTCGTTGATTCTTTTTTGCTTTTAGTTTGTACACACGACGCTTAATTACCAAAACTTCAAGTATTTGATGAGAAATGGTTCGGTATTTTCTTCATTTTTGGTAGGAGATAAGAAAAAGTTTATTTTTTTCTATAAATTTAAATTTGGTAGATAAATTTTGGGAAAGCGATATAAAACGATTGTGGTTCACGTTTCCTTAAAAGTCAAAACACAAAAGCTTAGAGTGAAATTATAGTAATTTAATGCAGCAGTGAAACATTTAAGCTAAACTTTATTTTAGGTGTCAGAAAATTGAGTCGTCACGTCCAATGGTTGAACATTCAGCCTTTTTATAGTTTACCTTTAGCTCAAACATTTTTAATTCTGTTCTGTCATACAATTATACCAATAAAATCATATATGTGACGTCAAGTATATAATGCATCAACTGAGTATGTTGACAGGGCTGCCACCCCACATAAAACTTCCTAAAATCGAGCTTCAGTTTAAAAAGAATTGTCTTTATTTATACAATTATGCAATTTATACAATTCAGAAGAATTTCCCTTATTGATAAAGTTCACAAAGCTTGCTCTCTCTTCTCTCTATCTATCTCTATCTGTTAAGAGCACATCGACAAAAGTAAACTGTCAAATTTGCGATGTTTTTTTAGAACAGAATTCTGCGTAAATAAAAAACTATTCAAAATTATAGCTCATGTGCTGTGAGGGGACAACTCTTGCACGGATAATAGATGAATCAGAATTCAAAAGGTTTCAGTATGAAGGTACAGATTTGCTCTGAAATAACATCGCAAACGAACTAGGAGTGCGATGATTTTTCAGATCAACTTTCGACCTGCATACTCAATTTTTTTGAATTCTTATTCATCTTTTTTTCGTGTGACAGTCATCCGCTTACCAGCGCTTACCACCAGCGTAATAATTTTTCAACACTTTCAGTTTTCACACGCAAAAATTTAAAACTCAAAACAATCTTCGCAAAAAGACAGGAATGTTAAATTTTTGCAGCGTAAAAACTGAAAGTACAGAAAAATTATTTCGTCGTTGGGTCTGGCATTTGTGACGCGATTTTTTGAACACAGGGTAACGCTGTCGTCAAGGAAATGTATGCGTATTTTCAGCGCAAGCGTCACCTCCACTGATATCATTAATTTTGGAAGTAGACATTGGGGACTGCGTCACACTTTACCTTTTAAAAGGTTTTTGTTGGGATATCATTAATTTTGGAAGTGGACATTAGGGGCTGCGTCACACTTTACCTTTTAAAAGGTTTTTGTTGGGATATCAGTAGTTTTGGAAGTTTTTTGTTTTTTGGCCAACTTCAGCGCCTCGGCGACCGCACTTTCTATTCATCAAAATGATGCGCAAGTCAATATCTATCGATTCCGACGAAAAAAATTTTTTGGCGAAAACTTTCGCCTCAATTTTGGCCAACTTCGGCGTCTCGGCGACCCCACTTTCTATTCATAAAAATGATACGCAAGTCAATATCTATCGATTCCGACGAAAAAAATTTTTTGGCGAAAACTTTCGCCTCAATTTTGGCCAACTTCGGCGCCTCGGCGACCCCACTTTCTATTCACAAAATGATGCGCAAATCAATATCTATCGATTCCGACGAAAAAATTTTTTTGGCGAAAACTTCGCCTCAATTTTGGCCAACTTCCGCGCCTCGGCGACCCCGCTTTCTATTCATCAAAATGATGCGGAAGTCA